>SJYO01014747.1:28744703-29417500 GCA_006410555.1 Capra ibex
ACACACACACACACACACACACACACACACACACACACACGTCCGTGGACACACCGGACACACCCACAAACCCGGACATCAGGGAGGAGGGCGGTGACGGTGGTCGGGGTAGAGGGTCCATGTGAGGGTTTCCACGAGTGGACCGGAGAGTCGGTGTCGGCCCGACCTCCCACGACGGACCCGTGTCACACCGACGGACGGGTAAACGATCCCGTCGCCGGGGACATACCGGGACCCGTTTGTGACACGGTGGATTCCCTCCCTGCGAGGACGGGTGGGGTAGCGGATGGGGAGGTTCGTGTCGACCAGAGTTCTCGACGGTCGGAAGGCCGGTCGAGTGTTGGGGTCCGGTAAACGCCCTATTTAATACTTAAAATTAACAGTCCCGTAAAATCACAAATTTCCGAAGATATATATCCGAAACGGTAGGGCCTCGACGACCGACCCACCCCTCCTCGGTCCCACTCCGTCCCGGTGAAGACCCACCCGTTACCAGGACCCGAGTGTCCAAGGATCGACCCCGAGACCGGTCCCGTGGGACGGGATGGCACACCAGAATCCACTCAGGACCTGGTGAGACCTGAGGTGGATAGGAAGGTGTCCCAACAAGCCTCCACTCTCTCGGTCGGACCCCCACCGTCCTCCCCTGGTGACTAAGACCCTTCGCAGGCACAACAGACGACGCCCGGACGGACTCACCTGTCGTGAGCACCAACCGGGTCGTGATAGTGTTTTGACTCCTCCCCGTCCGTTCGTGGGTACACCGCCGGACTACCCCGGGTTTCTTTCACGTCCAGTACGTGGGGGTTTGGAGGGAAGAGTAGAGAGAGGTCCGGACCTACGGGTGAGTCTGGAAACCCCTGTCCTTCCACGGGGGCTTCCTGGACCCGGGGGAGGTGGCGGGTCCGGTCCCCGGGGAACCCTCCACGAATCGTCTGTGTGGAGGTTGGGCCGACACACCCCGTGGGTCCCGGGAGAGGGTCACGAGGTCAGAACCTCCAAACATATGGAACCCTTGTAGAGTCCGACCGCGTCAAGTCCGTAACCTCCAGACTTTTAGTCTGTCAGGGAGGGACCCTCCCAGTGGTCGGAACGCAAACTCTCTCACCCCTCCAGTGTCGGACTCTTTGGGTCCCACCTCTACTCTCTCGACTCCCTTCACCAGCTAGATTACCACCCCAGACTTCCAGTCTCTGGAGTATTTTTACTACTACTACTGCTGCTGCTGCTGATCTTTTCGGGTCGTGTGGTTTTCGGGATTCTCTCCCGACCCGTAATAAGGTTCATGAAGTGGATACTTTTAATTAAAGGGGAGTGGTGTTGGACGACTCCATCCAGGACAATAACAAGGGTGACACGTCTACCTTTTCTGTCTTCGTGTTCCTTCGACACATTGAGCGAGTTCCAGTGTTTCTCCAAGACAACCAGGACTGGTAAGAGTATATGACGGAGAGAGGTTTAGTCCAAGTCCCGACGACTCGATGTGTCAGCGCCCGTTCACCGAAATACAGAACCCCGGGATTTGGGTAAATCTTTTCCCTTCCCGTCCCAACTTTGACGAGAGTGTCCTGACCCCCGTCTCTGAAGCTCTTCCTTCCCTTCTCTGGAAAAATATACGTCGTGTCGTTGATGTGCGAAACGTCTGACTGGGTGGTTGGGAGTGGTGTATCGGATACTACCTTCATGGTGATCGGGGTAAGATGACTACTCCTTTGACTCCGAGGTCCTGTAATTAAGTCGACGGTTTCCAGAGACTCGAACAGATTGAGTTCTCCGTGCTGTTGAGATCTCTGGTAGTGAGTTCGCTCCTTTGACTCCGGATTCTTGTAGTGACTGAACAGGTTCCAGGGTGTCGTGGAGTCCCAGCCCCAATCCCTTCTCCGGGTCGGAGGACTACTGTCGGTGGAAGAGAGGCGTTGTGGGATCGGAGAGGTAAGTACCACACCGGTCCAGTCCCTGTCTACTTCAAAACGCAAATAAGACGGGACCTTTTCTGAATTTTTGGTGGGGGGTCATGTAGTATTTGGTTCCAGGTCACTCCATAAATATTGTACCCTGTCCGTTTGATATTTATTTTTGGGAACGGAAAAGAACCGTGACTGACAAGTTTCGGGAGAGACAAGTTGACTTAGAACCGGTTGGAGAACGGTTTCAGATAAAAGGGTTGGGTCATATATATGATTAAAGTCATAGTTCAAGACGGGTCAGTGTTGACTACGGTAGTGGACCGACACACAAGTACTCTTCGGGTTTGAACCCTCCCGGGCCCGTAGAGACGTTTAGAGAGTCCAACGTTTCGTTCTCCCACGTTTCCCGGGTCACGTCCGGGTATCCCGCCTCGGTTCTGGGACGCACCTCAGTCTCTCCTCCCGGTAAGTCAAGTCGCGTACACGTGATCCGACGAAGTCAGGACAGGCTGAGCTACACTGGGATGCCTGACATCGGGTGGTCCAAGGAGACAGGTACCCCTAAGAGGTCTGTTCTTGTGACCTCACCCAACGGTACGGGAGCAGGTCCCCTAGAAGGGTTAGGTCTTTAGCTTGGGGACAGAGGACACCGAGGACGTAGCGTCCGTCTAAGAGATGGTGACTCGGTGGCCCTTTCGGGGTAAGTCGAGTCATGTTGTTTAGTTTACCTTCTAGTCTTCCGAGTCGGACCTTCTACACGGAGCCATCTATTACTCACTCGTCTGACAGTACTCTCCATACGTTCGTCTCTGACACCTGGTCTCCGTGACGTCCTTCAGAAGAGACGACCCGGGTGTGGAGTCGTAGGGGAGAATCCAGACTCTACGGGGGTGGAATGTGGGATCAGTTCTCTCGACTGTGCCGGTCCAGGGGTCGGAGTAGACGTCGGGGTACGACCTGGTCTGTCTCCCTCGGACGACGGGTCCGGGGGTGGGTGAGGTGAGGGTCTCGGTACTCGTCCAAGGGGCGTCTCCCTTCGTCTCCTCCATCATCTCTCTCTGATTAAGGGGCTTTACCCTTTTTTATCTTTTTGTGTGTGTGTGGTGTGTGGGATTATTGTACATTATTCTCCAACCTCTGCTCCTTGTTACGGGACCATTACAGTGGGACCGCCGTTAGTTAAACCCACAGTGTACTTTATCCGTATTAATAAGGCGGTCGGGGTAACGAACAGAGATTGGTCGAGGTCCCCGGGCCCGGGTCCGCCCCTTTCGCCACGCCTTAGTTAACAACCACGTGGTCCGACCATCTCCCTCGGCGAGGTTTAATCGAACGGTCGGAGCACGCCGAGTCGGGGACTCCCGTCCGTCCCCGAACCCCCGGAACGTTTGCGGGTCCTCGGTGGAACAAGTCGGTAGGGAGTGAACGAGTCACCCGTCCCCGTTAGTCCCTCCTGAAAGGTTCCTCCACCCTTGCCTCCTTGTGTCTATGCACTCAAGTAAGGAGTCCAGTGGTTTGACAATGACTCGTGAGTCGGTCCGGTTCGGGGTGTGGTCCACGGTCCCCAGAGAGTCCCACGAGACGTAACAATTTTACTACTTCGTTTGAGAGGGAGACGGAGGGTTCGACCCTGGTGGGACGGGTAGGCCACCTACTTGTGTCACGGCGGTCCTAAGGAAACCGAGATTTAGACGTCCCTGAACTCGCGAGGGACAACGAGGAAGTAAGAGTGGGTGACCCCTCTTGAGGGACTGACAAGAAGGGGTAGGGACTCGAGCCCCAAACATGCCTGTTGTAGAGTTATGGACCCCTTTGACTCCACGTTTCCCTTATTGACGAATCACTCGTAGGTAATGTGTGACCGCCAACAGATAGAGTTGGGGGTAAAGTATGTGATCTTTGACACTTAAAGTCCTTACGTTTAGTTCCGGCATTGTATTTTAGTAAAATGTGAGTAAGTTAGTCATTTTAGGTTCTACAGACCCTGCAGGGACATTCTTCCGCACACGAGACGTTGTTCTCTTCGGCGGTGTCACTCTTCGGGAGCGTGACGGTGCTTGTCGTCGGGGGTGAGTGGTTTTGATCTCTTTTCGGACGTGTTTTCGTTACTTCTGGGTCGCGTCGGTTTTTATGTACTTTCTAAAAAAAAAAATTCTACAGACCGGTATAGCTCACACCCACTCACGTCCCTTATTACCCCTATGAGTAGAGGACGACCCCCTCCGTAATTACCGGGTTGGTTAAACCCTTCGTGACGCCGTGTAAAGGATCATTTCGACTGTCACTTGTGCTGCATATCGGGTCGTTAAGACGAGGATCGACACACGGGGGTCTCTACGGGACGTACAACAGAGTCCCTTCCCTGGTCTTTCAAGTGGCACCATAACAAACATTCTCGTTTTTCCCTTTGTCGGGTGCACGGGTAATTATCTTCTTCCTATTTATATGACTTCTTATTTACGTTCGTTGTCTTGTAATACGTGGTCACTTTTACTTACTTGATGTAGATAGTAATAAACGTTGTTATATCTACTTCGAATCCGTATGTTGAGACTTCTTTGTTCGTCTAAGGTCTCCTACCGTGTCAAAGTACAAGGAAAATGTCTCGAGTTTTTATTGATTTTACCTTGTTAAAGACATATAATCTGATACTAAAAATTTTCCGTTCCCTTACGATTTATCTAGTAAATCCCATCACCAATGGTTCCCTACTCTACTCTTCTTTGTGTCGTCTACATATAACAATGATTTTACCATCACAAGTCCAACCCTCCTCCCAGTACTATAAGTAATATAATTATCATCATCATTATGATTTATATAATTGATTAATTGTCCGGTACGGACGTGGTCGCTCGTTCTCAGGGTCTGGTCTCCAGTCCTTCTTCCGTAAGATCTGACTCGGGGTACGAACATTCGACCCCTAAACCCCCGTTCAGTAAGACGGAGAGACCGAGAGGTAAAAAGAATCGATATTTTAGTTTAGAGACATGGTGGATGTTCCAATTCTGTCTCTCATGTAGTGACTGTGATCCTCATTGATCGTCAAGACCTCTTGAATGACGTATGAGAAGATTTACGAAACGTGTATACTTGTGTGTATCAAAAGTATTACCGAGAGACAATAGGAGTGAAATACCTATTCCTCCGGTTCCGGGTTTTCTAATTCATAGTTATTGAACGAGTCTCAGTATCTCCATCCGTCACCCTCCCGACTCTAAACTTGGGTCCGTAGACGAAGGTCCCTGGTTTGAGTTGTCGGAGTGAGTGCTATTTTACTGTAACTTCCTTGACTTGCGTGTGCTCCTCTCCTGACAACAGTTTTGTCGAGGTGACCCAGGTGTCTCGGGTTCCTATCAGTGAGTTGTGTCTTCGTTTCCCGTCGTACGAAGTTTACGTAAACCTTTACTTGAACGGAAGGGTGTGAGAAAGATGGTTTTTCGGCAAGGACCAAGATCTTAGGACGAGAAATACAGAGACGGTTTAGAAGATGACGGAGTTCTCTGTGGGTCGGGGAGACAGAAGGACCTCCTGGGGACTGACGGTGCCGGGGGGTCCTTGTTTAAGGTACTCATGGGTGTACATAATGATTTACGGGACGACCCCGGAGGGGTCGGGACGGACCCCGTAGGAACTGCAGGGGGTGGAGACGGGACGGACCCCGTGGGAACTACAGGGGGTAGAGACGGTAGGTGTCCGACTTCTATGACACAGAGGAAGTCCACCAAAACCGGTGGTCTTGGTCGACGAGGGACCTCGGAGGGTCTTAGAAGGGATAGGATCTCCGGTCCGTCCCCTCGGGACCCCGACCCATGTCCTAACGGGTCTTACAAGTTCCGTTAGGTACCCCCGGTACCCTCCCAGATCAGGTCTCGTCTCGTCCGTAGAGTCGGCCCTACACGTCTTATTTACATACCTACTTGACCACGTTATAATCCACGTCTGGTCCATGACACCCACTGAACCCCTTCTCCCAGTCACTACCCCTCGTCAGTCCCTCCGAAGGATCTCCTCCCCGGCCCTTTTCTCTTCTGGAAGATCCATCTTTACGACTTCGTTCGGTCCACTACCCCCCTATACATTTCCCTGCCCACTCTTACCCTGTCTCTCGGTAGTCATCCATCGGTAGTCCTCCGCCCTCCAGGGACTCCGACCTTCCGGTGGTTGGAAGGTGTCTGACGATGTGTGAGCTCTCGATTTGATTCTCTGGGGTCGGTCGTTTTGGTTCCGAGACCGAGACTTTGGTGGTGGATACCGGAAGGAACGGGAAGAGATCGGGGTATCCTGGGTGAAGGAGTTGGGGTACAGACTGTGTGACGGAGTGCGAAGGAGCCCTGGGACACGTTTAGTGACGTGACAGAGGAAAGAGTCGTCCTTACTTAAAGGGGTGGGAGGTCTGGGTCAGTAGTGGGCGAGTGGTAAACGAAGCCACCGTGGGTCTCTCGTCTGGTCTACTTGGTAGTGACCATGGTCCCTAGGACAGACCGAAATACGACTTGTTACTGGGTGGAGTGTTCTGAAAAAAAAAAAAAAACCATAGGTCGACCTTAAACCCAGAATCTTTTATTATAGATCATATCCTTTTTACCCACGAGTCTCCGTCTCCTACCTCTTTGACTAGGGATCCTAGTTTCTTCTAATGACGTTCCCATCCCACCAGAGAGATAACGGGAGCCGGGTGTCTGATACTACGGAACCGGGACTCGTGGGTCGGTAGGGGGGTTTTGACCGGGGAACGTAACCTTTGGGTGAGATTGAGGTCCGTGCCCCCTCATGACGGTGGAACTGGTTCGGGATGGGTTTCGGGTGGAATGTGAATTTGACCGTCCCTCACCCTCTCCCCCGCCTCTGTTGTTCTTATGGTGTTCCTCGGGGTCCTCCCCGGCGACCCACGACGGGTCACGAGGATAGACCCAAGACTCCTCAAGAACCGGAGTGGGAGGACGGGGGATTAGGGACAAAGGGTGGAGTCCGGTACCCCTCTTCCGTCCTTCCCGTCCGTTCGACAGGGTCGTCTGACCCACGACCACAGAGGGGTCTCCACACTCGTGAGTCGGGGAGGACCGGTGTGTTCCTGTTTCCCAGACCTTCGTCGACTGGGAGGGAAGGGTGTGTCGTGAGGAGCGACCCACACCCCTTCGGACCTACGGGCCTGAATAACGAGGGACCCGTACCCTCCGTGGCCACGACTTCGGTAGCCGTATTACTGGTCGTCCCGACTCGGCCTCGGTGCCCGGTGCGTCCCGACGCGTGGGAGGCCGGGGGCTGTCGTGTCCTCCCGACTCCCTCCCGACCGACCGTCCCTTCCCCGAACGGGTCTACCATGACGGGAGTGGAGTCCCGAAGGACGGGAAGGTGGGGAGGTCCCGTCTCGACGACGGTTGGAGGGTCTACGGGGTTGAGGGGGTGGGGCTGGGGTCCTGGAGACTCTTGTTTCTCCTCTACGGCCATGTCGGTCCCGACCTACCTCGACCCGACTCTGAGTCCCGTTCTCTGTCCTCCCCTGACGGGTGACCCGGACCGGGGTGGGGAGGAGATGCACCCTAGGCGGACCTCCACGGTCCCCTCATCCTTCGGGTGTTGGGTGGAATGTCTCCACCCCCCTCTCTTCCTCCGGGGAAGGAAGAGTCGGCCCAGGATGGACGGTGGTCGACACGAAGTCTTACTTTTCACCCCGTCCCCCCTTCACTCTTCGACCCCGACTTCTGTTTCCCCTCCGGGGAGTTACCAAGGGTCCAGGGGGAGTTGGGGTTGTGGGAGAGGAAGTAAGGAGATTGGGGGCCAGAGGGGAGAGGAGGGGGAGAGACCCGTCCTCGACCTTTCCCCGACGAGGATTGGTAATCCCCTCGGTCCACCGCGGGTCGGGCCATGGCCATGGGCACTTCTTTGGACCAGGGACTGGACGTAGGTGGCCGTAGGTGTCCCCACGGACCTCGTCCAAGCCCGACGGACCCCCACAGACCCCAGATACCGTTCTCCGTCAGTGGGTTACGACTCGTCCCCCGAATGGAAGGTCCTGCGGGTCACGAGTCCTACCCTCCTCCCTGTCTCCTGCTCGTCCTGCCCCTGGGGAGGGGTCGAGGCCCCAGGGTCGATCGGTTGGACCTTAGACAACGGAACCCTCCTCGCCCTTTCGAAGTAAAGACTCCGAAGTCCCCACGCCAGTCTAGACTCGGGGGCTTCGCCCAGACCCTCTGCGGCCCCACGGGGTTTCTGGGTTCTCCCGTGTCGGGCCCGGTTGCCGACGGGGTCCCCGCGAGCGGCGCCCCGACGGATGAGCCCCGACCCGGAGCCGGCGGCCCGAGTGGACGTAAAGCCCGCGCGGCAGGCAGGCGAGCCGAGCCAGTGGTTAGCGTACAGAAGGAGCGGCCCGGGGTCGGGGACGGGTCGGGGGAGGAGGCAGAGGAGGAGGAGCGGGCTGTGGAGGCGGGCCGTCAGGTGCGCGGGAGCACCCCGATCGGCAGGCAGACAGACGGGGTGCGCCCGCCCTCGGTTCGGCCCCGGCCCGTTCCCGGGCCCTCACCCCACCGCCCTCCGGCGCCGGGGGCGCCCGCCTCCCCGCCCACGCGAGTCTTGCGCGCTGCGCCCTAGATGCTCAGATCAAGACGCGGGGCCCGGCCGGACCTCGGCGGCGGCGGCGGCGGTGGAGACGGCGACCCCGGCCCCAGCTCCGGCCCGCGCGAGGCGTCGCCCCGGCCCCGGTCCCGACTCCGGCCGCCCGTCGCCGGCGCGTACGACGATCCTCGGGGCGCAGACCTCTCCTTGGCCTCGTCGCGCCCACCCCTGAGGCGCGCGAGGCCCTGGCCCTGGCCCTGGTGCTGGGCGGCGGCGGCGACAGCGGCGGACGCGACAGCGGCCGGCGGGCGAGGCCGAGGGCGCGGCCGAGGGCGGGCCCGAGGCGCGAGACGGCGCCGCGCCCCTCCCTCGCGCTCGTCGCTCCTCGCTCGGTCCCTCCCTCCTCCCTGGCTCCCTCCCTCTCTCGCTCGCTCGCCGCCCTCGGCCCGCCCCCTCCTCTTCCGCGCCGGCGTTTTGGCTCCCTCCCCCCTCCATTCCACCCCTCGAGCCGAGGAAAGTCTCTTCCCCCGCCTCTCGCTCCTCGCGGGGCTGGTGGCGGGACGAACTTACCCCGTCGCTTTGACCGTTCCCCCTCGCTCGATCCCTGCGCAGTCGGAACCCGACCCCCTACCCCCCCCGCCCCCCCCCGCTCATCGCAGAGGCACGAGGTCGGGTCGTATGCCGGCGCGGGGAGGGCCAGGTCCGGTCGCCCCGGGGCCCCTCAGGGTAGACACCAGGAGAACCCACACACACGCGTGGGAGCGCACACCGATGAACGCACATGCACCCTCGCGCACTCACACAAGTGTGCACAAGTGACCCCAGTGACGTGTGACGGTACCCCTTGGCTGTGTGCATGCACTTGGGCGTTCCAAGGGGGTCTGGTCCCAACAAACCTCCTGCCGCACCCTTCCCAGTCCGGTCCTCGGAGTCAGGACGGACGCGGAAAAGGGGAGAAGAGCCTTAACAAACGCGTAGGGGCCTCTCGGATGTAGGACCGCCGGTCCTTCGAGGCCCTCTGGGCCCTCTTCCGCACGATCGGGGCGCCGAGATGGGCCTCGATCCAGAGCGCGGGAGAAAACGTCGGACCCAGGGGCGGGTCGGACCGAAGGACAGGTCGTCTCCCGTCGTCTGGCGATCTGGCGCCCGTGACGTGGGTCTCTGGTCGTCTCCCGTTGCGTCTCGGAGTCCGAAGAGAACCGACAAGGGACATGGCGAGGGGTTTCCAGGTCCCCTAGGCCTCAACTCCGCGTAAGATCTTATCCGGGTTCCTTACCCTGGTGAGGAGTTTCTAGGTCCAGGAGGAGCTGGCCGTCTATGTCTCTTAGCCGACCACCTCCACAGATCCCTTTCGGACATCTCACCCGGTGCTGGGAACCCTGGAGTGAAGGAAGGGGTACCTAGGACTGTAAGTGACTTCAATAGACCGATCGTGCCACCCCGGTGGTCACAGGGGGATGGGGGTCGTGGTAGAACGAAGAGGTGACAAGTCGGAGTGTGTGTCGGGTCTCTCAACGTGTCTGGACAAGATCGATTTGTCTCAAACCCAGGAAGAGTCCGGGTACCGGTGTGGTGTCGAGACTTGTCAGGACAGACCTCTCGCTAGACGACATAAGGCACAGGTAGGTGTAGGATCCGGATCGACTTCGGGGAGGATCGTTCACTCCTGCGACACGACACGTGAGACGCAAGTAGGAGGTTGTTGGGACCCTCCTCCGCGACACCAAGGGGGCACTGTATTTCTTCCTTTGGGTCCGAGTCTCTCCAAGACAGTAAAGGCACGCCAGCTTGTCGATCCTTTCGGGCCTTTCCCTTAGACTTAGCGGAAGGCCCCGAGGCTCATTTGGTCGTCCCCCGTCCGAGGCGTCTCCCTAGTTGTTTTCCGCCCTCCCCTTCTCTCCTTCGCTGTGTCCTCAGCGGAAGGGAAGTTGTCGGGTCGTCCGCTGAGGGGCCGGGGAGCTGAGGCACGGCGGACCTGGGGGCAGGGTCCGAGGGGTCGAGGGGGTGGGGCCGACAAACACTCAATGGGCGCTCGAGGGCGGAGGGCGCGGCGGAGGAGGGTGGTCGGGCTGTCCTTATCTGCGCGAGATCGAGGACGCATTTCCGAGACGGTCCGTGGGCCGCCCGCGAGTCTGGGCGACGCCCCGCCCCCGCCCCCGCCCCCGATAAGGACCACGCCGCTGACTGCGTCTGTGGCGCGCCGGTTCCGAAGATAGGCGGGGGCTGAGTGGACGAGGGGCGGAGTCACTAGAGCTGCCCCTTTACCCCCCCTCGGGTGGCGAGGGCGGGGGTGGGGGGTCCACGACCGACTCCTTCAACACAGGACCCTACTCCAGAAGACCCCGGGTGTCAACAGGGAGATTTGGAACCTCCGTCGTCCCTGCTGCTTTTACGACACATATAGGCTCTTTGACGGGGTCTCAGAATCAAGAGGTGCACTTGCCATAGGTTCGGTAAATGGGGAGGCAAAGCGATTTTCTTTACTGGGGAGGGTCGTGAGGAATGGAATAAGGTGGTCACCTTTACTACCCCTTCCCCTCCGAGACCCCCCTTCATAAATCTTTTTCTGTAAAAACTTCCAGATCGGACCTGGACCACTCTCATGTGTGGGGACCGAAACAGTGGCCTCTGGGGTACCCCATCCCCCTGACAGTGACCCTTGTCTATAGAAAGGTGAGGATAGAGCACCCCACTAGGGGTTGTGTCAGGGGAATTCCTGTGGTTCTGGTCCTTCTTCCACCTAATCCTTCCGGGTCAGGTTCTGGGTCTCTGGTACGGGACATCGAAGTCGACTTCTCACAAGTGAGTGTGGAGACTCGGAACCAGGAATGACCAGGTGGACGAATCGTACGGGGTAGGGACCAAGGGTGGACGTGACGTTCTGGTTTGATTCTGGTAAACGAAGTTAAGGAGAGGAGGAGACCGACTTTACGGGAATCTCCGTACTCAGGTCAGGGGAGGGAGAGACAGGAGCCTGATCCTCGAGGGTTCTCGTCCGGACTCTGTCGTCCAGAATGCCCACCCGTGTGTCGTCTAGAGTCGAAGTCCCATTTTTGAGCCGTTCAGGGTCAGTGGGTCCTTAACTACCGACCTTCCTCAGTCGGACGACTACGGACTCACGAGGGTCGTTTCACCTCTTCGACCCCTAAACAGTCCCCTGAGTCCCCCTCCCCGCCCCGGAGATTGTAAATATCTCGAGGATGACACTCGGTCCCAGACGACATGAAGTAGAGTGAAGTTCTACCTCTAACGATAGGGGTAACATGTCTACTTTTTTGACTCCGAGACCCTCCCGATTAGTGAGCAGGTCCAAATAAGACATATTCTTCATCTCGACCCGAAACTTCGAAACACACACACCACAGTCTCGTGTCGAGATGAGAGGGGTGAGACCCTTCGATTCGCCTGTCCTGGATCACGGGGCACCGTGTCCGTCCTCACCCACCGTGTATAACCGGACGGTCGTGCGGACGAAACACGACCAGGACGGGTGAACGTAGGGTCGTCGAGAGTCCCAAAATGCTACTACTAATAAAGACTTCCGTGAACTTTAATTACTGTCGAGATTTTACCGCCCCTGTCACCTCAGTAACGACTCTGGAGATTAATCATTCTTTTTGCCTCCTCTGGTCCTCGACCCCTCCGTCCACCCCCGACCCGTTCACCGTGACCCGTACTTCGTTCCGACCCCTTCACCCAACCCCGGTCGTGGATCGGTCTCCAGGGACACCTCGTCCACCTGTGACATAGGGTAACCTCCGGTGTTTAAACTAAGACTCGTGAGTAAGTAAACGACCCAGTGGAACCTCCCTCAGTGGCGGGAGAGACCCACGTGCAGAGGGGTTAATACGCTATTCCTCAACCGGACCCCCCAGAGATTCAAACCCCCCAAGATACCCCTCTCACCTTACTTCGACATTCTCCCCCGAGGAACTTTCTTCTGGGACTCAGGGACCTTCCGACTTCGGGTCTTCCACTCCCCGTCCCGGGACATCGGAGGTCCTCGGTGGATCTTTCGGAAGGTACAACCCCAACGGCTCTGACGACCACATTACTTCAGGACTTCTGAGTCCGATCTCTCTTCACCTAGTCCTTCACCGTCTTTTAGGTATCCAGTCTCGGGACACGACCGCGTCGCTACCTCCCCCACTCCCCACCCCACTGTGGACTCCCCCGACCGTCCTTTCAAGAGAAATCCTCCATCCGGACCTCGACCCTGGTCCCAATTGTGGAAGGACGAGAGAGGAGTCGGGAAGGGATTCTCGGTCTTCCCTGAGTCCCTGAGGTCCCAGGGTGGATCTGTACATTGTCTCCCAGACCGACTCCATGGATTTTCCCTTTCCTGAATGAGTTCCGGTGAACAGGTCCACGCGGGATCGAGAGACAGGACGGACCCCGTCGACCGTGCGTCCCCTGAATAAATATGTCGCCGACCGAGTCAACCTATTCCTCTACACGACCGACTGTGCCTCCCTGTGGGTGGTACCCATCTCCGACTCCGGTTCTGAGGTTCCCGTCCTTACACTTTTCGGGTGGGAGGGAAGGAACCCCGTAGGAGAATAAATAGTAATTATCGAAAGAATCTAGGAATCTGTACTGTGGGTAAAGGAACTTAGGAAAGTGGGTGAGGGGAAGGTTCCGTCCCGTGACACACCGGGGGAGGAAGGTCTTCGGACGAGACTCGGGGAGATAGAGGGAGAGACTCGACCGGAAACATAGGAACCCGCGGAGAGATTCGGAGTCAGGGAGGAGACATTCTGACCCGCCTAGTCATCCTGGTAAAGTACCCGACCACACTCCTAGAGTGCTGTTATACGTCTATAGGTTTAGGCGTCTACAGGTTCAGGGGATGTCGACCGGAAGACTCAGACACCTACACTGGACACCTATACCTCCTGACTTAGATGCGGGATATGAACGGAGACCCGGACCGTGAGTCATCCACCAACTATTTGGATCCATGAAAACTATCAATAATATGTATGACAATACCAACGCGAAACGGAGGACTGGGACGTCGGGCAGGAGACATTTCTGTCCCCAGACGGAAGGAGGACTGGGACGTCGGGCAGGAGACATTTCTGACCCCAGATGGGATTCCAGGGAAAGTGTAAGGGTAGTCCTCTTCGGACCCGGCTCAAGGAATAAGAGGTTCTTAGTCCTTGTGGGACTTCCGTCTCTAACTAGAACACAGAGGAGGTCAAAGGAGTCTCTCGGACTTCGGGTCTAAGGTCTCTCAGACCCCACACGTTTAATGTGAGTCGACTTTAGGTAAGTAGTCCTTCTTCGGTACCCAAGGAGACCTCTTCCCCCGGTGCCGTACCTCCCCCCACCCGTACCTATGAGAACTTAGGGGTTAAGAGTGGAGGGGAGTAGAGTCCCCGGAGGTAGTGGGTGCGGAGGAAACCTTTATAAGGTCGTAGTGACTGTAAGTGAATAGATCTTTGTTACACCCGTCGTCGGAGGTGATCAACCTTAACGCGACTCTTAGCCCCCTCCGGTTTCGGAGGGCCTCTCGGGTGCCGTCCTCGGACGTCGTCTCTACTCCAGGACCCTGACGGGGAGGAGTCCGACGGCTCGAACCGCGGACCGACGATGTAGGTATTACCGACTCTACGTCCTTTAGACAGACTCCGGTCAGTCACTGCCCCGAGCAGTCAAGTGGGACTTCAGGGAGGTCCCCTTATTGAGTACAAGGACTGGAACTTCAATCGAGAGGAACTCTTGTGTCCCTTCGACACGTGAGGTAATTTGTGTGTGTGTGTGTTTGTGTGTGCGTACTATAGGTTTACTAATTTAACTCTCGTTTTTGTTTTTCGTTTATATTTTTCATCAAACATATTTCCCTGTGAGGGACCGAGAAACCCTTAGATCCGAGGTCCGAACCGTCTCGCTGAAGAGGGTTCTCGGACCCGAACCGACAGGGACTCCTAGTACAGTCCCCCTTGAGCTCGATTACACACATTTGTCTGTCGTGATAATCGTTTAGGTAAATAATTCGTGAACAGAACTCAAGACAACACGTCCTCTGAACAAATAATTGAATTCAGCCTTGGACAATAATTGAATTCGGTTTCCGTCGTACCGTCGAGCCTTTTGCAAGTCGGGGTCTCGGTCCGTCGGAACTCAAGCCCAGGACCGAGACAGAGATTAACGACACACTAGGACCCGTTCAGTGAAGCGAAGAGACTCGGAGTCGACGGGACATTATCCGTCGAGGATTACAGGGGGTCACCAGGGACATAAGACCATAAGGGGTCAGGACCACGTCAGAGAAGGGGAGCTAACACCCGACCTAATTGACTGGGTGAAGATCACTTGTCCTATACCGGTTTCCCTACCCTACAGTGAAGACTCTAATCCAATGTCTTTCCGAAGGTAGAACCCATGGGAGAGAGGTAGTGAACGAATAAGTGATACCTTTTCCGGTCGACGGTACAATGTCGACGGGACGACTCTTCACATTTACCTTTCTTTGACTACAGAGATTGGATTGTGAGGTCCTCCCGGACTCTGAACGGTTATCGGTGCGTTCATTCGACCTTTCGTCTGGGAGGGGCTCAGGTCGGAACTCTACTGGCTCCGGGACCACCTGTGGCACCGACATAGGAGCACTCTCTGGAACTCGGTCTCCATGGGTCGATTCCGAGTGGACCTAAGGACTGGATGTCTTTGGTACTCTTTTATTTAACAAACAACAAAATTTGGAGACACAAAACCTTACTAAACAATACGTCGTTCACCTCTATTGATTATGTACGAAGTAGACAGTTCACCCGTACGTTTAAGGAAGGAGGGTCATACCGACCCCCGTAACTCTATTACGTCCTTTTCACGGACGACGGTTAGTTCCACTTCCTACTGTGTCGTACTCCACCAATAGATTATTTCAACTCCTCTACGCGTAAGATACTGGGTTGTTAGGGGAGGACCCATATGTCGGACCTCTTCGTGAAGGTTCCTTCTGTTCGTGTTCTTCCTAGGATTCCCATCACAAACATTATCACTTTTTAGCCCTTAGGGGATTTCCGGGTAATCTCCATCTTCCGTACTTGTCTCACACCACATGGTACTCACCTTGTGATACGTCGGAAGGTTTACCTGTTCGATCTCGGTGTGAGCAGTCACACCCATGCGAGTGTTTGTCTTACGCCTCCTTTTTTTAGTTTCTACCACGGTAAAGATCTTCCAAATTTTTGTTCGGGGTTTGGGACATTTACTACATACCTATAGAGATATATAAAAATTTTCGTATTTGTCAGTGTATTCCTACTAGTTCAGACTGAGGTCCCCTCACAATGGAGGTCCCTCTTTCCGTCCCTTCCACATCTCAACCGGACTTGGGGTACGACTGGTAAATGGTGCTCGTGTCACCTAGATTCAGTGAGTGACTTAGGAAAGGTGTCGGGGTACCCCAGGTAAGATAATAAGAAAGTAGAATGTCTCCCCTTGTGCCTCCGTGTTCCAGAAGTCCTCTAAAAGGACCTCAGGTCACCCTGTGGTCCTGAACCAAGGAGTGAAACGGTGATTTGCCTCCCTCCGGTGTAATGGAGAGTCCGGAGTCAGACAAGACATCGAACCCTCTCTGAACGGAGACGGAGTGGGAAGGGTCCACACCTAACCCTACGACCCTTTCAGAACTAATTAGTTAGACTTTATAAACGTCTGCAGGGGTACTTGGTTCAGACCCCGACCGATCCTCTCTGATTTCTGTTCCTCCATACCTATTCTCCCCCGAAGGGTCCACCGAGTCACCATTTCTTAGGTGGACGGTCACGTCCTCTACGTCCAAGCTAGGGACCCAGTCCTTCTCAGGGACTTCATCCTTTACCGTTGGGTGAGGTCATAGGAACGGACCTTTTAAGGTTTTCGTCTCCGGGGGATCGTCTGGTGTCAGGTACCTCAACGTTTCTCAGCCTACACTGATTCGTATGTACATACGTGTACCTGTTTTCCTCCACACTTATTATACCAAGGTAAGTTGTGTTAAGTCAAGTCAAGTTAAAACGTGTCTGAAGTAAGTGTCTGTCAACAACTTCAATTCCTTATAACGAACTCGTGGATGTTATACGACCCGGGATATAATCCACGAAAGGATTTAATCGAGGACGTTCGGAGTTGGTGTTAGGTCCTTCCATCCTTGATAGTAGGGGTATATTAGTTCCCCCACTCGTTGAAGGGGTCCAGTGTGTCATCTTGACCCCAACAGTCCTAAACGGGAGGGAGGTGGGAACTGGACGGGAGACGAACCATAATTCCCGTATCTACCCTTCCCATGTCCGGAGTGACGGGAGACCCCTAAGGCCGGGTCTGGTCCTCCCAGACCTCCTCAACCCTCCTCTTTCTCTACACACACCGACCTCGTTAGTCCTGTCCAAAGGACCCTCTCCCTCCCCGTCAACGAAGTCACCCGAGTAATTACCACTTCGTCCACTTCCGTAAGTACGCAGGTAAGAGGGTAAGTATAGGAGTCAATTACGACGTCGACAGAGACGTGTGGTCACGGGTACTAGAGGACGTGTTCTGACGTGTCGTGGTAGATCTGACTCCACCCCCTACGTGCCCCACCGTACGTGTGGGCTCGTCCCCGGTCCCTCCACCCTGTCTGTTGGTCCTCCACCACTCCCGACTCGACTTTGGTCTCACTCATTCCCCAGTTGGTCGTCCGTCTTCCACCCCCTACCCTGAGGTCGTCTCTTGTGGTCCCCGTTTCCGTCCCGGGACCCTGCCATCCCTTTCTGTCGGCTGGGGTACCTTCGGTTGTTACTGGTTCCGCCAACGTCGAGTCGACTCTTCTCCGACCCCCGACTCCGGCGGTGGTAGAGAGATGGTCCATCCCTCTCACAGGCGCACGACCCAAGAGATTGGTCGACCGAGGGGTACGGTCGAGTCGGGATAACCTGTCCGTCCCGGGGAGAGGTCTCCCTAATTCTCGTCCACTCAAGCTTGGTATTGCCGCGTACATTAATGCACGTTTTTACTTCCTCTCGCAGAATTATTAACTACCACCCTCTCTCATTTATAGTCGTCTCCTTGGGCCGACATAGCGGTGGGGCAGGGCAGACCGACCCTGGGTCCCGTCGCGGACCGGTGATTATACGGGTATTTAATAACTTCAATATTTCTTCTTTCGTCCACAGTACAGCGTGGGTATTTGTCGAACAATCAATTCTGATTGCTTCCCCGTCTGACGGCGAACCGTAACACACCCGAGGGGGGTGCCGGAGGGACTGACGTCTCCCTTCTACCTACTCCCACCCACACCTCTCTCTCCTCCTCTCTGCCCGGCGGGGGAGGGACGGGATAGGTCGTAGGACTGGGTGACACCTCAGTCCACCAGGACCCTTTCTCTTCTCCGGGTGTCTGCATTTCTCGGGGGTCTGCCCAATACTTGAGGGGAGTGACGTTACATGGTCGTCTCCGACCTGGTTTACAGGTCTCCTGTGTCTCCTCGGTCTTCTTGAGACTCCAGGACGGGTCAGACTGTGTGACTCCGACTGACCCCAATGACCCTTCTTGACCTACGACCCCGGTCTGTGCGTCCCACGTGTAGTGTCCTCTCGGTGGACGGCCGACACACTGGAACCCGTTCAGTGGGTGGGAGAGACTCGGTGAAGGGTAAGTGCGATGGACCCGGATCGGTGCGGACAGAACCACCAAACACCCCTCCTAGGATCCTCGTATACATACGTTATGAGACCCACGTGTGTCCTGCGGGGGAGATGGAGGGAGCTGGTGGGGGTGGGACTGTCCCCGAAGATTAATCTAGTCCGGATTACTCCGAAGGGAGACGGTCCGAGACAAATACGAAGTAAATTCCGGACGTCCTGTAATCCTCCTTCTCTCTCTGTCGACTCCTCCCCTTTCCTCAGGTCGACGGTCCCGAACCGGTGGGGTCCGAGGTGGTGTGTGTCCCGTAGGGGTGGGGTCCCTTGTCTCCTTCTTCTACCCCCTATGAGGCCCCGGTCTCTCTCTCTCCCTCTCTGGAGCCCGCTCCAGCCCCCCCGTCATCCTCCCATCCTCCCGCCAACCCTTCCGTTCGTAAAACCGAGGACCTACTATTTCTCCAACTTGGAGTGACAGAGAGTGCGACCCTCCAGACACCAGAGGTCTTACGAAGGGAGGTCCCCCACATCGGTCAGTCGGACTTACCCCGTGAACCCTCGGGTGCAACACCAGTCGAGACGATTCCCGGTGTGTTCTGTTCTCCCGGAGGAAGGACCCGGATCCCTCCCATGGGTCCTCTCCGTCGGTCTAGGGGGAGGTATTGGACGTACTCTCGTGTGTCCCTCGATTCCCGTCCGGACTGTGGACCCGAACCGAAGGTCGTCGTCTTTATGGGGGTCCTCTCGTAAGGAAGACAGTGACCAAAGGAAGAAGACCTCCTTTCTTTCCTTAGGACTCTCAAAGATAGTCAATACGAAACCCGACCCGGAGAGGAGGTCCCCAGGGGAGACGTGGGGTATAGAATAGACCACGTCCTGACGAGGCAGGGTGGTACCGGACGAAACGTCTACGTCTCTCTCCGTAGCAGTGACGGGTTCCAGTGTGTCGTTCAGTTACGACTACGGATCTCGGTCCGGGAGGACGGAGAAGGGTGTGGACGACCCGAATCGGGACCTCCTTCACCCTCCGAACGTGACAGTGTGACCCACGACCCGTGACACGACACTGACAACCCTACGGTTGTGAGGCTGTCGGTAACACCACACCCCAAGGGTCCTCGTGAGGAGGACGGACTCCTGCGGGTCGGGGTCCGTGGACGAATAGATGGATGGTGGACGGGTCACCCTACTGTCGGTCGACCGGACCTGTCTCTCCTTACCTCCGTAAAACCTCCCTGCCGAGAACCCCGACCCACGAGTGAGTCTTGGATTCCTGTAGACGGGGATGGGGTCCTAGTGTTTTCGGTCTACACCCCCCTCGACCTTGTACAGATAGACCAAAGTTTCAGACGTGGTTTGATTTGTCCGTCTCGTATATCTTCCACGTATCTCACCAATGTCCGACCACACGTGAAAACAACCCACCACCCAACTAGTCCAGTCGGGGAGTACCGAGGACCTCTAGACGTGACCAGGGAGGAACTGGCGATCTCCCAGACAACGAGATAGAGACAGAGAGGGAGGTAGAGAGACCGAATGAGAGGAAGAGAGTCTCCCAGTCCCTCTCTTTCCGTCCGGTCTGAGGACCCGGTCACTGTCCACCTGCACTGGTACGGGGGACCAACCACGACCCTCGACTCCTCACCCCTCATCCCTCCAACGGGCCAGACCTAACCCCCCCCGCCTCTTATCCCGACAGGTCCCCCAGTCCCCTTTGTGTCCCAGGACCCCCATCCTGACTCCCGACCCGGGCTTCCACTCTTCCTGGGAGAGAGGACGGAATCGATCCAGTCTGGAACTATTCCTGACGCCCTGACAGTCGTTATCAGTCCAATGTGCCTCCCCTTCTCTCCGAGTGACCCCTCCCAACCTCCCACCTGTGTGTCCCTCCTGTCCTCGGAGTCCAGACGCCGTGGAGGAGCCCAGAGAGGACTGTTGCACTCGACGTGCGGGCAGGGACGGTAAGAACTCACACGACAGGTGGTCAGTATCGTGACTGTAGTCCCTCCGACCCGGGTACCCTCCTGCATGGGGTTCATGGTACCAACTCACAAAGGTGGGACTCTCCTCGGTGTCGAGACCGGGTCTCCGTCGATCCTGGTCTCCTTCTAGTGTCCATCCCACACTCTTTGGGTCCGTAGGAAAGACTCTCGGACCTGGTGGGGGTCGTTCGGGGGACCCGGAAAACGGGAGAATAGAGGAGAGGGAGATCTTACCCTAACCCCTTCCCCTACTATATAGACGTTTCTCCCTATACCCACTTACACTACTCACCCTATTGGAAGACCTTGTTCCTCGGGAGACCCGTCTCGTGAATCCGTTCAGTGAAGTGGACAAGGTTTCATAGCACTCCTAGTTTACTGTATTGGGTAAGTCTCGGGACCGTATCCTGGGTCACGGTGCTAGTCGGAAGTTCTCTCGCGTGGCGACACTAGTACTCAGACCAACCACGCCGTTACAGACGACACACACATAGGTCAGAAGACCCGACACCAAAATAGTAGTAGTAGTAATGTGGGCACGACATAACGTCTAGACAAGCCAAACATAGTGACAACTTACACCACACAGTAAAGCCAATACATACAGTCCCAATTCACTGGACTTGTC
Organism: Capra ibex; assembly: GCA_006410555.1. NCBI lineage: Eukaryota > Metazoa > Chordata > Mammalia > Artiodactyla > Bovidae > Capra > Capra ibex. The sequence goes on from SJYO01014747.1 coordinate 28,765,381, forward strand.
CTGAAAAGACGTAGAGGGGTAAAAGTTTCGGGGCAGTCAGGTGTCTACCTTTTGCGTTCATGGGTAAGTCCCAAAGGCCGACACGACCTCTCCTCCTCGTCTTTGACACCAGATGTGGATCTAGCACGGGTAGGAGAGCTAGGGGAGAGACGGGTACAACAGGATCTTCGGGTGGAGGGTGTCGACCGACTGGTCTCGGACTTCCCGCCCACTCACTCCCCGTATACGACCAAGGCCCTCTGGACTCACAGATAGACGGGAAGGTCCGGACGAGGGATTACACCGTAAAGATGTTGGTCCCTTTACTCCCACCGTGACTTGGACATACTTACTGTGGTCCTCCCGTTCTTTCTTTGGTCGCGTCCTTTACCGGGGTTTCGTCCCGACTCCGGACCGACTGAAGAGTGACCAGTGAGGACTTCGACCACCTGTGTCACGACCTACCATGGGAGTTAAGGAAGTCGTTGTACACGTCTCCCGTATGACACGGGTAAAGTGTCTACCCCTTTGACTTCGAGTCTTTGTCCTTCACTGAACAGGATCAGTCACCTCGGTCCTTATCGTCGGTCCAGACCACTGTCAGTGTCTCCAAACCCCTACCTTCCTTCTGTGAGGTCAACCTTAGAAAAGGTTCCCCATTTACTACACCGAGTCCGCCGTCGGACTCCACCTCTGTAGATCTTCCGGGGTCTGTTTCCCCCCGGGGGTGTGACTTGGTTTCGTACCCGAGTCTACGTCACACAAGTGTGGTGGACGACCCCACACTTTTGGTCGGTATTTATGGACGTAACAGCACCACGAGTAGTTCGTTCACCCTTCTCTCCGGACCACACGGGAGTCCTTTAAAGGGTCACTGAGTGTCTGAACACCTGGGGGGGAGGAACCGTGTGGGTCTGTGAGGAACGTATTCGTGTAGGGGACTTTGACCGAACCGCCCCTCGGAGGAAGGAGGGGGTGGTGGGTGAAGGGTTGAGTCCCCTGATTCCCCAGGTGTCATCCCACTCGTCTCCCGACTGGGACTCCGGACTAGACAGAGTGACGGAGAGAGGGGTCTCTGTCGGGTTCGTCGTCCACCTCCACCACGAGTAGTGATGAGTAGGGCGGTCACGGGTCGAGAGAGGGGTGGGAACTTGAACCGTCCCTGTCGAGGTGTAAATCAATTGTACGACCTCCTCACACAACCCCACCTCCCCATGGACGTGTCGAGTACCGATTTCTATTTACGGTCGCTCGCAGACTTCACACCCTTCGCGACACTTGTTAAAGTCCGGGAGGGTACGGGGACCGTCCAACCAGGGAGGTCGACGGAGGGACCGAAACGGGTGTGGACACGAGTGATGTGTCGAAGGACCGGGGGGATCTCTCGTCCGAGGTCTGGGTGAAATCTTCCCGGTCGTTCAGGAGGGAATCGGTAGTTAATCGGGACCCTTTACCTCTCACTTCTCTTGTCAAGTTGTAGAACGACGATTAAGAGGGGAGCATCGCCTGTAATCGGACAGGAGGAGTCACCTAGGGTCCTCGTGTCCTAGGGTTTCCCGGGGGACTGTGAAGTAGACGACGTCCTCGGTCCTCCGGGGTCTTCTCGGAGTCGTACCGACTGTGTGCTCACGGACTCGTTCGGAGTCAAAGGGGTAGATGTCTAACCGTACCATGACGGTTCGGACGGACGAAGTACCTCCCCTGTCACTGTGGTCTTCCCGGAACCTCCACACTGCCCCGTCTGTGGGTGGAGGACCTCCCCGTTTGCGTGGATGCGGGGGCCATCAGTCAATTCCGTGTCGGCCAAGGACAGAGACGAAATCGATGTGCAGTCCCTTCGCACACACTCGGTCCCTGGGGTGGGTTTGTGTGCCGGGGGTGGCGATGAGGTCGTGTACGGGCACACGGCCGCCTGGGTCCACACTCGTGCTGCCGTGCGGGGGTGGAGGTGGGGACCGTATGTACGACCGTTTGAGACCAAGACGGGGGTTTTCCTCAGGACGAAGGGTCGCGGGACGACAGTACCGTTGGTTCTCTCGACTCAGTCCCCGTCCCTACTCCTTTGTCCTCGGACCCCCTCGTCTGACCCGACGTTGAGTGTTAGGTGACTCTCCAGTTCCCGAGGAAGGGCGGAGAGCGGAGAGAGCGACGAGGGTTATGTCCGGTGTGTCGAGACTCGTGCACCTCGGGTCCGTCCTTGGACGTCAAAGGGGGTGTGGCGCCACCCGGTCTCGTCTCGGGGCGTCCGGTAGAGACGACCTTTGTCTGGTCATTTTGGGTGTAAGTCCTGTCCCAGACTCCCAGTCGGGGACCGAGTCTATAGAGGGGTACGACTCGGACGGTACTGGGAAGAGGCAGAGGTAGGGGTGGCGGACGTCAAGTTCGTAGTCCACAGAAGGGACCCCAGAGATAGAGACAGGACCCTCGTGGGGTCCTTCCCGTCCCTGAAACTATCAGTGTTCTCTACCCCGACCCTAACCGCCCGTCGGTCCATGCCACACGGGGAGATTTACTCCGGGGTTTCTCTCCGTCCGGGGTGGTGTCTACCACCTCTTCCTATCTTTACGGATTATGAAGGACTCGCAAATGAGACACGGTCCGTAGTCCCGGGAGGACATTAGATCCGTAAGTGAGTAAAGGATGAGAGTTGTCGAGGTACTCCTTCCACACGGCTCATCGAGGCAGAATGTCCACTTCTGTGTCTCCGTGTCTCTTCGTGTCGTTAAATGGGTCACAGCGTCCCTTCCTTCACCGTGGGGCCGTGTAAGGTCGTGTCTCACACTTCTGACCTCTTCCGAGAGTCGACCAACCCACACACCACCCCCTAGATCTTAAGTAAACAGATTGACGGATAAAATGTCCATGATTACGACTTCGACCCTCCTTCCAAAGAGAACGTCGGAGGGACCACCCTCAGATCCCGGTCCATCCACGGATCGACTCTTAGTCCCGGGGACCTCGGAGGGTCTGGTCCGGAGACGATACGGGGGACACGACAGAACGGGGGGTGTCTTCCGTGATCCGTCGGTCTCGACTTTCCCAGGGTCAAACAGACGGTCCCGTGTTCGGTCACCTCTCCGTCCGGGTCGAGTGCTCTCCCAGACTGTGTTCTACTTATCACTAGTCTCGTCCTTCCCTCCTCTCTTCTTGGGGTCCCTTCCCTCCTTTAGGGTCCCCAGAGGGACCTCCTCCATCAGAAAGTCCTCACCATCCTAGGACTGGAAGTCTCTTACCTTGTCTGTAAGATCCTCCTTCCTTGTCATCCACGTTTCCAAACTTCCAACCTGTCCCACATGTGTTCCGGGTACCTCATCGGTGTTGACGGGTCTTACCCCAGTCTCAGTCTTATACCAGTCTCCGACTCATCCTCGGACTCTTAAGAAGAGGTTCAGGAGGGAGGAGTCGTGGCTCCCGTTACAAATTGGGTAACTACTCTACACAGGAAAAGATTTTCCGGTTCCCCGGGTTCCCCGAGGGACTTTAACTCGTCCTTCTGAGTGGTTTTTTAGGGTCACAATTTCTAGTCTCTACCGAAGAAGGTAATCTCGGACACGACCCCGCTACTGTCGGAGCGACTTCCTGCAAGGTCCGTCGGACTCTGGTTGTGACCCGTTCGGAACCAGGTGACAGACGGCGGTACGGGGTTCGGGAGAGAGGAAACAGACAAAACGGATGGTGAGGGAAGGTAGGGGGGAGGGAGGGAAGAAAGGAACACAGAAAGATAGTAACAAGGAAATAAAATAAAAGTCGGGAGTCGTGAAAAGGACTTTTTCTTGTCGACCCGACGACCTCAGTGTCTCCTTTATAAAAAAACTGATGAAACGTCTAAGGGGAAGAGATACTTTTGACTGCGGTGGTAACGATTGACTGTCCACCTGTGACTCTATAAATAAAGGAACAGAGGAAGAAAGGAAAGGGAGAGACCCGAGACAAGGTCCCATAGACCCTTTCTGTCCCGTCAGTGTGTCGTCATCCTCCTTTTCCCATCATTCCCCATCTTGAAACCGTAGCTACCCGTTGACCCCGGGAGTCATCGTAGTAATTTGGGTAAAATGTCCACTCCTCTGACTCGGGGTTCTGGTGGGTCTATGTTGTCATTAATGTCATGGTTGTGATTTGTGTCTCGACCATAAATTCCTCGTGAGAGACGCACGGTCCATGACACCATCTGGAAAGTGTACGTTACTTGGTTACTCCGTCTATGTAATGGCTCGGGTAAAATGTCTCCCCTTTTGACTCCGAGTGTCCCTTCAGTGATCCGGTTCCGGTGTCTCGACCTGGTCATCTCACCTTATAGGGGGGTATGTTGGTACGGGTACAAGTAAGACGGTCGACGTTGGGGGCCGACGGGAGGTCTACCGACCATTACCCTCTTAGCTCTAAACTTTGGTGTAAACAGATATAAGAGTAAGGTTTCGACCTGAGATGAGGTACGACTAACGACAACGGTTCTTTTGTAATCTGTCGTCAAGATTAATCTCTTACTGGACCGGACTAGGACTGGGGTTAGACTAAGGACTCCGATTCCCCAGGTCTGCAGGTCTGGTTCGGACCGAGTCGGAGACTGGACGGGAGAGACCTGGAGTCTCTGGGACGATTCGCCCCCTCGGACCTGTCTGACTCGGGACCCATCGTTGTGCCCTTGACCCCGGCTCCGGGGGTCTTGGTACGACTCGTTACGTACGGAGGAAGGGTTCCCGGGAAAACGAGAAGGAGAAGAGGTCCCGACCTCTTGTGTTCGCCCGGGGACGAGGAGACCCTAAGATTAGACGAGGGACACCGGTTTCCTGAGTTCCTCCCCTGTTGTCCTTAGGACCGGACCCGGAGTTTGGACGACCATGTGTCGAGTCGTCGGTAGTCTTAGAACGTGTGTGTATGGGACCCCGTGGGGGCATTCCGGTCCTCGGGAAGTCGAGACGTACACAATGACACCCAGGACTAGACGCATGGGAGCTCAGGTTTGAATCCCTGTCACGGAAATTCTGTGTAGGTTCCTTACTGCTAGTCAGGACGTTCGATTCTTTCCGACAAACCTAGTCTCGACCGTCATTATATCCTCTCGTCGGACACAATAGACGTTTGGGCGTCGGGAGGAACCGGCAGGTTGTATTTACACAAATTTATCGTTGTGTCTACATGTACAGTTACCCTTACAAGATTCGATTGCACACCGACCACATTTACAAGTACTGAAGTTTCATTTGTACTATCCACCGTTACGACACAAGTCACATGTATAGGTCAGAAACCATTCTCTCTCCCGAAGCACTTTTTTTTGCAGATCAACTACACTCTACGTGTGCACCTTGGTTACCATTACGTACACAAGTGTATCTACCTTCCAATTCCGTCTACCCTGACTGATAGTCTCTACCTTTAGTACCATTCTTTCCCACCATGTCACTCTCGTTTCGGGGTCCCCGCGCTACACCTTTCCTCTCTTCCTAAGGTTCGCCCCGGCTCCCACGTCTCTCTCCGTCCCCCGTCACCTGACATCGGGACCCCAGTCCCACCTCTCGGACGAGTCGACCCCAGGTCTGTACCGACCCCTTCCAGAGGTCGCCCTTCTGTCTTCGGTTCCCTGGTCTCACGTGACTCCCCTGGAACCTTAGGGTACACGGGCCCACCTAGGACCTGGGCCGGACCCGAGGGTGTCCGACGGGGCGTCTCTTCTCGTTAAGGGTTCTGACGAGTACTGGTCCATTCGTTCTGGGATGATTTCCCTGTCACCCCTCCTATTTTCTCCCCGTAGGAAGGTGCTGGTGGGGTTGGGATAGTAGGGTCCCCCAGCTACTGTCTTTTTATTTTGATCTGACAGTTCTTCAGAATCGAGGTCGGGATCAGATGGTGGTCCATTGTGACCAGTCACCTGGATTCTAGGGTTCGGAGTCAGAAGGGTGTACTTGTTACCTCCAACTGTTATTAAAATTTATAGGTTTTGTCCGTTTAGATGTTTCGGTCTTTAATCTAATCAATAACCACTCTCTGTCCCCACAGTTCCCCTCAGTTGCCTAAACACCGAAGAAAACGACCCACCCCACCAGTTTCTACAAGATTTAAATCAAACACCACTACCAACGGGTTGATGTGCGTTATGAATTAACATATGAAATTTACCCACTTAAAATGTTATATACTTAATACAGAGGTATTAAGTGTGTGTCATCATTTATTAAGTGTGTGTATTAAGTGTGTGTCATCATTTCTTATGCGGACGGTCACGTCCTCTGCGTTCTCTGTACCCAAGTCAGGGGTCCAGTCCTTCTAGAGGACCTCTTCCTTTACCGTTGGGTCAGGTCATAAAAACGGACCTTTTTAGGGTACCTGTCACCTCGGACCACCCGATGACAGGTGCCCCACCGCTTCTCGGGTTGTACTGACTTGTATGTGTGTGTGTGTGTGTGTGTTTCTATCAAGTTTTAACTAACGTATTTATTTATTTACCTGTTTAATAAAGATTTTTGTTACAATATATAACTTCTATAAAACATTATTTATATGATTTCTTTTTCTTTTTGTTACCTCTCACATGATTATGGTGGACACACCAAGGGTGTACTCTATCCTACACTTTCCCGAAACGTTTGACATTTCACTACGTATTACACTCCACCTCCTCAGGACCCGGGACCCCGAAACGACAACTAACTGTTCGTGGTCCCTCCGGTCAAAATGCAGAGGTACCACACATTCGGACACGTGCCGTACATGTGCGTGCACACAAACATACAGAAATTCTGGACTCCAAGAGACTCTGAGACGGTGTCCCAAAACTTCACTCCCCCTTCTCTTCCTTCACTTTAAAGTCCTATTAGAATTTTCGCCCTTTTTTTTTAATAATGCACAGTTTTCCTCACCTCTCCGAATTTACCGAGGGTCCACCCTGTGTCTTATTTTGTCAGAAACGAAAATAAAAAGCTAACAGAGGTGCGTCCCTTCTGTCCGTCTCCCAGCAGTATCGTTGGGACCCGTAGGCCGTCCCCCGTCGGACCTGCGACGTCCAAACAGACCCAACTTGTCCCACTTAGTCGAGTCGTCTGGGACCTCCTACCCCGACCCAGGTCGGGACATGGACATAGGACCTCCGGTGGTCAAGGAGGAGAAGACCCCCGGTCGTGTTACCCTTTTCCTGTCTTTCCTCTAGGGAGTACCATCCCGGTCAGGTCCAATTCGGACCCTCGACTTAGACTTCCACCTCTTCGGAGTCCTACCCCTACCCTACTCTACCCACCGACTTCCGAACGGCCCCGTCATTCCCTTAGGATACACCATCAATGTCTCCCCTCTCCGGTACGTATCGGTTGTCTACTAACTTGTTCCTAACCTTATTCACAACCTCCCAGGTGGGACCCACGACCTTACCTGTCCCGTACCACACCTTCGACCACCGAGAGGGTTGGTGGGGACTCGGACACAATTACCTCTTCAATAGTAAAATCTCCGATCCAGATCTCACTTAAACCGAGGTTTCCATTCCCAGTCTGTTCTCTCTTTACCCCTCTTCTTTTTAGGACTAACCTCCCTGAAGGGACCATCAGGTCACTTATTCTGAGACTTGAGGATTACGTCCCCCGGACCCAAGCTAGGGACCAGCCTCTTGATCTAGGGTGTATATGTCGTTGATTCTGGGTCGCGTCGATCTATTTAAAAAAAGTAATTTTTAAATTTTTGTTAGGACTAACCTTTTTTTTTTTCATCGATACCTTCTAAGTACGTAGACCCATGTATGTCTCCGGTGAAAATTACCTTTAAACTTAACCCCCTTTCTTTCTCAGGATGTAAACACTTTTTATCGACCCTCAAGTGACGGGGAAAGTGACACATAAGGATCGCGACTGTAAGTTCTTTATGAAAAAACTTATTCACTTACTTACTGTCTCCAGACTGACTTACCACAAGTCTTGTGACGTGCGTTCGAGATTCCTCCGTCAACTGTGGAAGAGAGACTAGTAAACGTCCGACCATAACTTTCAATTCGTCGTTTTCTTTGGTTCGACTGGATTTTTACGTTTACTCCTCCAACGACCGGGTCCTTTGGTTTCCTTAGACTCGTAGTGCACCGGGTCCCGTGTGGGTCTCGTAGACCGTTGGATTTGACCCCTTTTCACCAGTGGCAAGGAAGAATTGCGGTTTACTATTTTTGGGTGTAAACATAGTTCACCACTAACTATTGTCAGGTAAGGATGGTTCTTTCATGGTGTAACACGGTCCACAAATCCAAAGAAATCTAGGACGAACCTCAAGTATTTGGTGCCAAGACTATGTGCACGGTCAGAGTGTCAGACTGTAGGACCTTCAATGTGAACGGTTTGTCGAAGTTTACTTCTCGTTTGTGTGTCCGTCACCCTTCGGAAACTACCCATTCATTGAGGTCAATCACCTTTACATCTAAGACCCCCGTACCGGTCCCGCCTGGGGAAGTGGGTCACTGAAAACGGCGTCAGAACAAAGTTTCCTTTCTCCGAAACGTTATCAAACCCCGAACCCTAGAAACCTAGAGGTCCAAACCAGTTCGGGAGTCCCTGAGAGTTGACTTCCGACTCGTTCCCATCGGAACCCTCTCTCACGAACCCTCTGGTTGTTCGGAACTCTCTGGAAAGCTCGGGTTCTTCAGTTCTTTACGGAGTCTTGTCCTTTGGATCTTGGGTAAAGGGTAAGTACTGTCTTGGGACGAGGGAGATGAGTGGTTCCTTGGCAAGGGGGCCACTTCCGGGTGTACCGAAGACTTTTCGTCCGTACCGTAGTTTCCCGTACTCGTGTGGAGTGCCTGGGTGGTTGAAACCGGTTTTGAACAAAAGAGACACTTAGTCCCCTAGTCACCCTGTTTCGTAGGAAGTCTTTCGGTGACACTCCTGACTTATTCTGTTACTTATGAGTTCTCGAAGTAAGTGTCATTATACTTGGTTTCTTAATGATCATAAGAACAACGACAATAACTAAGTGACCCATCTTCCCCCAGGGAAGGGTGTCAGGGACCTCTAAGTCTTCGGACAGACCCGGAAGGTCGTCGTAGGGACAAGACTTGATACTTTAGAACCGACTGTCGAGAAGACAGAAGGACTTGTCGGGGTTGTAGAGAACGGACACCGTCGTCGACCCCTTTAACACACACACAACGATCTTGTAGCCCTTTAGTACAAAGAGGTACGTTTCTATATGAGGTCCACTGTAGACAGTGAGTGTAGGTATGGTCTGCGTGGGGTGGAGATTCGATGCAAGGACGACAAGAGGTGGATCTTGGACGAGGTCGACTCACCAAACTCCAGGTCGAGGTTACGGAGAAAGTAGTCCCTCAGGAGGACCTAAAGAGGGTCGGGTCGTCACCAGTTACGGTCCTAGACCCTCCTCTCCTGTTCTTTAGTCCGAGTTGGATATCGGACAGACCAACCACGGTACTGGCCATTGGTTACTCGGGGACCTCCCTCACACGGAGACGGTGTGGTGGACCAGAAACGGGCGAATGGACGGACAGAGAGGGAGACTGACACTCGAGGACGTCCCTCCCGTCCCAGACTGAACGGGTCACTTATATCCCACTCCTCTTCCCCTTCCTTTTCGGGGGAGAAAGGGGTTATATCGCCCTTTACGACCAACCATTTCTTCGAGAGTCTTTGGCCTACAGTCTCCATCCACACCCCTGGATTCTGTTAGGAAAGTGACCTCTTCTGAGTCTCGGTTTTACTCTTTCCCTGAACGGATTCCAGTGTGTCGGAATACACCGACACTGAATCCTGGGTTCGGGTTCAGGATTCATTGACACATACGGATGACAGGGGATGAACGGGGGTCCGGAACCTGAGATCCCGGAGGTAGGTCCCTCCCACCGTGGAAGGACACATTACTCCCTTCCATGACTCACTCTCCTCCCCAGGAATCGAACCACCCGGTGGGTCTGGTGGGGTCCGGAAGAGGTACAGTTTACGTTGTAAACAACTTGTCTTAACTTAAATGACAAGCTAACATCCTCTACATTAAACTAGACCCAGAATACTTCGGGAATTATTTCAGTTCCATAATGACAATAGAGGACTAAAACAAAAAAAAAAGTACACAATTCTCGTGACCTGTACTCGAACTCGTTCGAGGTCCTCTATCACTTCCTGTCCCTTCGGATCGCACGATGTCAGGTACCCCAGTGTTTCTCAGTCTGTACTGACTCGTCGGTTTGTTGTGTCGGAGAAGGACGGTCGGGTGAGAAGAACTAGGTCTCTCGGGGAGATATGTGACGACGAAGAGGTGTCGTACCGGTGTGACCCAGTCCGGAGACGAACCCCGTCCGGGAGAAGGTCCCAGCCCTGGTATACTTGAGTAGGGACACAGGGGTCGTTTACGGTCCCTAGTGCAGGTCTTACTGGTGTGGTCACCGTCGACGGAAATTACTCTACACGAGATCGGGGACCCGATACACGTGTAGTGTGTTTAGGATGTCCCCTCCCTAATACTCGGGTAAAATGTCTTACTCCTTTGACTCCAAGTTCTTCCGAGTGAGTCGTCTCCATGATGTCCGTTCTTCTCAACCTAGACCTAAGTGTCGGTCCAGGGGTTTCGGACATAAGAATTGTGTAAGTGGGGAGTTAGGGACTGGTCTACCCACCCACCTTTGGTAGGAGAGGAAAGTCGAGGGGGTTGGGAGAGTTCGGAGTAGAGGGTGGAGGATGGAGACGTGGTAAAGGACAAGAGGTCCGTCGGGAGGTGTGACGGGCCCGTCACACCTCAGGTGGTGGTGGGTTGCTCAGACACTACGTGAGTCCAATCTGCCTACGGACGGGGACTGGTCCGCACCCCGGGCTCAGAAGACGGGTGCAGACGGGGTCACATGGACAGGTGTACCCTTCCGAGTCGTCTGTCCCTATTCCCACTCCTTGGGTCTTTCCCGGGCTCAACTGGGCTTTGGAGCTCGGCCCGTGTCCCAACGTACAAAATTCCTGTTCCAAATGGGTTCCGGACGTGTCCCCCAGTCTCCCGTGCGGTCCGGAGGACACCGGGTCCCTGCTCGAGACGGTCCTGTGTCTTGGGACTAGTTGGGAGGCGTACTCGAGGGTGGGAGAACGACGACGGAGACAGAATGAGGTAGAGAGGGAGGAACGGAAAGGGTGGGGGAAGGGGACGGGAAAAAGGGAAGGATTTTTTGTGTCTTTTTTTTACCCTAAGTCTTCGGATGTGGCGGACGTTTCATACCAAGTCGGAGGGGTTTTCTCCTTTACGGTCGCACGCCCAAGAGTACCGTTGGGGTCGAGGAGGGGCGGGTCGGCGGGACACGGGTATACCACTCTACGCGGTACCGCGACTGAGTCGGCCCGGAACCCCAGGGCCCGGATCCGGAGTTACACCAGTCACAACCAGATAAACCGACGGAACCGGTGTTGGATGGGAGGACTCGTTTGTTCTGGTGGAGGATATCCCTGAGAAACCCCCACGATTCGGGATGGGTCCTACGTCCGTCCACCCCCGTTATAAGTCCTCGACGAAGTCGGGCTCTTACCCTTAAGACACTAGACTACGTCGGAAACTTAAGACAAAAAGTTGGCAGTTCCGTCTTGTCTCACCCGACCAGTTTGTCCCAGTCTCCCTCGAGGGGACGGAGGGGGAAGGGAGACGGAAACGAGGGGACCTGTAATCTTAAAGGTACAGTCCACACCTCCCTACGTCCTTCGTCCTACTGGACCTCTCCCAAAGGAACCAGGACCGTCGGCACGGGGTCGATGAACGGGGGTGGGGTAAGGTTCGGTGTCGTGCGGACGACCAGAACCTCGACACCTTACTCCTTAGTTCCGAACCCGGGAACGGTACCGATTCGACGGGGTCCCGAGACAGACGAGCACAGAGATTGACAAGGGGTACGGGTCTCGTCGAGGATGGTCGAAGGACACACCTGAGGATCAAAAGGTGCGGTCAACCGTAAAAGTACCGATTACTTTGCCTTCGATCACGGTCCGTCCGAACCCCTGTCGTCCCGACCGCCGACTCTTCGTTTGGAAGGTCCCGGACCGTGGGTGCGACGAAGGAAAAGGTCCCGGGACGTCCTGGTCTGTTCGTGTCGCCCCGCCGCGTCCCTACAGGTCCAGGGACCATGACGGACCTAGGGGTGGACTGAACCTCGTCGAAGGGTCTGGAGTCAGTCGGGATCCAGTGGAAGTTTCTAGGTGGGACCGACCCAATCCACATCACCCTCAGTTGACCCACTGGGTCTGGGGTTTGGACTCCCCTCACTTCCGACCCTGGGCGAATCAGACCGAAGTCCATGTACCAAGGGAGACGGTGACACCCCGGTAGGAGGGCCTTCGAGATTTGGGCTTTGAACGGACAGAACTAGGAAGGACATAGAAGAGTAAAGATTAGAGAGAGGGGTACAGTATGTGTACAGATACTCACAGTCTCAGTCCTGTGAGTTTCCCCGACGTCGACTGGGAATCCACGTGTGTCCACCCCGGATCTCTCCTGGTCTTTGGCGTGTTCAAGTGTGTCGTTCAGACTCCAGTTCAATCGGGACTTTATCCCGGGGACGGAGGGACGAGTCCCAGAGAACCTCATAGTTTGACGAAAGAGACTAAGAGGGAGAGCCGACTAGCCTCCTTTCCCTCCTCCCTTCCTGCTACCTACCTACCTACCTACCTACCTATCTACTCATCTACCTACCCCCACGATACCCCTCAGCCCTCGTCCCTAGGTCCTTGTCTACCCGAAACTCCGAGGAGGCGTCCCCGAACCCCCTCCCCCTCCTCCGGATCTCTTGGACCTTGACAATGTTTCAACGCTCAATTTTGTAAGAAGTGTGAGGGCGGAGGAAATGACAAGACTACGTGGTTCTGCACTGTTTTTACACAGTCTAAAAAATTTTTGGTGTGTGTATGTGTTTACGGTCAGGGGTAGAGACGGCGGGCGGGTTCGAACCCGGTAGACAAGGGGCCCCCACCCTCCCCTTACCTCGAACCGTCAGCCACAGTCGTGAGACCGGTGGGGGTCGGGACCCAGACCTGGTTGTCGGACCGGGTCTTTGCCGGGAGGCCATTACCGCCCTGCAGATCCTTCCACTCCCGAGCCTGTGAACCGAGCAGGGGTCGACACGACCGGGTGGGAGGACGGTCTGGTGACGGTGGAGACGGGTGGGACCCCAGGTCACGTGCGTGTCGGGGAGTGACTCGACCCGTGACGGGGAGGAGAGGTTACACGATACAAACACACGTGTTCCAGACCCTCTGGGGGAGTACTACATATATTCTTTGACTCCGGTCTCTCCTCCTCTCCGAACGGGTCCAGGCTCACGTAGGGCAGTAAGTAAGTAAGTCACTTACTTACAGAAGGTTGTCTTCCCACCATTCCTGTTCTTTTGACCACCCGGAGGACCGTTGCCGACCTCCGCTTAGTCACTCTAGTTGGTAGCGCTACACAAGACCAAAACCGTGATTTTGAAGACGTAGGACCTTTACGGAGCCAGGGTCCATTTGGCCCTACTGACCAGTGGACCACCGGTGAAATTCTACCCGTATGTACGCACGTTCGTACGAGTCAGTACAGGCTGAGAAACACTGGGGGTACCTGACCCCGAGGAGGCGGTCCTAGGAGACAGGCACCCCAAAGGGTCCGTTCTTATGATCTCACCCAACAGTAAAGGAAGAGATCCCCTAGAAGGGGTGGGTCTCTAGTTTGGACATAGAGCACACAGAGAACGTCACCGTCGATCTAAAAAATGGTGATCGCGGTGGACCCTTCGCGACCCGTGCATACGCGACTCACGTTTGTATCCCTGAGTCACACTCCCAGACTCTGAGACTCTTTCTTCCCCGTCTGAGATCCCCCACCCCCTCATCCGGGACCTTCCCTCATCCCCAAAATGCACCAGTGTCTCAGTTTAAAATGTCACCGGTATCTCAGTTTAATCCCTCGTCAACCACGTTTCCAATATCGGACATGCCTTAAAAAAATTTTTAAGTAGTTTCCTCTTAAGGGACCACCAGACTACCAATTCTTAGACGGACGGTTACGTCCCCTGTGCCCAAGTAAGGGACCAGGTCCTTCTAGGGGGTACACCCCACCCCCCGTTGAGTCGGACACGCGACTATTGGACACGAGGTGTTCTCTCCGGTGACGTCACTGTTCGGACGCGTGGAGTTGCTCCTCACCGAGGGTGGATCTCTTGCGGACGTACGCCGTTGTTTCTGGGTCACGTCGGTTTTTATTTATTTACAAATTTTTTAAGTAGTTTCGACCTCTGTGTCCGAGCCCATACACTTCGACCGTCCCTGATCTAGAACGGTCCGGAGGCTTCGAAGGGCTCCCTCACCCCTGAAATCGGTTTCTCGTAGTCCCTCGGTGACTTCCCTTACTTTTACACTTTTTTACACAATCAACGAGTCAGTACAGGCTGAGATACACTGGGGTACCTGACATGGTCTAAGGAGACAGGTACCTTAAGAGGTCCGTTCTTATGACTGCACCATCGACAAGGGAAGAGGTCCCCTAGAAGGGTTGGGTCCCTAGTTTGAGTTCAGAGAACGTAACGTTCCACCTAAGAAATGGTAGACTCGACGGTGTCTTCCCATATTACACCCGAATGACACCAGTCTAAAGGTCCATTCTTCGGGTTTCCGGTGTCAACCAGTTCGGGGACACCTCCCGGGGTCTCGTGGGGGGTAACGACATGGGTGGGGGTTTACATCCTCTCAGACCGGTAGGAAGTCCCGGGTCGGGTTTACGGTTGAGGAGACTCTTCGGAAGGGACGAACGGCTCTCTTCGTCCCCGTTAGTACGGGATGAGACCAGAGGAGGTTAGACTCGTAGGGGTTCAGACCCAGGGTTCCCTCGGGAGTAGTGCCACCGATGGGACGGTCGAGGGTGTGAAACAGTGTGATCTAGGAGTTTTGGTGGACTGGTCTAGGTAAAGGTCCACACCGGTTCCTCCGAGTCTCTCCCCTTCACCAAACAAATTCGGGTATGTCGTAAACTACCAACTCCAGTCAAGTCTTGATACAGTGAAGACAGATTTAAGTCTCACGGGACCCCGGGACGGGTGTCGTCACAACAACCGTCCCCACCCCCCGTCACGCCTCACTCTTTGTCTCCTACTAGTCGATAGAAGGGGACCTCCTTGTGTACTCACCAGTAGTGGTCCCATTCGACCTATCTTACCCGACACCCCGCATCATAGACCCATATACCCTTTTCGACCGGTACCGACCCTCTAAATATTACCTTCAGAGGGTCTAGTTAATGACTTAATGGTCCGTTAGACTGGAACTTTCGAACGTCCGTTCTTTCCGACCTCATTCCATTCCTCCATCGGACCCTCGTTCACGAGTCGGAGGAGGTTATCCCCTCCCCCACGGGCCCTCTTTGTCCTCTGACGGACCATCTCTCCCTCTCCCCATCCCTGACTTTACGGTGGTGGCAGAGTGTGCCCAGACAACTTTCACCACTCCAGGAACAGTCTTACGCTAGTCGAGAGGAGCGGGGAGTGATGTCTCGAGTAGTCCCGTAGGAAGATCTATCCTCCTCAGGAGGGTCATTCAAAGAGAAGAGTCTCGGAGACAGGGGGGTGGATGTCTTACCCCTAGGACAGGGTCGAGATGGGTGGAATATCCCAAACAGACTTCGAGTACAATTTTTCAGGTCGAATATCTACCCGAGACCCCGTGCACGTCGGATGTCATCTCAGTTCTCACGTCGGTACCCTTTGCACCTCCCCAAGTCTCTGCTATTTCCTACAACGTAAACCGAAGAGTCCCCCCGGTATACTACTGGGATCCGTGGTTCCCGGAAAGATTCCCCACGGGACTCCAAGGACCCCCTTGGACGACGGTTAGGACCTCGTGGTCGGAGGGTCGTAGAGGACCCTCTTGGGACTCGGGGGTCCCTCGTTGCCTCTGAGAGAACGGGAACATTCCACTGGGGTCCACTTACGGACTGTGTCAAGCGTCACGTTTGTTAACCTGAGAGAAGACACATGACTCACCCTCCATTAGGGACATGTTACCCCTACATGACCATGAAGAGACATATTGACCTACCCCAAACCTCCTCCCTCTCCAAACGAGGGTGAGGAAGTAAGAGGAGGACGGGGAGTTGTGACAAGGGAATAGAAAGATGGTTGTTCTTTAAGTAAACCCAGTCATCTAATTAATAATTATTTACCGAAATATGACGAAAAATTATGAGTATGTCACAATTGTTATCACGGACTGGGTGTCATTTTTAACTCACAATCACTAATAATAACGATAATAATAATTATGTTAATGATATCACGAGATAACAAGTTTAAGTTCATGGTATCCGTCCTATTTGACGATAGTCAGTGAGTGTGGAATCATACTTAATCAATTTTTGGTAGAACGAAAGGACGAGTGGGTAGATTCTAGTCGAAGAGAATCCTACTCCTATTTAAACTTCGAACAACCCTCCCCCCGTGTATTATTCTTTGTGGACCCGGAACTCGTAGTCTAAAGTTCCACTTTTACGGGTCCGGAAGGATCGGACCGATTCCCTTTTTTTAAACTCTCACTCCCCACTTTTCGAGAGTCCCCGACTTCTCACAGGGATCAAGAGTTCATTTGTCCCGTAGACCAGACCCTAGTCCCTTTGAGTGTCTCCTTCCCCACTTTACGACGGGTCTCGTGTCCAGAGAAGAGTTCTGTCCGTCCCTCCTTCTACCCCCCGAGACTCGACACGGGTTCGGACCAACGGACGAGTGGTGGTGAGACCCGTGACGTGCCCCTCTGACCCCTCTACCGCTACCCTACTCCCCCCCACTAATGTCCGTTTGTCTCACCTTTTACTTCGGGAAGTCTACCGTTTACTCAAATTATCTTTACTCTACCCGTCTCCGACACTATTCTTACCGTTACGACCCGTTTCCACTCGACTAAGAGTTTGTCCAGGCCGATCCTTTTGCCTCCCAGCCCCTCCACTAGTCGAAGTGGGAA
The DNA here is from genome assembly GCA_006410555.1 of Capra ibex. NCBI lineage: Eukaryota > Metazoa > Chordata > Mammalia > Artiodactyla > Bovidae > Capra > Capra ibex. The sequence goes on from SJYO01014747.1 coordinate 28,782,279, forward strand.
ACGGGACTCCCCACCGGTCCGACGTCCCCGGTCCCACGTGTGGGGGTGTGAGTGGATCTTGGTTCTTCCGTATCCCTGGGTGTTCACCACGCCACTTCAATTTTGTACTCACTGACACCAGTCTGAACGTCTTCTTCAAGAACCGGTCGTGTTCCGTGGTTGACCCCTCAGATCACAGGATTTCTGTTCACAGACGGAGAGAGTCTCCTCGACCAGGGTCGAGACGGAGTTCCGTACTTCGTTTCGGGCGAAACGACTCTCACAATTGGACACCCTCTGGGGAGTGGTCCTCGTCCAGAGACAGGGGATACCCGTCCGTGAGGGGGAGGAATAGGTGTCCAGAACCCTTCCGAAGGAAACCCGGAGTTACACACGTAGACACTTTACCCCTATTGTCACAGGTGGGACGGTCCGGCACGCTCTGAGGTTTACTCTGTGTCACGTCCAGTGACAGGTAAGGGTCGACCCGATGGTAGGCACTCCCGTCCCACCTCTGTTCGGGAAGGCACCGGGTCCCCGAATCTGTAGCAAACGGTCCACTCGACCACCAGTGTGGAAGTGTGGAGAGATCTAGGACGTGGGTGAAGGACCGACTGAAGGGATGGGAGACGAGGAAAGAAGGAGGGTAGGAAGGACTTCGTCCGAGTTTTTCGACCGTGTCCCGTCGGGAGTGGTGTAGGCCCGTGTTCAGTCGGGAGACGGAAGTGACCCGGAGTCAAAGGTAGACATGTACGACTGGGTCTCCAAGGACATCTGTGAGGTTCCCGGTTACCGAGACCTGTCCCTCTCCAACAGGGTCTAAGACGGAGTCAGAAGTACCCAGTAAAGCTGGGTCCTGTGGTGTGTGACGGGTCGAGAGGAGGGTCGGCCTAAGACGAACCCGGAGACTTACCTCCACTCTCCTTCTTCCGACGCCTCCTGGTCCTCGATGAAGGTCGTACTATTGATAATTGCCCCGACCGTCTAACTTAATATGGAAAAGGTCAAGGAATGGGATAACTAGGCTCTCCTGAGTGTACACACTCGCCCGTACACGTGGGTCGGGCACCCCGAGACCCCCGAGGTCACGTACACGACTCAGTCAGTCGAAACGTTTACCTACCACACGACGGTCGAGCCTGGGAGGTCCTCCCTCGATTGGAACGGGGGTCACGGGGTCGTACTCCCCAGGACTCGTATACGAACGACGAACCGGACCGGTCCCGGTGTCCCTCGTTCCCTTCCTACCCGAGGCCGTACCTTTCTTTCCTTCTCTCTACCCCGACCGACCCCGGGAACCCTTACTTCCTCCTCCTTTGAGAAGAGTGTCAAAGAGTTCCTCCCCCGTCCGACAGGTCCTCGGATCTACTCCGGTGTCCCTGGGGTCAGACTCTCTTTTTTTTGTCAGGACGAGACCCCGGGTAGACTTCTCCGGTACGTTTCGGGACGAGAATGGAGATGGAGAGTTTGGGGAGACGTGAGGTGGGAGAGAAGGGACTGGGAGGAATTGAGGTGTCGGTCCGGTCACAAGGGGACTCAGGGGGACGGACCCTCAGAAGTGAGGTGTTCCCCGACCACTCAGTTCCCTCCGGCCGGTGGGAGAGGTACCGGAGTTTGTGTTGGGAACCTCGAGGATTTCTACCTACCAGAGACCAAGGTATAAAGTTTTCTCCAAGATTCAGGTACTTCGTTGCGGACTCGGCAGGACACGTGTGTGTAGGTTATGTTGGTGTGGTCACTGTGGTCGTAAAGTTGTCGGTCGGGGGTGTACCCTGTACACACACGTACACGCGAGTTACCGAAGTCAGTACAGACTGAGAAAGTTTGGGGTACCTGACATCCAAGTAGACAGGTACCCTAAGAGGTCCGTTCTTATGACGTCACCCAACGGCACGGGAGGAGGTCCCCTAGCAAGGTTGGGTCCCTACCTTGGGCGTAGAGAATACAGAGGACGTAACCGTCCGCCCAAGAAATTGTGATCGTGGTGAACCCTTCGGGTGTACCCTGTGTGCACATGTGAGACTTTTTCTGTTCGTCACATCGCCCGAGACCCGGACCTCCGAGAGTCTGCGCGACTTCGGGGACGTCCGTCCGACGAACGAGAGAGGGGTGTGGACCATCCAATCCTTGACCGGAGTCGCCCTTCGACCCCCACCGACCCCAGGGAGGAAGGTGGACTGTCGGGACAGCTCACAGAGTGGACGCATATACAGTATAGGCCTCGGATTCCGACTGGGTCCCCGTAATCCTTCAGGAAGGAGGTAGATCGGATTTAGTTTAGTTAACAGACAGGAAAGTGAGTTGTCTATAAGAACCCGTCCGTGAATCCTGGGTCACCAGTGCGGGACCGTCTTTCTTCCTTTTTAGAGGGCCCAGTGGACTCTTGACACACGACCCACGTCATTCCTCCTTCACCGGAACCACAGAGGTCCCCACCTCGCCCCTCTTCCACAGGACTCCGGGACCCACTGAATTTGGTACCGTTAAGGGGTCCTAGGTCAAAAGGGTCGACTCGTCCTTTAGGGGGAGGTAGTGAGACGGGGATCAGGGTTCTTACAGAGAGACTCGAGTTTCCCACACCGTTGAATCCAGGACAGAGTCTGTGACTGATCGACTCAGGTAGGACTTTACCGTCATTGTAGGAATCGGCAAAGAGACAGGTGAAAGAGAACCTTTGAGGAAAGATGGGGACTCCATAGGATGAGTCTGAGGTCTAGGACGTCTAACGGGGTTTAAGATGGTGATCCCAGGGAGGAGACACAGTCCGTAAGAAATGTACCCCAACGCACTCAGGAGTCGACACAGACTGAGAAACGCTGTGGGACCTGACATCGGACGGTCCGAGGAGACAGGTACCTTAAGAGGTGCGTTCTTAGGTAACGTACCAACGGTAAGGGAAGAGGTCCCCTAGAAGGGTTGGGTCCCTAACTTGGGTTCAAAGAACACAGAGGACGTAACCGTCCACCTAAGAAGTGGTGATCAATGGAACCTTCGGCGGATATACCCCAACGATAATCTATTCGGGGTCGAGGTCGGTCCGGAGGGGCTTGGTGAGGAGGGGAGTAGGGGTCTGGGGTCCCCGACTTCGACCTCTCAGTCACCCTCTAACGGAGGTACGTTAGTCGTCTCCGACTGTTTTTACTTGACACTCAGGGCCCCGGACCGGCCCCTTTGTACCTCCGATCTTATACTCCAGTGGACCGTCCCTCTGGGTCCCTTCCGGGTGTCCCGGAGACCCCGTCCTGACTTTGTCCGGAGTCGGAAGTCTGGTGTTAGACTCAAACGTCACGACTCGTAGACGACCCTTTCCACCCCTCTACAGTGCCTCGAGAGGGACCCTCTGACTGGGTCTAAAGAGAGGGAGAGCGAGTCGGTGTGTCCTTGTGGCCCACACTCGCACACACACACACACACACACACACACACACACACACACACACACAATAAGAGTCGAGACCGTCCGTCTCCCCACCCTTCCCTCCTTCGAACAACTTTCGAGACCCTTTACTCTCTCTTTAGGAGGGGTTTAGGGAACGAGACAGTGATTATCGATTTTATACGAGAACTGTTGTTCCACGTCCCGGATCTCCTGAGGCCGGACTGGAACGGGGACCCTCGACGACCGCGGGGTCCGGACCGACAACTCGACCGCTGGTCCGGAACCCACCAGTGTCGACTCGGAGGTGCGGTGGGAGACCGGAAGGAAAGACCCGCCACAGGGTGTCCAGGGTGCCTACGACGGGACCTTCAATCACTCGAGGGACGGTACCCCGGACATGTTCGACGTCGCCCGTCTATGGATGGACAGTCCTCGGGTACTGTCCGTGAATCTCTACCCACCCCTCCCTCGTTTGTGTTTTTTCTCGACCTACCGGGGAGGGTCAGACTCGACAGGGGAACTACGGTGCGGATGAGTGTCACGGACAGGGGTTCCCTAACCTGGAATCGTGGACCCCCACCCGGGACACTCCCCCTCCCGGAACACTTCCCCGCCCGGAACACTCCCCCTCCCGGAACACCCCTCCCGGAACACTTCCCCCGCCCGGAACACTTCCCCGTCCGGAACATCTCCCTCCCGGAACACTTCCCCACCCGGAACACTTCCCCGTCCGGAACATCTCCCTCCCGGAACACTTCCCCACCCGGAACACTCCCCTCCCGGAACACTTGGCCCGCCCGGAACACTTCCCCTCTCGTCTCGGCGGGGTCCGGGGGCTCTGGGTCGGGGCCGTCCAACCCCTCGAAAGACCGAGCCCTCACTCCTACTCCCAGCACCCCCCGACGACCGACACCGGCCCCCGAGACCACGTGTGTATGTGTTTTAATAGGACGGTCCCAGTGTGAGGAAGTCTGTATGTGTGTACTACATGTGTCTCTGGACTCACATGTGTGTCTTCGTCCGACATGTGAGTTCGTACTCGACGATTTGGGCACCTGGGTGGTTCCTATACAAACCAAGGGAGGACCGATACGACCCGGGGGACTCCGGACACTCTCTTTTAAAGGGGTCTCTGATGATCCCCGAGTTCGATTTAGGAACTTTGGGAAAGGTACCATTCTGAGCTCTGCCTCCGGAGGAGGAGTCGGTGTAAGATCCGAGGGACGGACTGGAGACTGGAGGTGTCCGGGACGTCGTAGAGGAGAGGTCGGTCCGGAAGAGACGTGGTTTGTTCCGACGTAGGACTCCCGGTGGGACCGAGGTAGGACTTGGGACTCTCGACCCCACAGACAGGAACGGTTCTTGAGGTTGTAGGGTGACTTCGCACAATAACGACAAGTCAACGAGTCAACACAGGCTGAGAAACGGTGGGGTATCTGACGTCGTGAGGTAGGAAGTGGTAGAGGGTCTCAAACGAGTGTGAGTACAAGTAACTCAGCCACTACGACTTCCCACTCTCCTTACGATACGAGTGGATGACGAACACACTTTGGGACCCACACCGGACGGTGACAGTCCGGAGTCAGAGGGAAGACGGGTAATCCTGACTGGTCGGACCCCCACGACGACCCTCCTGACCTCTACACGTTCCCACCTACGGAGGCACCAGTACCCGTGGGAGGTCCGGTCGGCGTCGGGTCTCGTGGATCAAGGACTCGGGTTCTGCTGGAGGGGCGTACCAGTCCCCTAGGAGACAGGAGTACGTGTGGGCGGTAGGGGAGTGGTGTGGACACACGTGGTGGTGGGGACCTACGACCGGGCAGGTGTGGAGTGGGACGTGGTTCTTCCTTTCCTCTTTGCGACTCGGAGGGACTCCGACCCTGGTAGACGTCTTTGGGACCAGAGACAGGAGTGTACGGGACGGTATGTAGAGAGGTCGTAGACGTCCCCTCTGTCGCACGTGGGGAGGAAGACTGTCTCTCGGGAGGGGGCAGAGGTGTCGGTCCGGGTGGGCCATAAAACATTAACTTGAGGAGTGGAAAAGGACTTAGACGGGAGGAGAGAGTCTGAGTATCGGAGGTGTGTCCGACAAGGAAACGACACTACTGGAAGAGAGAGACAGTCAGACTTTTACGAAGGAAGAGGAATTACTTAGAAAAGTTTATAAAGGAGGAGACACGTCGGAAGCACGGAGTTACATGAATATGGGGGTACTGTGAGACCGTGACGGAGGTACCCCGTTCAAAGTGGAACGTGACCAGTCTACACGGATTCGAGAACAGGTCTGGTCCGACATCCGTGGGGTCCCGTGTCGGCCCTGGACGTGAGTCGTACAAATTCCGGGAGGTTTCCCGGACCGTGAGTCATGGGTCCTGAGTCGTTCATAAATAACTTATTTACTTACCCGTTACACTCGTACACCTGTAGGAACGGTTCCGGGTCGTATTCGACTCTGTGTCGAAACTTCCAGAGAAAACTCCCCCCGTCTAATGAAATCCCTCAGAACGTCAGTCTGCGACCAGGGAGTAAGTCGTCTGTGGTGGTCGTCCCGTATGCTACGTCCTTCGAGGTAGCAGTCTCTCACGCGTCACGGGAACCTTCGCTCGGAACCTCCCCTTGGTAGACGGGCTGCGTCTCAAGTCTTCTCGCACAACAACGGTGGTGATGGGAGTAAACGGTTGATACTCGGGGACGACGTCCCGGTTCCTTCGATACCGGGACGGACGGGATTCGAGTACTTCCTCTCTACGTCCATCTCCTTTACTGAACTACCCGATTTTGAGCTTCGTCCTCTCCCACCGAACCCTCGGTGTGTAGGACCAAGTGTGACAGGTGGTGAATCGTTGGGGCACTAGAACCCGTCGATCGAATTAACGGAACGTAGAGTCAAAAGGAGTAGACATTTAACCCCTACGATAGACATAAATAAGGTATCCCAAGGATACTCCTAGCTTTCGAATGTTCGACGAAAATTGTCGCGGACCTTGTCTTATTCATGGGTTCCTTGTTCTTGTCGGTGATAATAAACAAAGTAGTAATCAATCTACCGTTGGGTGAGGCCATGAGAACGGACCTTTTAGGGTACCTACCTCTTCAGACCATCCGATGTCAGGTACCCCAGCGTTTCTCAGCCTGTGTTGACTCGTTGAAATGAAAGGGAAAAGTGAAAGTAGTCAACCTTCGTCGGGGTCTGATCCCGAAGGGTCCATCGCGTCATCGTTTCTTAGGCGGACGGTCACGTTCTCTGTGTGCTGTACACTCAAGTTAGGGACCCAGTCCTTCTAGGGACCTCATCCTTTACCGTTGGGTGAGGTCATAAGAACGGACTTTTTACGGTACCTGTCTCCTCGGACCACCCGATGTCAGGTACCCCAGCGTTCTCAGCCTGTGCTGACTCGTACGTACGTCTGATCCGTGCGTCTCTTGCCCGTCCGACCGTCGTTACCTCAACCTCTCTACAGATCCCGACTCCTTTAGTCAGACAAGTCTCCTACAAGCCACACCGAAAGAGACGAGTTCCTTCGTTTCCTAGATTTCTCTAGACCCGTCTCCCTGGGACTCCCTCCATTTCTCCCCTTCCACAGTCGCCTACCTATTCCTCCAAGGATCCCCAGACCCTCAGGAGTACAGTCGAGAACACACTGTATGTATCTACTCTCCTTCACACGGTCCGGGACGTCCTTCCCCACCACGTGCGGAACGGATCCTCCGGTCGTATTTGTCCCTCTACGTCTAGATTCACACCGTTCCGAGTCCCACCCTCATCCCCCGTAAGAAGGTGGACCTCCTCTTCCCGTCTCCCGACTCCTCGATGAGAGGGTGGAGACCGATGGACCTTTCAGGAGGACCTCCGAAGGACTCGACACTACTGTAATCCGACTTCGATGTCCATTTCCCAAGTGTGTGTCTCTCCTCTTCGATCACTAGAACGAACTTCGGGTCCAAGTGACACGTTGAAGTCTGTATATATATATATATATATAAAAAAAAAACGGAGAGACCTGGAGTCGAAGGAGTAGACAGTTTACCCATGTAATTAAAGGGTCCCCCACATTCGGTGATATAGGAGGATCGGTAGGACCATCCTGTCCCTCCCCGTCTCCCGGTACCCCACTTCCCCCGTTGGACCTTTCACTTGAGAGAACCCTATATATCCTACTCCTCATGAGATTGTTAGACACGAGTTCCTCTTGTTCACGGACCCCTCCTTTCTTCTCGACAGCTGGAAGACGAGTCGGGGAGGGAAGAGGAAGAGGGATGGATTCTCGGGGGATGTGTGGTAGTCGGTACAGTCACACTGTAATTGACCGACTGTAATTATTCGGCCTCGAGGAGGTGAACGGACGGTCTAACTCGGAGTCGGCACCTTCTTAACGATTAATGTCGGTGTTATTTCTTTATAGTTACTGCCTGTAGTTATAATAACGGAGAACGCAGGGAAGGACAACTAAACTCTACAGGTCCCGACTGTTGTAACTTACTACTGTCTCCCCTCCTCCTGAGGTGCACCTCTTCCCTTGTGGGAGGTCAAACTAAGTAAGTAATTTGGTCCGAGACAAAGGAGACTCGTCCCAGGGGAAATGGTTCCCGATCCCGGTTTTGACGTCCATTTCCCAAGTATGTGTTCCTCCTCTTCGATCACTAGAATGAACTTCAGACCCAAGTGGTTCGTTGCAATCCATACAGGAAAACGGAGAGGTCTGGAGTCAAAGAAGTAGACGGTTTACCCATGTTATTAAGATTAGGACGGATGGAACACGTTATAGCTCCTCACTGACTTCACGTTTTCGTTCCCAAATCTTTCCACTGGAAGTCACGTTTATGTCTCCGAAGTACCCGGTCTCCTCTGTTCACTCTACTCCCAATCTCCGAGTCCCCGGGATTGTTTTTCTGTCTGCACAGGGTCAAGTTACTTGAGAGTCTTCGTTTCCACGAGGGGACACCGGGGTGAGTCTTGAGGTTTGTTTGTTCGGTCTCTTTTCTCTCCGTTTCGAACTGAGTGTACACGTCGTGTGGTCGACGCTGGAGACTCGGGGATTCGAACCCTTCTGAAGTTGCGAAAGTCAGGTTTGGGTTCTGGGACTTCTGAGGGTTCCGCCCAGTGTCTGTCTTCAGTGTGTGTCGCACCTGAAGGTGGGTGGTTCTCCCAGGGGATCCGTCGGTCGGACCTTAGTCTCTTGTTCCGTGTCGTCTCTTCGTGGAAGTCCCTGTTAGACCTGTCACCACACTTTGCGTGACAGACACGGTCCCACGTAGAGTCTATGTCCGCACACATTCGTGTGTGTGAGTCTTGTGTGTACGTGTTGGTCCAAGTGGTTACTTACACGTCTCCGATTTGTCCGTTTGTGTGAGGTGCGTGTGGTGTCTGTGTGTACGTGCGTCGGACAGAATCCGGGTTACGGTTCGAAGAAGGATCAGGTACCTTTGGAGAGGGACATCTCTTCCTTTATTTTTCGGGGTACGCCGGAAGGTCCGAGTACACCGGAGAGTTCGACACCGGGTCGGTTCGTCGTCGTTAATCCACCGACCCTTTGCTTCGGGTCGTACCGGACTTATAAAGTGCCCTCTAAAACGAAGTGTCTTTTAGGGAAGAAACGAGGTACGTACAGTCCCATATTAATGGGTAATCCATCACCTCGTCTTTGGACCCTTCTACACGCACGTCGAGACTTAGACCCAGGGAGCGAGACGGAACGGACGCCCGGACCAGGTCGGACCACCCCGGGTCGGAGGGAGAGTGGGCGGGGACTCCTTACGGTAAACCCTGTGTCCCACAGGACCGAGTCCCAGTGGAGGCAGGATATAAGAGTCGGAGACAGGGATCGAGTGTTTCCCTGTCTAGGAAAACGGGTGTGTGAGGGGTGGGGGCCGAGAGAGACATCCCCGAATTTTGACAGACCGAATAGAGTGAGGGAGTAGAAAGGGGAAGAGGAGAGTCAGGTAGTTTGACAAACGTCGAGGGACCTGTTTGTCTTTTCTGTCTTTCCTTTTGCTTTTGTCTTTGTCTCTTACTCTCTCTCTTCTATCTCTCCTCCGTGTGTGATCTCCTTCTTCTGTCCCGGGAGGTCGACGAGGGGCCTCACGAGTAGGTCGGGGATGGAGTGATTCCGAGTCGGTTGTCTCACCTCTTTCCCCTCCCCCGAAGTTTTGAGGTATGAAAACGAAGGGTGTCCCTCGTGAGAAGGAGTGAGGAAAAGGGATTTTTTTTTTCCAGGTGAGTCGAATTCAATTTGAGTCCACCGTAGAAGAGGTCCTTCGGGAGGTCTAAGGAGGGGTCCACTCCTCCGAAGGGACCAAGGATGTCGGGGGACACAGAGAGGTAGTGACAAGACATCAGTTCCCGACCTTCGAATCTACGGATGTCCCGGGTCTCTCCTTTACTGTCACTCGTTTCCCCACATTCAGTACGTCAGTCCTCGACCCAATTCTGAACTCTTCCTCTCTCGTGCACCGGACGGATTCCGTAGTTGTGGTTCAGTGAAATACCGGGTCACTAAGGTGAGGACACCTTTTGGGTTCTCTTACCTTTTGTACAGGGGTGTTTCAGATACTGTGTTTACAGGTGTCACGGTCATAAGGATTAACGGCGTTTCACCTTTATAGATTTACAGGTACTCGCTTACTTGTTTGTGTTATGCCTTATAGGCATCTGACCTTATAATAACCCGGTATTTTTCCTGACTTTATGGCTGTGTGAGATGTTGTACCTAGTTGACTTTTGTAAGTCAATACCCGTTCTTCGATCAGTGTCTTTCGGTGGAGAACATACTAAGATAAATATACTTTACAGGTCTTATCCGTTTAGGTATCTCTGTCTGTCTTCGAATCACCAACGGTCCCGAACGGCCCACCTCTGTCCTCCTCATTGACGATTACCCATGTCCCAAAGGAAAACCCCACTCCTTTTACGAGGCCTTAATCTGTCACTACTACCAACGTATTAGAACACTGATATGATTTTTTCTGACTTAACATGTGAAATTTCACCAGACAAAATACCATACGCTTAATATAGAGTTACTCTTTTTTGTTTACCAAATTTTACCTTGTTTTGTGTAGGTAGTCGGTGTAGAGACCGACCCCGGAGGTCTAAAGTTGAAGATCAAATATGTAGACAGACGAGACGTTCTTACCCCTCAGCCGGGATGGACTCCGGCCGGGGAGTCACCAGGGGTCTCGACCGTAGGGTCCCCGTCCGTGAACTCGGTGTCGTCACTGGTGTTCTCGTACACTTGCGTCCGGTGTGAAGTACAAAGTGTGTTGGAGGGAGTCTCCCGGGACCAGGTCAGTGAGTCCGTTCCTGGTGACTCCGGGTCTAAGTCCCAGCTGATTTGGTCCCAGTGTGCTGTTCGACCTCTGTCTTGAAACTTCGGTCCGGAGGGTTCGGTCACGTCCTGCTGGTCCCGGCGACCATTGGTCGAAGACCACCTGTCTCCTTCAACCTGTGTTTTCGTACCCGTAGAGACGGCGACGCAGGACGGGTCCGGAGTCTAAGTTCAAATCGGCGGCCTAGACCCGTGACGTCACTCGGGGGACGAGGAGCGAGGAGACAGCCGTGGTGGGGGGTCCTCGGGTGTCGATGAAGGGTGTTCAGGATCCGTGCCGGTCGTGGCACTGGATCCGCAGGTCGGGAGTCTCCGGACCTGTGCATCCGACGGCCCCGTCTTCGACTCGGAGAACATCTTACCGGAAGACCACATCCTACTGGTTACTGAGGGTCTGACTCTTCACGATTTGACCTGTCAGGACCCATTTTACCCTGCCAACCGGTGTCACGGACTCTCCGGGTAGAGGAAAGAGTCAGGGTCCCGCCCAGCGTCTCGTACCCCCGAGGAAAGAAGTCTTCGGAAAGAGGGGAAGGAGAGTACGAGTGAAAGAGGAGTAGAACCGGTAGGAGGGAAGGTCTTGGTAGGTAGTCATCTTTCCTCAGGAGAGAGAGTCGAAAGGGAAGTCCAGGGAGTTCCCGTCGTCCAAGGACCGTGATCGGGGTACTCGGGCACACAAACCCCTCTACGGGACCCCCGGTGACCCACCTGTTCTCCTCTCCGACCCCACTCCGGCAAATGAGGAGGAAGTCAGTACCGGAGGGACACTTAACAGTCGAGGGTCTCCCGTCCTTGGAAGGAGAACAAGTCAAGTGTCTACACGGATCAGATCTGTTGATCCACGGGCGAACGACTCACTTGCTGACCCAGACAGAAGGTAAGGTCCGTGAGGATGTCATCTAAACTTGGCGATTTCTTCCGAAGTCCACCGGTACTTCAGGAGGAGGGAGACTCGGGAGTATGGAGGGTCGGTGGGGAATTGAGTGACTGTCCGGGGTGGGGACCGTGGAGGTCTCTGGGGGTCGGAAGTGAGGGTATCCCGTGGTAAGACCTCAGAGAGAGTCCGGACAAGAACCCGTGGTTCGAGTAACTTCAGACGGAAGTAGTGATAGACGGGGGAAGACACTCCGAGAGAGGGGTCGACTCGGGACCTTGTTGAATCCCCCCCACACGTCGACTCTTCCTCCCTTCTCGATCCCTAGCCGGGTTGACGTCCAACGGGTCCTGGACCCAGTAGGAGCTCTACCTTTCCCCAGGCCCACAGAGTCCCAGACAGACGGTCGTGGACCCACACTCCGGTCCCGACCGTCTCCTCTCCTCTCCTCCCCTCCCCTCCCTCCCTTTCCCTCTCTTCCCTGCTCTGTCCCTCCTTGTCTCCTACTCCTTCCTCGACGAGAGTCGGGGCCTCAGGGTCCTTCCGACAGTCTCAGGTCGTGTCACTACTTACCCGCCCTGTCGGCCAACGTGAAACTGTGTTTGTAGGGGGTTTCTACGTCTAGTGGCGGGACGACAAGTCTCACTTCATTTCCCCCTCTCTTCCAGGAGGGTTGGGACAAGTATGTCACTGGAACTCGGACCAGTGTCCGACGGGTGCGACAAGTGTGTTCCTCGGGGTTGGCAGGAGGGTGTGCTTCGGGTCCGGGACCAGGACATTGAGAGGAGTGCGAGACTCGGGCTTCGGACGAGTGTGCGACTCGGAGCTGGGGGAGCGTGTGTCCCTAGGAGGTGGGAGGAGTGTGTTCCCCGTGGTTGGGACCGGTGTGTGACTCGAAGCCGGGAGGAGAGTGTGACTCGGGGCTGTAAGAAGTTCGCCTCTTTGGTCTGCGACCGGTGTTTGCCTCGGGACTGAGCCCAGTGTGTGACCGGGAACCGAAAGGAGTCCGTACCTCAGGACTAGGACCAGTGTGTCCCTACAGGGTGGGAGGAGTGTGTTCCCCGTGGTCGGGACCGGTGCGCGCCTCGTGTCGGGGAGTGATGTTCGACTGGGGACTCCAACCTCGGGGCTGGAGGAGTACGTACCTCGGGACTGGAACTAGTGTTTGACTTGAGACTGGGACCAGTGTGAGGTTCGACTGGTCCTCAGTGCACGACTTCGGAGATGTGTTTGTCTCAGGGTTGGGAGGAATGCGTTCCTCGTGGTCGGGACCGGTGTGTCCTCGGGTCTGTGGTCAATGTTTAACTCGGGACTTGGAGGAGTGTGTACCTCGGGTCTGGAACAGTGTGTGCCTCGGGACTGGGTCTCCCGTCTGACTGCGAGTTTCTACGCCTCCTCCAAGGTCGTCGTAGTCGGCAAGTAGAGGGGGTGAGGAGTCCGGACCCACTGTCTGTACAACAGACCCGCAGACTCTGTCTAGAGTCGAGACTCACTGACAACCGTCGACCACGGGTTCCACCGAGTACCACCGACTAAAGAACTGGAAGAGTTCTGGTTCTGACTCGTCCACTGTTCGAGGAGACACAGGTCCTGTGTCGTACACAGATCATCTATGGTCCAGGAGATCCTCGGGGTCGGGGTCCGAAGGTACCGTTTCGACGGTACGGGTAGGGAAGGGGAGGGGTCGGGTCGTCTCGAACGAGGGAACGAGGAGGGGTAGGGAAGGGGAGAGGTGTTCCTAGGTCGAGGTGGAGGGAGAGAAGGTCCTTTTTCGACACTTAAAGATCCATGGACAGGGAGACGGAAGGGGGAAGGGAGAAGGGGAGAGGACCGGAAGGGGTCGGGTGTATGTGTACCTTGTCCGGGGGTAAGTTACAGGAGTCGACTGACAGTCAATTAGGGACGTCTCCACAATCGACTATTAATTCTGCAATCGACTCTTGAATTGTACACTAAGGGACGGTCCTCATAAAACCAAAATTGTCCAACGAGAAACTTTACCCTTTTGGAAGTTCTGGGTCGGTTTACCGTCTGCCCCCTACGACCCCCCAACCCCCCACCTATAAAACACGGACCTCGGGAAGGTCGGAAGGACTTTGGGTGAGACAGAGTGGAGGGGACAGTACCCCACCTGTCTTGAGTCCGTAGCCTCGACGGAGGGTCCGAAAGAGGTGGAGGAATCTCGACTACCGTGACCTGTGCACTACTTTGGAGTGACTTGGAGTCAACGGAGTAGGTATCTACCCAAATATCTTATGGTCGGCACGTCCTGACATTGTCGTGTGTCCTCCGGGAGGTGGGAGGTCTTGGGTGTAGTAGGGGTTGAAGGGAAGCGAAGAGGGAAGGTGTGGAGAGTGGAGGAGTGTGAGATCGGGATTAGTTGTCGGTTCCGATAAGAGACTCGGGGAGTGGTAGAAAGGGGTCCGGTGTTAGTTACCTTCGTTTGTCGTTCCGGACCTGTCTGTACTCTAACACCCCTGTATACAGTCTACTACCCTTTCCTCGAAGTCTCGTTCCTCTTTCCTGTCGAGTGAGTCATTTGTCACAGGTTTGTTGGCCGATCAGTAAACCCCCTTTGACGAATCTATCGATAAGAGGTTGGTGTGGGTATCTTTGTAAGACTTACTTGGTCTTTAAATTTATAAAAATTTATAATACGCACGACGTACGAGTCAACGAAGTCAGCATTGACTGAGAAACGTTGGGACACCTGACATCGGGCGGCACTCTCGAGACAGGTACTCCAGGAGGTCCGTTCTTATGACCTCACCAACGGTACGGGAGGAGGTCCCCTAGAAGGGCTGGGTCCCTACCTTTGGCGTAGAGAATGTAGAGGACGTAACCGTCCGCCCAAGAAATGGTGGTCGCGGTGGACCCTTCGGGGAATATATAGTATTTCTTGATCTTTTGTTGTATTCTGTTGAAAAGTTTTGAAAAGCCACTCATTACGGTCTTTGAGATTTCCTTTTATCACTACCTGAACTGACGTCCCGGTAAAGTTTGAAAATTCCCCAATTTTATTTCAAGGTATTTAACTTTACTGGCTTTTTGTCGGTGTTTTGACACTTTTTTTTTAACGTTATATACCGTCCATTTCCCAATTTAGAGAGTAGGAGAATATTTAGTTAGACGAGAACGTCCAGTTATTCTACGTAAAGTGTGTGGGAGGGTGGTTTGTTCCAACGGACACTGGAGGGGTGCCGATTACGTACTAGTTACAAGTCGGACGTAACAGGAGCTGGAGTACGAACTTTGTACAGGACGGGGACCGAAGGTCCTATCATATGGACCGAGAGAAGGTGGAGTGATTAACGTGGACGAATCAGTAGAAGAGCCACGGAGGAGTCGAGGGAGCGAAGTCTGGTTTCCTCCGAGGCCCTGTCCCAGAGACCAGGAAGAGGAAACATGGATACACGACACGAATCAGCGAGTCAACACAGGAGGAGAAACGTTGGGGTTCCTGACGTCGGACGGTCCGAAGAGACCGTACCCCTAAGAGGTCCGTCCTTATGACCTCACCCAAAGGTACCGGGGGAGGTACCCTATAAGAGTTGGGTCCCTAGCTTAGACCAGAGGGTGTAACGTCCGCCTAAGAAATGGTAGACTCGGTGGTCCCTTCGGGTTCTTATGACCTCACCCGTCAGATAGCGAAGAGGTCTCCTAGAAGGGTTGGGTCCTTAGGTTGGTCGCAGAGGACGTGACGTCCGCCTAAGAAATGGTCGACTCGATGGTCCCTTCGGGAAACGTGGATGTGAATGAGGGAAGTACGAGAATAGGTTAAAGTACGAAATACGACTACTGGTACATAAACATAGAGGTCAAGTCTGGACCCGGGACTTGAAGTGGGGGTATAGGTAAAGATGAGTCTACAGATGATCGTAGAGTGTGAAGTGGAGAGGTGTCCACCCCGGGTGGACCCGTCAACGTGGTTCGGGGTGTGAGTCGTTCTAGGGTCCGAATCAAATTACGAGATGAGAGTCGTGAAACTTTAAGAATTATAATAAAAAATTTGTTTTCCGGTATGTAAAGTAAATCAAGACCGAGGGTGTGTAGTACATCGGTCAGGGCACGTATCGACTCGAGGAGAGGAGGGGATGTAGTTTGGGTGAGAAGAGTTAGTTGAGTGAGACGAGACACCTACCGTCGTCAGGGTAGGAAGAGGGATGAACCCGGTTTTGGAAACCTCAGTGACAATACGTAACTTACAAACACAGAGGGTTTTAAGCATGTAACCTTGGGGTTGAGGGCGACACGACCACAAACCTCCACCCTACATTACACTCAATCTACTCCAGGACTTCCGCCCCGGGAGTACTACCCTGGCCATTGGAGTATTCTTCTCCTTCTCTATGGTCCCGAGTCAGAGAGGCACACGTGTGTTTTTTCAGTGTACTCGTGTGTCGCTCTGCCATCAGTAGATGTTCGGTTCGTCTCCCAGGAGCGGTTCTTGACACAGACGGTCGTGGAACTAGAACCGGAAGGGTCAGATTTCTTCACACTCTTTATTTACACACAACAAATTCGGTGAGTCGGATACCATAAACCAATACCGTCGAATTTTACTGATTCAGTCATTAGAAACCGAGAGAGAGAGAGAGAGAGAGTGTATGTGTGTGTGTGGTGGAGTAGGTCAGACGGTCGTTTACGATGACCGAGATGGTAATTGTACATGAGTCTTAGAAAAGAGAAGAGGGGTGAAGGTAGTTCTGGGGGATCCGGTTTGGGGTGGTAGGGAAGGGACCTAGTAGTGTTGGTAGATGGCGGACTAGACGGACGTAGGTAAGACCGGGGGAAGTCATCGACCTCACTAGACCGATTTTACTTTAAGTCTAACACAGTATGGTACTAAGTCTTGGAAGGTACAGAGGGACGAAAGGGGTGAAGTAAGGCTCCTTTTCGGGTCCGGAATCCCACGGGTGTTCCGGGACACTCCAGACCGAGAACTAGGGAGCGACCACCGTGGGAGGTGAGAGAGGGAGGGAGCGGGACAAGGTCGGTGTGACCGGAAGAGGGGCTCGGGACTTGTCCGGTCCGGATGGGGATTGAGTCCCTGGGTCTGTAGACACACTGAGTAAGAGAGCGGAGGATGTCCAGAAAAGAAATGACGGCAGAAGGTCGCTCCGGAAGGACTGACGGTATTGGTTCACAGGGCTGTGAAGAGTAGGGGTGGGACGAGTGAAAAGAAGAGTAATCGTGAATCGTGAGTCGTGAGTATGTGTGTGATCTAAAGTGAACTAATAGACAAAAAGGAACCGACAGAGAGGAAGTGTTCTCGAATTCAAGGTGCCTCGTCCCTAAAACAGTCAAAGCAAGTCAATCCAGGGATTTGTTTTGTCATAGGTTGTGCACCATCTACGAGTTAATTACGAATGACTTATTTCCCTGTCTACTTATCTTCTTATTCGACTCCTAGACTGTACTTATCCGTGAACTATTTGTCCGTTTGTTTAACTTTACCGGTTTCTTATGTGTGTTTATACGGGTTAGAGTAGCCACTGGTTTCTTTACATTTTATTTAGTCAAAATGGATGGTCGGACCGTCCCTAAATTCACTCACTATTACAGTCCCACCGTTCCCACTTCCCTGTTCCGGAGAACATGTACCGTTCAGTCGTGTTCAAAGACCTCCAACTAGACCGGACACCCAGTTTGGACCTTTACACGCACGGGAGACTGGGTCCGTCAAGTGAAGGTCTTTGTGGGGGTTTCCTGGGCTTCGTGTTCACATGTGTCTACATCCTTGACCCTCCAAGGGATTCACTTCAAATATTTATTGGTTTGTGGTCTTTGTTAGATTTACCGGGGACTGTCCTAATTATTAACTATTGTATTGAATTTCTGATAGGTATGTTACCCGCATTTTCCTTCCCTTCTTGTGATCTTACTAGATCTGTTATTATAATTCACTCTTTAGTTCGCTGTCCCGTCACATTGATCATACTATCAAAAAGGAAAATTTTATACAAAGATTCGTGTATCTTTGTTCAGACCTTCCTATACTATATACCTTGATCAATCGTCACCGATCGGAACCGTTCCTTCTCTAAAACCCTTCTCGCACTTGACGCACGAAATCTATGGAGGTGTCCCTGAAGGGACCGCCAGGTCCTCGATTCCGAAACGGAAGGTTAAGTCCCCTACACCCAAACTAGGGACCAGTCCCTCGATTCTAGGGGTACGGAGTGTCGGTATTTCATCTTTCTTATGACATTGTTTAATTTATTTCTGAAATTTTTACCAGGTGTAATTTTTTTAGAAATTTTTAATAGATGTAACAATCTAGTTATCCATCTATATCCCTTGTATAATGGAATTATCAACCTTTTTAATGAGGTGGATTCCTCTTTTGTGTAGGGAACAGAGGGGTCACGACTTCCTACGTCCTTATCCTGTAAGATTCGGGAGTATAGACCGGGACGGAGTAGGGACAATGGGGTGGGTGGAGGTAGGGGTGGGGGGTCGTGAGACCCAAGGTTCGAGTGTTTTGTTAAAAGATAAGGACCAAGGAGAGTGTCGAGGTGTGGTCAGAGTGTCGAGGCAAGTGTCCGTGTTTCCGGGTCGGTTGGGGTGGGTCACTGGAGGAGTCGGACTTAAGACGACAGTCTCTCGGTCTTCCCCCTTCTGTTTCTGGGGTTCTCGTGGGAAGTGTCGGTCGGGACGTCGGAGATCGTCTTTGGGGTCCAGAGACGGGGTCCCTGACAAACGTCCTGGATAACTGACACCGGACTCGTCCGAACTGGCGGGGACCGAGGTCCCGGGGGAGACATCCGGTACCTGTGTCGACGAGACTCCCACAGTGGTATCCGGGTCGTTTCGCCCCTGACTTGTCTTCTCCCCCGACCCCGAAGTTATACTTAGTTATCTTAGTATCCAGGGTACGTTATAAACCCTGTATGAATACGACTTTTTACTAGACAACAGAAAGACTTCAAGTGTAACTCGACCTGTAGGACATAAAAAAGACCGTTCGGACCGAGGGTGGCGTAGGGTCGAGAACTAGGGTTCGTCTTTCGGAGATGACCCCGTGGGTCCTCGTTGACTCTTTATAGGAAAGAACCCGGGTTGCGACTCCCTAATTTTCACTAATTTTCACTCGTCCCGACAAGAGCCACGGTCTTTGTCGCGGAGACGGGACCCCCACAGGACATCTGTCGTCCCTGAGAGGCCTCATTCTCGGGGGTGAGTGTCTTTGTGTGTGTGGTCCGCTCACTTCTATCGTCGAGGCCGTCCCTTTTCGGTCACTGTCGTTACTTACTCTTCGGAGTCTCCGTTTTCGAGGGTGACGGCTTTCTTGAACCGTCCACACATGGTGCTTCCTAGCTAGGAATCGGTCGACGTCTGTCGCTATACACCCTCGGTGTGCCCCCGGAGAGGCACAGAGCCCCTGCTTCGGACCGTTCGTCCCCAACCACGACTCCACCGGGCGGAGAACCTCCAGACCCTCGAGGAGAGGTCCCCCGGGACGCCCCCAGACCCCCCGAAGTTTGGGGTGAGGTACGCGGAGGGGGGGTAGCGGGGCTGTCCCCGAGTAGGTGGGTCACGGTCCCCTGGGATGAGAATCTCAGGAGGGTGGGCACGTCTCTGTGTTGTTCCCTCTCGGGTGGAGGTAGATGGGGATGGACCCAGTCTGCCGAGGCCCTCCGTTTGTCGGCCCGGAGACCCCCGGCCCCCGCACCCTCCCCCTCGCCGCCGGGCAGGCAGAGCCAGGGTCGTACGTGACGCCCCTTCTCGTCCCTCCACTCGCGCCTGTTTCTGACCCGGAGACGTTGGGCCCCCACGGGTCGAGTCGTACGCGGGGGGCGGGGGCTCGTCTAGGACTGGGAGACGGGGGCCCCCGAGTCGCGACGGAGGGTGAAGTCGCTCCCCGGAAGACGGTGGGCAGAGGGACGATAGAGGGCCGAGGGAGCTTATCAGGGACAGGTTTGGGGAGCGAAGTGTAGAGTGTGACAGACGTCATCCAGTCCGGGTGGAGCCGTTCAAAACAAGTTTTGTGTGTGTGTGTGTGTGTGTGTGTATGTGTGTGTGTGCGTCAAGATACAGTAAAA
This sequence comes from Capra ibex, assembly GCA_006410555.1. NCBI lineage: Eukaryota > Metazoa > Chordata > Mammalia > Artiodactyla > Bovidae > Capra > Capra ibex. Next base: position 28,801,881 of record SJYO01014747.1, read on the forward strand.
AAGACTCCAAGGGAGACGATGGGTGGTTCGGACAGGGGACGGAGGACCTTCGAAGTGGAGGTACAGAAGTGGAGGTCGTGGAGTGGGGTCGTACCGACCGGAGACGGGGTGGTGACGCGTGTTATGGGAGACGGTCCTAGGGGTGACGGGTCCGGTCAGGAGGACAGGGTCGACGACCCGGGGACCGGTTGACTGGAGAGGGAGGACATTCTCCGAGGACTGGGTGTGAGGGGAGTAAAAGTGGTGAGGAGGAGTGTGTGCCGGGGGTCGACGGTACAGGGCAGGAGGGGAGGTAAGAGGAGGGACCTGGTGGAACAGGTGTGGTCACAAAGTCAGTGGGAGACAGGTACGGGGGGTCCCCTAAGGTAGTACGGGTCTCCTCTCAGCTCCAGAGACTGGACACAGGGCGGGAGAGGAGGGAGGGAGTCGAGGTCGACGTTCCGGACGGGACGTCGTGTGGGGCGAGGTCGAGGTGTTTCCGGACCGAGGAGGGGTCGGTCCAAGTCGAGTTCCGTGGAGGAGTCTGTCGGAAGGGACTGGTGGGACGTGTCCTTGGGGAGGAAGGGGCTCAGTGTGATGGGACACACTGACTGCACAGTAAGCCACAAGGGACAGAGTTGTTAGGGTGCCACTCGAAATAAAGGTCAGTCCAATTAACTCCATATTAAATGAACTTCATTTTAAATGGGAAAAAATCTATTTCTTAAGATCCCTCCTACACCTCTTTCCCCTTAGGAACACGTGACAACCACCCTTACCTTTAACCACGTCGGTGATACCTTTTGTAATGGCTCCCAGGAGTTTTTTAATTTTTATCTTGGTGGTACACTAAGTCGTTAAGGTGAAGACCCATATATCGGTTTCCTTTACTTTTGTGATAGAGTTTTTCTATCTACGTGAAGACACAAGTGGCGTCGGAATAAATGTCGTCGGTCGTGCACCTCTGTTGTATTCACAGGTAGTCACTTACTTACTTACTTCTTCCATACTCTATATATGTATATGTAGATTTACTATCTTAATAAGTCAGTCTTTTTTATTCCTTTAGGTAAACACTGTCGTGCCTACCTGGAACTTCCGTAATACGATTCACTTTATTGAGTTTCTGTTTATGACATGACGTCTTAGATTTTTTTATCTTTATTTTTTGATTTGAGAATCCTTTTCTCTAGTGTGAATACCAATGGTCTTGGTCTCCCATCCTCCTCCTCCTTAACGTCCTTCCACCAGTTTTCCCGAAGGGTTCACCGTGATCACCATTTCTCGGACAGACGGTTACCTCCTCTGCTTTCTCTGAGACCGAGCTAGGGACCCAACCCTTCTATTGGACCTCCTTTACCGTTGGGTGAGGTCATGAGAACGGACCTCTTGAGGTACCTTTCCCCTCGGACCACCCGATGTCAGGTACCCCAACGTGTCTCAGCCTGTGCGGATTTCGTTGAATCGTGCCGTGTCGTCCCAGTTTTCCATGTTTACAGGTCAATGTTCTATTCATACACGGTCCCTGTTCGTGTCGTACTACTGACATCAGTCGTCAGACAATGTGTGCTTTCAATGATTCTTTCATCTAGGAGTCTCAAGAATAATGTTCTTCTTTCGGAAAAAAGAAGAAAGAAAAGAAAGATATATAGATATACTCTACTACCTATAAGCCACCATTAGTAAAGTGTTATATACTTTTAATTTGGTAGTATGACATGTGGAATTTACAGATGTCACTATATATAACTAATAAAGATTTATTTTGACCTTGTTTGAAATGTGAAAAATCACGTGTCAAGACTCGAAGCTACCGACATATATTGTGCATTGGTGATGACGTTAATTCTATTTCTTGTTAAGATAATTGGTAGGTATAGACTTTCAGAGGTACTCAACAGGGGAAACATCAGTTAAGGGGGATAGGGACGGAGAGTATTGGTGACTAGACAAAGGACAAAGATATCAAAACGGAAAAGGTCTTAGAGTATGTTTACCTTAGTAGGTATACATTGGAAAACTCAGACCGAAACAAGTAAATAGTTTATTACGTAAACTCTAAATGGACACAACAAAGAACATGGTCTTAAAGTAAGAAAAAAATAACGACTCATCATAAGTTAACAAATAGGTAAGTTGTCGACTTCCTGTAAACCTAAAAAAGGTTAAGCCCCACTAATACTTATTTTGGTGATATTTATAAGTGTATGTTCAAAAAATACTTGTATTCAACAATAAAGAGAACCCTTTTATGGATCGTCATTCTAAGGAACCAATATGTCATTCGTATAAAAATTGAAATGTTTTTTATCGGTCTGAAAAAAGGTTTCACTGACATGGTAAAAAGTAAGGGTGATCGTTGTATACTCTCAAAGTCAATGAGACATGGGAGTGGCCGTCAATGACAACAGTTAAAACACTTTCAGTTACAATCTCTATTCGTCGCCATAGAGTAAAAAAACCCAATCCCCCCACCGATAGTTTAGGTTCAAATAACCCCCGTAAACATCTTAACGAAATTGAGAGTAACAGTAAAACTAAACGTAAAGGGATGACTGAGTACTTCTACTCACCAAAAAAAAATTACATGGACTGAAAACAAAATCACGGTAGTGATAGACTTTCATGTAGAACTAACTTAAGAAAGACAAATAAAAGGTAAAGAGGGTAGTATACACTCTCGTCCCTGGTACTCTAAATGAGGACGTCATAGACCTTGCCATGGACCACGACCTATTACCACCACTACTACTGCGCAAATGTTTCAGGACTAGTGTGTGGGTTGTGATGAGACTCACGAACTGTTTATGATTGAGTAAATTAGGAGTGTCGGCGGGATTCTCTCTGTCTACGATAGGGGTAAAATTTCTCCTCTTTTGTCTCCATCTCTCTTCGTTAATTGGGTCTCGATTGTTCGGCGACTCGTCTCGAAGTTAGAGGCCACACGACCTCAGTTCTCAGACCTCAGTACTAGTTATGTTCTTATACCGGGTAGCGTCAGTGTAAACGACTTCCTTACTTTTACACCTTCTTCCTGTTGAAGGCAGGTCGCAAGGTATCGGACTTATAGACACAGGGAAAGTTTTAAGTATCAACTTGGGATTAGGGGTTACACTACCATAGACCTCCACGTCGAAACCCCTCCACTAATCCAGTACCCTCACCTCGGGAGTACTTGTCCTAATCACGGGAATATCTCCTCTGGGGGCTCTCGAGAGAGCGGGGAACACGGTACACCTGTGTGTCACTCTTCTCCCGTAGATACTTGGTCCTTCGGCCGGGAGTGGTCTGCGACTCAGACGGTCGTGGAACTAGAACCTGAAGGTCGGACGTCTGACATTCTGCCGTTGATGTCAACAAATATTCGGTGGGTCAAAGAGACCATAAAACAATGCATCGGGTTTGTTTCTGCGTCCCCGAAGATCTACGATGGAGAACCTATAAAGGGGAGGTTTCGACTTAAGTAAGAGTGAGAGCTAAGATGAAGAGGAGGATTTTTTAAGTAAAATACAACCATAACGTTCGTTGGTTATCCCTGTTGACCCCACTCCAACTCAGTTTGGACCTCGGACCACCACTTCCCGGGTCCGGACGGTTCCCCGAATAAGGAAATGTCCCTGGGGAGGAGTTTCGAAAAGGGTCGCGAGGGAGGGTGTGTGAACCCCGGAGGGGTCCGCCTCTCTTACTTGTCCTTCAGTACCGGAGCCGTTAAGTCTTTAGGAACGAGACTCTCGTAGGGTATTGTACTTTGGAAAACAGGTCTGAAGTGAAGAGTGACGAGTGACTTATAGACCGTGTAAAGGAGGTAGGGGAGAGGGGTTGTTTTACAGGGGTGTAAAGGAGTCGGGCAAACGTCCATCAACTCTGGTATACTCTGCAAGATCGGTCACCCGACACTTGTTTCTACTGTACAGTGGAGACGGTTACGTAAATCCTCGGGCACACGTGGAGAAGGTAAAGGGGAGGAAACGGTGACACCAGTTTCTTCCGACACTCAAGGTCCCCCGTCGATGGTGTACCAACTCGAAGTCGGACCCAGGGGCACACTGATTTACCTGGTCGAAGACGGTGGGAGAGGCGAAGGGTGTAGCCAGTACATGACACTTAAGTATCCCATTTTCTTCCCTCGGAACAGTGTAATTTAGTCCTCAGCGGTTGGAGGTCCTAGATTACGGACCACTAGACTCAACCTCGACTACATTATTGTTGTCTTTCTTTCACGTGTCATTTACATTACACGAACCTAGTAAGGGTTTGGAAGGGGGGTGGGAGTGGGGCCACCTTTTTAACAAAAGGTACTTTGACCAGGGACCACGGTCTTTCCAACCCTGACACCGTAATTTAGTGACTCTCAAGTCTCTCTCGAATAATCACCTCGTGAGGAGATGGGAGGGATGTAGGGGTGTCGGTGTACCCCGTATACCAAATTCTTGTGCAAACCTCCTGAAAGACCCACTGTCTTGATTCGAGGTAAACCCTCGGGGTTTTATTGATCCTAAGGGCACTCTCTACCTTACTGAAGTCAAGGGTTCAACTTCCCAAGGGACACAAATGTTCCCTTTGCCCCCCGTCAAGGACCGGGAAGGTGTCCTAGGTGATCGTCCTGTCAGGGGTGGACCTCTTCCCTCCACCGTCGACTCAGTTGACCCTCGTAGAAAAACTGTCACTCCCGGAACCAGGTGCAAGCTCCTGAACTTGAACTGAAATCTTATTTCCGACCATGTAGAACTCAAAATAGAGACTGAGTCGAGGGTCTTTCCGGGGACTTGAGGTTCGACTAACCAGGACCTACCTGTTAAACCCCACCCCCTTTCACGTCCTTTCGAGTTGGTCCCGGAACTTCGGTGTTCGTTGTTACGCGGCGTCCAAATTAACATCTAAATACAAAACTTTAATAACCTTGAGATGAAACCGTTAATAGTAGAATTTACCACACATGAGGACACCCTGTTGTGTCCCTTGTCCCCCTCCTCCGTCGGGAAGTTCTACTGCCGTCCTCCGGCCGTCTCCTGGATCCTCCTTTAGGGAATCAAATATATCCCAGGGATACTGAAGAGGGGAAAAGGTTCTTCATTCTAGACCGACGGTATTTTATGTGACGGAGACGATGAGTGTGAGTGGGGTTTGACCATGTTATGTCGAAGAAACTCCGGTCATTTTCCTGAGAAGAACTCTTACTCACGACCCACGACCACAGTCGTGAACTCACACACGTGGGTTTACGGGCACCAAAGTTTGACTGCGGTCCCATCTACGTTTGACGTCGTGGCGTACCGTGGGTGTCTCCACGACCCCACCCGACCCCCACCCCTGAACCCAGTCTCCGTCCCCACCCCAACAAATTTCACTTCTTCGGGGACCTCGTTTCCGTCCGAGACACCTGGGACCCCTGGACCCCTGACCCCGAAGGTTTCCTCGCCAGTACTTCTTAGGAGAGAACCTCCGAAACCCCAACCCCCGGACCTCAAAAACCACATCGACCAGAGACTCTTTCTGACTTCGCTCAAAACGGTAGGGAAAGTCAATTCTTATTTTCCCACACTGACTATGTCATATTGACTTTTGATTTGGGATGTTTCTTTGTCCATTATTGACGAGGTAAGAAATGGTGTTCGCAAATAAATGAACCCCCGAATAAAACTACTACTCTTTAAGTATTACTATTCAAGTCACTAAAGCCACTCGAAAAACCGAATCCTCTTTTAAATTTAACCCACGTCTGGGTTCCAAAATGGGGTCAAACGTATGGAACGGGGCTGGGACTACTGGCGTCCTAAACGAATCTGTACGATCGTGACTCCTTGGTACGGGGTTTACACGACACGAAAGAGGAAAACAAAGGACGCCCGTTCAAAGGACTGGTTACTACGACTCTTAATGAGTAGGACCCCAGTCCCGAGGTCACTGCCGAACACCAGTCTCATCTCTAAACCGACTCCACCCCAGTCGAGTCGGGGGACCAAGCTTTCGTGTGAGCTTGTAGGGGTGAACCCCTGCTTCCCCAAAATCCGAACCTACAATACCAGACCATGGGTCCCTGGGTCCGTTACAACCCTACCTACGTGACCGAGTACCCTTTACGGACTGATCTTGACGAACCCCCTCCTAAGGGACTCGTGTTGTACTTAGCAAAAGGGGACTTACCAAAAACGACTGACTGACCCGAAATTAAGTGACAGACGATTCCCAAACCCCCGACTTTTGTCTCCTGCTGCAAAGTTTCCGTTTATTCTCTGCAAGGACCCCCCTTGCCCCCCTCTCGACCGTGTGTGTTCTCTCCACCGTCCGTCTCCCTCCTGCCCCCCCACCCTCTCCCATTTCCCGTGCCTGTAGGGGTAGAGCAGTGGCAGTGGTGTCAGTCGCCGGGCCTCTCGAGTCGGGAGCGACACGATCCATGAAGGGTGAGCGATTGTGTAAGTGACGGGTGGTCGTTGGATCCTCTGCGCGTGGCAGTGACAGACGTAAAGAAAGTCATTAATTTTTTTTTAATAAATAAACCGACGTGGTCCAGAATCAACGTCGTGCACCCCAGAGGTTAGAAACAACACTGTACGCCATAGAAATCAACTTCGTACACCCTAGATCAAGGGACTGGTCCCTAGCTTGGACCCCAGAATCGGTGACCTAGTGGTCTTTCAGGGTGACGGACGTAGAAGTCCTACCCCTTTGGTTCCGTGTCTCTCCCCGTCATTGGACGGAGTAAACCTTACTCCGATACAAAGTTTGGGTCCGTCAGTCCGACATCGTGAGTAGGATTCTCAGGGACTACTTCGACCCAACCAGTCCAATCTGTACTTACTTTCCGCGGAGTCACGGTGACCGTCCTTAAGACAGACACCCACCAGCCTAGGTTCAACAGGTTTTTTTAGGTGAAAGACGGTGATCAGGACACTGGAACTCACTTAATGAATGTGACTCTGACCGAGGAATGGACATTTCACATAAAGTATACTGTCATCTCTAATGTCTCGTACACACTCACACATACACAGACATACATACACACAACGGGAACATGTCATGAACCACTCTTTTTTTGAAGTGTTTTTCGTCTGTGGTGGGGGGATGAGGGACGGTACCTCGGTCTTGTGTCTATACGGGTAGAAGTCTCGAAGATTCGTACATGTACCCGTACGTACATGAGTGTACATATGTACACACATATGAGTACACGGGTACACGGGGACAATACACACATGAGCACACGGGTACACAGGGACAGCACACACATGAGTACACGTACACACAGGAACAGCACNTACCTCGGTCTTGTGTCTATACGGGTAGAAGTCTCGAAGATTCGTACATGTACCCGTACGTACATGAGTGTACATATGTACACACATATGAGTACACGGGTACACGGGGACAATACACACATGAGCACACGGGTACACAGGGACAGTACACACATGAGTACACGTGCACAGGGACAGTACATACATATGAGTACACGTGTACACAGGGACAGTACATACATATGAACACAGGGGTACATGGGGACAGCACACATATGAGCACACGTGTATACAGGGACAGTACATACATGAGTACACGGGTACACAGGGACGGTATACACATGAGTACACGTGTACACGGGCAGCACACACATGAACACGGGGGTACACGGGGACAGCACACACATGAGTACACGTACACACAGGAACAGCACACACATGAGCACACGGGTACACGGGGTAGTACACGTATATGAGCACGGGGGTATACGGGCAGAATATACATGAGTACACGTGTACACAGGGACAGCACACACATGAGCATATGGGTACACGGGGACAGTACACACATATGAGTACACGTGCATACAGGGACAGTACATACATGAGTACACGGGTACACAGGGACGGTACACACATGAACACACGGGTACACGGGGACAGCACACACATGAGCACGGGGCTACACGGGGACAGCACACACATGAGCACGGGGGTGCACGGGGACAGTACACACATAAGCACGCGTGTACACGGGCAGCACACACATGAGCACACGTGTACACGGGGACAGTACACGCATATGAGCACACGTGTGTACAGGGACGGTACACACATGAGTACACGGGTACACGGGGACAGCACACACATGAGTACACGGGCACACGGGGACAGCACACACATGAGCACACGGGTACACGGGGACAGTACACACATGAACACACGGGTACACGGGGACAGTACACACATGAACACACGTGTGCACAGGGACAACACACACATAAGCACACGTGTACACAGGGACAACACACACACGAGCAGACGTGTGCACAGGGACAGTACATACATGAGTACACGGGTACACGGGGACAGCACACACATGAGCACACGGGTACACGGGGACAGTACACACATGAACACACGTGTGTACAGGGACAGCACACACATAAGCACACGTGCACACAGGGACAACACACACACGAGCACACGGGCACACGGGGACAGCACACACATGGGTACACGCATGAGCACACGGGGACAGCATACACACATGAGTACACGTGTGCACAGGGACAGTACATACACGAGTACACGTGTACACAGGAACAGTACACACATGAGCACACGTGTACACAAGGACGGTTCCCCTCGTGAGTACACGTACACGTGTGTAAAGGGAAGGAGAGGGTAGGAATTGAGTCCGACCACCACCGTAGTCGGTGCACCAGGGGTCGGTTTATGGGTCCGTAGTGAGCACTCAGGGAAGAAAGGGAGAAGTGGGAGTGCAAGGGAGTGGTACCAGTCGGTTACGGACTTATAAAGAGTTAGCGTAGAAGAGGGTCAAGAGGGAGTGGGGGTGGGGTCGGTCGTACGTCAGGGGTGAGGTGGGTGGGATGTGTGTCACCGTTGGTCTTACTGGAAAGGGTTAGCGTTTAAAATGGAGTGGGCGTACGACGAATTTTGGGAGGGTTCTTCGGATTGGTTCGTCCTACATTTTGAAGACTCAAAGTGTATTTCGGGATTTCTCTTCGGACTGTCTAAACGGACTTATTTCTAGATTTCGAAGAGATACCGACCTCTATGGTATTTGTTTCAATCTTTCTATTTACCGCCTGATCCCCTTTATAAAGGTTGTGTGTCTGTTTTCAAAATTTTAGGGATTATATGATTTTCGAGGAAGTATGGGTATTCTTTTTCCGTTTTTCTTTTCTTTTTATCCGTCGCCTATACTTGTCAGTTAAGTGTCTCTTCTTTTATGTTTACCGGTTATTGGTGTACTTTTCAACGAGTCGGAGCGACCCCTCTTCCTTTCACACAACTTTGGTGTCACTCTACAAAAGGACCTGACCGCTTTTAATTTTTCGAACTATTACAAGTCACGTCTCCCGTCGACCCATTTACCGAGGGGCGTCTATAGTTCCCACCCTCGTTTTTGATCTGGTTGGAAACCTTCTCGTTGCACTGTCATGGATAATTTTAAATTATTCGTATGGGACGCGGTCCCGTTGAGGTGTGGATCTTCGGATAGGATGTCTTTCCGAATGTGCACAGTCGGTTCTATATATATGCTCCTACAAGTGACTTCGTAATAAACGTTCTCACTTTTTAACTTCCGTTGGATTTATAGGTAGTTGGGTCCGGATCAATGTATTTAAAGTAATACCGGTTTGTTACCTTATAATCCGTTGCTAATTTTTCTTGTGCCCTCTAGACATAAGGCACTGTGACTGTCTACGGGTGTCGTGGGACCCTTTACTTTTTACCTTCAGCATCTCATTACACGTATTATACTAAGTAAGGAAAAGAAAAATTTTTCTATTGTGTGTTATTTATACAAATATTTCCGTGTCTTTTTCAAGATCTTCCTTCGTGTGGTCTAGTTGTTGTCACCCTGGAGCCGTCTTACTCTAAATTCCCGTTTCTTCCTTCAAAGAATTGTCCTGCGTGAAGACATAACAAAGTCAAAAATGTACTCGTCTATAACGAAAACACCAATTTTTCCTTTTTCTTTTTTTTATGGGGTAGGTATCGGCGAGTGACCGACACTCTGTTTCAGGTTTGAGGGGTCCGCCGTCGCTTTCAGGTCCTGTGGCGGGGACACGCGGCGGTCGGGTCCCAGAGGGTGTGAGGGAAAGTCCAGGGGTTCGGTTCGGAACCAGGGACGTCACGACAGAAGGGTGTCGCAGGAAAGGACGGAAGGTGCAGAGTAGAGAGTCCACCGAGGAGTGGATGGCGGTGGAAGACCTTCGAGAGGGACTTGTGTGGGGTGTGGGACGGAGGTGAGAGGGCCGTTGCCACCGTCGGTCGTAGGTCCCTCGTACACACGCACACACAGCCCCGACACGACACACGAAATGAGGCATAGCTGAGGAAGTTAGGAGTGTCGTTGGGATCCTTCCACACAGTAGTGGAATCAATTACGCACTCCTTAGACTCCGTGTCTCCCCAATTGGTTGAACGAGTTTCAGTGTGACGGTCGTTAGTTGTCTCGGTCACTCACCGCCACGGTCCGTCTCGTACGCACTCCGGGAGACGGGCGTGAGTCGTGGGTCCTGGATATGGAAGGTCCGAGGGTCTGAACGGATCCTCAGGGCTCAACCACCCACCCACTCCACCCCCAAACAGAACAAGGACGGGGGTCTTGGGCCCGTCCATTCGTATGTGTCCCTTCAGACGACCCCACTGTTCGGTCGAGGGTTGTAGTTGGTAGGTAACGATTTCCTTCGTCGACCAGAGGGGTCACCCGACCCTGGTCGAGTCGACCTCCGATCGACTGGACCCTGACGACTCCTTACCGTACCAAACACCTCCACGTCGGGGAGGGTCCTGCTCCTGGGTTCGATGAGGGACGTGTGGATGACACACGGTCCGGGAATCCCGAATGTCCGGTCCCTTCGGTCCCCGGTCCTCTGACGAGACGGGAGGTGCACGACACTACAGTCTGTGTACTCGGTCCTCGGTCTCTCCCCCTGTCACCCTACCACGAGTCTCCTCGTCCCCGGACCGAAGACTAGTCCTGTTTCGTCTGCCCCCAGAGACACTTCACCGTAGACCCGGGTCGGGGTTTTCTACTTCCCCCTAGACCCGTCTACCTCGCCCCTTCCCTTGAGGTCCCCCGACCTTGTCGAATTCGTTCCCGACCTCCATCCGTTCACACCTCTCGAGACCTCTTCTCACTGACCAAAACCGACCTTTTGTTCATCCCTTCGTCGTCACCTACACCCCCACGCTCTACGTTCCTCCCCGTTAGACTTCGTGCACCTGACGGATCCTGGCCTTGGACAGTCCGTTTAGGTGGAGGTGACAGTCGAGTACTGTCACCGGATCAAGGGGTGGAGCCACGGGAGTGGATATCTTTTAGTACGTTGAAGGTCCTGACCACTCTCTTAATTTGATCTACCACCAAACGTCGTGGAACTTGGACCCCTCCGCCCCCTCGTGCAGACCACCGCCGTGGCACGACCTCCTCTGTCTCCGCCGAGCGGGCCCCGTAGTCGGAAACACTACTCTTGACCATACCCGTATCCGGGGAGTTCCGGGGGGTCGGGTCGTTTTCATGAGTTTATGATCGGAACACAAATTTCGTGTTTGAGGTCCGTTACACTAAAGTCTGAGAGAAGAAAGAATTTCTCTGCACTCTCCGTCTCGGAGTACTATGACTCGTCCAGAGATGGGGAGAGTCCCGGCATCAGAGGGGTACACCTCCCATCCACTGTCCAACCCACCAAAGAGATCCGGACCAATAAGTCTTCCCCGACTCGGTACCTTCCTCCCTTTACCCGGTCCCCACTACCGTTCCTCTACACCTTTGGGTCTCCCTACCCTAAGTCTCTGTCCTCCCAGCCCCTACTTCCTTCGTCTTCTGTGAGGAAGGACCCGATCAGGGGATTGGTCGGTTCCCGGAGGAGTGTGGGAGATGAGGTTCCGGGTGTCGGGGGTAGTCTCGGGTCCCCCATAAGTGAGTGAACCCCCACTCCGACCTTCTTCACCTCGAGGTAGGATGGTCCCGTTCAAGTGAGGACCCTTGTCGTCTTTGTCGCTACCCACCCGGTCCTCCGTCCTTTCTGGACCCCAGTACGGGGTGACCCGATGAAGTCCGACTGACGGTGATCCGTTCAGGGACGTACCAAGGTAAAGGAGAAGATACTCTGCTTATTTATACGAAAGGAACATACATTGTAATAATGGGACCCCGGGTCGTGTGGTCGTTGGACGGAGTATCCACTCGAGAAACCAAGTGGTCTTCGACTCGTCCTGGACCCCCTCAGAGTCGGTCGAGACCCTCAACCCCCCTTAGTGAGTGGGGGTCCGTGGGGGTTCTGGGAGTACCCACGGTAGGAGGAGTAGCGAGTGTCCCTGGGGCAGAATCGGAGGGGTGACCGGGTGGATGTCGTGACGGCGACGGGTGGACGACGGTCTTCTTGAGAGATTCACTCCGGGTGGAGCTGAGACTAGTGAGTCGACAGTGACAAACGAACAGCGAAGGGGGTGGTCGGGACACCCGTCCTTGATGTAGACTAAGTAGAACCGGTAGCGTCTCACACCCCAGACCGTGCTCTCAGGACGGGTGTCCGTCGTCTCGAGCGTCACCCCTACTTGTTCGTCCTGGTAAGTGGGGAGGGTGGGGTCGTGGACAATGAGACAACTTGTAAGTACTGTCACGACCCAAGGTGCACCCCGACCCCCGTCTCGAGTCACACCCTGGTACTAAGTCAGACAGGCCCTAGTCCCGAGTCACCCCAGTTTCAAGTCAGAAGATCCTAGTCCCGAGTCACTCCCCGACCCCAGTCCCACGTCACTTTCTTCAGAAGACGGGAGATGGTACTTCCCGAGTCCTGAAGAGGGTCGGAATGAGGGACGAAACTTTTGTTGAAGACAGGGACCTCAAGACCCCGGACAGAACTCAGGGGTGGGACGGGTGCGAGATGGGTCCGTTCCGGACTGGATACGAGATGAGGTCCGTCGGTACCTCACCTCCGTTGGGTATGAGTGATACGGGTCGGTGGTGGACTGAGGGCGTCTTCCCCGAGTTCCACCCTTCACGAAGGAACGTAGGGATTGACCGGAAGTCTTTGTGTCGTTCCTGTCAGTCGGAAGACCGGACTTACGTAAGGGTTCGGTTCCTCTTCATCAAACCCCAATCGAGTCCAAAAAGATAATCGGTGGGGTGACAGGGGTGAGATAATCGGATCTACTAGGTCACGGTCACCTCCATTTAGGTCCAGACCGACTTGTACGTCCGTTTCCACAACCGACCATGTACCGTTGCTCTACACGGTAGGTTTCTCAAGGAGGATAGTGTCACGGACTTTAGGAAACACAAGGAACGAACTTCAGTTAGAACAACTGGGAGGAGACTTTGGAGGTAGGACTTAGTCAAAAATCGACCCGTACCCCTGACGGTCTAGGGAGCCGGGATCCACTGAGTCCAGATTGGGTCCGGACCGTGAGTGTCCCGAGTCTTTACCCTCGACTTAGTCCCTGACCGGACTCACCCACAGTCTCAAACCGTCCTCCGACGGGCGTGGGGAGTCGTGAGGGTGGGTGGGTCGGTTTGGGAGGTGAGGGAGACGGACGATGAGGGTTCGTCTCCCAGTTCAACCAAACGACCTTTCTGTGTACCAAGAGTAAAATTAATTAATTTCTTTTTAGATTAGTGACGTAATTTGAAGAGTAATGAGGTGAACTTATGGGCAATTCATTTAAATTAATGGTCTCCTAACCCAAAGGGTCGGAGAAAGTAATCGAAGACTATTCTACCCCCTCAACCCTCCCTTCCCCTACCCTTCGTCTTGTTACGGTAAGAGTTGGGTGTCTCCCGTTCCACCCGTCACATGACCCCGATGACACCAGTCCGAAACCATAGAGGGACTCCTGTCCGAACCAGGACCCGCACCCCTCTGGGAGGAGGGTTGACTGAAATCTTTCCTTTTCCGGATCTTAAACCTATGTCAGTCGCGACTTACGAAGTAAATGTCGGTGAGAACCAATAAATATGGGGTGGAGGAAGATTTTCTCAAACTCCAACGATTCTTGTCGTGTTCGACTTTTTATTGTCCTCTTTAGTCTTGTTCCCTTTCTACACGCTCTCTTCTTCTCCTTCGGGTTCGGTTCCGACGACTCGACGATGTACGGCGTCGTAGGGCTCGTGAATAGTCTTCCTTCGACGTTTGGTCGATGCTCGAAGGATCGTCGGTTCTGTTTCTGTCGTTGTGTAAATCCGTGATTCCAGCATTGGTTGTCTCATAAGTATTCCTTTACGTGTGGTTTGGCACCAGAAAGGTAGATATTTTTCCCGCCTCGAACTCGTACTGAATTTCCTTTACTAGTAACCGCCTTCGTCAGTCGTTTCCAAAGGATCTCGTCCTCCCTAGATTTGATCCGGAACTTTTTCTCCTACCCCGTCTGAGGTAGAAATCATTAGTAAATAATAAACGGAAGGGGTCAGCCTCCGTAGAGGAAGGACGGTCGTCCTGAGACTCAAAGGAAACTCTTCGAGTTTCCTTCGAAGAGAGAGTAAGGACCAGTGTACCAACCCCTTCCTGTCTGGGAATGGGGTCGGGTGGGAGTAAAGGACACATACGTTAATTTCCTAGTCCTAATAGAATTGGAACGGTTATCCCGGGTTCTCTAAATATCAGTGCTCTGATGTTTAGGGTTCAGGGTTGAGATCCTGAAAACAAACAAAATAGTCTTTTCGTCCAAAACAGAGATCGGCTCTGAGGTCTAAAGTTGGACCATCGGTCATCGGGGTCTTTGACGACCGTGTAGAATACTAATGTAGTACACTTTTCGATGATCCTCACCTCGGTAGTGGTTTTCTTTCTTCGTCTCTTAATGTCTGTCTTTTGTCGAGGACCAGTGTAACAACTTCGCCGGCCTAGTCCGGGACGGACTTCGGGTTGAATGGGGGTCTGTGAAGTCAATGTACTCAACCATTAGAGTAAAATAACCTTATTCTAAAAACAATGAACGTTGGTTTCCCTAGGAGTATCTGTGTCACAAGCCTTTCCATAGGAATGTCAAGGTCTCTACCTCTTCCGAGACCGTAAGGGTCCTCGGTCCCTTACCCGTCCCACCCACACGGTGGATGGCACTGACGGTGACACGGGGCGACTCAGGACTTCGAACTCCTCAGTGAAGCCACGTCCGACCCCTCTCCTTATCCGACCCCTCACCCAGGTCCTCGACCCGTCCCTGTCTCGGGGCTTTACGACCATCCTTCGTCCGAGTTACGTTGGTCTTGTACCGACACCTCAGGGATCTTTTCTCCTTTTCGTTCTTACTCTTCATACCAAGTGTACCCCCTGTATCCCCGTGTCCCGTAGTCCACCTGTCACCAGTGTGGAAATGGCTCCACTCCGGTCTCAGTCGGTTCAGACAGGAGTGAAGGAGTGGAGAACATACACCGGTGAACGGGGAACTGACGCGGGAGTGGGTCTCATGGAGGTCCGACGCCTTCTCGTAGACGTCCTCGGGAAGGGAGACTTTTCTTCCCTCCTACCCCCTCCCCACGCGTCTGTACCGACCTTAGGTACACGATAGCGGTCTCACATACACGGACCACCGTCCGCCTCCCGTCCCCTCGTAGGGCGAGTTCTGACCTGAGCAAAGAGTGTCGAGGAGAAGGTCACTCACGGGTCTTGGCCCGGGCCCCGGACTCCGTCGGTCTCGTCCTGTCTCCACTCACTCCGTCGACAGAAGAAACTGGCGACCAGACCTGAAGATTCACCGAAGGGACCACCGAGTCTATCATTAGACGGACGTTACGTCCTCTCGGTCCAAGTCAGGGACCCAGCCCTTCTAGGGGACCTCTTCCCTTACCGTTTAGTGCGGTCGTAAGATACCCGAAGGGTCCATCGTGTCCACCATTTCTTGGGTGGCCAGTTACGTCCTCTGTATCCTCTGTTCCCAAGTTAGGGACCCAGCCCTTCTAGGGGACCTTCTGTCGTACCGTTAGGTGAGGTCGTAAGAACGGACCTCATAGGGTACCTGTCTCCTCGGACCACCCGATGTCAGGTACCCCAGTGTTTCTCAGTCTGTACCACTCAGACTAACTCCTCAGTCCAACTTCGCTGGACCGTGTGACCCGACGATTTTCTCAGGATCCCTCCTCTCGCGAGTTGGGTTCCCTTACTTACCGTCACAAGGCCCGTATCCGTCTCTCGCTGTATCTCGGGGACTCACGGAAGGGCAGCCTTCTTCGCCTTTGGTAGATGAGACGGAAGTGTGGTCGGAGGAAACCCGTGACTGGGTCGAAACCCCCCGGTAGGGAGTTCCCCCACTATTTGTGTCAGAAGGGGTCGAAGAGACTCCGGTTCACCGTGGAAACCCCTCCCTGTTTCCCACCTCTATAAAGTCTGAGTCCTGTGACGGACTCCAGGACGGACAACCTTTCAGTGATTAGGAGAAATAGGGAAGTACTCAGGAGACTAGATTCCCTATGACCGAACGAAGAACCGAGGTATTTTTTCCGTGTTGTTGGCTCTAGGACGCAGTGTCTTGTAAGTCGGCTGACCCAGAGGTCTTTGTAGAGATCTGGTCACGTCACCTTAACTCGAAAGACGTTACGATCCACACAAGCTATGGACACGACGGACTATACTATCGACGACCGGTTTACACCTACAACTTTACACCTATGACTGTGATTCTTAGACTAAAAAAGAAAAGAAAATAAGTAAATATAAATTTAGATTTATCAATGTACACCGATCGACGATGGTATAAGCTATCATGTAGAGACCTGGTTGTGAACGGATCGGGGACCGGGGTCACGATACGCACGAGTCACCACAACCCGAGAAACACTGGGGTACCTGATATCGGGCGGGTCGAGAAGACAGGTACCTTAACAGGTCCATTCTTATGTCTTCGCCCAACGGTAAAGGTTGGGTCCCCATCTTGGGCGCAGAGGACGCCGAGGACGTAACGTCCGTCAGAAAGGGAGACTCGGGGACTCCTTCGGGGCGACCAGTGTCATGGGTCTCTTTTGACTCCAGGTCTCCCCTCTGTCCTAAACAGGTTCCAGTGTATCTCTCACCGTTTCCGTTTTAGATCTTGGATTGAGAAA
The DNA here is from genome assembly GCA_006410555.1 of Capra ibex. Classification (NCBI taxonomy): domain Eukaryota; kingdom Metazoa; phylum Chordata; class Mammalia; order Artiodactyla; family Bovidae; genus Capra; species Capra ibex. The sequence continues at coordinate 28,818,891 of SJYO01014747.1, forward strand.
CCTGAGGATCGGGGTTGAGAGCTATCGTGGGTGACGGGAAGGGTACAACCCGAGTACAAGAGGGTAGGACTAGTCGGGGCAGTGTGTCTCAGAACGTTAGGGTGTTTGGTACGACGACGAGGGTCCTGTCCGTTAGTCCGGTGGAAACTTCCCTAGTAGAGAGGGTCGGTGACGACGACCGGGTAGGGAGTCCGGGGATCAGTTCGTCGGGGTTTCTTATATCGACCCCTCTAGTAAGTAGTCTCTCCTTCACGAGACCCGTGTCTCGACAAGTGACGTCCCAATAATTATTGTCGTTTTACGACCTTCGACGGATTTGTAGGGTGTTATCTCTACTGCTTCACGTAGTACTGTGGCCACGAACTACCTTATGATATGTTGACAATTTTTACCATTTGTGTCTGATCATCGTCGTGTCTCGTTACGAATGGATTGTTATGACTTGTTCTTTTGTCTTTCATCTACTCCCACCCCGCCCCAACGGTACCACATGTCCCGAGACACGAGTGGCTCGGGTGAATATAGACAATAGGGTCGGACGTGACGTCGTACTGCTGTAGGTCTCAAGTATGGGTAAGATCTCTACCTCCTCGACTCCGAAGTCATTCGGTGGGTGTCGGGACCACTGCCCCCGCCCCCTCCCGAACTTATCCCGAACTTGAGAACTAAAGACTGAGATTCCTGTCTGAAGGTGTCGACAAAGAAACACGGTACTACCCCTGCAATTGAAGACAGGAGAGGAAAAATAAATAATTGAGTCGATAAATTGTCTATGTAAGATTCACGGAATGTTTGCACCCGAGTACACTAGAGATGTCATCGATATTCTCCATCGTTAACTATGAGTAAAAAAAAAACTAGTCCTTTGATCCCGTGTCTCCAGTTCCCAGTGAAGATGAAGGGTGTACAAGATGTTCCAAAGTCACAACAGAAGTGTCCTCTTCCCGTTCCACTGTCCCTCCCTTCTCGACAACTGAACCTCGTCATCTTTGTGTCCGCATACACACGTTCGTGTCCACATACACACGTTTGTGTACACACACACACGTACACACTGGAGGGAAAGATTAACGTACCTTTAAGAAAGAACATCGTTAACTTTCTTTTTTCAAGGTCTTTATTTTATAACATGGTTTTTAATAAATGTTCGTGTTTGTGTTTTTACTTTTGGATGAGTTTTAATTTCGATGACTATGTAGGTTCTCTGACACTTACGTTAGGTCGGGGACCGTCGGTTCGAGTACAGAGGTCCGAAAGGACGGTTAAAGGACTGGGGCCTGAGAAGGGAGGACGGACCCACTCTAGGAGTGGAGTCTCCCGTCGTTCCTCGTCGGGACACACGTCCACCTGAAGTTATTTGTGGAGGGTCTCGGGAGCCGTGTTGTGTCGTCCGGTCGTCTGTCTGAAGTCTCGGGCTCGACGGACGCCGTGATGACAGCGACCGGTCCCGACTGGAGCTTTCCGGTTCAGTAGGTCCGGAGACGGAGGTCGGGGTCCGTCGGGGTAAGGTGTTCACCTTGTTGGCTCGGGTGGGTTTTCCATTTTCTGGAGTAGTCTCCAGTGTGACGATGACTTGTCCCCTTGTACACACAGGTGCACGGATACGCACGTATGTTGGGTGTGCATGTGCACAGAGGGCACAAACGATTCAGTGAAGTCAGTACAGGATGAGGAACACTGGCGTACCTGACATCGGGCGGTCGGAGGAGACAGGTACCTAAGAGGTCCGTTCTTGTGACCTCACCCAACGGTACGAGAGGAGGTCCCGTAAAAGGGGTGGGTCCCTGACTTGGGAAAAGAGAATTCAGAGGACGTAACCGTCCGCCCAAGAAATGGGGATCGTGGTGGACCCTTCGGGACACATAGAGGGTACACACGCATATTAATTTTATAGACGACTATGAGTCGAATATGTGTATGGTGTGTGTTACTACTAATACAATGATTGACGATGGTATAGGTGTCAACACAAAGATAAAGAGGAAATGTAAAAAGACAATAAAAAGTAAGACAGTGGTCTATGAATGCTCGTGAATGATACATGGTTGATATAATATCCACGACCTCTAATTAACCCCACGGGGAGTGTCCCTACCCCATGTCTGCTATTCGTTTATTTCTTTGTTCTATCAAGGTTTCTCACTGTTCACACCACTTCTATTCGGACCCGTGCACTCTCTCTCATGGACCCTACCCCGAGTTCCCAGGGAGTTCACCCTCCTAGGTTTCTCCGGAAAGACGTCTCCGGTGTAGACTTAAATGTGGACCTGTTATTCTTGAGTCAGTTGGATCTCGTCGTCCTTGTCCCGTTGCTTGTCTCACCCCTTCCTCTGACCACAAAGACTCCTCGTTGTTCGGCAAACCGAGGATCTTACTCTACCCGTCTCCACCCCGTAGATACCTTTCCTCCGGTGTCTCCCTCCGGCCCGGGACTTCCGGTTCCATTTCGAAACCGGAAGTAGGGATCACGTTACTTCTCAGTGGACCTTCGCGACCCTGCAGAATGATCAACACTTTTAAAGGAGGCCCGACGGCTGATGTCCGACCTAACTTCCCCTCGTCCGGGTCCTCGTCCCCTGGGCACCCGACCGAGACCGTCAACGGGTTCTGTCCCTCTACACGGAACTCGGTCCCACTCCCTCCCTGATCTGTCGAACTCCTATATACGACGACGTTTGTGTCGAGTAGTCGTCAACCAACTACTCGACCTACACTCCTCCACCCCCATTCTTTTTCCTTAGTTCCTACTGAGGATCTAGAAGATCGTGCCTGTGTTTGACGAAAATGGTGGTCTGGGGGGTGCTTTTTTAAAATTTATTGGCAATTTTTTATTGTCGTCTACTCGGTGGTACTTCTGGCGGTGGGGTGTGTGGGGCTCAGAGTGTGTGGGGTCCCACGTCGAAAGAAAGGTTCGGGGACGACACAAAAGACCAGGACGTACACCGTGTGTCCCACCCCTTTCTCTAACCCAGGGTGGGAGTCCGACCGTCCTCTGTTCTAATAGGTTTTTCTGTCCTGTCCCGTCCTGCCCCTCCCCCATCTCCCCCGACCCGGTCTCGTCCAAAATTTCTTGTACGACCGACTTGGACTCTCCGAGATCGTACCCCGTACCCTGACCCCTCCGTCCCGCGTCGTAGACCCTTTTCGTACTCAAACTTCCGTTCTGGTAGGACCCTAATTCAGAGCCGAAGTGGGAGTCGAGTGATACCTTGGGACTCATTCAAGGAAACGAAGAGTTCGGAGTCTAGGGTGTTAGGAGGGTGAGTTTCAACACTACTTCTGAGTCACTTCACTATATACAGTTCTTGACTGTAAATATTTATAATCGTGGAAAGGGGAAAACAAATTTTTTCCCGATTTCTTTAGTTAAATTCGACTCTGTCCATTTGAATGTAGATAGGGTTAGTTCTAAGACCTTCACGACGGCTCTTACGGTCCTTTCTGTTACCATTCACAGTCTTAGAGTACTGGTTTCTCAGAACACCCTATTGACGTGCAGGAGAGAACCGACGAGTTTTCCCACTGTGCGTGGGGTCGGTCGGTGTTCACTCCGGGAGTATGTAGGAACAGTTACTCTGTCTTCTGATACCCGACCCGAAGAGCCACCAATCGATATATTGGTCCAGGCTGTTACACCCCATCACTCCGCCTGACCGGGGACCCTACCTTAGAGTCACCGTAGTCGTCCCAACAAGGACCTTGTTACAAAAAACGGTCTCTGATGTCTGATCCTACACCCGAGGGGGTCACCGAGTCAACCATTTCTTGGACGGACGTTCCGGTCTCTGGGCCCAAACTCGAGTCCCAGTCCTTCTAGGAGACCTCGTCCCGTACCGTTGGGTGAGGTCTTAAGAACAGACCTCTTAGGGTACCTGTCTCCTCGGACCACCTGATGTCAGGCTGAGTGTTTCTCAGCCTGTGCTGACTCGCTGAAAGTTGAAGTCTCTGATCCTACCTCGAAGTTTCCCATCGGACCTTCCCAGTTAATTCATCAGTCCTAGGGGACAAGTTTCGGGAGGTGAATCGGTCCTTCCCCAGTTTCACCTGTTCTCTCCCAACGATCCGGGACCGACTCAAGACACTCATCGAGGTTCTTACCGGTCCCTCAACACCGGAGACACCTAGGACCACCGGTCGTGAGCACCCCCGACTCATTCGGTTAGTGAGGTTGAGACCTCTACCACGTCGGTACGAGGTAGTACTTACATGGACAGATCTACTAAAACCTATTTCAATCCAGACAAGTGTCCCCGGACTGTCCTTCTGTACCCGGACTTTGGGTACAAGGGGCCCCTTCGGAGCTCCCGGACCAGTCCTGAAGTCCAGGGACCGTGACCGTAAAGACCCGGGTTTGTCGTCACGATCCGGGTCACTCCTTTCTAAGGTCCTTCTCTCTAGAGAGAAGTCGCACTTCTCATCACTGGAGAGAAAGGGAACCCCGTACGTTCGTCTCCAGACCTCTTGTATATACGACCCATCCGTAAACGTGATTTACACCCCCAACGAAAGTCGGTACCCCAAGAAATTAAGATGAGTGTACACTTAGTCCTGATCTAATACGCCTAGTTTCTCCCACAATGGCTCTCACTTCCCTTCCGTTCTATTACGGGTCTTATTATCAATAATAATAGTAATGATGTAATATCTAGTGGTTTGTAAGGGTAGATAAGAGATTGAGGTAGAAGACGGGTAGGGTCTCCGTGTTTCCTACTAATTGGGGTAAATCGTCTACACCTTTGACTCCGGGTCTCTCCCTTACACTGGTCGGACTACGGGTTGTCGTACAGTCGGGATCTGACTCCCCGGAAGGGGAGGACTTAAGGTCACCAATAGAGTGGTGAGGACGGCGTCTCCTCCTTCTTCCTTAGAGGGGAGGTTGGTCCCGAGGACAGGTAAACGGTTCTGAGGGGTAGGGACTTCCAATCTCCGAGAGAAACACGTGGGGGTGTTTTCTGGAACCTTCCCTCAGGGTCGGGTCTTCCACAGAGGAGGGTCCAATGTACACAGGACGAGGGGCGAGGAAAGGAGAGTGAGGGGATACCAGGACGGTGTCGGGAAATCCAACCAAGGAAGTCTGGTCTATCTCCTGGTCTGTGATCCGAAACGGGTCCTTACTTGAGTTCCCCTTCACAGGGAGGACGAGTCGGAACAAGAAGTGGAGTGTGGATGTGTCCGTCGAACTCTGCCCTCTTGGTCTCAGGTGGAATGGTCCATAGGGAGGTCTTATGGCGGGGAAAGGGTTCGGTCTCCCAGTCTCTCTCCCGCAGACCCGTCCTCTGCACTGTCACAGTCCCTCTCCCCTCCGACCCTGGTGGCTCCGTCCTTTCGACGGTGGGAGACATGGTGGAGCACGGTGAAGTGTGTAGCTTGGGGTCCCATGAGAACACTCGGTTCCTCGTCGTAGAGTGAAATGTCCACTACCTTACTTCCGAGTCTCTCTAATTCTTAGACGAGATTAAGTTTTATGATTTAACTTGTCTTTGTCGGACATTCAAGATCTCGGTCCTAGACTTAGGTTCTGACGGACTAAGATTTATGGGACACGAAAGGGTCCGAGGGACGACGGAGGTGTCTTCACGTTCCTTCGAGTTTATCCGTCGGACCACTCGTCTACTTTCCCCCCGTTACCACCGTCTCTCTCTTCTGTTCTGTTTCTTTTGTGTCTCTAGTCGTCCCTGTCTGCTTGACTGTTCTCCTGGACGTCCCCGGTCTTCCTCCGCTGATGTCTTCGGGGGTAGAACTAGTTACTTTCCGGGGGTTCACGGTGGAGACGTCGGTAGACGACGAGGTTAACTCGATGACCAGAAGGGATCCAGGAGGTGTCCTACGGGTCCAGTCTCCTCGTCTTCTTTGGAGGACAGGACCCTCGTGGGGTAGTCACTCCCACAGTCCAGTCTAGGGACCCAGTTCCTCCACCCGTCTCTTTCTTTCCCCGGTCAGACAGGGACCCGTTCCGGGAGTCGGGTCGAAGACAGACGGGTACGGTCGGACCTCCCAGGTTGACGGGGCTGGAGGGTCATCCATGTCGTAAGGACGGCCGGGGTGCGCAGACCTCCTCGTAAGACCCGATCGGTCCACAAGGGCTCAGGGCGACCGTCGGCTCGTGTTAACCAGACAGGGGTCTCGTACGTCCCAAATCGTTGTCCGAGAGTTGACTTATAAATTCTTCTTTTAATGGGGAGGACAAAAAAAAAAACGAAAAAGGAATTCTCTCTCTCTTTCCCTCCCTCGTCCTTCGGTCGTTTCCTCCCTCTCCCTTCCTCCCACCCTCTTTGGATGGCGTAGTGACGTCAGTTCCAGTGTCCGTAGCAACACCCCGTCAGCGCCCGTTCCTCGGAAATTAGACCCTCAAGTCCGGCTCCTTTGATTTGCGACCTTCGACCTCATGTAATGACGGGACTTACTAGACAGCCGAAGATAATCCGATTTATAGAGACCTATTATCCCTTAATAGGAGACTTTTCCGTTTGACGGCCGGAGAGGTCCCTCCCCCGTGTCACCCTTGGAGAGTAGCACTCCCGATCGGGTGCCGCCACCGCCCTCCTTTCTTGTCCGGGTCGATCCTTTCGGCGGGGGGTAGGGTGTGGGGGAGGGCCTTTTCAGTGTCAGTGGTCGATACGCTTCGAACACCGCCCACGGTCGTGGGGCGGGGGAGGAGGGGTCTGAGAGGGAGGTGATTCCTCAGACTTTTCTACGATCTGCACCCCAGCTCCGGTCTGTTACGAGGACTGTGGCCCACTGGGACCCACTCAGGGACTCGGGGAGACTTGGAGACAAAGGGACAGACGATCTACCTCGATTATTATGAGTGGGCTTCCGACACGACACCCCTCCTACTTCGACCGCGGGTCGGGCCGTGTTTTACCCGTGGGTCCTGTTAAGACGAGTACGGCAAGACGGGTGACCACTCCTGGAGGAGAAGGAGGGGGGGCGGAGTAGGAGTGACCGGGGACGTCCCGTAGTGGCGGAGGTAGGGTAAGACGGGTGACACTCCTGGAGAAGTAGAGGAGGAAGAGTAGGAGTGACCGGGGGACCCCGTGGTGAGGGAGGTGGTCCTTTGGGAGGGACTGGGAGTGGGAACCGTTAGAGGATGTCGGTCTTGGGGTGGAGGACCCCAAGACCCGAGACGGTCGAAGGTCACCACCAAGTGTGCATCGGGAAGTGGAAGTCCCCAAGGGAGACTTGTCCTGTCATAAAGACGGAAGGGTAGGAGGGGTTCGGGAGAGTGGGCGTGGTGACCGTGAGTCCTGAGACGAGTCTACACGTTTGATCCCGACCTCCTTTGGTCCTAGTCCGTACCTGACCCAGGTACCTTCCCGTAGTGAGCACCTTTGTGTAAGTCGTGGTCTCTTCGACTCGGTCCTTCGGTCTTTAAGGTCTTGTACTCAGACGTTACCGTCGGTCTGGTAGACGTCCGACCGGTCCCGTGTTCCGTCCCGACCCGGTCCAGTCTCTTCGTATCACCACCCTGAATCATGACCCAAGGACCGTGTCATGACTCCGGGACCTCCACGAGTCCGGTCCTTCCCGGAATCCACAGTTCTCCTCGTACCGACTGGACACGCCCCTCTCCTCTCCCAGTTTACTCATCGACCCACACCTCGTCGCTGTAGGGCGACTTGTAGTACCCACGAGTACAGGTTTGTTGTGACAGGTTGGAACAGTCAAGTCAAGTCAAGTCAGTGAGTCAACACAGGTTGAGAAACACTGGGGTACCCGACGTCGTGCGGTCCGGAGGGACAGGTAGTGGTTGAGGGTTTCAAATACTCAACCGCTTTGTACTCAAAGACGGGTACTCAAAGTGGTTGAGTACAGGTGATTCAGTCCCTATGGTAGGTTGGTGGAGTAGGAGACAGTTGGGGAAGAGGAGGGTGGAAGTCAAAAAGGGTCGTAGGTCGAAACATTTCAGGAAATTTGGGTGATCAGGAAACTAGACGTGTCGGAAGTCCACTCCCCTGTCTAATACGCACGTACGATTCAACGCAGATTGAGAAAGACTGGGATACCTGACATCGGGTGGTCCGAGGAGACAGGTACCCTCAGAGGTCCGTTCATATGACCTCACCCAACGGTACGAGAGGAGGTCCCCTAGAAGGGCTGGGTCCCTAACTTGGGTGCAGAGAATGTAGAGGACGAAACCGTCCGCCCAAGAAATAGCGATCGTGGTGGGCCCTTCGGGTTCCCCTGTCAAGTCTCTAGTGACAATCATCAAGGAATCAAGGAAGTAAGTTGTTCTTAAACGTCTTACGGAAACAAGGTCCGTAACAAGACGGAGTGAGTTGTCTCCCCTTTGACTCCGGGTCTTCACGACGGGTCCATCAAGGTACCGGGGTACCTCGTCCGACTTCAGGTCCGACGACAGTCAGAGGTAATCGTTCTCCCCGGTGTCCCGGAGACGATATCGGGGTCTCTGACGTCCTCACCAGCCCCTACGGGTACCCGACCCTCTGGGTCTCTCGGAGACCTATACCCCTTCCTTCGCCCGGTCTGCGGTCTGTCCTCGACACCTTTCGCCTTCGGGTTACCACCCACTTCCCCCTAGTACCCACCCTCGTCCCTCCCCGGAGTCAGACCTCACTTTCGTGGAGAAGGAAGTGCCATCCCCACCCTTCGGTCTTTCACACTCCCCTTCTTCCCTTCAAGTGCCACCTCCCACGACTAGAGACACCCATTTCCGACCCCTGTCCCGCCGTCTCCGTGTCCTCTCCTTACTGGTCCGGTAGTCGGGGTGGGCTCCTCTCCTTCGTAGTACGTCCGTCCCGGTCTCCCACCCCCAGTCCCCAGTCTCACCCGGGTAGTCCTCCTGGACCTAGGACCGACCCAGGGGATCTACAGACTCGAGATCCCATCCTCGTCTCCCGTCCCTTAGGGTCGTCCCTCTTCGTCCGGGGTACTGGCGGGATCACCCACGGGGTGGTCCATCGGAGTCCGACGGGACACGAGGATCCCCTGACTCTTGGAGGGACCCCACACCCGAGGGTTCCCGGGTCCGTACCCTTTTCGGGTCTCGTCCGATGTACGGAGGCCTAAGAGGGACGGTAACTTCCCTCAGGGCTCGGTCGAGTCCTTACCGAGAAGGGGGAGGCAAGGAGCTCGGTCGGGTAGGCGAGACTCGACAGTGGTCGTCCGAGGGGTGATGGGAGAGGAGTGCCCATCTGACTCCGCCTGGAGTGAGAGTCACCGGTCGGTCCAGTCCTCTCGTGACGGGTCACGGGCCTACGTGTGTGTCATCCACGAGTGGCTAGTGACCGGGAGGACGTCACCTCGGAGAAGATCAGGAGTATCGTGGGCGTCACGGAGCGTGCGTGAAAACGAGTCAAGTGAGAGTGACGTGAAATGTCGATCGGCCGACCATCGCCACCTTCCTCCAGTCTTAAGACGGGTGACCTGCGGTACCCCTTTCCCGGCTCTCTTTCGTCCTGTCGTGCCCCCCTGCACCTCTGCGGGGCCCCTCGTCTGCACCCCCACGTCGTCTCCGACTCCAGCGACCCCGTCGTAATCGTGAGGAATTATTAAGTCATCCGTCCCCTCACTCCCACCGCCCCTACCCCAGGTGGGTCCGCCTCCCGGGGTCCCGTTTACCCGGAGCGTCCGGGGTCCGGAGGAGTACCGGGGGTTCGGAACACTCGACGAGGAGGTTGAGTGGGAGGGTGGAGTCTTCGATGGGGTGACACACGGTCCGGGGTGGGTTGGTTGTTCTCTGTTCAGTCTTCCTTCTGGGTGAAGACCCCTCCCCGTCTTGGACCTTCCGAAGGGTCTCCTCCACCGAAAAGTTGACGAGACCCAGAGTGGACCGAAAAGACACTTCATCCTGACATATGAGGAGGGGGAGAAGAATGATGATGATAACATTGATGATGATTATTCATAGACCCCGCGAGTAAAGCACGATCCGAGACACACTTGTGAAACACTGGTCACTCTAACTCCACCTCGACTCCGGTTCGGGTGGGGGAGGATCGGAGGGAAACCGACCTGGTCGACCACCTCCCAACAAACTCCAGACTCGGAACTCAGTCGACCTCCCTCCAGCCATCCGTTCTACCCACAGTGATCGCCGGTTCCAGACACTCAACGGGGTACAACAGTCGTATTGAGGTTCACTCAACCCAACCCCCCTCCCCCACCCCCTCCCTTTGAAGGTCTCGGTCCAGTCTACGTCGTTCATGTCTCCAATGTGTTACTGGTATCACCGTCAAGTCAAACCGGGAGGGTCACAAATTTTGTGACCACGACTCATGTCGGATATGGACGGTGAAACCGGATTGGTAGAGGGTGTCCTGGTTAGAGTGGATGTACGGTCGAAGGTCTTCAAGAGACGAGACTTCTCCGTCCCACCCATTTGACGTGTTGTTACGATCCGTCATCCATAATAACAAGGGTGAACTACTCCTTTGTCCAAGACCCTCTAATACAGGGAACGGGTTCCAGTGTCTTCCCTTACCGGTTGGACCATGAGTGTGGATCCTGATAAAGATTACTTGTTCCTCTACGGTTTCCGATTTTCCGAGTATCCCGACTTCAGTCTCCCACAGAGTTCGTGTTAGTCATCCGGACCCTCTCCGGAAACTCCCCACTTCAGAAGGACCAAGGGGAGGGTCACCGAAGTTCGACAGGTGTTGGTCCTGAGTCTACCAGACCGTCAAACTCTTCTACTCCTCGATTCTCCGTCCCCTACCACTTCCTCTGGAGAGTACCACCGAAGGTCGTCGGTAGACGGAGTGGGGTTGGGACGGACTTTGTAGGTAGAGGGACCACCGGACTACAACGGTTTTCCCGAACTCTTCCTGAAAAAATACTCCGACCCGATCCCCCGTTTCACATACCAATTTCTCTCTACTTTGAGTCGGGTTTCTATCTTGTTCTAGTGGTCACCTGATTTCGATCATCGTCCCCTACCCTCCCCCACCAGTCCTTCCGGGTTCCCTTGTCCGGAGTGCCACGGATCTGAGGGTGATAATCTCGTATGCAGGAAACTCAAGGGTCCCCACAAACCAAAGGTATTCCTAAACTTGGTCCCCCTCCGTGGTAGATTCTTATGGTCGTCACGCCTCAACCCGAGACTCCAATACCGGGGGGAGGAGATAACTGTGTGACACAAAGAACCGTGTACACAGAAAGGGTGAGATGAGGGGTCGACGGGGTAGACATTCTACGGGTCCGGACTTCCGACTCCTTGTGTCTTCCCCTCACCTTTGTGGGTTCTGGTCGTTGGGGAGGGTTACGGACATAGTTGATCTGTGTCCGAGGTATGAGTTGTATTAGGAGACACCAGAAAGGAATCGGAGAGTTGTTACAATGCTGTATCTATAGTCATGAGGGTAACAGATCCCCTCGTTTGACTCCGAGTGTGTTCTCTTTCCTGAGAGGCTCGGAAGTCCTTCTCGAAGTCTGTCCAGGATGTGCACGACAAAACAAGTCGTGGGACTTGTCGAGGGTCGGTGACGGAAGAAAGACCCGGTGGTGGACAGTCGGGGTTGAGAGAGAGAGAGAGAGAGAGAGAGAGAGAGAGTGTGTGTGTGTGTGTGTGTGTGTGTGTTTGCGTGAGAATCTATACAGACGAAAAGGGTTGAGGGAGTAGGATATGTTTGAAGTGGATCGCAAGGGAGTGACGAGGTCGGCGTAACTAGAGAGGACCCGAGGACCGTACCGACACTAGACACGTTTGTCGTAATCCTGGGTCCAGTGATCAAGAACGAGGGAAAATGAAGAGACTGAACTTAGAGTATTAGAGTCGTCGTTGGACTCCCGTTCCTTGATAGAGGGAGAGAGGAAAGAAACGGTGTCAGACCCGTGTGTCTCCCCTGAACACCTTTAGGTGACTGAAACCTAGCCTACACCCACTCTTAACCGACTATTTGAGATCCGAGTAGTAAAATGAAGTAAATAATTCAATTCAAAGTCCAAGGGGTCGACCCTTCTCTCGACTAGGACAGGTAGAGTGTTCGGATGACACCAAATGTGTCTCTCACGTCTATTCGGTACGCTCCTCGACGATGGGGGTACTGTCACACTGATGGACGACTGTGAGAGAATTTATGGGAGGACCCTGGAGTAAGTTCAATACCTGGTGAAGGGGGGTACTTTATAAAGTTTGCTAAGTGTTTATCTACCTAAGAATAGTGACTCTTTTCAGACTCGGATCGTCTGTCCAGTCCCTTCGGGTTTTCTTTTGCCGACCAGGCCACGAGCCTCCAGGTGATAATCTTGACTACGGAAACACCCGAGTACTCACAAGTTAACGGTGTCACCGAAACTCGGACTTTCGTCTTTACGGATCCCTATAACTGTCACCTCCACCCCAGGACCCCAAGACCAGGGAGAAGAAATGATTGTGTGATGATGAATCATGTTCACAGAAGAGGAGGGACCGGACGTCGTACTTCATAGGTCCGTATGTCCTCCACTCTACCGGGAGAGACGTAGTGAAGGACCTTCCTGTCCTCCTTTTACGGACATCCTCACTACAGTCTCACGACCCTTCCTGGAAGGTTTCGAGAGTTTAGGTCCTGGTACTACGGGTTTACGGAGGTGATCCTAACGGTGTGACGAAATAGGAGGTTGTTTCTGACTTCAGTTTGAGAACCAGAGATCCCCTGGGTCATCTGTCTACGATGGGTAAGGGTCCGGGTCACTCCTGTCCGGACGGACGTACGGAACCTGGAACCTCTTCCCAGGGGAGTAAATAGGAGTCCGGGTTGACTGAATAGGTCCCTCGAAGTCGGACTCTTTCCGACTTGAATGTGGGAGTTAGATCCACCTTTTCTCTTATTCTCAGGTACCCTCCGGACCCGTCCTTCTCGAGACGACGCCGGGGAAGAGACCTGGTCCTTCCCTACGACTCCCTTTCACCGCCTCCCTCTTGTTTCTCAAGATAGGACCGAGGTGGTGAATTGATCGACCGACTGGGGTCCTACAACGAACTGGAGAAACTCAAGGTGAAAAGATTAGATGTTTCACCGCCTTATTAGTATGGTATGTCACAGGTCATCACCGTTCAAGACCTCCTTGACACTGGTCTAAGAACCGGTCCCAAAACCCAAAAGAGTATAGTTTCGGGTCTCACCCACTGTAGTCGATACCTGTGCATTTATTGTACGGGGTACCCCCTCTACTCACGACTTTCGAGTCTCCTTCATACCTATTCTACCCATTGGTTTGGGTGGGGTCGTCCCAAGAGGGATCTCTTAGTTAGACTCAGGACCGAGACCTGTGTGTGACCCGGGTTGGGACCAATGCGACTCGGAACTTGGTCTTTGGTCGGTGACGTCCGTCAGTGGTGGTCTCTGATCACGGTATCAACCGGGATCCCTCCCGATAGTCTGGGGGTAAAAGGACATCTTTTCGACGACTATTGGAAGGCAGCTTATTGGACCGAGTAGGGGTCACCCCTCCCCCGTCCCCGGACACCCGAGTCACAGACAGGGACCGGAAAACGGGGAGACAAGTGTAGCAGGAGTGGGGAAACGGGATACGGTGACCGAAGACAGATTTCTACGTGGGGTGTATGGGGTCTGGACAAAGGTAGTGGGACTGGTACAAAGGATCCGGGGGACTGGTCAAAACAGGGGACTGGTGTCGGGGTGTTGGGTTCGGGAACCATACAAAACGGTGAGACTGGAGTCTACCACCTCTAGGACCCTACGAACACCCTTTTCCGGGGACCAGAATAGGTGAGTGACCTGTAGGACAGGTCCACCCCTTCGACTCCAGTGACCCCCACTTACCGTTGGGGTCCTAAAGGTAGGACCAGGTCGTGAAAAAATGGACCGGGAGACCGACGGTTTCCGGAAGGGAAGAGAGTCACCGGGGGGTGGGTCGGTAGTCTCCTCCCCGGGGTCGTCTACCCCCAGTCCTTTTGGGGTTCGGGGGAGGGTGTAGGTCCGTCCGTCGTCCTCCACCGTTTCGTAGTGTTTCGGTGGGACAGGGCCCGAGGAGACAGGAGTCTTTCGGGGTTGAACTCCAATTAAAACCTGTAGGAGAGTCCGACTTGTTAACTTCTTGAAAAGGTCTAGGAGGGACCGTATTACCCCGGTGTCCCCACTCAACGGGGGTGGGAAGGGTCCCGTCGACTCCGGAGGACCGGGTGTTGTGATGTCACACTATGATCCGCCCTGATACGTAGACTTGCGTCTGGACCGGGGTCCCCTTCTGGTTCCACCGTCACACCCTTCTGCTGGACGGGTGGGTCCGACTGAGTAGGAAAACCCATTTCGTGACGGGATGAGTTTGTGTTCTGATCCGTTCCCACCCCCCAGGGGAGATCACCACTACCGAGACCCAAGGATAGGACCGAGACTCATGATGGTCGACACACCGAGAGACTCAAAGTCTAGTAAGTAGACATTTTACCCCTACTATTCTACAGTCAGTGAACCGACCATGGTACTGCTAGGACTGTAGGAACGGTAGAGGGAGTCCTACAGGGTGTTTGGGGAGTAGGAAGTAGAAAGAGGTTCAGACGAGGGGATGAGAATACGAGAACGGAGACACTTACAGAGTGGTAGGTGGGTCGACACGTAAGGTCTTTGCGCCCTCGGGGACACTGAGGACGGACTGAGAGTGGAGTAGGGTCGGTCGTGCTCACGAGTTACCTAGAGGTTAGGTTTGAGGAGAGACGTGGAGGTAGGGTCCGGTTCGGGTAGTGACAGACGACCCGTCGGTGGGAAACAGTAACACGGAGAGGTGAGACGAGGGGTAGACGAGCGTCGGTCATTTAATCTAATACAGGAAAAGGACGAATTTTGGGAGGTCGTCGAAGGTGAAGGAGAATCTTGTTTTAGACGGGTGGAAGGACCGGTATCAGGTGTCTGAGACGGACTGGACGGGGACGGGTGGATGGGACTGGGTGGAGGAGGTCGAAAGAAAGAGGATGGGGTATTCAAAGGAGGGTCGAAGAGTTGTGTGGTTCCAGGGGGGTGGAGGACGGTCGTACCTTTCCAGAAGGGGCGAGGAACGTGTGTCGGGGGAGGAGAAGTAGGTAGGTTAATTCCCCACTCTGTGGAGGATTTCTTCGGGAGGGTCTAATGGGACGGAGTCCCTCGGACCTCGGAAGGGGTGGAGGTATAAGAGATAATAAGAGAATATGGTGAACAGTGTTAAACGTTAATATGTAGATACACAAACAAATGAACAAATAATAGACAGGGGTGGGGTTGTTTTCGACACTCGAAGTGTTCCCTTCCCCGGTCTCGACGGAACGAGTGGGGACCTATGGGTCTCAGACCGGGATCAATCTACGGGCTGTTTATCCTTAGGGGGGACTCCAGGTAGTGGGGTCTCGGTTAGTTTCTCAGGTGGGAGGGTCGAAGGAGTCGGTCAAGGGTTTCGGTATAGACCTCAGAGTCTTCTCCTGAACCGTCCGTGTCTGGGGGTCTTTCCGTCCTAAGACGGAGGGACCGACCACGGGTACTGACGTCGATACGGTTCTGTGGCACTTCTAGGGGACGTCCCTTGTCGCGTCACTCCCTGTGTCGTCCCGTCCTGGACGCCGACAACTCTGACACGGTCCCCGACCCGTAAGAGTGTCGTTTGGTAGAGTCGTCCGTCGTTCGTCACCCGCCCGTACACGGGTGTAGACTACGAGGTCCTTTCTCTCTGCTTTTTTATTAGGTTCGAGCGGGGAGACTGACACGAAAGAGTCACAACCCAGGACTGTCCAGGGACTCGGACCGGGGTGGGTGTCGTCGGAGTCGGTCCACTCGGAAGGCACCTCGTGTGGGGGGCGTCGTGGGTCCGAGTCCTGTTGAACTGGACCCAAGCTCCGCTCCTCACCGGTGCACACTAACCCAGAGTGTGTGTCCCAAGAGTCTTGAGTTTAGTACCTTAATCTAGTTACACTGGAGAGGACCTTCACGACCGTCACGTCCCTCATTTACCGTAGACACGGGTCGTAGACCCCAGGTCCGTAGAGGGACTAGGGAAGTTGTAGGAGGATGTACCCAGGAGGGGGTTTAAGTCTAAGGGCAGAAGGACGGTCGTCCGGCAGGTCAGTGTGAAAGCGTAGAAGGAAGAAGGAGTAGAGAGAGAGGCCTAGAGTAGAACTAGTTCAGGGTGAAGTGTGTCCTTCGTGAGGACCTGGGGGGCCCGGGTCCCTTGAGGATGTCTCCGTCGGGAGACGAGGGTAGTGACGAGGACATCCACTTCCAACCGTGGGGACCCTCTGTCGCACCTCTGGACCACTCGTTCCACCTCCGGGCCGTCGTTCGTCCCGGTGCGCACACGACACTCAGGTCGAGGAGGACGAGGAATCGGTCAACACGGCAAGAATTTCCTCTCCCCACCCCCGTCCGTCCTAGGGACGGGGGTCCTACGTGACCAGACTACCTCTGGATCGACGTTCCAGGTTGGGACGACAGTAAGTTAGTAATTCGTTTGGATGTGGTCCGAGACCCGTGAAGAACCCGCGACCCCCATGGTTTCACTTATTTGGGTCGAGACAAGGGACCCGCTGATGACCGTCTCTCCTGGTGTGTCATTGTAAGGACGTGCGATCGGACAAGTCCCGGGGGCTCCAGGACCCACCACGTGGCCGTGCACCTCACTCGTGAGACACCAACCGTCAGGTCCTACGACTCCCCCGGCGGATCGGGTCTGACCCTCCCGAATCCCTAGACCCTCTGTCTGCGGGACCTCCTCCCACAGACACGACTCTACGTCTCACACTGTCTCCGATCCGTTCACCACGTCCCTCCCAGAGTCCGTCGACAGTGATTTGGGGTCCTCGGAACAGGACCGTGAGTCCCCGGAGGTGTGTGTCTGAGATGGGGGGTTGAGGTCTAGTGGTCCGGATACCCCCTCCCTTAAACCAGAGAAGTTTCGACAGGATTGTGACCGCGTCGTCGAGGGGAGGGGTCTCTCGGTGACACGGTCCGAGGTGCCTGCGGTGACTGTAAAGGTGTACGGCGGTAGAGGGCCGACACCGGGTGGATTGATCAGTCACCCCTGGTTCCACCAGGGCCCTCTGAGGGTCTTTCGACTCTTGACTTTCCAAGTCCGACTGTGTTTCGAGGTACCCCCCGTCCGTAGAGGTCACTTCCCGTGGGACTGCCGGAGAGGGGGGGAGGGTGACGTCGAGGAGGTTGTACCACGGTTGGAGTCCCGTCCCACTCCGACCTCTTCACCGGGTCCGACCCGGGTTTCGAGACCGGACCCGTACCGACCCTCACCCCTGGTCCTTTTCCCTTCTTTCGTAGGGACTTTGGTGGGGGTTTGCGCGTGTGTGTGTGGGGACCCGACGTCCACATACTCTCTCCTCTCGGTGGGGGTGGTCCTGGTGACTCGCTACGCCGTCTCGGTGAGAAATTCAGTCGTCCCGCCGGTGAGGCAGACCGTAATTCGTCTCCTCTCTCTCTCTTCGGGGGTGCGTCGGAGAAGACCCCTCCCTTCGTCACTCCTAAGTCAGGGGTGATGTGTGGTTACGGTCCGCAGGTGTACCCGTCGGTACGGGTAGAGTGGTGTGGGAATTCGTCTTTGTCACAACTGGTAAGATGTCCACTTCTTAAATCGAGTCTTTCCAGTACACTGAACGGGTGGCAGTGTGTCGGTCCTTCTCTCCCCGAATTTTAATCCAGTTGTATTCGTCTTCCCCAAAATCGGTCTGTGTCTTCTTTCAGGGGTTGTCAACCTCTTTTAAAGTAGGGTCCTTCTACCAGGGTCCTTCCGACCTCGGGGAAGAGTCCTCCGACGACCCCTCCTGACCCGTTTACCGACTCCCGTCCCAGGATAGGGTCATAACTGGAGTTCCCAAGGTAAGGTGTCACTAAAAGAACCTGGTGGTCCGTTCAAAGTAGTTAGAGGACCTCCCATCCGAGTTCTTTTCGACCCTTCGAGGACTTTTACCGACCCCTTCCGAGATTCGTGTTCCATGGGTAGGTTTCGACGGAGGGGTTCGGGACCGGTGAGACGTCGAGACGAGAGAGGTACTCCCCGAGACTGAGGGGACTCCGGTGGTTGTCTCTGTTCCCACGGGTCTAGGGTCTTATTCTCCCTGGTCTTTCCTAATTTACCCCCTTTCCTCCTCGAGTGGGGATCACCGGTTTGGTCGGTCGCCACTTGGGACAGCCCGGCAAAACTGTCACGACCCGTGGTCGAGTAGGTCTTGGAGGAAGAACACGTTGTATTAATGTCAAGAGGGAGACATTACTCTGCCAAGAATTTCCGGTAAGTTTTCCTTAAAGGATATTACTCCACTTCCCCAAATATCATAATATGTAGTTCCGCCGACGATTAACCACCCTGGACCCGATACAGGACCTCACGTCGCTACCCTCAAGGTACAGATTTCTGCTCCTCTCGTCCCCCTCCCTGCGGTTTGGGACCCTCCGTTCTGCCTGTGAAAGGATCTTTGTACGGACGTTGTGGTTGTCCACAGGATCTTCTCGTCTGTTCTCGGGCCCTCCGACTGTCCCGACGTCGACCTGTCCCCCCTTAGAGACCCCATCCCAGTGTTCCCACCCAAGTCCTCTTCCTTTTACTTCCAGGACCAACTTAACACAGGGTCTAAGTACAGGTAGACCTTGGAGTCTTGTACCGAAATAGACCTTTGTCCCATTAATCGGTGACGTCTGCATTAATCGATTCTACTCCAGTGTGACCTAATGCCATCCTAGAACGGGTCACTGACCACAGAAATACTCTCCTCCCTTAAAACCTGTGTCTGGGTGTTTGTCCTTCTTACGGGACACTTCTACCTACATCTCTGACCTTACTAAAAATATGTTCGGTTCGTTACGGTTTGTTGGTGGTTTTCGACCTTTTTTTTTTGTTCTTTAAAGGTAGGGATCTTGGATGTCTTCCTCGTCTCGGGACGGTTGCGGAACTAAAGTCTGAAGGTCGGAGAGTCAAGTCAAGTCAAGTCAAGTCAGAGAGTCAGTACAGGCTGAGAAACGTTGGGGTACTTGACATTGTGCGGTCCGGAGGGACAGGTAGTGGTCGAGGGCCTCAGGTGGGTTTGGGTACTCAGTTACTACCGTAGGTTGGTAGAGTAGGAGACAGTAGGGGAAGAGGAAGACGGGAGTTAGAAAGGGTCGTGGTCTCAGAAAAGTTTACTCAGTCGAGAAGCGTAGTCCACCGGTTTCATAACCTCAAAGTCGAAGTCGTAGTCAGGAAGGTTACTTGTGGGTCCTGACTAGAGGAAATCCTACCTGACCAACCGAGAGGAACGTCAGATTCCATGAGAGTTGTCAGAAGGGGTCGTGGTGTCAAGTTTTCGTAGTTAAGAAACCGCGAGTCGAAAGAAATATCAGGTTAAAAGTCTTGAGTCTTTTATTCAAAGACAACAAAATTAGGTGATCCAAACACCATGAAACAATACCGTCGGGATCCTTTAATTATATTACTGGTAAGATTATTGACGTTGATAGGTCGCTAAATTTTCCGTCGGAGTTTTCTACTACTCGTGGGGCGGAGATCTCCACACGTTCGGTTCGGTCCTCACAGGGGTAGAGGGGGACGTGAGACTTGTCTACGACCCCGTCGAAGTGTAAATCAGGGGGTAGACTGGAGTGACATACTTCAGGTCTCACGACCTCCTTTCTCGAGAGTAAGGGTAGGGGCCTAAACCTTTGACTCCGACTCTCTTCCATTTGTTGGACGAGTCTTCGTGTTCCATCGGTCAGTCACGACTGCTGTCCGGACCTTAGGACCTCAGGGGTCACGGTCAGGATCCGATAAGGTCCGAGTACTGGGACTCAGAAGGAAGACACGGAGGGGACAGAGATCTAAGTTGACGTCAAGTTGTAGGACTTTCCGTCTCTTTTTGGGTACCAAAGGGTCCTGGGTCCACAAGGTCTGACTTTTACCTTGTGACGACTTTCGGACCGGGTTGAGAGTTGTCTCCGAAGGTTCGTTGTGACCGACGGGTGACGCAGGACCCCGTCAGTGGTCGGGGAGTGTCGTAGACCGAGTTCCTCCGCGATGGGACCGGGTGTCTGGGAATGACTCGTGGATGATGTACGTTCCGGGAACCGTGTCACACCCCACCCCCACTTTTGGTCCCTTCCGTCCTATAACGTAGGGGAACCCCTGGGTCTCAAGTGCGTCTAGTCTTGTGGGTCGTTCTAGAGTGTCCCACAGGGGTCTGGTTCACACTGGAGTCTCACCTGTAGGATCCGGGAGAGGACCCCGGAGGCCTCTTCCGTCGACTTCCTACCCTTCGCTCTCACACCGCAAGAGGTCGAAGAGGGTCCGAGGCTCGCGGCCGTCCGACGTGGCGTGAGGGTGGACGCGGACCGTGAACCGAACCGAGGCAATGGGGTCCTCGATCTCTTGCCGCGCCTCCGGGGGTCGAGACCGTGGTTTACCTTGTACTCGCGTCGGTTCGAGTGGTCGGTCCCACCGGACGAGATTTACGACCGATTAACCGCGACGTGCCGCCTCCCTGCCTTCCTCACCCGAAACTTCAGTGGACCACACTGAACAGGTCGCCCTTGTTACCCGGTGGGTCGGACCACTTCTCAGAGTCGAGAAAGATTAATCCACAGCGAAACTTGTGCCTCCGGAGTCTAATTACTCCAAATGCCACGAGTCAAAGTGCCGCACCGCCCGACGGCGACAAGAGACTAGTGTCAAACTACGGTTTTGGAACAAGAGATTTAGTTTCGAAGAGGGTTTTGAGACGAAAGACTGCACGGAGCCCAAAGACGTCCCACAGAGACGGTCCCTCGATTTTCGGAAGTGGAGGTAGTGTAGTGAGGGTCACGACCGAAAACAAAGCGACTTCTGAAGTGTCCCGGCACTGTGGAGGGTGTCGGGTGGACCCTCCCAGTTCCTTGCCGGCCCCGATCGGGGCAAAACGTGGTGACTGACCGGTCGTGTGGGGGTCCCCGGTTCTCGGGGATGAGGCCGGACGTCCGGGGAGACGGAGTCGAGAACCGACGAAGTCCGCACGACCCGGTGTCTCTTAGGTGACCGGTTAAAGGGCGACAACCGTAGACAAGTGTTCGGAGTCCCTGTAGACCAAGTGGTCAGAACCTCTTCTAACTCTGTAGCACCCTCGGCCGGACGTTCCGGAGTGGTGGCGGGGGGGGGTGGCGGGGGGGGCTGAGAAGACGAGATCGTCTTCGGAGGAGGGGTGGGGGCGAGACCCGGAAACGAGTGTCGAGGAGAGGAGAGAGAGAGACCCTTCCGGGGGGAGAGAGATTTGAGCATCGTGGGAAGTTTAGGGTCGGGGCGGGGAACGAGGAGGAAGTGGTGGTGTCAGTGGTCTGGAAAGAAAGGGGAAGACTCTAGGAGGTCGGGGTGTAAGAGCAGTGGGCCTCGTTCGCAAAGAACGACACATAAGGTAACAAATTACGATGAAGGAACCGAGTACTAAAACAGGACGGAGGGGACACTGTGATATCGCACCCCTGTCCTTGTCACAGATACAGTGGAGCCACAGGGGAGGTGTCCTTTCTGACCGACTATTATTTCTCGGATAGGAGGGACCCACGAGGTCTTACGTGGATTTCTTTTCTACGATAGGACGGAGTCAAAGGGGTAGACGGTTTACCCTTGTTCCGGGAGTGGGACGAAGGAAGACCCCGACGACCTCGTAGGTCCGACTGGGACTATCTTGGTACACAAACCCCTTTCGCTCCGTCACGTCACCCACCCCATACGGACCTCGTCCCCCTGCCCTAGACCGTCCCTACGATCCCTGGGGACCCCTGACCTGTTCGGTCAAAGAGCGAGACTCGGAGTCAAAGGGATTTATAATTGTTCCAATCGAGGTCCTGAGTGTACTACGTGCATAATTGAGTAAGTTAGGAGTACTGATGGACACTTTATATATGACAATAATCGAGGTAAAGTGTTTACTTCGTTCCGGGTCTCTCCAAATTTTTCGTCGAATGACCACCCTCCTCCGTCTTGAGTTAAGATGCGTCGTACGACCGAGGACTTGGACGGAAGAAGTGGTGGCGTGACTGACATTCCTCCGAAGTCGATTCGAAGGTGTCTCGGGTAGTAAAGACTTGAACGAATTGGAGAGTCCGGAGACAAAAGGGTAGACTCCCTACCCATATGTCACTGTAAATATCTATCGAAGACGATCCGGTAGAGAGACGTCCGACTTCACGAGGGGTGAGGAGACTCGGGGAAGGTCTGGAGTCGAGGTTTGGAGAGGGTGGATCTTAAAAGGACGGGGAACCTACGAATGGGACAGTCTGACGGAGGTGGTAGCGGAGGAAGGTGGAAGGACCGGTGAAGAGGAGTAGACGACTCTCCGAGGGTAGAAGGAGACTTGGAGTCGGGAACAGTAGGAGATCCACTGGAGGGGTACGATCCCTACTGGTTGCGACTCCAAGGGACAAGGGTCTGAAGAACGGAGGTCACTGGAAACCGGAGGTGTAGACGGTCGAGGGTAGGACCCGGTGTCGGCCCGGGAACGGAGGTTGTGTCGAAGGCCAGTTCGGAGGAACGGGCCGGGTGGGCACGGAGAGGAATCGCCAGAACGGTGGTGAAAGGGTAGTGGGACTCTAGAAGTGTGGGGGGAGTAAGAGAGTGACGTGAAGACAGGAGTGGGAGAAACAGATCAAACTCAAGGTACTAGGTAGTCATATTATTTAGGGAGTTTGCGTAACGGACGGAGAGAGGAAACCGTCATGAAAGCACTTTGGACATAGACCTCTTTAGGTTGATCGTGGAAGACCCGTGGATTGCGACTTTTCGGTTTACGCAAACCTCTTGTACTCGGACGGTACGTGTGACAGGAGAGACACTCGAGTTTTAGAGTCTGGAGCTCACCAGGGTCGTGAGTACAGGACCCGACCGAGAGGACGAGAGGTTGTACCGGTGCAGAGGGGAAGGGGTGAACGGGGCATGGAGGGTCGAGACAGACTGGACAGTATTTCGTGGTCCACACTTGAGGGAGGGACGGGTGACGTCTAAGGTCTTCGGGTGAAAGAGGACGGACATGGGGGAGAAGGACGAACTCCTCCCCGGTACGACGGACAGTTTCCAGGTCACGAGGTGAACCTGAGACTCGGGTAGTGAAGACCCGGGTCCTTAAACCGAGGGGGTGATGTCACAGAGGACCGTAGTGGGTAGAATAATAGATAACCTAGGTGGTAGGAGGGGGTAGTCGTCAGTACAAGACGATAGAGAACAGGAAATTTTTGGGGAAAGAATTAATACGACTCAAAAAATTTTTAAGTTAGAGTCTGCTAAGATATCACATACTAAGGTAAATATATTGTGAGCGCTTCATTGTTTTGATGTCTCTGCCTCCTATTTCATCACCCTCGACGGCCCCTCCCTGGCACCCCTCCCCACCCCACCGGGTCCCTCGGAGTGCCACTACCTTGTCAGACTTAGAACTGACACTACCACCAATGTTTTAATGTGCACGTGACGTTAGTGTGTGACGTGACATTACACATTGTAGTGCTGCACATTGACTAGTCAATGTGTTAATTACACACTGACTACGCACGTACAAGTGTGTGTATGTGTCTGTTGACCCTTTAGACTTACTCCAAATACTGAACTGGTTACAGTCACTGGACCAAACTATAAACGACACATAATCTCAGTGTGCCTTGTGGTGGTGTCTCCCGTCAGGTCACCTCCCCATCGGTCCTGAGTGGATCTGTAAGAAACTTAAAAGGACACTGAGAGAGGAGAGGTCGGGGGTGCGGTAGGTGACAAAAGGGGGAGAAGTGTTGTAAAGATCCGTCTCGGTCGATGTGAGAAAGAGGGAAGAGAGAGGTCGGTAATAGAAGTTGGATGAACTTTAACCTACGTAAGTGGGGAAGTACTGTGAAGAGAGAAGGGTAGGACCGGAGGAATAACAGTTTTCGTTGTTAGAGAGGTAGAATGGGTGGGAGTGTCGTGGGAGTTGGTACCGACAAAAGCAGGAAGACAAACCTTGGGAGAGAACCGAAGACCCCGAAGGGAGTACCGAGTCGACCATTTCTTAAGCGGACGTTACACTCTCTGGACCCAAGTCAGGGACCCAACCCTTCTAGGGGACTTCTTCCTTTTCCGATGGGTGAAACCATAGGACCGGACCTCTTAAGGTGTCTGACATATCAGGTACCCCAGCGTTTCTCGACCTGTACTGACTCGCTGAAAGTGAACCGAAGACTCTACGGTGGTAGGACCGAAAGGAACGAGAGGGCCCCACACGGGACGGTCGGAGGATACGACTGAGAAAGTGGAGGTGGGTGAGAGGTACGTCCACTCGGATCCGGGGTCTGGACCCAGGAGAGAGAGGTGGTCGGTCTAGAGAAGGACCCACTAGACACGGAAACAGGTGTTTGAGGTGGATATCGGTAACCAGTGGCCTAGAGGTGGAGGACGAGTCAGGAGAGGGACTAGAGGTCGGAACACTTGGGTTGGTAGTCACCTGTCAAGCCGAAGACCTCCATTAGTTTTACTTTGAAGGTAGACTGAGGACTAGAGTTTGGAGTAGACCAGGAGGGGTAGAGTGTTCAGTGCTTAGTTCCTCTGGGGAACGAAGGTAGTCCAGAAAGAGGGTCAAGACACAAAAAAAACCTCCCCTCTGTGGTGTACAAGACAGTCTAGAATCAAGGGGTTGGTCCCTAACTTGACCCCAGGAGACGTCACTCTCATGTCTCAGGAATTGGTGACCTGGTCCCTTAAGAGGGTTGAGAATCAAGACGGAGGTGCTACTCAGATTTTAGTAGAAGGAGAGAGGTAGAGGTACCGATGGTGGAACCGGGTTCGGAGGTAGTGAAGGGACGGAATGGGAGGATGTCGTCGGTCTTTCGCGAAATTTTTAGTATTTAGTCTAGACAGTGAGGGACCGAATTGGGTAGTCCTCGATCCACCAGTAGCGGGGAATCTTTTGTACCGTCAAGGAGGTGTGTCGGTCCCATGGTCCTGTTGTGGGAGTACACTCTGGGGGAGGCAGGGTGGTGTGTCGACGGAGAAAGTGTGGACTCTCCCTGGACCCGGGATGGGGTGTCCACAGGGATAAGTGGGGTAGTGACGTGGTAGTCGCTAAAGTCTAGGGGACACACGAAAATAAAACAATCGGAGAAGGAAAGGACGGTCGTACTCTCTCAAACACGTACTCATGGACCGCGTACCATCCGCGAGTCAACACGAACAGTTCACTTACTCACTCTCGAGGGGCCAGAGACGCGGGGGCCGTCGTAGGAGAGAGGGGACTACTCCGACGGAGTGGACACGTACCCCCTTCCACGTGCACGGATATTATAGGTGTGCTAGGTGAGAGGGGTTTTGTCATTGACTGTAGGGCTACTGAGCTGTCCTATTAAGGGGGTGTAGAACGACCCTCGACGAAGGTCACCATTTTCAAACGACAAAATACCGGGGATCTTCTGTAGTCGCTATTACCCGATCTTAATATTGGATCATGTGAGTAGACAAATTTATGGGAACCTTTGACTTGTGAGGTCCGACTCGTGATAAGACCCAGCGGGACCTACGATTACCCCCCGGACCGACACACCCCGTGTGTTGCAGGTCCCGTCCCATACTCGGACAAGATGTCCCGCTGACACCAGTGTCCGCCTTCCGCCGCCACGGCACATGGTGTAGGCCATGTGACGTCCGTGAGTAACATCCCGGGAAGGGCAATGAAAGGGTGTAGACACCCTGTGGCCCTCCTTTGCCACGTCGGACGAGACGCACCCGGGTGGTCCGTCCCGTCCCGAGTTCCCCACGTCCCACGGACTCCCTACTGCATCTCGTTGACCTCAACCCGACTCCGACTCGTGGCGCTAATCTCACTCACCTTGGGACACTTCTCCCGCACTTGACAGGACTTTCCGTCACTGGAGGACAGTGGCGGCCACGGGTCGCCTCATCCTGTGACATCCCCTACCACACCTGGCCGACGGAAAGAGGTCAGAACGTCGCGACCTTGACCTCGGGTTCGCCTCATCGCGAGTCCTAATTTGTCTGTGGATAAGTTTAGGGTGGAGACGGTGTCAAGCCCACTGGACCCCGCTCAGGGTAGAGTCCCGAGTCTGCGTCAAAGGAGTAGAGGTGTCTCTCTATTGTACGTGTTCTACAGACGTCCATCAATCGCGGATGATTTACAAGCAGGACGGGGAGGGACGAAGGGATCTTAGTCACACTCGTGTCGGTAGACCCGGGACCCCGAGAGGTTTATAAGAAGGACGGGACCGGGTCATCCACGAGTCCAGGTGGGTATATGGACCTAGGGATCGTAGATGGACCCCTCTTCCGTAACCGTGGGGTGAGGTCATGAGAACGGACCTTTTAGGGTACACGCCTCCTCGGACCATCCGACGTCAGGTACGTCAACGCTTCTCAGCCTGTACTGACTCGCTGAAGGGAAAGTGAAAAGTGAAAGTACGTAACCTCTTCCTTTACCGTTGGGTGAGGTCACAAGAACGGACCTCTTAAGGTCCCTACCGCCTCGGACCACCCGACGGTAGATACCCCAGCGTGACTCAGCCTGTGTTGACTTCGCTGAATCGTCGTCGTCGTCGTCGTCGTAATAAATGGACCTGGGGTCGTGACCGTGGTGGAGGAGGTCCTTCGGCGGGGTCCGACGAGACTATCCACGACCCGAGGAGGGGTGAACGTCCGACACCACGGGTGACCCACAACCTCCGTCCACCCAGACCCGTGTACACGGACGACGTAGTGACCATAGAGTACCAGTCACCCAACCCCCTCCTCTCACTCAAGACCAACACACACAATTTATTAATGCTGTCGTTTGTAAATAGTTATGTGACGTGAATTATACATGGTCCGTGAAATATCCGTTGATTGGGTAAATTAGACATGTTGTTTCAATACTTCCTTCGCGATAAAATAGAGACAAAATGTCTAACCCCTTGACTTCGAGTCTCTCCAAGTCACTGGATAGGTTCCAGTGTGTCGTGACTTACTGTTTCGGTCTTAACGTGGGTCCGTCTCAGCCACACGGATTGGAGGCGGACATGGTAAGTGGGAACGTTACGTCTACACCCAAGGGGGGACATCCACGAAAGTGTTCAGGACGTCTCCCAGTCTTCGGTAGGGTCCACTTGTCACCACCCCGGAGCACTGGGACCTCCGGTCCTGTGTATGTATTTATGAGAGTGTGTCTGAAGGTATGCCTACGTCCGTAATCACTTGTGCACATGTGAGTACGCGTGTTTCCACACTTCTCGGTAGGGATGGTCAGGGCAACGGGTTCTCAGAGAGTGGAGAGGAGAGGGGTGCAGTGGTACCCACCCCGTCAGTGTCCCCCTCAGCGTCTGTGACGGGTGGGTACCACAGTTTAGATAGGAGCTACAATTTTAGTTTAGGACGAACCAGGGATACCACTCTAAATAAATATAACCACCTTCGACCTCCGAGTCTCTCCCAACCTGTGAGGAAAATCCAGTGTGTCGTTCAGTCCTGTTTTGATCTGATCACGGGTTCGGATCTTTCGAGAGTTGCTTACGTAAAAGTGTGGTAGGACCCCAGGGGAGGTGTTAGAGACTAAGGTCTGTAGAGATAAAGACGAACGAAACTTGTCCTGTCTTTATTAGCTTTACTTCTCTTCTGTCTTCTCTTTCTCTCCTTTGTCTCCGGTCTTCTCTCCTCTCCTCCCCTCGTCGTCCTTTCAGACTCGTCACTCGACGTCCCCGGTCCGAGTCGAGGGGTCGGGAGAAGCGGGTGGGCGGGCGGCGGACTTCGACAGACGAAGGCTCTCCTCGCGTCGCTCCGCCCCCAATTGAGAGACGGCACCTCGTCTTTTACTCCAAGGTCAATAATCAACTAAATAACGAGACAGGAGTTAGACGCGAGTCCAGGACCTTCCTTTACAAGGTGAGCTTTCGTAATTCGCAGAAGTTTCTCGTCTCCGTAATTTTTAACTTTAGTATTTTATCTGCGCATTTATGTCACCTCCACTCTCCCCCCGTCGGGGGATCCGTCCGACTCCACCCCCACCGTCCGGGTCCAGGGTCATCCGGACACCCCGGTGGTGTGAGTCCGTCCTCGGTTGACACAAATGTCCCCGCTCCCCGACAAGGACGGGTCTTCCCCGCGGGGGCGGGACCGAGTGTTACGGACTCTGGGGAGGTAATCGTATGGTGCAGGACACACCCCCCGTCCCTTTAACAGGATAGAAACTTTTGTGTAAGGGAGAGTCCTTCCCCTGTCGGGGCTCCGGACAGTCTATTATGACCCTCTCTCTGTCCTCTCCCCTCCGTCATGACTCGACTGAAAATAGTATCGGTCACACAACCGTTTCCGTCCCCGTCGGGACCCTCCGACCCCGTTAGCGTCGAGGAGACCGTGGACCGACGGGACACCCTTCCCTCGGGGTCGTCTGTCCGGGGGTCAGGGTCCGGGAGGAGGCACAACGAGTCTGGGGTGACGTGTAGGTCCCGAACCGACCCGGTACACCCCTGGTCGGATGGGGGTCAGTGCCGACCCGGAGCCGTCCTTACCGGTGCCTCCCAGGGACGAGACAGAAGTCGGGTAGACCCGTCGCCTCAGTGGCCGGTCCAATATATCGGGTACGAGAGAGGTGTCTTCCCGTTCCCCCGGCCTCTCGGTGTCGTCCTAGACTCGGGGTGGATCTTCCTATCGTAGAGGTCACAGGGGTCACCCGGTCGAGGGCCGTGCCAGGTGTTTGTGTGCATGTGTGCGTGGTGACCCCGTCTAAGACGGTGGCTGTCGGAAACACTAGGACTAGTGTCTCCTTACCCTCCCCCGGGAACTATCGTCTTTAGACTCAAGACCCGACCCCAGGAGGTGCCTGCACGACACGCCGAGACTCGGACCGGAACGACAGAGAGTCGGAACTGAGGAGTGGAGACAAGAGGACCAGGATAGAGTGAGGGAAGGTCGAGTCGAAGGGACCTCCACTCTCTGTCCACAGTGGGGGTGGAGGTGGAGAAGGAAGAGTAGGAGACAGGGAGGGAGTGAAGTAGAGAGTTGGAACATGTAGTTGTTGGTGGGGGTAGAGTAATCCCTGGGAGGGGCACGGGGAATGGGAGGTCGAGTGGGGTGAAGGTATGAGAGGGGTGAGGGTGGGTGGTTCCGGTTCACCCTCAGTGGGGAGTCGAGTGGGGAGTTAAGATCTTGGTGGGGACCAGGTTCGTGGAGAAAGGGGATATATATTAAAAAGAATTAACCCTCGAGTAGTTAATAGGGACAAAAGGTCTCCTTTATTTGTCGTTAATCTCTTTATTCACCACAAAAATAAGAGGCCCTATGAGTCGTCGTGCTCCGGGGTAGTAGGGGTGGGATTACCGGTCGGGTCAGCGGACGTTCCAGGTGAGAGGGCGGGAAGGGGTGTAGGTAGGGGTGTACACACACTCGTTTCCCGGACGGTGGCCCGGTGGGCCGTCGTCCAACGGAGAACCTTAGACACACTTCTTGGTATTTAGCGACTCTTTCCCGGAGAAAGGGGCACGTTGTCTTCCAATCTCACAAATTTCTCTCGTCACCTTGACAAAAATAATTAGTCTTGACGATATTTCTTTCGTAAAATTAATTGTATTAATAGGGCTAACTCTTTTCGTCAGGAATGAGGTATCTATGAAAAGTCTGATTTCTACGTTCGACAGTGTTAGTCAGTATTAATTCATTTCGCTCGGAAAAAAAAAAAAAGAGAGCGAGGGAAGGGGAGAACCCGTTGGCGAGGAGGGATCCAATCTAGAGTTTCATCTCTGTTCCGTCCACAGTGCGGAAGGTGCCCCAGTATGAGAGTGTCGGGCCGACGGAGACCTCAACGTAAAGTCTCTCCCACGCGGGGACCAGTCACCCGGGACGTGGTACTGGGGGAGAGTACGGACTGGAGTCTTCCAAGAGGGGTGAAGGAGCCCTTCCTTCCTCTGTCTGGGTAGAGGTCTCCGTAGGTGGAGTTGTGGGACGACCTACTGTTCAGGATCTCGTAACAAGGAGGGACTGTGAACGCCCCTGAAAGGACCCGGTCGACTGGGTCTTCCTTATTACCTCCTCCTGTCTGTCGGTCACCCGTGGGGTCTGGCAGTGGGACCAGGTTCGGTGGTCGACGAGGGTGGACCTACGAGTCGGAAGTGGAGGATGGAGAGATTAGATAAGAACTGAGTTTAAGTCTGGTAAAGCGGTGTATTGTCGATCTTTAGACAAGTATGGTGTTTAGATTCACATATTGAGGAGTAAGGTTGAATTTGGGGAAGAACCCCTGAAGGGACCACCAGTCACCGATTCTAAAGTTCGAGGGTTACGTCCCCCGGGCCCAAACTAAGGACCAGTCCCTTGATCTAGGACGTACGGTGTTGTTTCTTGATTCTAGATTCTGGGTCGCGTCGGTTTGTTTATTTGTTATTTATAAAAAAATTTTTAGAAGTACCTGGAGTGTCTCCGGACCGGGACGGGCGAAGTCGGTGTGGAGGGTGGTATGGAGGGGTCACAAGAGGTGACGTGGGTGTGACCCGCAAAGGAGTAGCAAGAGTCAAGTGCACGATAAGGGAGACGAACAACGGGAGTAGGGAGGTCGGTCGGGGCGGGTGTGAGAGTCGGGAGGACAAGCAGGACGTCACGGATCGAGTGCACAGTGGGGGAGCCACTTCGGGAGGAACTGGAGGTCTGGACTAGGTAGGGGAGAATTTGGGAGAGTGTCGTGACGGAGGGGCGGGGAACGATCACACACGCGCCACCGGAATGTTGTCACGACACTAAGAAATAAATCGAAATCAAAGGAGACAAGTTGATATTTGAAGTCTTTCGTCGGTCTGTGAAATAACAAAACGAAACAAACTGTCATAAGGACAAACAAGTGACGACACAGGGGTCGCGGGTACTGCCACGAACCGAACACCATCCATGAATTCTTTATGAGTATCTTCGTTTCTTCCTTCTCTTCCTCTCCCTCCTCTTCGTTCAGGACCGAGTCCCGTGCGAGGCCATCTGACAGTGTCGGGGACAGTCTACTCCCGTAAAGTTCCTCCTACATTCCTGACGACTCCCGTAAAACTCCTCCATTCCCCAGTGAGGTTGTTTGATACTTTACAGGATGGAGGGAGTAGGGTAGAGTCGTAGTGACGGCACGACACGACACACGATCAGTGAGTCAGCACAGATTGAGACACGCTGGGGTACCTGACATCGGGTGGTCCGAGGAGACAGGTACCCTAAGAGGTCCATTCTTATGGCCTCACCCAACGGTACGGGAGGAGGTCCTCTAGAAGGGTTAAGTCCTAGTTTGGGTCCAGAGGGAGTAACGTCCACCTAAGGAATGGTAGATTCGGTGGTCCCTTCGGGAACTTATGACCTCACCCATCGGACAGGGTAAAGGTCCCCTTAGCAAGGCTGGGTCCTTAACTTGACCCCAGAGGATGTAACGTCCTCCTAAGAAATGGTCAACTCGATGGTCCCTTCGGGGAGTCGTAGTAATGAGAGGAAAATGTCTTGACCTGTGATTCCGGATCTCTCCGTCCTAGTTCCAATACCACTTGGTCACGTTCTCAGACCCGGACAGAGCCCGAGACTCTTACAGACACCCATGTCATAAGGGGAGCCCGAACTCCCTGACTCTTGACGATCCTCGTACAGAATCCTACACACTAGAACCTGAAGAGTCGGGTACACTCGGAATCGAAGAGGTAGACACTTTACCCGTCAGATCTTGTGCATGGTAGGAGACGGAAGATGGGTACTGGGGATGAGGGTAAGTCGACTGTAGATTGTGGGGGTTTCGAAGTCTGGGTGGGAGGAGGAAGGGGACTTCTCGGTCTCTATGACTGTTTGTGTGGACGAGTGGGTCCTGCACGGTGGGAGGTACCGGTGGGTCCCTCCCACTACGACCCTGGGACGACGATGGGTTTGGTTGTGGACGTCACACTGTGCACGCATCAACTGTGGTGTCCGTATAAAATGGGTCTGTACGACGACAAAGGAGGGACTTTTCCACGAATAAAAAATCATGGAGAATTTATCCTCTGCGTTTCACATAACAGTCGCGAAAAATTTACCGAACAATTACGGGGACATTTCGAGTCGCGACCGGTCTCCTTTGTCGAGTGAGGACGGACCGGGGCCACACCGGACTTGAGGGAACGTCAGACGCAAGACTCATCGTGGTCACGACTCGGGACGAGACCGTAACGGTCCTTGATCTGTTAAGGGTTGTTTTTATACGGGTCTAGGGATGATTCCGGTGTTCTAAGTCATTGGGAAACCCTTACCGACCCTCGTCTGAACCTGGGACTGACCATCTTTTTGTCACCTTACTCGTACCCGAAACATCAGTCCACAGGACCCAAGTTCGAGGAAGAACCAGTGAATGGTCGACACACTGGATTTAGGTCAATGGTTTAGAGAGACTCGGGGTTCAAAGGAGTGGATGTTTTGCCGTTGCGATTGAGGACGGAGTCCCGAAAAAACTCCTCGCTTAGTCCATTATTTTTGGTTCACGGCTGATTGTAATCTAAAAGTTCCATATTACCGAAGGGACCACCAAGTCTACCATTCCTTAGACGGACGTTACGCCCTCTGGGCCCGAACTAAGGACCCACCTCTTCTCGGGGACCTCTTTCCTTGTCGATGGGTGAGGTCACAAGAACGGACCTTTTAGGGTGCCTGTCTCCTCGGACCGTCCGATGTCAGGTACCCCAGCGTCTCAGTCTGTGCTGACTCACTGATTGTGACAGGGAAAGAAAGTTACCGTAATACCAATACAAAAAATTTCTCAGGAATGGAAAATCTCTATATGGGACTTTGTAAATACCTATTTTAATATGCTACAGTTTTATTGGATCACCACCGCCCCTCACCCACCCATGCCTCCTTTGGTCAGACCAGGACTCAGGTGCGAGGGACTACTCATACACCCCAAGTCATCGGGGAGGTGAAAGTCTGTCCGACTGTAAAAGTGTGCCTTGGTAGTGTATCCGTAGGTCGGTCGTGCACAAGTAATTTAGGTCCCCGCACGAGAGGGTCGGTGACTTCGGAACCCGGGGAACGTGTCGTTCCCGGTCGTTCTGTTGTATTTTGTGGTCCTTCCTCACACCCCACCCTTCTACTTGGAAGTGTCCCCATACGGGTCTCCGAGGACGGTAGGTGTCTTCCCCTCTGTCTGTCCACTCCCCAGGGTTATTAGGTCTCTGTCCTATGGGACCCTCAGTCCGTCGGAGACAAATTCCCTGGGTCCCTGGTGCCGAAAGGGAGAGATTCGAGGTCCAAGGGTAGTAGTATTCCCCCACCATTGTGGGGTGGGGTGAACTGGCCAGACTGGACGGGTCCCATCGTCCCCGGGTCGGACTCCGTCCACGAATTAGTGAGAACCTGACCGGGGCGGAAGGTGTCATTTAAATTTATGTTGGTGGAAATCGATGACTTCGGACCCCACCCGTCCGGTGGAAGGATGACCCATGTTACTACGTCTTGACTATTCTCGGTAGAGCGAGAGTCCTTCGCGGGTCCCTATTACAGTAAAACATTTGATGTGACGTGGGACGTTTCGGAGTCCTTTACCCCGACTCTACTGAGATCCTGATCCCCTTTTTCCCTGAACCACGTCCTTTTTCCGTTATCATTATGTCATCAGTACATGGATACACTCTCGACCTAGTATTTCTTCCGACTCACGATGTCTTAACTACGAAAGTTTGACACCATGGTCTCTTCTGAGAACTCTCAAGGAACCTGACGTTCTTCTCGTTTGGTCACTTAGGATTTCCTTTAGTCGGGACTTACAAGTAACCTTCCTGACTACGACTTCGACTTCGAGGTTATGAAGACGGTGGACTACACTTCTCGGCTGAGTAACTTTTTCTGGGACTACGACCCTTTCTAACTTTCGTCCTTCTCTTCCCCCACTGTCTCCTACTCTACCAACCTACCGTAGTGGGTGAGGTGCTTGTACTCAAACTCGTTTGACCCTCTAACACTTCCTGCCCCTTTGGACCGTACGACGTTAGGTACCCCACCGTTTGTCAGGCTGTCCTGAATCGCTGACTTGTTGTGGTTGTTATTGTTATCGTCGTCGTTGTTATCCCGGACTGAGTGACCGTGGCCCAGTGTCCGAAGTGGACGTGGAGAGGCTGGGCGGGGGGCGGGGCATGGTAAGAGGGGTGACCTCGGTTCCTTTAGCTCGACACCTTCTACAATGTCGTTCTCGCCCGGCTCGGTTCGGGCTTGGACGGTGGGTTCGGGTTTCCGGTTCTCCCGCTCTTCTGCGACCCCTGTGCGCTAGTGGGGTTGCCCGGTAGTCGCTTTTCACGGGTCCGGCCCTCGGACACCGGGGTGACTTCGGTCGGGAGAGGTCCGGAGGCAGAGAAGTGGACGCTTTACCCCGGTCCCTCTGGGGTCGGGGTGGATCGCCCGTGCTCCCCTTCCGCCGTGCCCAACCTCTCCTCCGGTATAGAGCTTCCAAGGACTCCCTCGGCTCCGCCGACACTCCATTCAGCCCCGCGCCCCCGCCCTCCGCTCCCTTGCTCTGCCTAGAGAGAGTCCGAGCCCGCGACACTATAAAAGGGGCCCAATATAAAAATCTACCTGATGAAAGACCGGGGAGGGGGACGGAGTCATCCTCCTTCTTGTGGCTTTATCGACCCACACGCACAGACTCGTCGATATATATCACCCGTGTGTGGGAGTGGGTCCCGAAGAGGGTGAGTGACGGGGGCCTCGGCCTCCGCCCGCCCCTGCCACGGGAGGAGAACGGGTCCCCGGTGCCTCAGACGAGCTGACGGGACCGAGGGAGGTCCGTGTGGGGAGTGGGGCCCTGTGCGGACGCGTGCACATGTGTGTCGGTCTGTGTGTAGGGGTCACCGACGGCCGAGCCTGGCCAGAGTCCCCCAGTAACCTCTTCCGGGTCTCGTTGACCGTTCGGGGGAGGGACCCTCCCACCCAACCTACTCTTCTCATTCGTCTACTAAAGGTTTTTGGATTCACATTAAGAGAGCCGGACCCCAAACGACCAGATGTCTGGCGGTAGTCCGAGGAAAGACCCTGAACAGTTTAGAAATCTGAGACAGTGAATCGTAGGAATCGCCTTCTATGTAGACTTCAGTTTGTGTAAGGGGGTTTGTGCAGGTAGACTCAAGAGTTCAAACCTACCCCTTTGACTCTCGACTTCGAGTGGTCGGTCAGTCTCGGTGATCGTTCGAAGTTCGAGTGGAGAGACTTGAGTCGACGTAGTAGTCACCTCACCCCGATGCCGTCCGACCGAGGGTGGAGTA
Organism: Capra ibex; assembly: GCA_006410555.1. Lineage (NCBI taxonomy): Eukaryota > Metazoa > Chordata > Mammalia > Artiodactyla > Bovidae > Capra > Capra ibex. The sequence goes on from SJYO01014747.1 coordinate 28,853,990, forward strand.
CCCGATGACACTCCGCACTTACCTCACTCCGTGTACTTCGGTGGTAAGATATTACTCTTTCCCCGGTACTCGAGGGTTCCCGGTCCTTCTTTGGGTGTCAGAGGGAACCGGTCTCCGGGTCACCCGGCCCGAGGTCGGAGTACCGGTCCCTGACCAGGTAAGGGTGGGGTGTAGGATCGGACCGTCCAGAGGTGGATCGGGTGTCGTCCACGAAGGGTCTACGTGCACCTGGGCCAATGGTGGATGGGATCCTCTCGGACTCTACCGTAGGACCGGAGGAGAGACGGGAGGGTGACCAGTGTATTCGATACCATCTCCCAGTCCCATCCTCCTAAGTGGGAGTCCTGGTGGGGGGAGGTCTATCACCCCGAGGAGGAGTCACAGACTCCGACTAAACCCACATGGGTCAGGTCTCCGTCCGGAGTGACCTGAATTGACTAAAGAACACGGTCCTGGATTCGTCCTGTTTCTCGGGACCTACCCCTTAAGTCACTGACCTCCGACTCAGGACCTAGTCGGTACACGTGAACCCCCATAGTCTAAGGGGTAGATGTGTCCCGTCCCTCACCTGAACACCGGAAACCCTTGGAACCCTAGTGTCAGGTGAGACTCGTGTTGACTGAAGGGTGTCTCTCTGAATGTCGGTAGTAGAACGACTTGGGAGTTTTAAGGGGATTCCCTTCCTTTGTTACCAGTAAAAAGTCTATTTCTTTGACTCCGGTCCCTCCCCTTTTCCGGACCGACCCAGTGTGTCTTTCGACCATCGAGGTACCCGTCGGAATAGTCTTCACCTCGGACGTGGTGGTTCGGACCCCTTCGGTCCTGTGGACCCTACGGACACGATTTGGTGACCGATCGTTTTAAGGGCTGGTACACGGTTGCTCCCACACACTCGGCCGAGGTCGTACCTACCGTGACGATGTTACACACACTTTCGCGGGACAGGGGAAGAATATGGGTAGAAGATCAGTAACACGGGTCCAAGTCTTGAAGTAAGAAGATAGAGATTCTAAGGCAAACCAAACCACCCAAAAATCGGGTCTCGAAGGTTCCACTCTTAACAGAAAACGACCGTTTACACCCTAACACACGGAAGTGATTCAGTAGTCTTCTAACCCCGTCTTACTCCGGTTCCGGGATTTATGGGGGGGCCCCTGGAAGAAGGGTGTTTGGTTATAGACGGTACCTGAGGAACACAGAGACTAGGACAGGTAAAGAGGACTCATGTGACGCGGGTATAGACAGGGTAGTGTCTCGGGGCCTTAAGTGGGTCTCCGGGGTCGTCGGGACCTCTACCCACCCTTTCTTCGGGCGTAGGGACGTCCCTGCGTGTGGTGGGGTCACCCCGGTACCCATGGACGGGACGGATTGACCCGGACCCATGTCGTCTTGGGTTTCTCCACTTCTCCTCCCTGAGTGCCGGTCCCGTTGTCGGTAGGGGGTCCATCTTTCCTGCACCCAGACTACCTGGACCTATATATCTATAACGTATCCTTTCTCAATTGAACGTCAACGAAGTAGGACGTAATTCAAAGACCTACCTTTCACTTTCACAATCAACGAGTCAGTACAGGTTGTGAAACATTGGGGCGTCTGGTATCGGGTGGTCCGAGGAGACAGGTACCCTAAGAGGTCCGTTCTTATAACATCACCCATCGGTAAGGGAAGAGGTCCCCTAGAAGTACTGGGTTCCTGACTTGGGTCCTGAGGACGCAAAGTCCGTCAAGAAATGGTGGACTCGGTGGACCTATAGGTGTACGTTTTTTTTTTTTTTTCTTCAACCTGGGAGTTCCATGTGGTATATGTTTTTAATTGAGTTTCACCTAACTTTTTAAATTTACATTCGGGATATTGATACTTTGAGATTCTCCTTTTGTATTCCCCTTTCGACATATTGTAACCTGGACCGTTACTGAAGAACTTATATTGTGGTTTACGTGTCCGTTGTCTTCACTTTTATCTGTATACTCCGATGAAGTTTGAATTTTTGAAGACGTACAGTTTCCTTTGTTTCACTTTCCCGTTGGATAACTTACCCTCTCTTGTGAACGCATAATATATAGACCATTCCCCAATTCTAGATCTGATTTCTTAAGGGTCTTGAGTTGTAGTTTTTGGTTTATTAGGTTAGTTTTTCACTCGTTTCCTGAACTGATCTGTAAAGAGGTTTCTTCTATGTGTCTACCCCTTTACTCCTCCGGGGGAGTCTGACTCGGAGAAGTCTCTACTGGGGGTCCCAGTTCCGGCAAAGAGGAGGGAGTCTGATCCGGGTGAAGGGGAGATGGGGACCGACGGGGAGAGGTAGGGTCAGGTCGGTCCGGACCACCACTATCTAAGATGGTGTCACGTTCGTAAAGTCCGTCGACGGAAGAGAGCGGGGGTCGTCACACTAATTACGAGTTGGACGGTTCTCGGGTAAGTAGTGTCGGTGCGGTGTCGGGGTGTTCGGGTCCCGTCCACCCGACGTGACCCCGGACGGACTCAGGACTGGGAGTCTCAAGGGTCGAAGAGCGGTCTCTGGTTTCGGAGTGACTCCCGGTCCCGGACTCACTACCCGTGTAGACCTCGACCCGAAAGATGTCGGGAGTGGTGGAGTGAGGACGGGGAAGGAAAGTCGGAGGTCCCTCCCTGCAGGTCGCCACCGAGATCCCCTAGTCTGTCTCGATTATCCTTGGATAGAACAGAGGAGGGAGGGTCGATACACCGGAACGTCCGGAGTAGAAGAGACTCCGGGACAAAGAAGTACCCATTATACTCACAGTGCAATGAGGGAGTGGTCGGGTGGCCGACCCAGTTTACGAACCTTATATTACCTTCACATTATTTGTCACCCGGGGTGGGGACAGAGAACTTAGGTCTCGCGGACTCAAGTTTAGGGGTAAACCGGTGAATACTCAACACAATGTGACCCGTTCAATGAATTGGAAAGACAAAAGTAAAGAAGAAGACACTTTGCCGGAGTACCCAACACCACTCCTAATTTATTTATTTCTAAACATTTTACGGATCTTGTCGCGGTCCGTGTGTCGCCCGTGAATCTTTCGTAGTGAGACATTAACCATACGACAGCCACAGGACAAAGTGTCCGACGAAACGTCCCAACCTGTACCGACTCATATTCGTTCTAAGACGTTTGACCTCTAGGGTAGGAGACACTGACGACTTGTAGGGAAGGGAAATTGGAAGGAAGGGACGGGGTGAAATACCTCTGCAGGTAGGGAGTCCTCGGGTCCTTCGTGACCTTTCCACCGTCCCTTCTGAGACAGGACGGAGACTCGTGGAGTCCTCGGTGACTACTCCACCCGTATCCCGTCGGGGTTCTCCGACTCGTCCGAGTCCCGACTCTCGGTCCTTAGGTCCGTATCCCTTGACACCGACCATGAGTCCGTTCCTTCTCTGTGACCTTCAAGAACTCCGTCCGTCCGTGTCCACCGGAGTCTGGGTAACACAGGTGCTAGATTACACGGGTCTTGGAAAAGAAGGACAACGTAGGATAAAAAGGACGGGACCTAATACAGAGAATCATACGAACCTTCGGAAGAGTTTATAAACTATCTTATTTCACCCATATTTATATATTATCCATTGTGCATTTAACCTTTTTTTTTTTGGAAAGAGGGTAGTGTGGGTGTCCAGGAGAAACCCAGCACCCTTTGAGTCCCCGACTTCAGACCTCTTCCCCTCAAACCCCTACCCCTGACCCCCACCTTCAACACCGTCAGAGGTCGGGACGGGGAGAAACGAGACCAGAGATCAACGTGTGTCCTCGACCCTCCCAGGACAAGAGTAGGATCTTGTAAGGTGTCGGGACGATTATTGGTGTAACTATAGACACTGACCTTAAACAACTCGCGGATGATACACTTTTCGGAGTGAGAACCACCCGAGTACTCGTGAGGTCGACTAGGAGGTTGTCGAGACGTTCAACCCAATATGATAGTAAGAGGGAAGAGGTCCACTCTTCTGACTCCGTGTCTCCCGAGTTCATTGTACAGTTGTCAGTGTGTCGACCATTCATGGTCTCGACCCTACGTGTCGTCCGAAAGACTACGGTGTCGGGTCCAACAATTGTTAATGGACATGATTTTTCCGGTACAGTGACGTCGTGATAAATGTTATCGGTCTTGTGTCTTCGTCGGATTTACAGGTAGTCGTCTCCTTACCTATTTCTACACCTCGTATATATGTCGACTTATGGTGAGTCGGTTTTTTTTTTTTTCTCTTTGATACAGTAAACGTCTCTACACCTACCCGGAACTCAGACAGTATGTATCACTTCATTCAGTCTTTTTCTTTTTGTTTGTAAGATGTAATTGTGTATATCCATCTGAGATCTTTTTTACCAGACCTACTAGAATAAACGTTTCGCCTCCATCTCAGTGTCTGTGTCTCTTGTTTACACACTTGTGGTTCCCCCTTCCCGACCACCCTACTTGCCCCTCTAACCCTAGCTGTCTCTCCGTGCCACCGCACGTTTTATCTACTCATTACTCTCGGATGACATATCGCGCCCCTCGAGATGAGTCACGAGACACTGGATTTTCCTTTCCTTTAGGTTTTTGTTCCCCTATGTACGTAACAACAAGTCGGCGAGTCACCACAGACTGAGAAACACTGGGGTACCTACCATATGGATATCTAGCGTGTGTTTATGGAATATTGGGGAACCTATGGACATATATATACCGACTAAACGAAACAGCATGTCTTCACATTTCGTTGATATGAGGTTTTTTATAAAATTTTTATTTTACCATATTTATTTATTATTTTTCCTATATACTTAAGGGACCACCGGATCACCGATACTAAGTCACAAAAGTAACGGTACCGGGTCCAAGTTAGGGACCAACCCCTTGACTTTAGGGTGTTTGGTACGCCACCCCGTTTTTTTTTTTTTTTTTTCGACTTTTTTCTGTACTCTGACCCACGCCACGACCCCCGAGTTGTTCTGCAGGGACTCTGGTTCTCAGGTCGGGGCCGGGGGGTGGATGGGCACGTCCCCGGCTGGGACGGAGGGACGGAAAGACACAGACGTGGCTTGGTCCGAGAGAGGAGGGGAGGTCGACACAATTGTCCGTACTCGGACCCCTCCCGCCGATCCAATCCTACGTAAGTGAAGTGTTCATCGTCCCGTCCTCCACTCGTCCGTGACACTCCATCGTTCGGCCCCCTATTTCCGGACTGAAAAGTGGTCTCACCGGACTCGGGGAAGACTCGGAGTCGAAGGTGTAGACATTCTTGTCAGTCTTGGACGACCGTCCGATCAACTCCACCACGCATAGTCTCCGGAGGGACCCCGGACCGGGTGTCCCGACCCGTCCTAGGACTGAGGGATTCGAAATGTCCGAGAGGGTCCTGACGGGTGCTCGTTTTGGTCTCCACCCGGGGTGGTCCAGTCTTGGAATGGGGTGTTGACGGATCAGTGATGTGGAGACGGAGTTTAAGAAGTCGTCATTTTACGCATGTTATCTTAATAGTGATTGGGTTCGGACCTTATGTTGTAGCGTCAGTTATTAATAAAAATAATAGGACCCCATGGAGATCAGGTGCGATCTTTAGGGGAGAAGGACCAACTCCCTAACCTGTCTCAGTACACATCTTGTCCCAATACAAATCGGTCCGTGGTCCGAGGTCACACCTTCGGCGGGGGGTCTACGGTTAAGGTGTCCTCCACCGTCTCCCGGTGGGTCGACGGGGTCAGAGGGTCTTCGCAGGTCCGCTTGTCCCTCCTGTACCTGTGCATCAGTGTGCACGTGTGGGTCCTGGTGCGTACTGGTGACGGGTCTTTCGGTCTCGGACCGTGCCGTTGGGGTGGCCCAGGACCACGGGACGTCCGGGGGGTCCTGTATCCGGTGTCACTCCAAGTTAGGTGGAGACGGAGAAGACACTGAACCCAGTTGAGTGGGAGGGATATACCCGGAGACAAAACGTATACCTTTGTCTCGATCGCTATCGGGAGAGAAGATACTCCCGACTTGCTCCAATGCACACACTTTTGACACGGTCTACGGGCCGTCCACCGTACACGGTCAAGAAAGAGAAGGGGAGAGAGGAGGGACGGAGGGTGGAGGTGGCCGGGACGGAAAGTCGGGTCGGGATCGTAATGTCGACGACGGAGGGACGTGGGGCAAATTTCGTCGGAGAGATAGAGGAGCGTTGAGTTACAGTGAGGAGACACGGGTGGAGGTGGGATCGCCGACTTTCGTGGTTAGTGGTTTCGTCCCTGTTTGAGGGAATTTGGGTCGTCACGGGGACCGTCGGAAGTCATTAACTATGGGTCTCCTCCTGTCGTCTCGGCGGAAGGGTGGTGGTGTTGGCGTCCCCGGCCTCATGTCTCTGAGTTTATGGTGACCGAAGTCGGCGTCGACTGAGTCGACGGGTGGGTGGGTATTCTCAATGGTCGGTAGTTAGGACCGTTAGGGTCATCGAGGTACCTGCCCCGGGAACGGTGCACGGTCCGGTACAAATTTTCGAAGGATGCGTGGTAGAATAGGTTGTATGGGTGCTCCTTCACCGACAACGCGGGCACCATGTCTACTCCTTTGACTTCTTGTCTCTTTGATCCTTTGAACGAGTTTCAGTGTGTCGAGTGTTTATCACTGTGATACTTGGGTCTACTAGACCGAAACTTGCACCCGAGAATTGAGATATGAAAAGACGATTCAAATAGGGGTTCGTGACATCTTTACGGGTGCTGACTTCCGGACCACCCCTCTCCCCTCTCCCGGTACCCCAGAGGGAAGACACGACTTGATTGTCTCCACTTTTGCTTCCTTTGTCTCTGTGAGACTGAAGACTTTCGACTTTTAATGTAGGGGTCCTTATCCTACAGTTAATCCCGTGTCCGGACTGTGGGTCGGGGTAGTCAGGGGACAAAATCTTTACTCCCGTCAGTGTCGAACCCAGGTGTAGAGTCTGGGTGTGGTTTTCGGTTCGGCCACTTATTACCGTCCACACTACCTCTACCCCACCCACATACCGTTCGGGTGGACAGGTCCGGTCTCGGAAAGGGATCCGGAGGACCCGAGACGACCCCCCTGGGTCCGGGGAAGACCTCGTCGGGAGTGGAAAGACCAGGGGAGTCTACGGGTGTACACCGAAGTGCACCCCGTTTCGTGACTGACTCCGACCGGTGGTGGGCGCGGGTCGGAACTCACGTCTACCTCGGGCACGGGCCCACACTGGGCGCCGAGGGGGAAGACGGGGACCTGTCTACGACGACATTGGCACCGAGGGTCTAAACGTATTACGGAGGGACGGTCCGAGGGGCACGGGGCGGGGGGGTACACCCGTGACAAGGTCGTGTCCAAAGAAGAGAAGGTTTCTAAGGAGTCCGGTACGGTGCCCAGTATTTATCAGTTGGCCGTAGTCTACGGTCAAGGTCCACACGGCTACCGTAGGGAAGTCTGAAGACGTCAGTCGGGGCGCCCAGACTTGGACGGGGAAGGGTTAAGATGGGGATTCGTCGTAGGGACATCGACTTCGGGTACAGACTTTGTTCGCGGACCGAACGAGAGTGAGTTCGACCTCGGGTGAGCCGGTGGGTCCCCTACCGTTTGACGTCTCTCGTCGATTCCCGTCCCTGAACACCCCATCGAAGATTCTCCCCGTGTGAGATTCGTCTCTCCGAATCACACGTCTGTGTCTCCTCTCCTTTCTCCCCACACGGTGTCTCTCCCTCGGGTTCTCTGGTCAGTTCACCGAAGTAACACGTCGGGACGACTGACACCGGGGGACAAGGTCTGCCCTCAAGTCGAGGGTGTGGTTGTACAGTACCGAAGAGACCTCCCGTCTGGGGTCGAGGACCCCTGGACCGGTCCTCCGTACCACCGGCTCTCACACCGGAGGTTGGTAAGGAGAGGGGAACCCTCCGGGGTTTGACCCTCCGTCACACACCTCATCAACCCCCACTACACGTCTGACATCTTGAACCTCTCTCTTGGACTCGGTCTAGGATGGAACCGGTTGTCCCGGGACAGGGGTGGAGGGGCGGAACCGTAAAGGTGGAGATCCTTCCCTTGTTTGACGAGGACGAGTGTTCAACAACAATTCTAATTACTCGATTAATTTCACACTTTTTACAAAGAACATCTGAACTTTCTCCACCGGTTAGTACCGTTTAATTATTGTTAATTGTGGGGAGGAGGTCCGTCAGAGGGACCTGACCCAAGTGACCCGTCTCAAAAAGGAGCGTTCTTGTCGTCTTTCAGACGGGACCGGAAACGTCCCCACAGGCTCAAGAGGAGACAAGGGGTCTCAGGACGTCTGAGAAAGGTTATTGGTCTGGGTGGGGAACGGACTGGGATCCGAGACACGAGTGTCTTGAGTCAGGATCTCCGTTCTTATTGACTACACGGAAAATTGTAAAGGACTCGTAGTCGACACAAGATCTGAGACATCGTTCGGAAGAGATATGTTGTGTTACGGGACTTCCTACGTGACACCCCCCGGGGAATGTGTCTACCCCTTTACGTCTTCTCAGTGTCTCTGTTCCCCCCCTCGGTCCTAAGGTTTACCAATAGGGTCACTTGGGGGTGGGACACGCACGTCGTTCCGATCTGACAGTCTACTCCCATCTCCTGGTCCCGTGGGATGGGAGTTCAGGGGGTGACGAGGGGTGACCGACGACGATAACGACACTTTCCAGACACCCCCTACCACGGTGGAGGGGGGGAAGTGTGAGGAGGCGAGGGAGGGAACGTACCTCCGCTCTGACTGAGTCGTCTGTGGGACCCCGGGGACTGCGGTTTAATCTCGGTCTCGGGAGGATCTTTAGTAGGTGAGTCGTTTCGGAGGAACCTCGACTTCAGGCTCCTCTGTGTTCTTTGACCCCCCTCCCCTCCCTTTCGCAGACGAGATGGGTCTGACAGGTACGTCGGGGAGTAGTTTGTCGTAAGAGGTCCGGGGTCTTATGACAGGAGGTTTACGAATAAGTAACGTCTCGTGTCGGTCCGGGGGTTTCGGACTCGAGCTGGTGGGTCTCGTGGGTGTCGGATTGAGTACGGGACCGAACAGGGGGTGTCCGTCCGGGTGTCGGGACGGGGGACGAGTCACTCCCTGGAGGTCCCAGGGGATCGGGGTGAGGACTGACCAAGGATCCGGTCGTCGAGGGTTTGGGGTCGTCGACGAGGGGTCGTAGTCATTCGGAGTGGGGTAGGCTGGATCCTTGGTGAGAGGAGAGAAGAAGGGACTTTCGACTAGGGTTTGGGGAAGACGTAAGACGTTGAGTCTTCGTGGGGGTCCTAGTACCGACCTCCTCCTGTCCCCGAGGCCCTCTACCTTCTCCTCTTTCTTTCTTTTCTGCCGTCTCTCCCGGTTCGTCTCCCTCTGTTCCGGGGACCTTGGACGAGGCGTGTGTAAAGTGGGAGACCAGAAGGGGAGTAGGTGGTGGGGTCTGTAGGTGACGAATGGAGATCCCCCACCTTCGTCCGCGTCCCTGAGAAGTCTCCCTGTGGACGTCTCTCTGTCGTCTCTTCCCCACTCTCGGGTCAGTCTACCTCTGGACGTCTGAGGTGGGTGTCCTGGGTAGACCTCTAGTTAGGGTGGTTCGGAGACGGGTGTCGGGTCCTGTCTCCCTCGCCCTCTGACCCGTCGGGTCCCCACGGTCTGAGTGACGTGTCTCAATTGTTACGGGAAAAGACATTCAGTTCATGGGACGACGTCGACCGACGCCTCCCCGGAGGTCTCTCTGTCTCAATAGGGTCTCCCAAGGACAACGTCCGGGCTCGAGGTGCACCCGGGACTCCCTGCGTGTGCCTTCGTCTCTCGTCGACAGGGGAGGATGGGCATGGACACCCAAAAGACCGGGGACCTGTGTGTCCTAACTCGGAGTCTAAGAGGGAGGACCCCAGTCTACACCACCGGTCTCCCTCGTGGGTTCGGGAAAGAAAGTGGAGCTTCACCCTGGAACTGGACCAGTAGAGTAGAAACAGTGGTCAAATGGGGTGTTGGGACCCGTCAGGGTGAGGGGAGTGACCCGGAACTGAAGGGGTAATTATGGTCAGCCACTTAGCCTCAACGGACCTCCCGAACAGTTTTGTGATACACGACCCGGGGGTGGGGGTCTCAAAGACTAAAGTCGTCCAGGTCCTGCCCCGGACTCTTAGTCGTAAAGGTTCCTCGAGGGTCCACTACGACTACGACGGTAACCCCCTAGTGCGACTCTTGACGAGCAGATCAACACAGACCGGACGTTTCACGTATCAGGTGTGGGAGTTCCTCAAGTGTCCGATTGGCTCTGGTGTGCATACACGTCTGTGGTGACTGAGTTCCTCACACCTTTACACCGAATATCCAGATGATCCAAACCCGATACCCGGTCACCTCAGTACATTCCGAAGGACCTCCTCTCTTTCCGGATTAAATGGAAAAGAATGTGTAACATCAGAATAAGGACACGTTCATTATGTCCGTATGGAACAAAATAACGTGAAATGTCAATAACAAAAATGTTTAATTTCCAAACACGGTTGGGACGTAACTCATTCAGATAGTCGTGGTAAAAAGGTTGTCGTAAACGAACGAAGTACGGAGACACAGTGGAAAACTATTAAGAACGTTATCAACTTTGGGAGGTGATCGTTTTTCTAATACTGAGTGACTTCCGAGTCTACTACCAATTTTAGAAAAATCGTTACTTGATAAAAAATTAATTCCATACATGGACAAAAAAAAAGTCGGTATTACGATAATGAATTATCTGACATTATATCACATTTGTGTTGAAAATACAAGTGACCCTCTGGTTTTTGACGTACACGGAGTGAAATAACGTTATAAGTAACATAACACCCCCAGATCTTGGTTTGGGTGTTATAGAGACCCCACGCGGACGTGTACTTTCGAAAGAGAACAAGTTCTCGAAGTCTATGTCTGCGACGACGACAACAAATCAGCGAGTCAGCACAGGCTGAGACATACTGGGGTACCTGACATCGGGTGGTCCGAGGAGACAGGTACCCTAAAGGGTCCGTTCTTATGACCTCACCCAATGGTAAAGGAAGAGGTCCCCTAGAAGGGATGGTAAAGGAAGAGGTCTCCTAGAAGGTCCCCTAACTTGGGTGTAGAGTACGTAACGTCCTCCTAAGAAATGGCGACTCGGTGGTTCCTTTGGGAAGTTTATGTCTATGGATATCCCATTTGTATAAGAGTGAGTGTTGGTGTAGAGGTCTCCAGGACTGACGGGTAGACCATACTTTGAAAGTGATTCGTAAACGTGTCTGTATGACTCTCCACGTGTTCACAAATATATATCTTGTTTGGGCGTCAATGTGTGGTCCTTTCAGAGACACGACCACATATTAGTCCAAGAAGTGAATTGTCTAAAACCTCTTGAAAGGGGTAGATATATATTTCTATTATTACTAGTGACGAACAAAAGTGACTCGTGGATGATACCCGGTCTATGACCCAACTCGTGGTATACATAATTGGGTAAATTAATAGTATTGTGAGGGGAGGGGTTCTACCCACGACGACGACGACGACGACGATTCAGCGTAGTCAACACAGGCTGAGACACGCTGGGGTATCTGCCGTCGGGTGGTCCGAGGGGGCAGGGACCCTAAGAGGTTCGTTCCTGTGACCTCACCCAACGGTAAAGGAAGAGGTTACGTACTTTCACTTTTCACTTTCACTTCAGTGAGTCAGTACTGCTGAGAATCGTTGGGGTACCAGACGTCGGGTGGTCCGAGGAGACAGGTACCCTAAGAGGTCCGTTCTCATGACCTCACCCTACGGTAACGGAAGAGGCTCTACCCACGATGACAATCGGATTAAACATCCCCTCTTTTGGTTTGACGTCTCATTGGACGGGTTCTTGCAGGTCGGATCCCTCACCGACTCGTGTACTTGTGGTCACAGACACGAGGTTTGCCTCGGGGAGGGCGGAGTACGAGTCACGATGTACCTCCTTGAGGTGAGTTCCTGTTTGAGAGTGGATGAATTAGTCTGGAGGGTCCTACTCACGAATACCCCAAGGTTAGAAAATAAAGGTAACGATCCTTTTTCGGACGGAGAAATATGTGTACGTAAGGATTTTTTATCCAGTTTTCCACATGTGTAGAATGAAAAAAGAACGTCCCCCTCATAAAGAATCAAGGGGTTAGTCCCTAGTTTAGGTGCGAGGGACGTCACCTTCACACCTCAGGATTGGGGGCCTGGTGTCCCCACTCTAGAGTCCCATATGTGTAAAATTTAAACCTATGTGGCGGTTTAACAGGAGGTTTTTACAGACACGGTTGCGGTCCGACTGATAAAGGGGTCCACTTACGGATGACTTCTTGTTAAGGATAAATAACTCATGTATGATCAACGGTCTAGGTCATTGTAGACCCAACAGTAAAGATAAAACGTCTACACGTTACCTCCGAGGCTCTCCAATTGAAAGAACGGGTTCGAGTGTGTAGACTATTTCTTGTATAGCTAAAAGAAACTATAATGCCTCCTTCTCTCTCTTCCTCCCTTTTTCCCTCCCGCTCTCCCTCTCTGCAAGGAGTTGGGTGTACTGGGTGTACGGGAAGGTAGAAGGACGAGGGTAAATACCGTTTCCAGGGTAAATCTCGTCAGGGATGAGTCGCGGAGTCGGAGGTGAGGGAGTGAAGGTCCAGAGGGAGTGAGGGAGAGGTCAACACGAAGGTGAGGCAGTGAGGTGTTTTGACGAGAAGAGTTCCAGGGGTCTTTGGAGACAAAACGGTTTGGGTCGTCAGTGGGACTACGCCGATTGACTAAGGAGGCTGTCCTTTGTGAAATAGAGACTCGAGGGTCCCAAGTCGGAGAGGACCAACACGAGGGTCCGAAAGGAGGGAAGAGTGGGTTTGACGGAGGTTTGTAGGTTCCGGGGTCCCGACCGTCCCGAGAGACGAGAGAGGACAGATGTAAGGGACGAGAGTGGACCAGAGACATCGAAATTTAGGTCGGTGCGGGGGTCAGAGAGAGGTCGGGGTCGAGAGAGGACTCGTGGTCGACGCACATAGGTGTCCGGATAAACAGTGGAGGTGAACGAGTAGATTCTCTGGACAGGTTTTGTCTTGAGAATTAAAAATAGGGGTTTTAATGTAGAGGGAGTTCGGAACTGAGGAGAGACGGAGTGGGGTGTGGGTTCCGTAGTTGTGTGGTCCAGTCATGGTGGGGTCTTTATGAAGGGTTTGGAAGGACGAAGGGGACAAGGAGACGAGAACGGGAGTAGTCGGGAACGGACCTATTGACGTCGTGGGAGGACGGAGAGGCCCAAGGGACTAGGGTGGGACCAGGGTTTGATAGTGTCGTCGGTGTATTGCTATGTCTGTCTTAGGAAGCGAGAGGTCGGTATACGTTCCCCAAAGGTACCGTCTCCCTTAGTTCAGGTCTGACAAGTTTCAGACGGGTGGTGTCGAGTCTTAAGTGGAACTTGGTGTTAGACCGGGGAAGGGTGTGGTCGGTCAAAGCCCCTGGGACAGTAGCGACGAGGAAGACGGGTCTTACGATAAAGGAGTCTGGAAGAATAGTAGGACAAGTTTACCCTGGAGGAAATAGAAGGGACTAGTGGGGGTCGGTGGGGTTGGAGAGGGTAGCAAGTACCTGAAATAGGGACGACGACGACAAATCAGCGAAGTCAGTACAGACTGAGAAACGTTGGGGTACTGACGTCGGGCGGTCCGAGGAGACAGGTATCCTAAGAGGTCCGTTCTTATGACGTCACCCAACGGTACGGGAGGAGGTCCCCTAGAAGGGTTGGGTCCCTAGTTTGGGTCCAAAGGACGTAACGTCCGTCTAAGAAATGACGACTCGGAGGTCCCTTCGGGGTCTGAAATAGGGATAGACTGTAATAGAGCAACTAAATGAGAAACAACAAGTACGTCGAGGAGTAGTATTCTACTTGGGTCATTCCGTCCCTCCCTGGCATACGTAGAATGAGTGGAGATGTAGGTGGAGAATAGTACACGCCATGAGCTGTGTCTCGTGAGTCACCTATGGACTACTTACTTACTTACTTACTCATCCGTCTCCGTCGAGATAGATTAAGGTTTCGGACACGAAGACAAAGGATGTGTTGGACGAGGGTATACTTCGTCCTTCCTCGGTCTTCCGTCTGGGCCGTCCCGTCCTGGGAGACTCGTTTCCGTCCCTCCACCCGCGTTTCGACTCTGTTTCGGTCGACCTCACCGCCTACGTGCGACCTCTCGTCGTCCCGGACCCCGGAGGGACCGTACGGTTCGGGTCGTCGGGGACGGGGTCCCCCCTTGACTCCGGGAGTGTGGACGGTTGGACAGGGTAAGTCCTCCCTCGGAACCCCCCGCCGGCCGTTGACTCACGCTGACCGCCCCCCGGTCCTACCGACGGTTGTCGACCGCGACGACGGTCCGTCGGTTCATTAGCACAATCGGTCGCCTTTAACCAGGTCCCTCAAAAAAAGGAAGCGGAGGGCAAAAGAAAGAGAAGAGAAGGGGGAGCCTCGACGTTCTGAGCCTTCTAACTAGAAACGGACTTTGCCTCCTCTATTGAGCTATATTACTTGAGGTGACAGGAAGAACGACAAACCTCGAAAATTTTTTAAATTTTCCCGACCCCTGTTTTTTCGAGTAGGAGTCCCAAGAGACCCCGACGAGTAGGGGGGGACCTTCGGGGGCGGAGACAAGTACGGGGAGAGGGTTAAGAGGTAGACGGATGAAGGGGGAAGAAAAAGGGAACCCTACGGAACTACCTTGTTTCCAATTTTTATAGGGGAAAGAGAGCGTCCAAAATTTTTATTAAAGCAACTCCAGTCCTGACCTAGCCGGTTACCGGGACGGAGGGTGTCGGGGTGTGGGTACCGGCGGGGGTGAGGGATCTCAGTGGTCGGTCGGACCCCCACTGTTCAACCGAGTCTGGGGGAGAAGCGTTTCGTAAAGGTTTCCCTCGGCGCTCCGGATCGGGCGGGTGACTCCGCGACGGTCTCTGCTGAAAACAAGACCGTTTCCCGAGAAATTTCTCGGCGGATTTCTGCGTGTTTTCTTCGGGTCGAGGTTGACCCTGGGTCCAAAACGGGGTGGAGTGACCTCCAGGTACGGAGGGGTAGGGCTCAGTTGGGGTGGGAGGACGGACTCTGAGAACCGAGACACGACGCTGTATACAGGTGTGTTAGTTAGTTGTAAATAACTCGTGGATGAGACACGGCTCGTAACCTGACCGTCGACCCCTGGGTTCCCTGTTGGTCAGGGAAGACTAAGGACGGGAGTCACCGGGCTTTCGGAACACTCGTTAGTCACCAGTGTGACCAACCCCGCCCCGTCCCGCCCCCGTGAGACTCTCGTATCTGTCTCCAGTCCCCTCCGAACGGACTCTATCGTAGGAATCTCGTCTTTAGATTCCTGTTCATCTTCTCGTCTCCCACACCCACCTCCCAAGGTCCGTAATAGTCCTCCCAGACGAGAGTCTGGGTTACAACCACCACCCCCGCCGAAGAAGGGACCCGAGAGATGGACGTTTCCCTCCGGTCTAGGGCATTAAGGGATGGACTGTCAGTTCAGGGAAAGATCGGTCCTGAGACTGGGGTTCTGAGGGGAGTAGAGGTCGAGGAGGAAGTTTCACTTTCACTTTCACTTCAGCGAGTCAGCACAGGCTGAGAAACGCTGGTACCTGACATCGGGTGGTCCGAGGAGACAGGTACCCTAAAAGGTCCGTTGTCAGGACCTCACCTAACGGTAAAGGAAGAGGTCCCCTAGAAGGGTTGGGTCCCTAGCTTGGGTCCAGAGGGCGTAACATCTGTCTGCGAAATGGAAGACTCGGTGGTCCCTTCAGGTTTATAAATAAACTCGGTGACAAACCCCCCGCCGCCCACTTCCCCTCACCGCCTTTCTTATGACCTCACCCAACGGCAAGGGAAGAGGTCCTCTAGAGGGGTTGGGTCCCTAACTTGGGCCCAGAGGGTGTAACATCCGTCTACGGAATGGCAGACTTGGTGGTCCCTTCAGGAGTTTACAACGGAGTAGTCGGGGACCCGTCCCCGAGGATGGGGTCCCGGAGGGGTGGGACGGACGCCCTAAGACGTCCGGGGGACGAGTGTACTCAGTACGAATCGTCAGAGACACGTCGGTCTCGGGGTGTGTACCGGTCGTCACACACCGTTCATCTTCCCTCGTTGACCCTGTGGTAGTCTTCTAAGGCCGAGTCTAGTCACTACCGACTTCCGTAGTCTCTCTCGAAGGACTTCTCCACCTAGTCCCGAGACTTATTTCTTCTTACACCTGTTATCTTCGGCCCCGTACCCCCCACCGTCCCTAGGTCCCGTCGTCTCTGTCTCGTCGAGTCCTTTCCGGGCTCCTCCGCCCGTGGGGTTTCGGATCCGACTAGTGATTCGACATCCGGAATTCTTCAGTGTCACCTTTTCCCCTTTGTCCGAGTCTCTCGAAGATGCTTCGTTGTCTCCGTCCACCCTACGGCAGGTTTCCAGGAATTCGTCAGTACCAGGCGGTCGTGGGTAAAGGTCATGACACGCACGATTCAGCGAAGTCAGTACAGGCTGAGAAACTCTGAGATACCCGGCATAGGGTCGTCCGAGGAGACCGGTACCCTAGGAAGTCCGTTCTTATGACCTCACCCAACGGTAAAGGAAGAAGTCCCCTAGAAGAGCTGGGTCCCTAACTTGGGTACAGAGAATTCAGAGGACGTAACCGTCCGCCCAAGGAATGGTGATCGCGGTGGACTCTACGGAGTTGGGGATAATCTTCTCGAGTGTCTGGTCATCCGTCCGTCCATGGTGTGGTCCACCGGGCACCTACCCCCTACCTTCGGACCTCTCAGGTTTGGACTCGATCCCTCCCTTCTCTGTCGGTTTCTCCAAGAGATTCCTCTACAAACGACCCGGTCCTTTCCGTGAAGTCCGTCGTCCAGTGGGGTCCACTCCCTTCTTGGAGGTCGTCCAGACAAAGAAACGGGGGTGGATCCCAAAGACCGAACCAGTCCGAGGACCTTTGTGTCAGTCGGGTGAGGTAGGACTTGGAACCTTTTTTGGTAGGGGAATGGGAGGATGGTATAACGGGACTCTCCGACAAGACTTTTTGGGGACCGGTCAGAGTCCGAAAGACAGGAAGTGCAACCCCGGGACTCCAGGGTCGGACGGCCCGGGTCCCTGTGTCATCTCCACTTCTCGAGAATAGGTCCTTCCGGGGACTTTGACGGACGAGAAGGGCGTAGAGGGTCCGTCGGGACCTTTGGTTCGGACCGGTGGGTTCTCCCCGTCCGGTGTCGAGGGTGTCTACCATCACACCGGTCGGAGAGAGGGGTCCCGGATGGGGACGGTCCTTCTTTGTCTTGCCGGGTCGGACTGGAACACCAAGATGTCCGTTCACCGAAGGGCGGAGTTGAAGAGGTCGCGTCGGGGGACCCCGACGCCCGAGACGCCCGTGGTCCCGGCCGACCTCCATGTCCTTCGAGTTACATTGGTCGGACCGGACGACGATCCCGGACTTCGGACCAGGGGTGTGTATGGTCCCTTCGGAACGGGTCTTGCAGGTTTGTGTTCCGAAGGATTCTGGAGTCGACTTGGGTCTCTCCTCGTCCCGACTCTCCTTAGTCCCAACTCTGTCTCCCCCTCAGACCACCCTCTTCCCCGTCTCTCTCCGAGCCCGGTATGAGTCACCCGTCTCGGACTTACGGTCCACCTACCTTTATAACCCGTAGTGACAGACACGGGTCATCGAGTACCCGACTAGGTTCGTCTCCTCACCCCGAGTCGGTCAATGATCGTCTACACTCCGGTTTTGTCTCCCCGGCGAGGTCCCTACGACTGACTGGACAGACTCGGAGGGTCCGGGTCGAGACCAGTCCGGTCTTTTGGACGGCAACCCGTACACACCTCGACTTGTGAAAAAGGATTCGGAGACTCCCCACTCTTCCGGGTCCGACCAGGGGGTAGTACCAGAGGGTCGGTCAGGGCGGTTTCAGCAGGGACGGGTAGTGACGTGGAAGACGGGCCCCGGAGACCCCTTGTCTCAGTGTCGTTTGTCCCCGAACTCCTCCGTGGTGTCCCGTCCCCCCCGTCCCGGACTGTGTCGTCGAGTGGAAGGGAGGGTCGTCGGGAGGCTCCGCCCACACCCGTAGGCGTAAAGTCTCTCCTCTTGTTCCAACTCAGCTCCTGTGTCGTAGAACGAGGGTCAGGTTGTTACTCTCTGTTGGTCCACTACGTGTCTTAGTATTGAAAATAGATCGGGTAGTCTCTCGACTCCAGTGCTCCGTTCGTCCCCTTGGTTTGACGTCCGCAACCGTCCAGAGAGGTTCCTCGCACTCTGTGTGTGTGTGTACCAGAGTGGGCCCCGTCTCCTCCTCCTTTCCCGCGACGGTCAGGTCGTCCACTCGTCTTCTGTCGATGTCCACCTGCTTCAGAGTCCCCGACTCACACCCAGTCATATACTGGTTCGTCTAGGGTGCCAGGGTCCGTGTTGTCCCCAACCGGAAGGGGTGGTCGGACAAAAGTGCACGAGGGTGTTGTGGGCACGCTTCCCCCCCCGCGTGTCACCCTCTACCTTCTTTCTGGGGAGTCACGTGTCTGTCCTGTGGATCCGGTGGAGAGGAACCACTGGACCGACAGGGACCTTGAAGGGGTTGGAGGGATGGTCGGAGGGGTCGGTCCTCCCAGAGCAACCCCCTAAATCCGTTGGGGATTAGGAGAGACCGGAGGAAGAGAGTAGTCAACGTGGGTACTGGTAGTGGAAGTGGTCCCGGGTGTCCCATCCCTCTCTCCCGATCACCCCTCGGGTCCTTGCCCCGTCGTCTGTCTGTCGTGGAAAGTGTAGAAGAGACACTTTCCCCCGTGTACTGGGGTTATGGGGTTCCACCTCAACTCCCCGAGTTTCCCGTGTCTACTGACCCCCACCCCCGTCTCGGCTCCGAAGGACCCAGTCCGGACACGGGACACGGGACGGATTCCTCGGGGTCGGATTTGACCCAACAGTCCCAGAAGAGGTTAGGAAGACGTCTGTCCGAAGAGACCCGTGCCCCACCCTACACTAAGAGAAAAGAGAGAGGGAAGTCTATCGGTTTAATGTCAAGCTACATTTTCGTCTCCGTTTCCGTAGCTGAAGTCCTCGATGAGAGAAACATTTCTCATTCGCCCCTCCTGTCTCCCTCCGTCCTCCCTCTGACTTCTAAACCCCACTGACGTCCACCCCCCGTCTCATCTTCCTTTTTTTTGGGTCCGACGACGACCCCCTCCGTTCGTCGTTCCGTCCCCCGGTCGACCTCCCCAACGAGGACACTCGGACCCCCACCCCCAGTAAGGGAGGGTTGGTTCGTCCTTTCCACCCGAGACTCCTCGAGTCCGTCACTCGTGACATCCGAGGCCCTCGTCCACCCCCGGGTGGGATGAAAGTAAATACGTCGGTCTGTTAGTTGTTCATAAAGAACTCGTGGACAATACGCGGTCCGGGACTCTCAGGAGTCACTCATTCTGTCTGTTCCAGGAACTTTCCCTTCACTTACACGATATCTGACCGACCAGGTTGTGGAGGTCCGTCTGAAGTTGTGACCAACGTGTGGTCTGTGCAGACACTCTGTGGCCCCTTCGGGTGTCGTCTCCACTCTCGTCTCCAAACCTTAATTTGTCCGGAACCATACTTAGGACCTGGAAGTAGTACTCGGTACAGGTGTCCGTTCAGGGGGTGAGAGAGACTCGGAGTCATTGTTTTTGTTATCGTCGATTGAAAATAAATTGTCAATGTTGCGTGAGTCCAAACAAGACACTGAAATGTACGTGCGCACGTACACACACGCGAGTCCGGAAAGTCAGCACAGACTGAGACACTGTGCTACCTGGCCGTCGGGTGGTCCGAGGAGACAGGAACCCCTAAGAGGTCCGTTCTTATGACCACACCCAACGGTACGGGAGGAGCTCCCCTAGAAGGATCCCTGACTTGGACGTAGAGAATACAGAACACGCAACCGTCCACCCAGGAAATGGTGATCACGGTGGACCCTTCGGGGAAATGTACATATTTGAGTAAATTAGTCATGTTATTGTGCTACTTCATCCATAAGAGTAATGGGCGGAACAGAACCTCCTTTGGTTCCGTGTCTCTTCAACACCTCTATGACACACTTACCTCTGGTCACATCCCAGTGGATTACCAAGGACTCTGTGGACTCCTGTATCTCATGGACTCAAACTTTCTCGTCTAATGTTCTTGACCCAGTCCTATTCAGTCAGCCAGTCATTGTGAGGATACCCGGGAAGTATTCCTTGTACCCACGCTCACTCCCTGGAGGAGGTGAAGCACGGTACCAGAGGGTAGGGAGTGAGTTGGGGTTCCGACTTTCGTGGATGAACAGAGAGGTGGACAGGTTAAGGACGAGTCGATAAAAGAGTCCAGGTCTCAGTCGTGACGATGGTGGAGGTTCTTCGGTCGGGTCTGACGGGTCGTAGGAAACCTCGTGGAACTTGGACGTCAGGTCAACTCCTGATTTCGTCTAGATCTCCCGTCTCGACGGGGCCAGGGACTCCTTTCCCGGTAGTCCACATCTTCGTGCAGACCGACCGCCCCTCCACTCGGGACGGACCTCCTATTGTTCCGTGGGATGGGACGTCCTTTGAGTCCGTTCTGCGGCGCGAGTGACCGTCGTTTCGGTGGCACTACCTACTGTGGTAAGTCATTCTTTATTTAGGACTCTGGACGTGTGGTCCACTTGACCCCCCACATAGGCAGAATCTCTACGAATTACTGACACGGTCGGCGTCACCTACCGTCGTGTATGTAGACGGAGGGTGGGGAGAGGTCGAGGAACACGAGACCCTGGTGGGAGTAGGGGTTCGGAGTCCGAGTCGGGAAAGGAATTCGAGAGGATCTTAGTCCCTACCTCCCATGTCCTCTCCACGTCTCTAATCGACCAGGCCTGGTTTTGAGGGTAACGTGTCTGACCTTTTGACTCCGAGTCTCTCTCGTCGTTGAATGGGTTCCAGTGTATACTTCGGTTTACGTCTTGGATCTGATTTTGGGTCCGGAGGTCGGTTTCGGGTGTACAGGTGAGGGAATCTGAGATGAGAGGTCCCCGGGGAGGTTTGGGAGGGACGGAAATTCAAGACGACTCAAACGGGGGTAGGGGTCCGTGTCCCGAGAGGTCTTGTGATTAGGACCTAGGAAGACAAGGAGACAAGGGGAGAGATCGGTGCTGTTTTACCGGTGTGGTACCGTCCGTGGGTCCCGAGCACCAGTGACTCACCTGACTCACCAAGTGTCACTCAGGTTCAGCCTCTTATCCGTCGAGGATTCCCAGGCCTAAGTACTGGTCTATTCTAGGCAGGGACCTCTGGGAGGGTTCGTGGTCTGGAAGTCCGAGGGAGGGGCCCAATTAGTGAGGACGACACGCGGACAATTAATAAGAACCCGACCACTGGGGAATGAAGGACCTTCTCGTCTCCGGTCGGACCGGGACCGACGGCGTGTTACAGCTGGTTAAGGGTCCGGCCCGAAAGTGGTTTGACTACCCGTTCATACGAGCCTTGTTTAGGGAGTTAGTTTAATTGCTCTACGACTGGACGGTACTTGTCTCGCCTCCCTTGGAGCCCCTTCCCCCACCCCCGTCTCTTCCCGGCCTCTTCCTCGACGTACGCTGCCGTGTCCTTGGTCCGTTCGGGGGTGGGGTCGTAGAGGGGCGTCGACGGTGGTACGGACTTTACAGTGGTAATTTCCCTTTGTAGCAAGGAAACCCCAAGTCTCCGTATTTTCAGAGGATAATTTCACTTTTATAGAACCTCTCTTTAGTGTGGGAGTCAGTAATAGGTGGAGGTGCGCAGTCGCGTCTTTCACCCGTCTTCCTCCCCCTTCGTACCCCCTTGGATGACACACGGACTACAACCTCCGCTGGGGCTCTGAGCCCCCGGTTCACCGACCAGTCTCCAGTAAGTCGGATACCCACTCCCAAACTTGGGATCGGTTCGTCTCGATCCCAAACTTGGGTCTCGGTTCGAAGGAGGAAGGTATACTAGGGCTCTCCCCGACACCAACGGAGGGACTCGGAGGGGGAACGTTCTACTCGACGACGGGTGGTGGTAGTCGGGACACCCCGAAGTCCCGTCTCGAGGTGACCTGGGGACCCCCACGATTTTGGCCCTTAGTTTAGGATCCTGTCCGTGAGACTCAAGAGGATTACTCCGTCATGAAAGGTGTCATAGGGTGGGAGATCTGTAGGGGAGGGGAGTGGGGACCTCGGTGGTCAAACGGTGACTCCTTTTCCTTGACAGGAACCTTAGTCTACTGGATTTACGATTAGTATAGAGAATTGGAAGGACCCGGAGTCAGAGGCGTAGGTATTTTACCTCGCTCAGTATGGGAGGGACGTTGTAGTGACATCCCTAAGGGACGTTCTTCTAGACTTTCTTCGGGGCCGGGATCCCCCTCGGGGAGATGGAGGTGTACCTCGGCGGGGGGACCTGGGGACGTCTCGGGACCTTTAGGACCCTGGGACTTCACCGACGGAGATCTCCTCCCGAGTCCGGGTCACTCGTCTCAGTCCTCCCGACCCTGGGACGGTGTCGGTGTCAGGCTAAGGACGTCATCAGGACCTCTCTCCAGACCCGGGTGGTAGTAGACGGGTCGGGTCATGTCCCGAGAAGACTCCGGGGACGGAAAGGACTGGTACCCTTCGGGACGGTCCTTTGTTCGTGTGGTGGTGGGGCCCCGTCCCGAGACCCCTCGTGGCGAGGTGTTGGGACAGAGAGAGACCCGTTCAGAGGGACGTCGAGAAGGAGAGTGGGTCAAGAGGGTGTGGACCGGAGTACCGGGTCTCCGTTTTTTTCCGAGTTACTGCCGACGACCGACGTCGACCTGTCCCGGGTGTCGTCCCTTCCCAGAGATTGAGGTCTGGATACGGTCGGTCCGTCCCCAGGGAGGAATCCTCACCGAGCAGAAACAGGGAAGGGTGTCAGTGAAGTATCCGGAGGAACAACGACGGATCACTCCGTTGAAGTCACGGAGACTCCAGGAGGGTGTTCTGGTGGTAGTTGGGTGGGGTGAAGGGTCCGGAGGGGCGGTAGTGGTTCCCCAGAAGACTTTTTTTCCCAGTCCTGGGGTCGGTGAATAACCGAGAACTCAATCAACTAGTGAAAGAGAGACGATTACTCAACTCCCGACAGACCCTCGTCAGTCTCTCCAACTTTGTGTCTTTTCATTGATCGAACCCCCAACAACTCCTCTCATTCCTCCTCTGTCCTTGTCGTAATTCATTCGTGGTTCGACATCCCGTCCGAACGAGATAAAGTACATTAGGAGGTGTATCGGGGAGCGTAATACGGGTGAAGTGTCTACCTCTTTCACTCAGAGAGACTCCACTTCCACGTACCGAATTGAAACTAAACTCGGACCTAGATAATTATGGACTGAGAGGTAACGACGAACTGGGGTGGGTGGGGTCCACGACTTGACTGTAGCAGTCTACCTGATTGACGCGACCACTGTCTCAACCACGGCGAAGGGTCTAGGAGGAACCCTGTTGGAACGATCAGTGGGGAAGGAGGGACGGGAGTCCCAGTTGTCGGCCGGATCGGTTGGGCCCCGCCCTCCTGCGGACGAGGGAGGACACGCCGTCTGTGGGAGAGGGGAGAGAGACGTCAGAGTGACCGTTTACTCATTCTTCTTATCTTAATGTCAACCCGATGTGCTCTGTGTCTTAATCGTCCTAATTTATTTTTATCGATAATTTTCACGGAATATTAATTTAAGTAAAAGGTCAATAAACAAAATGTGTGTGTGTGGGCGGGTGTGAGTACGTGTGTGTGTGTAAGAGGTCCGGCGTCGAGGTGTGGCTCGCCCACAGTCCAGGGGTCGACGGTTGGTCGGAGGAGAAGTGACAGCGGAGATGAAACCTCAAGGCCCCGGACGGAGAGAAGGAGTGGGGAGAGGGACCGGGACGAAAGTCAGGTGGGGTCCTTTGATGGCGAATGGTGATACGGGTGCACGACTCGGATGATACATACGCCTCTTCCGTTACCGTGGGGTGAGGTCGTGAGAACGGACCTCCTAGGGTACCTGCCTAGGTACCCCGGCGTCAGGTACCCCAGCGATTCTCAGTCTGTGTTGACTCGCTGAAGTGAAAGTGAAAAGTGAAAGTACGTAACTTTTTCCTTTACTGTTGGGTGAGGTCACAAGAACGGACCTCTTAGAGTCCCTGCCCCCTCGGAGTACCCGACGGCAGGCACCCCAGCGTGTCTCAGCCTGTGCTGACTTCGCTGAATCGTCATCATCGTCGTCGTCTCGGATGATACTCGGTCTGTGGACTGTGGTAAGTGAAGGAAACAAGGTCTGTTTCTGTATAAAAAGTAAGTTATTTATAGACAACTTTCGGTTCATGAATTGTACGTACTAGAGTGAATTAGGTTTGTTACTGTGAGTAAGGAAGTAATTTGTTTATAATCAAGTTGTGGATGATGTACCGTCCTAACCCATTCACGACCATTATGAAGTCGGTTGTTCTGGTCTGGGAGACAAGAACACCTCGGGTAGGACTTCTTTCGGGTCTCGGTCTCTGGCCCGGTCCACTACCCCTTCTCCGTCTACGGTGGACTCAGCCCGGTCCTCCTCCAATCCACCCTACCCCTACGCGGCTCTCCCCTCTAAGAAGGGTGACTCTCGAGGAGCTCCCACCCTCCCACAGGGTGGTAGGACACAGATCCCTTTCTCCGCCTCGTGTCTCACCCTTGCAGTAATACTAGCAGTCGGACTTGACTGGATGGTCCACACTCGAGCAGACACGGCGAAGAGTTCAATACGAAGATTTACGAAAATCCTAATGGTAATAATAAGGATGCTGTGACGACAATGCCGATAGTAGTGTGGACACCTCGACTAGTCAGTACTTATACACCCCCCTGGGGTCGGGGGTCGGACCTGAGAATTCACACAGCAACGATAAGTCAATCTTTTTCGGAGTGTCTCTACCCTGTTTAAAATTCTGGAGATTGTCACCCCCACCACTTCTACGGGACCCTCTTCATGGCACTTTCAGATACATCTCACCCAGTGTGTCCGTTCCTTCTAAAGGTCGACTAGGGACCTCCTGAAGGTCCTCCTCCCTCGGTAAGAAAACCGGAGGGGTAGGGTCTGGGGAGGGGAGACGAGTGAACCAGACTAGAAATTGAGGAAGGGTACCCCGACACCCTCCTGGGGTCGGGGTTCGGACCTGAGACTCACACAGCAACGATAAATCAACGTTTCAGTAACGGTTGAGACACTGGGGTACTTGACATATGTCGGACGGTCCGAGGAAACAGGTACCCCAAAGGGTCCGTAGTTATGACCTCACCCAACGGTAAAGGAAGAGGTCCCGTAGAAGGGCTGGGTCCTTAGCTTGGACGTAGAGGACGTAACCGTCCGTCTAAGAAATGGAGACTCTGTGACCCCTTCGGGTGAGCTTCCCTCTCCCGTGAAGTTTTGGAAGTCGGAGACTTAAGTCGGTCAGTTGGTCGGGGTGACAGAGGATTCGGGACCCTTTCCATGTTCTTCTGAAGTAGAAAGTTCGCTAGTCTCTCGACCCCCGTCCCATGTGTGCAGGTCCTACTTGTTCCAGATTCTGTTGTGGTTTCGTTCCCGTACCGGGGTGCGCCACTCGGCGCTCTGGTGGTTGTGAGGGATTCAAGGACGACACGTAGGTCGTAAGAGGTAGAAAAGGGACTCCGACTTGTCGGTGGGAGAGTGTGGCGCCACGCTGGGACCCGGGAAGAAGTCTCCTTCGTTGAGTTTTGGGTCTCTCGAGTCGTCACTGAACGGGTTCCAGTGTTCTGGACGTTCACCGTCTCAACCCCAACCTACCTGGGGTCTAGGTAGACTAGGTTCCGGAAAGGAAGGGGGTATGACTGGGACTGGTCCTTCCGGGACGACCCCTGGGTTTCCGGTTTCTCTGTCGTAAGGACCTTTCACAGGGGACACACCCCGGGCGGACGAACCTGAGAGAACAGGATGGGAGACAGGAGTTCCAGCTGTCGGGTGGGAGGACTGGGGGCGTCTCGGGGGTGTGAGTCGGTCGGGGTCCTCGGGTAGTCATTTCTTAAACAGGAGCTTCCTCCGTCGACTCGATTAATCGTCTGAGGTAGGAAAGGAGTCGCTCTTGTAATGAAGTAATAGGCTTCGGTTTGTGTCGGGGTGCCACAGGCCGTTTGTGCGAGTCCGTCGACCGTTTTCGTCACGCTTAGCTACCCGTCGTTCTCCGGGCGAGACCGGGTCGGAGGGGTGTCCCGAGACCCTGAGACAGGGTAGAAAGACTGTTTACGGCCCCTTCTCTTTCCCCGGACACAACCTACCCTTTCTAATGTCGACTCGTTATTCCGTGTTTCTGGGACGTCTGTTGGGCCCGGATAACAGTGAAGGTCTCCTTTAGCCGGTTGGGGTCCACTTCCTCCCCTCCTGTTCCCCCCGTCCCACCCCACGACCCTCGTCCGGTCCGACGCCGTGACCTCTCGTCTTACCGTTAGGGCGTCACAGGTACCACTACGTGTCGGAAGGGAACATAGGTGTCACGTCTCTGGTCGGGGGGTCACCCCCGTGTCGGATGAAAGGATCTGAGTAGCGACGGGGACGGGATGGGGTAACGTGTCCGAGGAGTGGAGGGGTGGGGGGGTGTGTCCACCGGAGTCCGGACGGAGGACAAGTCATTGGTGCGACAAAGGGGGAAAAGACGGAGAGGTCCGAACCACGGTAGAGAAAGTCCCCGGAAAGACTACAAGGTGGGACGTCCCTGGACCAGACGGAGTACAGATCTCGTGAAAAGTATCCGGGGTATTAGTCCGTGGACTAAGAAACGGACGGTACGGGTCGAGAGCAACACCAGCAGTAACCACTAAACACCCAGGAGAACACCTCTCTTGTCTCTAGGCCGACGGAGGTCGAAAGGAGGTAGTAACTTGAACGATATCTCTGTCCGTGCGTCAATGACGAATTATTCACAAACAACTGACTTATGACCCTTCCGGAGGATTTCGGAGATTACACGACGTTGACCCTTGTAAACCTCTCAAGTCTCTGGTCACAACATCAGTTGAGAGTACGATTCGAAGACAGACGAGAACCTCTTCAGTGACCGTAAGAGAACCGGATTCACGGGGCTGGACTGTTTCGTGCAAAAATAGCCTCGTTGGTCACCCCACTCAAGTCGACCCTCCTCTACCACCCGGGGTCCTACTCGACCCGCGACAAACACCACGACTTAGACCCGCTCCGGGAGAGACTTCGACCACCCATGTTTTTGACTTATGTCGGTCTCTGTCTCCTGACCTCCACCGCCACCCTCCCACCCCCCGCCCCCTACCTCTTCCTTCCGTGTCGACTCTCTGTTAAATAAACCTGACGACCAAGACCCGTAACGGTCCCAGACAGTCGTACCCCCGGTGTACGAGTCCGACCCCCTCCTCCAAGTCGAAGTCGGTGACCCCCTGGTTGACAGATCGGTTCCTGGGTCTCAGAGTGACTCTTGTGTCAGACTACCTCCTCTCCGACCTTCGTGTGGGTGTGGTGTCGGACACACTTGTTGCATTCGAAGCGCCCGTACTTTAAGGGTCGGGTCTCACGGGAGGGGCCGGGTCTGTGTGAGCCAGGAGGGTGTCGGTTCCTCCGGGTCCCGTGGGAACACCTGGGTAAATTTTCTTCTCCGTTCAGTCCGAGCCGAGGACCTAGGAAGAGTGAGGGCCTCTCACTCTCCGATGACGACCCAGGGGAGGAGGAGGTCGCCACGGTCCACGGAGAGAAGCACTCCCTACTCTGTTTCTTCCGTAAACGACACCTTCTCGTCCGTCGTCCGGGCCTCGACCCCCTCTTGTGTGCTCGTCCCTCCCTCCCTCCCTCCCTCCCTCCGTCCCTTCCTTCTGTCTAAGGTGACGACAACTCCTCGTCTAGAACCGTCCCGAGACACGACCGGGTCGGTGGCAGGCGAAGCCTTATTAAAGAGGCCGTCTTTGAGGTATTAATACCCATTATTGTTAGTGAGACTAAACGCACATAACTTGTGGAAAGTCGGACTCTAGAGGTTCACGAAACGGTTGTGATTAATTAAGTAATCCGTGCGGGCGGAGGGACCCTGTCCCACTGTACTGCGGGGTGGGTCGCGTCGTGTCGACCGAGCCCATGAGTCGGCCACCCACGGTCAGGGTCACCCCCGTGTTCAACCCGTAGGACCCCCCTCTCCGAGACTCCTCCTCCTCTACCTTCTCGTCGGGTAGACCGGGGCGTAGGACCGAGTCAACGGGGGAGTCTCCAACCTAGGTGTGGGGCTCCGTGTCAGAGGGACGGGGGTCGGACAATCTCCCGGTCCACGTCTCTCACCCACCTCGGAGTTGACTCGGGAGTGAGGGACCCCTGGAATCCTTTGAGTGTTCGAAGGTCGTCTGACAAAGAAGTGGACATTCTTTCCCCGGACCCCAGAGGTCGAGGGTTCCACCGACACCTCGAGTGTCGTACATCCACCTTTCTTAAATCTGGTCGACCGGTGTCTACCTACATGTTTGGGAGGGATGACCGAGTCTGGGAGGATCCTGATGTGTACCCGTGAGTCAGGGAAAGTCTTCGTTCCTCTAAGGGGAGTGAGGTTCCCCACGGGTCAGGACGGGGCAACGAGTGGGAGATGAGGGTCAGAGTGTGACCGGAGTCACGGTCTCCGGGTACCTAGACTAACCCTTCCTTCACCAAGGGACTTCCGGTCCGAGTCTTAGCTCCGGTTTTCTCTTGAGTTCCCAGTCGTCCGATATCGGGACTTTGTTCCGTGAGGGGTTTGAGTTTCTCTCACCGGTCTAGTTCAGTAGAGGAGGTCTAAGACTGTCACATCTGTCCTTTTGGCTCCGAGTCTTTCCCCTCCTTATGTTCGAAACTTCAGGGTGGACCTTAGCTTCGGATCGTGGTGGTTAAGAACTCGTTCAGTGATGGAGGGACTCGGAGGTAGAGTAGACCTTCTATTTTACCATTTTATGGGAACCGATTGTCACGACGGATGTGACATCCATAATTATGAATCGTTTACCTCGGTTACAGTAATTAATGTGACGTCAATACAACAGATAAATTGTCGAAGGGACTCCAGTGTTTCCTTTGAGGTATTGACCTAGGGACCAAAGTATAGTGTCGAGAAATGTCTCGTAGATGATACACGGTCCGTGTGACGGTAGATGGAGAGGTCGAGGGAAGGAAACATTCGTGGGAGACGGGTCGACCAACCGGAGGAAGGACCCCTCCGTTTCAGAGTTGATGTTCCTTGTACGTTCACGTGTAAGTGCGTCTTCTGGATCCTGTCTGGTAAGGGAGAAGGACGATGACCGGCGGGGGACGGGTCGACTCGGGTGAAAGAAGGAACTACCCAAGACTAGAGATGTACCAACAACGACAAGTCAGTGAGTCAGTACAGACTGAGAAACACTGGGGTACCTGACGTTGTGTGGTCCGAAGGGACAGGAAGTGGTAGAGGGTCTCGAACGAGTGTGAGTACAGGTAACTCAGCTACTACGGTAGGTTGGTAGAGTAGGAGACAGCAGGGGAAGAGGAGGACGGGAGTTAGAAAGGGTCGTAGTCCCAGAAAAGGTTACTCCGTCGAGAAGTGTCGTCCACCGGTTTCATAACCTCGAAGTCGAAGTCGTAGTCAGGAAGGTCACTTATACGTCCCAACTAAAGGAAATCCTAACTGACCAACCTAGAGGAACGTCGGGTTCCCTGAGAGTTCTCAGGGGGTCGTGGTGTCAAGTTTCCGTAGTTAAGAAGTCGTGAGTCGGAGGAAATACCAGATCGAGAGTGTAGGTACGTACTGATGACCTTTTTGGTATCGAAACTGATCTACCTAGAAACAACCGTTTCACTACAGAGACGAAAAATTATACGACAGATCCAACCAGTATCGAAAAGAAGGTTCCTCGTTCGTAGAAAATTAAAGTACCAACGTCAGTGGTAGACGTCACTAAAATCTCCGGTTCTTTTATTTTAGACAGACAAAGGTGAAAAAAGGGGTAGATAAACGGTGCTTCACTACCCTGGTCTACGGTACTAGAATCAAAAAACTTACGACAAAATTTGGTCTAAAAAGTGAGAGAAGAAAGTGAAAGTAGTTCTCCGAGAAATCAAGGAGAAGTTAAAGACGGTAATCCCACCGTAGTAGACGTATAGATTCCAATAACTATAAAGAGGACCGGTAGAACTAAGGTCGAACTCGAAGTAGGTCGGGTCGTAAAACGTACTACATGAGACGTATATTCAATATATTCGTCCCACTGTTATATATCAGAACTGTATGAGGAAAGAGCTAAACCTTGATTAGACAACAAGGTGTAGACCAAGATTGACAACGAAGAATCGGACGTATGTCCAAAGAGTCCTCCGTCCATTCCACCAGACCATAAGGGTAGAGAAATTCTTAAAGGGTGTCAAACAACACTAGGTATGTTAGTGTGTAACTGATACGATTTCCGAAATCGTATCAGTTACTTCGTCTACAAAAAGGTCTTAAGGGAACGAAAAAAACACTAGGTTACCTACAACCGTTAAACTAGAGACTAAGGAAACGGAAAAGATTCAGTCCGAATATGTAGACCTTCAAGATCCAAGTGAATGACAACTTCGGATCGAACTTCCTAAAACTCGTAATGGAACGATCGTACACTTTACTGACGTAAACACCCATCAAACTCGTAAGAAACTGTAACGGCAAGAAACCCTAACCTTACTTTTGACTGGAAAAGGTCACGACACTGGTGACGACTCAAAAGGTTTAAACGACCGTATAACTCACGTCGTGAAAGTGTCGTAGTAGAAAATCCTAAACTTTATCGAGTCGACCTTAAGGAAGTGGAGGTGATCGAAACAAACATCACTACGAAGGATTCCGGGTGAACTGAAGTGTGAGGTGCTACAGACCGAGATCCACTAGTGTGGTAGTACCAATAGACCCAGTACTTCTAGAAAAAACATGTCAATACACATAAGAACGGGCGAGAAGAATTAGAGAAGACGAAGACCAATCCATGTATGACAAAGACGGGAAGTAACACGGGTAGAAACGTACTTTATAAACGTAAGACAAACGAGAGATGTCCCTCTGGGGGAGTATACCACTGTCTTCTACTGGGGAGCACACGTTTCTCTCGAAATGTCAATGTCTCGCGTGTCAGGGGGACCCCCGACACTCCTCGAGTCTGTGAACTATGGGTGTGAACGTTCGGGTCAGGGTGTACATATCTCGTGATTGTCACTACGTCGGTGTGTGTGTTAGTGTGTTTTATGTACCACTGTACGTCGGTACCTGTGTGTGAGAGTGTGTCTCGATGTGTTGTGTATATGGTTGTGTGTTACTGTTGGTGTGTGGGTACTTGTGTGTGATGCTTCCCCTCCAGTTCGGTTCCGCAACGGGGTCCAAGTCGTGTCGACTAACCACTCAGTCACTTGCATACTGGTAAAGGGAGGTAGACCCGTAGACTGACCGAAAGGGGAGGGAGAAGACGTGTAAAACTAGTGTCAGAATTCTCGTGAACACAGTTGTACGATTGAACTTTCCTGCTAGCGTTTTCACGGTGAGATTCACTTACACGAGTCCGTGAGGAGATAAAGGTGGGTGTGTGGAAGGGGTGTCCCCTGACCTGCTGAGGTGTGCACACGTACGTGTGGGTCCCGAGGTGGTGGAGAGTGTGTGTGAGTAGGTCCGAGTGTATGTGACTGGAGTCCCTGTGAAACCTCGGGTCGGACTCCCTTACCGGGGTAAAGACGATACGTCCAGAGGGGTGTGTAGGGACGTCGGGGACGTGACCACTCACTCGGTCTTTGGGGTCCTCAGGGTGGTAGAAACTTATTGTACTCTACGAGTCCGGGACCGACGGACGGAGGAACCGGTTCGGTGGGAGGGAAGGGGGAGGGGGTGGTTACAGGGACAGAGTCCCAGTGGAGGAGGTCCTCCGGAGGGTCCAAGGGTCCTTAGTAGAACCAAACTACAAACTCTACTACAGAAACTCTTCCTAGAAGAGTCCCTCAGACGGTGTCCCAGAACCGAGACCCGACTGTGCTGTCCTCCAGGTTCGGTGGTCTTGTTCTTACAAACACTTGGTGAGAACACCCTACCATCCTGTGAAGGGGACCGAACCCCAGGGCGGAACGTAGGGGTCTTACCCAAGGAGTCCGTAACTGACTGGTATACGAGTAGTTCGTAACTGATACACGCTCCCTAACTGAGGTCCCTGTTCCGTAGTGTCCCCTCCCCCCAGATCAGTAGGTCTCGTTTAGCCTCCACCCCTACCCTCGTGGGTGACCGTATCCGACGCAGGGGTATCTGGAATTCCTCCAGTGAAAGGTAGAACCACGGAGTCAAAGAAGTAGGTAGTCACCCTTATAACACTTCCGGTTCAGTTCCACCAATACTAGATTTTTGCGGTACATCCACACTCCCAGAGCCACGAAAGGGCGTCCCATAGGAGTCCCTGCAGAAGATAAGGGGACTGGTGTGTCCTGGAAGTCACCTGGGACTTGGTGTCTCTCCAGGCAAGTTCAGAAGTCTCCTCTTCTTTCTGACCTCTCTCCTATTCCTCTCGGTCGTTCCCCACTCTCCGACGGGATTCCCTGTCTCTCTTCCTACTTCTCCTCTTCTTTCCGTCGGTATCCACAGATTCTCGTTCTCGACGGACCTTTACGGGTCTTGGGGGGTGGGACCGTGTCCGGAGTCCCGTGTCCCGGGGACCATTCTTCGGGTTGGAAGTCGAGCAATCGGTTATGGACGAGTAATTAGTGGTGCCCGGCGGAGAGGAACGGAACCGAGACAGTCCGGTATTATTATATACTTCTTGTAAGTAAATAAGTGGTAGAAGGGTGAGTCCCTTTCTATATACTGCGACATCCTTACCTAAATAGGACTGTGGGTCGAAAGTCGTTTCACTCCGATTAAATTTGTAAATTCAGTTGTCGAGTGGGGAGGGCAACAGAGGGTTAAAGAAAAAATTACCACCCTCCACTTCTTCCCCTTCCTCAAACTTTTACGTGTTCGGACGCGCCAACCTCCTAATCTCCACTACCTCCCTCTCCTTTCCCTTAGAGCCGGTCGAAAGAGAGACCGGAGAGAGGGTGGTGGGTAGGACCGGGGTGGAGACTTTTTTTTTTTTTTTCGTCCCGTTGTTCACCCACACCTCCTCACTCGAGGTTTGAACCCCAGGTCTCAGGACGAGGTAGAGATTGAGTAACATGGGACTATTCGGGGAGAGGTAGAGGTCGGAGATACGGAAACAGACATCTCGTCGTCCAACTTTTCTGATCTGAGACGGGTCCAGTAGAGGTCGAAGACCTCGACCCAAGGAAACAGATGTAGACCCGTAGAGGAGTGGGAACACCAGGTGGACTTACGAGGACCCTATGTCTCCCCTTCGTCCTGATCCGGGACGGATCTCTAGACAGTCCTTCCCGGTTCTGCCGACGGCACGATCCCTCTCAGTCGACTTGGACTCCCTCTCGTCTCGTCCGACCCGTCAGTCCCGCGTGAAGTGCCTTCTCCGTTCTGAATGTAAGTCCTGTTCCCTCGTCGGTCCAGAGGGAGACAAATTGTCGTGGCGGAGGTCCCCATCTACACATGCACACGATCCAGTGAAGTCAGTACAGGCTGACACGATGGGATGCCTGACATTGGGTGGTCCTAGGGGACAAGTACCCTGAAAGGTCCGTTCTTATGACCTCTCCCAACGGTACGGGAGGAGGTCCCCTAGAAGGGTTAGGTCCCTGACTTGGATGTAGAGACTGCAGAGGACGTAACTGTCCGTCCAAGAAATGGTGATCGTGGTGGACCCTTCGGGGGTTCCGATCTTCGAACCTGAGTTTAGGGAGGAGGTACCGAAATCGTCCGATGACTGGGAGAGTTACGGAACCAAAAGAGCAGACTTTGGACTACTACTCACGGATGGGGTGACGTAAGAACTCTCCTAGTCTACCCCGGTGGTAGGTACCCTTTGGGGACCACGGTACGAGTCGTGTCTCCTTCACGGCTTCGTTGTGGTAGTAGTCCCCACCCGGTCTTCCTCTCCCTCTTTATCGACCCACTCCAGCCAGACCGGGCTCAGAGGAGTGAAGTCGGGTCCGGGCAGACCCGTACCACAGGGTTCCATGCCGCTCGAGGTGAGTCGGGTAGGTCTCGGGTCCTCCGGGGACTGGTACCGTCGTTCTAAAGAGAAACGAGGTCCGACTCTGGTTTGGTGGGGTAGGAGGTACTAGTCCTTGATTTTAGTCCCGGAAGAGACTTCGGGACCTTTCGTGAATGATCGTCCCGTCACCTCATCCGTCGTCCCATGGGTCCCCCGCCCGGACACCGTCCTCATTTACACGACGGGAGCACACACACACACACACGTACACACACACACACGACACACATGTTCGTGTGTGTGTCCGTGTGTGATTGAAAGGGTATCAAGGGAGAGGGAAGTGACCGGAGACTGGACTCCAAGGCTCGGTGGTCGAGGGGGGTCTCTTAGGGACCTGGACTCTCACCCGACCACATCTCCACTTCACGAGTGGTGTTTCAGGGGCAGGTCTACCTTCCGACCTCACGCCGACCCTTCCTCTTGTTCCTGGGAGTTTCGGACGACTAGGGGGTGACGGTCTCGGGTGAACCAAGTTTACCCGGGTCCCCGACACCGGTTCAGTGAGAGTCTTTGAGCCAAAGGAGTGGACTTTTTCTACCTCGACTAAATGTGGTTGAGGTGCTCCGCCGACATTCCAATTCGCTCCAGTATACAACCCTACGGGTTGGGACCCGGTCCGTGTGTCACCCACGGGTCGCTGACTCGTGGGGGACGACGGGGGGGTTGTAAAGTCCCCACGACACTTTCGGCTCTCGTCTAAAGGAGAGTGTGAGGTGGAGGGGTGGGGGGGTGGGGGGCGGACTTGTCCTCTGGGGCAATCTGTCACTGCCTACCCTCGGTCGCTGACCCCTTTTTCCACAGTCGAATATGCCCCCACAGACGGAGAGACGTTCAGAGATTAACTCACAGGATAATTTTGTGCGACTAACCATTGTGTCGGTGAAATTATTTTCTCAAGGACACAATAAAAATGTTCAGTGGTGGCTTGTTTGTACGGTTTAGGAGGAGGGACCGGTGTGGGCGTCCCTCGGACCGTAGACTCGGTGAACAGTATTCGCCCTACGGTGACGGGTGGACCACAGTATTCGTCCTACGGTGACGAGTCGTCACAGGTACGGGGGGTTCCGGACCTCCCACCGGTGCGGGGTTTTTCACTGTTGGTCTTGGTGGAGGGGGCGGGGGGGGGTGGTCGGGGACCGTCCGAACTCACTGTTAAAATTGTTCCGTCGAATAAAAAGGAGGAGCTTTCCTTCGGACGGCCACTGAGTGCGGAGAAAGGGTGTCGTCGGATGAAGACACAACAGCAACGAGTTTGTATGGACTGCCGAGGGAGGGGACACCCCCCACCTCCCGTGGGCCCCCACCCCCTCCACCGTAAATTGTCGGGTCCGACCCACACCTTTCCAAGCTCCTCCGCCTCACTCGGAGTGGTGACTCCCACTCGAGTCGGGGCGGGTCGCTGAGGTCGGGTGACCCGGACCCACGGGTAGATATTTTCGTCTCCAACCTGGTATGTGTCCCCAACGTTGGACCCGTTGTCTTACGAAACAAACCTGACGAGTCACCCAAAATTTTCTAATCTCAGACAACGGTTGAAAATATTTAGTGTATCTTTAGACCTAAAGAGCAAGAAGAGGCTTTTTAGACTAGACCGGTAGTTGTGGGACGTAAAGGTGCATCGTTGTCAGTCACGTCGACTGTTACCGAAAGGCCAAGGGGGGTCGGGGGTCCGTCGGACGAAGCGAGTGGTAAGGGACGGACCGAGGACCTTGGAAACTCACACTCTGGGGACCCGGAGGTCAAGACTCCAAGTCTTAGAGATGTAGACATACTCGGGGGACACGAGACGGACCCCGACCTTCTTTACTCCGGGTCTTCCTTTTTCCTCAATTGTCCTGAGTGTCGGTCTGGGTCTGACCCCTATGTTAGATCCTTGTGTGTTTGGTGTCTTAAATAACACTTTTCAAAAGAAAACACAACGATAATTATTCATAGGTACCCAATTAAGTGTGGTAAGATACTGTGGTCTGTAAACGAGATCACATACCCTGACCTACCACGACCCTGGACGGTGGGTTGACACTCCCTGGTCGGTCCTGTCGGGTCACGTCTGTGTCCTAGTGGTACTAGTTTCCGATCTTGCTGAACGACTATCGTGTCTTTCACCCTACCTGTAAGAGAAAAAAAAAGTTTAAACCCCTGTATTCTTGGTCAAATTTCCCAAGTCAACATTAACACGTTTATGTGTCTTACTTCATAAAAGGTGATACCAACACGAGAAAGGTCAATTTTTACGGAGTTGAGATCTTTATGGTGATTAGACCCGGTCCAGTCTACATCCTGTGAGGTCCATTTGTTAGACAGTGCCCTTAGTCCCCGACCTTCCTCTCTAAGGTTGTCCTCAAGAGTCCTCCTTCCCGTGGTTCCCGACCCCTTCGGTCCGTCAAAAGACCGGAGTCCGTACTTTGGTTCAGGGGAGTACCGACGGACATCGGGGTCCGGGTTCTTAAGGGGATCCCCTCACTACAGTCTCCTCTACTGGGTTCCCCAAGAAACTCCGGGACAGTGTACGAAGGTAGGAACCGAGTACCGAAGAAACTCGGAGTCAAGAGGGTAGATATTTCACCTGCACTTACTACGTGACTCTGAACCGACACGTTACCACAAGTCCGTTGTCCGAAGACGAAGGTAGAGGGAACAAGAGGGTTCTTTCCCGGGTTTTCGGTTGACGATACGATGACACGATACGATGATTGAGGACCGACACACTGGGGTCCGGTCTGGGACTGGAGACTGGAGTACAGAAGGTAGACATTTTACCTCGAAATATGGGAGAACCCATAAAACTCGGGATCTTGAACTTCTTTTCTTGGACAGGACTTTAATGGACCCGTCTGAAACGACTTCGGTCTTATCGGACACCGAAGGACCATGACCCCCACCTTCTCCTGGGTTCCTCGTCCGACCCGTCCACGACCCACCAAGAACGACCCACTTCCGTCTCGTCCAACTCCCCGCCCACTTTCCGTCACTGTACTCCTGTCACTCACGTTCGGTGAGAAAATCCTGGGACCGACACCATCAGTTGGAACCTCCCCTGTACCCCGTTACCGTATGTGGTTCGTGGAGTATACGAGTTTCTGGTTTCACATTCCGTTCCATGTCAGAGTGTCAGGGTCTCTTCGTCCGGAATTCGTTCGGAGGAGGTCCTTCGGATGGGACTAGTGGAAGGAGAGACCCAGTCCTGGAGTGAGGGGAGTCCGGGTGTAGTTGAGGACTACTCCGGGGGTCCCAGGTCTACCTCCCTCCATTGGACGGGTTTCGACGTGTTCGGAGGGTCGGAGGACACGCAGGGTCCGTCCTCTAGACCTGACCTTAGAACGCTTGGTTGTAGTCTCTCCCTCTCGTGCAACCCCTTCGGTGTGTCGCCTACTCCGAAGTTGGTGGTCCAGAAACGGGTTCGTCCCGGGAGGTGGGTTTGAGTCCAGAGAACAGATGAACCACTTGTGAAAAGGTGAAAGGTGTGAGTCAGGTGTACCGGGGAGGAGGAGCTTCGGAAGGGAACTGGGTGGTGGGTCCCCTGTGTGGTGAAGGACGTGACCGGGTGGGTGGACGGTTCGTCA
This sequence comes from Capra ibex, assembly GCA_006410555.1. Lineage (NCBI taxonomy): Eukaryota > Metazoa > Chordata > Mammalia > Artiodactyla > Bovidae > Capra > Capra ibex. The sequence goes on from SJYO01014747.1 coordinate 28,891,628, forward strand.
GGGAGGGTGAGATACAGACGGGGTCCCCGGGAGGGACACTGTAGATGAGTGTCCCGACGGAGGGGTGTCTCGACGGTCGAGGGGCGCCCTCCTAACCCAGACTGCCAAGAGACAGTAGGGTCATGGTCGAAGTCCTGGGACGAACCGTGTGTCATCCACGAATTCCTTGCTTACCTCCGGGTTTCCACTCTTCCGTCCTTTCTTGACGGGACCTTTCTCTCCACGGGCGGGTGGGGACGGGGGTCCGTCCGTCCGTCCGTCCGTCCGTCCGTACGGGGCGGGGTGGGGCGGGAGCGGGTCAACCGTTTTCGACGTCTTAATTCGTGTTCAATATTAATTCTGCCCTACAAACTTCTCTTTGTATTAGAGGCAAAGGCACCCTAGGCGCCCGTGTTGTCATTAATTGCAGAGTAATTGTAAGCGGATTAATTCGTCAAATACTTTCACATACCTAAACGTATGACGGTGCGGTCCGTTTTAATTGGGGAGTCCAGGACCCACCCCGACCCTCCGTCTCTCCCGACCCACTCCGGACCCCTCCTCCGTCCCACCTCACGGTGGATAGTCGTCTCCGACCCCCTCCCCTCCCAGAAGCGGATGGGAGGGTCGACGGCGGGGGTCGACGTGGAGTGTGCGGGGAGGTGGCCGGACTCCCGCCTTCAAGTGAGGAGGGGAGAGGGGTGAGGGACCCGGTTGTATTAGAAGAGTTTTTCCTAGAAAAATTTTTCCTTTTCATCCAGTAGACAAAGGACGGGGGGATGATGCCTGGTTGGGACTCCAAGAGGGACCCTCGGGTGACGAGTCGTTTCGAGGACCCAGAGGTGGGAAGGGACTCCGAGAGACGTCCCTTGTCTGGAAGGTGGATTCTTTTGGAAAAATCGAAGTCCACGATAATGGACGGAGTGAGTCGTGGGGGTCAAGGGACTCCTGACACACTCAGAGTAGGGTAAATTAGGGTTTCTTCTCCCCGAGTCCCTCTACAGCCAAGTCAAGTCAACACAGACTGAGAAACGTTGGCGTATGTGACGACATCTGGTCCGGAGGGACAGGTAGTGGTCGAGGGCCTCGAGTGAGTTTGAGTACAGGTAACTCAGCCACTACGGTAGGTTAGTAGAGTAGGAAACAACAGGTGAAAAGAAGGACCGAAATTAGAAAGGGTCTTAGTCCCAGAAAAGGTTACTCAGTCAAGAAACGTAGTCTACCGGTTTCATAACCTCAAAGTCGAAGTCGTAGTCAGGAAGGTTACTTAAAAGTCCTACTAAAGGAAATCCTACCCGACCAACCTAGAGGAACGTCAGGTTTCCTGAGAGTTCAGAAGAGGTTGTGGTATCAAGTTTTCGTAGTTAAGAAACCGCGAGTCGAAAGGAATACCAGGTCGAGAGTGTAGGTATGTACTGATGACCTTTTGAGTGTCGAAACTGATCTGTCTAGAAACAACCGTCTCATTACAGAGACGAAAAATTATACAACAGATCTAACCAGTATCGAAAAGAAGGTTCCTCGTTCGTAGAAAATTAAAGTACCGACGTCAGTGGTAGACGTCACTAAAACCTCGGGTTCTTTTATTTCAGAGAGTGACAAAGGTAAACGGCAAGTAAACGGTACTTCACTACCCTGGTCTACTAGAATCAAAAAACTTACAACTCAAAATTCGGACGAAAAAGTGAGAGGAGAAAGTGAAAGTAGTTCTCTGAGAAATCAAGGAGAAGTGAAAGACGGTATTCCCACCACAGTAGACATATAGACTCCAATAACTATAAAGAGGGCCGTTAAAACTAAGGTCGAACACGAAGTGGGTCCGACCGTAAAGTATAGTACATGAGACGTATATTCAATTTTTTCGTCCCTCCACATCTGGGACGGGTTCTAGTGTCACGACCGTCACCGTCCGAGGACCCGGGGTTTGGGAAGGGTGAAGGAGTCCCCGAGTTAGTCACACCCCCCACCCCTGTGTTTGAGAGGGGCGGTCGTTATCGTTGTGTTTGATGTGTAAACGTCCGGTCGGAACCCTTTTCCGTCCGACGAGGAAGAACGGAAGAGACCTATGGATAATTGGTTAGAGGACGTCCGCAGAAGTTGAGGGTCGGGTCGGTGGTGTCGACCTCAGTGGACACTACATCGGTACCGTCCTCCGGAACCAAGAGGTTTCCTCTGTTTCTTTCATCCGAAAATCCTGTCACAGTTTCTAGTTCATTTCATAAAGAGAGACCTCGTGATTCTTCGGAACTCGTGACTTGTGTAAAACCACAAGTAATTAATAAAAGAAGAAAAAAGAGAAAAAAATTTTAGAGACCGGTGTGGCCTATCGTGTACTCTGGAATCAAGGGGTCCCTAGTTTGGGCTTGGGGGACGTAACCTTCCGTCTCAGAATTGGTGACCTGGTGGTCCCTTCGGGGTTAATAGGAGAATGAGAAACTAGAGATGAGGGTGACGTTACTGCAGGTGGTAAGTCCTGTAGACAGTTGGGAGAGGTAAGACTCCTGTCTAAGTCTGTTGAAAAGAGTCACTTTTAAATTAAATTGTTCTAAATCGTACTAGAAACTTTTTTTTTTTTTCGAGTAAGGGTTGTTCGATATTTTTCGGATTCGGTATTTCCACTCTCCAAACTGAAACAATGTTAAATTTCACGGACCCGTTGGTTTCTGAGTGTCTCCCTTTTCCGTTCCGTCTCTGTCCGGTCTCCGCGTCCGGACGTCGTATCTGTCGGTTGTTGTCTTTCTTCAAAGGTCCGATATATTTCTTAAGACGTTTAGTTATACCTTTTTCTGTTTAACGGGTGTAAAACATTTTCGGTTTTGTATACTCATCCGTTGACCGTCTACTCCTCTGGGTTTCCCGGTTTGTGTACTGTTCTGAACGGAGTCCCGTCGTCTCAAGGGTCGTTACGGTTCATTTTCCTCTATGTTGTGACATGGGCAATTCAACCACCCGTAGATTATTCACGGTTGACAACAACCCCGACACTCTGTTGTCCTGACGAACCTGTAACGACCATCTTCGTCTACAACGATGTTCGTAAACCACTTTGTGACACCAGAATAGAACATTTCGACTTCAACGTATATCGAAGTCAAGTCAAGTCAAGTCAGCGAGTCAGCACAGGCTGAGAAACGCTGGGGTACTTAACGTCGTGCGGTCCGGAGGGACAGGTAGTGGTTGGGGGCCTCAAGTGAGTGTGAGTGCAGACAGCTCACTCACTACAGTAGGTCGGTAGAGTAGGAGACAACAGGGGAAGAGGAGGGCGGGAGTTAGAAAGGGTCGTAGTCCCAGAAAAGGTTACTCAGTTGAGAAGTGTGCTCCACCGGTTTCATGACCTCAAAGTCGAAGTTGTAGTCAGGAAGGTTTCTTGTGGCTCCTGACTAGAGGAAATCTTACCTGACCAACCTAGAGGGACGTTAGGTTCCCTGAGAGTTCTCAGAAGAGGTTGTGGTGTCAAGTTTTCGTAGTCAAGAAACCGCGAGTCGAAAGAAGTGTCAGGTTGAGAGTGTAGATATGTACTGGTGTCCTTTTTGGTATCGGAACTGATCTTCCTGGAAACAACCGTTTCATTACAGAGACGAAAAGTCATACGATAGATCCAACCAGTATTGAAAAGAAGGTTCCTCATTCGCAGAAAAATAAAGTACCGGCGTTAGTGGTAGACGTCACTAAAACCTCGGGGGTCTTTATTTTAGACTGTGACAAAGGTGACAAAGGGGTAGATAAAGGGTACTTCACTACCCTGGTCTACGGTACTAGAATCAAAAAACTTACAACTCGAAATTCGGTTGAAAAAGTGAGAGGAGAAATTGAAAGTAGTTCTCCGAAAAATCAAGGAGAAGTGAAAGACGGTATTCCCACCACAGTAGACGTATAGACTCCAATAGCTATAAAGAGGACCGTTAGAACTAAGGTCGAACACGAAGAAGGTCGGGTCCCAAAGAGTACTACATGAGACGTATCTTCAATTTATTCGTCCCACTGTTATATGTCGGAACTACGTGAGGAAAAGGATAAACCTTGGTCACACAACAAGGTACAGGTCAAGATTGACAACGAAGGACTGGACGTATATCCCCAAAGAGTTCTCCGTCCAGTCCATCAGACCATAAGGGTAGAGAACTTCTTAAAAGGTGTCAAATAACACTAAGTGTGTCAGTTTCCGAAACCGTATCAGTTATTTCGTCTTTATCTACAAAAAGACCTTGAGAGAACGAAAAAGGTACTAGGTCACCTACAACCGTTAAACTAGAGACCAAGGAGACGGAAAAGATTTTGGTCGAACTTGTAGACCTTCAAGTGCCAAGTGCATAACGACTTCGGACCGAACCTCTTAAAACTCGTAATGGAATGATCACACACTCTACTCACGTTAACACGTCGTCAAACTCGTAAGAAACCGTAACGGAAAGAAACGGTCCAGGCTACGACATTTCTCGTTATAACGTATCCTTGGACCTTACAATCCAGGTACTTAGTTCCGTTTAACCTTCACCAGTTTGTCCTCTACCGTTCTCACTTGCAGTTGTAAGATCCTTAGTCGTTTGATTTTACCTGACCTTACCCACTTAAATTGAGTCTAATGGTAATAGAGATGATGACGCCCGTCCTTAGGGAATCTTCTTTACCTCATCGGTAGTCCCAGTTGTTTTCTCAGGTTTTACGTCACGAATCTACGTTAGAGTTTTTACTGTCTTACTAGAGACAAGCAAAGGTTCCGTTTGGTAAGTTATAGTGTCATTAGGTTCAGATACGGGGTTCGTCATTGCGACTTCTTCGACTTCAACTTGCCAAGATACTTCTGGATGTTCTGGAAAATCTTGATTGTGGGTTTTTTCTACAGGAAAAGTAATATCCCCTGACCTTACGTTTTCATCCTTCAGTTCTTTGTGGACCTCATTGTCCATTTAAACCGGAACCTTACGCCTTACTTCGTCCCGTTTCCGATTATCTTACGTGACCAGTATCGTATATCGGATGGTGGTTCGTTAAGGTGAAATTCTTCTTGCGGGTGTGTGTATGTGTGGTCCTCCTACATGCTACGAGTACGGTCGGAACAAACTTTCTCACTTTCCAGAAAAGCTGGGGTATCTGACATCGGGTGGTCCGAGGAGACAGGTACCTTAAGAGGTCCGTTCTTATGACCTCGCCCATCGGTAAGGGTAGAGATCCCCTATAAGGGTTGGGTCCCTAATTTGGACCCAGAGGACGTGACGTCGTCTAAGCAATGGTAGACTCGGTGGTCCCTTCGGGTCTCACTTTCCCCGCTGCGAGATTTACAGATGGTCGTTCTCTGGCCTGGGCGACGCCCTACATGTCTAGTTGATGGCATCCGACCTGCGTACGTAAGTGACGGTGAGGAAAGATTTTGGGGTAATGTCGTTATTTCCTAGAAAAAACATGGATTTAGGTGTTCCTGTTTCTAACCTTCTCCTCTTTTGTCGTTGTATTAAAACCTTCAACCTTTTGTCTACCCACTCGCCATTAACTAAACCGTCTCGACTCTTTCACTCAGGGGTAGGATAATGGACCGTCTTGGGTGGTTTCCGAGTCATTGACCACCGGGGTCCGTCGGGACCTGTACCCCTACTTCCTAACCAACCTTTGTTCTTCGTCCATCTGGGGTGCCTCGGGGGTCGAGACGGGTCTCTTCTGACCCTCTGTGGTCCGGCACCCCGACCACCGTCCCTTGGGAATGATCTGTGACTTCCTCATCCACCTAAAGTCCAGAGCTGAGGTCGGAAGGAGGGACTGAGTGAAGGTCCTCCGGAACGGTAGTCCCGAAGGTCACTTGGTCGTGTCACTTCGGTGTCAACCACTCTGACGGGGGTGCGCTCCCTGTGGTTAGTCGAAAATAACAGGGTCACGATTTATTCTCGATGGTTTGTTCGTAGTAGTCTGTGAACTTGCAGTCGAGGTAGTCGAACTCCTGAAAACTGGTAAAACAAGTCCCGACGTCTTACTTCGACCACGTCCCGTCACTGAGGTTTTTAAAACGGTTCACTTAATTGACTCCTTTAGAGATTATCCTTTCTGGTTCAGGGTTTGTTCATTTTTATTTTTTTTTTTTTTGTCTCTCTCTCACTTTCTTTCGGTTGAACTTCCTTTAGTCGTTACGTCTATCTTCCTTTGAAATTTTTCTCTCTCTTGATAATAATAGGAATCTTTATTTTATAGGTGTTTTGTTCTCAACCTACGTTGTATAAAATTTCTCTTGTAAGTCGTTTATTTTCTCTTAGAAACTTTAAATTTTAAATATGTCGTCTTTAGTTTTTGAGATAATCTCTTGAAGGGACCACCAGGTCGTTAATTCTTAATTGGACAGTTACGTCCCCTATGTCCAAACTAGGGACTAGAGGTCTGGTTCTAGGATGTACGGTGTCCCTTCGATTCGGACGTGTGGTGTCGATGACTCGGGCACACGGGATCTCGAACACGAGACGTCCTTCTCCTCTGTGCGGGTACGTGTTGTTGATCTCTCGTCGAGGGTGGTCGGTGTTGATCTCTTTCGGGTACACATCGTTGTCTGTGGGTCGTGACGGGTTTTATTCAGTTATTTATTTACAAAAAATTTTTGGAATAATCTTCCCACCTTGTTGTTGTGTCTTCTCCAGAGGGTCTTTGTCCCTGTCTTCCCATTTCGTTACACAGGTTCCTTCCTTTTCCACTCCTCCAATCCCCAGGGAGACCCTTTGTGTTACACACCGACCCACCTCAAGGTCTCTCTCTCTTGTCTCTTTTGTCTCCAGTCCGTATTTTCTCATTTAGTTTTGGAAAAGATCTTGACTTCTTGTGCTTGAAGGTCGAATTTTGTAGTCTGGGAGTGGTTCCGGAGCGTGTCACTCAAGAGTCTTGCACCTCCCTTTCTCTTCCGGGATGTCCGAAGATCTTTCTTTTAGAGTCCATCCTACGAGTCTTACCTGCGGTCTCGTCGGCACCTTTGGAGTTGTGGTCGTGGCATTCGTTGTAATTTCGTTGCTACAGTTTCCTTCCCGGGGGTAATTTTAAGACCCCTATTTCTAGAGGTACGCCTTAAGATATGGGTCAGTCTGATAGTTAGTTCTAAATCCGCTTCTTCTCAAAAGTCTACACGTTCCGGAGTTTTGTATATGAAGGTTGGGTGGAAAAGACCTTCGATAACCTCCTGCGCAAGTGGTTTTACTCTCACAGTCGATTCTTCCCTTCGTTCTCTAGGTTAGGCTCTCTCCACTTTCCTTAGACTTAATACCTCTTCCCGGCAGGCCCACACGGACTTCGTGTTGTCCGTAGATTTATTTGGGATGACCTCGTCCACTCTTCCGAGTTCCTCTTTAAAAAGGTTCTCCTGCTTTAACTATCTCCTGAAATGTACAAAATAAATATAACTTTCCTCTAAATGGGTTGACTCCCTCTCAACCCTTAACTTTTTCACCATTCATAAAATTTCTTATTTTGGGATTAGGGAGGGTGGGGAGGTTGGGACGTTCTTCTATCAAAATTTTGAGGTCCTTTTTGTCTCGAAAGTTCTTTATTTTTCATTAGTCTCATAAGACACACCGAGTCGACCCTTCGACCCCACCTTCGTCCCCCTACCACCAGTTTCCCTCGATTTAGGAGTCGATCATTTTGAGTGATCCACTACGGACTTCGATTTGGTTCCTTGTCGGTATGTTCGGTAAGATATCTCCATCCCCGTATTTGTGTGTTTGTTGGGTGCTTTCCCAACCTTCCAAACGAGGTCTCCACACCGTCTACCGAGTCCCTTCCCGTCTCCTGAGGTCCCAAATACTGTCTCATTATGTGCACCGGAGTGGGCGACGGTCACCCCGGTGGAGACCGGGAATTGTCGGACTCGGGACGGGGTCGGACACTAACAAGTGACAGGGCACGTGGGTTGGATGGACGTGGGGTGGGTGGACGTGGGGTCGGAGGACCTGGCGAGGACGGAGGTAGGGACGACCTAAAGTTGTGGACAGGGGGGTGGGAGGGAGTTTCCCCACCTTCGTCTAAGGGTCCCCATGGGTGAAGGAGACAGAGGAGGAGAAGAGGGTCCGACCCCCGAGGGACTCGCACCCCCAGACGGATTCGGTCGTCAGGTGACTCAAAAAGAAAGATGGAAAGTAAATTGTTCATCAGTAACTCGAGACCTCTGTCTCGACACTTGTCCCCTCGTCGTGTAATTTGTTTACCCCGTTATTTATGTTTGTCACCCCTTTCGGTGCTTCCTCTTGGTCCAGACACCTTCCTCTTGAGTTCAGAAGTACCCCTGTCACTCCTCGTCCGACCAGTCACCGTCCCTGTGTTCGCAGGATACATCTTCCTTCCTCCCTTCCTCATCCACCCCCTTCCCCTGAGATGGGGGTAGGGTGGAGGGGTCGAGACAGGGTAGGGAGGAGGAAACGAGGGGTGGGACAAGGTCGGTTCTGGTCCCGGTCAGAACAGTCTCCTGTGGTCCTCTCTCTCTCTAAGTACCGGGTCGGAAAATTACCTTTAACTACGGGTGGAGTGGTCCCACTAGATGTGGGAGCTAAGTAAGGAGTGAGTCCAGTCTATCTCGTGGCGTCGGTTCATCCCTCCCGTCCCGTCGCCACACACCCGTGGCGAAAGGAGACGGTCCCTTAAGAGAAACGACCAACGTCGGGGTAGTGACGTCCACAGAAGGACGGGACAGGGAGGAGGTGTTTGGGACGAAAGTAGGTCCGGAGTTGACGAGTTCTAGGAAGGGATCGAGGGTCACGAGAGCCCCTGTCAAATACTAGAGACTGGGTCCGGTCCGAGTCCCGGTGTCTCGGCTCGATCCCTGACTACTGGTGAGTCGTGGTAGGACCGTCCTTGTCTCCTCCGACAGGTACCGTCTCACCACGAGTCTCTTCCTTCAGGGGGTGAGGGAGTTGGGGTCGACGGTATTTGAGTCGTTTCCGGAGGTCTCCCTGGTGTGATTTCGGTCGGAACCCTACTCGTCTTTGCGCCGTTCTCGAGGTTCCCTCCGGTTTTGGCGTACATCGGGTAAGGGTGGAGGTCCCGAAGCGAGAGCGACCTGGTGAACGGTTTCCCAGGCGGGAGGGAAGATGGGTCAATGGTGAAGTTCAGGGCGGCTCCGGCGAGAAGGTTCGTCCGAAGACACTGGAGAGCCCGAGGGGGTACTGAACCCGGAGAGAGGAAGGAGAGGGATCGAGTATCGTGCACAAAACCCTCTAGACAACCGGTTGTTTTTCCGGTCCCAGTCGTTCGCCAGTTCCTCCTCATGGAAGGACATCCTCTTTAGGGAGAGGATGGAGTAGCATGGGGTCCGAACCTTACCTGTTACAGTTTCGGTTGATATCCGTACCTCCCTCCGTCCCTCTAACGGTGTCGCCCTCTTAGTCTTCGGTCCAGGAGTCGGGGGAGGGGTGGACACCACCCGTCGCTGGTGTGGGTTGTCACAACCCGGTGACAGCAGGTGAACGGAACACGGGGGAGAGGTGGAGTGTGGTACTCGTCTCTACCAGGGACCCTTCTCCCCCGGTCCCTCCTCGACTTTATCGATGGTAGTGGGTCGTGGAGGATACACGGTCCGTGGAGTGTATTTTGGACGGAAAGGAATGTACGAGTGAGTCGTGAGTCACACGTTGTATGTACTCGAGCAAATTAAGGTTCCGGGACTACCCGGGATAAAAGGTCCACCTCTGTGACTTCAAGTGTCTCCAATCACTGAACACGGGTGTTAGTGTGAGACTAATTACCATCCCGACCCTAGACCCCAGTTTATACCGTTGGACTCCTCGACTCAAGGAGGGTCCCTGGAAGACTCTATCCTGAGAGACCCTACCTCCCTGTACGTTGAACCCCGGACGTAGGGTCCTTCGTTTGTTCGGAACCACGAAGAGTCGACCTCACCCGCACTGGTCTTCCCGTCCAGTAACGACGGTAGATAGTGAGGGGTATCTACCCCTTTGACTCCGAGAGTCTTCAGTGTGGGCCCTACCCATCTAAGTCTAGGTTCGGACTGGAGTCTGGGACCTTGAGAAGGGATCCTTGTTCAGTAGGAGAAGTGGACCCGTCCTCCGTCGTCCGGGAAAGACTCGGGGATCTGATCGGTCCCTGTGTCCTCCGACCTCGAGGGACAGACCGGGTCGTCTGACGGAGGGTCCCGGTCTCTCTTGGGTCTGTGGGTGGTGGAAGGTGGGAGACGAAAACGGTAAGTCCCCTCATCCGGGACTTCTTTCCTCGACCAGGGTGAAAATCCGAGGGTCCACTCCTGACACTGGGAAGGGACCCGAGTTCAGTGGGTCTCTCGACTTGGGGTAGGGTGGTCGTTGTCTTGTGGAGGAGTGGACGTCCGTGAACCACCCACTCTGTTCCAGTCTCTCTCCTACTCCGGTTTATCTCCACCCTACTGTCGTAGTGTCGGGATCCCTTCCTCTTTGGGGGGAAGGTCTCAACCCGGTCCCCGAGGATCCTAGGGGAGGTTGGAGAACTGTAAGTTCTGGGTCCTTGAGGTTTCCAAGGACCCAAATTAAGGTTCTGGGACTACCCGGGATAAAAAGTCCACCTCTGTAACTTCTAAGGTTCTAGAGTACGAAGACCTTTGGAATGTAGACGGTGGTGAGAACTCGTGGTTGATTAATGTTGTGATACGGACGGACGAGTCAACGAGTCAACACAGGTTGAGAAACGCTGGGCAACCTGACATCCGGCGGTCCAAGGAGACAGGTACCCTAAGAGATCCGTTCGTATGACCTCACACACCGGTAAAGGAGGAGGTCCCCTAGAAGGACTGGGTCCCTAACTTGGACGCAGAGGACGTAAAGGACTTAGCGTCCGCCTAAGAAACACCGACATAAATGGGGGAGGTGGTAGGGTCGTCCTCCTCCTAAAATTGGGTGAAAGAGGTGACCTTTACCCTTGGACAGGTTCCAGTGGTCACTACTTTCCGTCCACCCCAGTCTGAGACCCGTGACTCACCTCAGTGACACATGAATCGGGTGTCGGGTACTTAGGAGTGTTTAGGGTGACAGGGTATACTCCGTCCTCCCCTTCCGTCCCCCAGACGTTATCTAGGAGACTGGATCTTTTGTTTCTCAACACTAAAGAATCGGGACCCGAAGAGGTGACTGTCAAGAGTCTCCTATCTTTCCTTCGGGGTTGGGACGAGGTGGGAGGTTCTGGAAGAGGTCCGAGATTTCTGTTCTCGATTCTGGAGACTCCTCCTCGACTCCCCGAGCCAGAGTCCCGGGGTCTTCGACCCGGTCCTCGGAACCTAACACCGGGTTCTGCAGGTTCCCCGACCGTCCCTCGGGTCTTCCGTGACGGTGAGAAGACGGACGGACACTTGTCCCATGACAACCCGGGTAAGGTGTCTACGTTATTGAGTCCTTCCTTCTAATACCCGAGTTGAGACGTAGGACCAATGTCCCATGGACGAGGGTAGGGTCGAGACCGGGACTTTTCGACGCCTCCAGCCCGTCCGACGGACGGGAGAGACCGGAACTCAAAGAGAGACACGTCATTTGACCTAGTAGGGGAGGTCGGTCCGAGGTTCTAGACCACGGTCCTAGGAGTCTCATTGGGGTATGAGGCTAAGTCCCCGGCGACCTTTCTACCCGACGGGTGGAGATGACGTCCGGGACGGAGGTCTGGACGTTTCCAGTGGTAAGTCCATCATAGGAGACACGTCTTTCTCCTCTGATCTAGTCAAACTGGGGTCCACGGGACCTCTTCCGTTACCGTTGGGTGAGGACACAAGAACGGACCTCTTAGGGTCCCTGTCTCCTCGGACCATCCGACGGCAGATATCCCAGCGTGTCTCAGTCTGTACTGACTTCACTGAATCGTCGTTGTCGACGGGTCATCGGTCCTCCGAGACGATCGAAGAGGATGGACGGGAGTGACAGAGACCCTCACTGGACCCGTCTGTCGGGGTGAGACCGACGTGACGGAGTGGGGAACTCAGTCTGTCGTTCTACCTCATCATTGTCATACCTCAAACCACAGTCTGTCGGGTCCAAGTTTCTAGTGAGTGGTTGGGGAGTTTAAGGTCTCGTCAAACCCCGTTCAGAAAATTGAAGAGAACTGGAGGGACAGGACTAGATATTTACCTCGGGTGTTCGTGCGGGGAATCTTCGTCCCTGTCTAAAGGAAAAGAACCCGAGATTTTAGTGACACCTACCACTGACTTCAGTACTTTAATCTTCTACTGACGAAGAACCGTCCTTTCAATACTGTTTGGATCTGTCACACAATTTTTCGTTTCTGTAGTGAAACGACTGTTTCCAGGTATGTCAGTTCCGATACCAGAAAGGTCATCAGTACATGTCTACACTCTCGACCTGTTTTTTCTTCCGTCTCTCGACTTCTTAACTACGAAAGTTTGACACCATGACCTTTTCTGAGAACTCTTAGGGAACCTTTCGTTCCTCTAGTTTGGTCAGTTAGAATTTCCTTTAGTTGGGACCTTATAAGAAACCTTCCTCACTACGACTTCGACTTCGAGGTTATGAAGCCGGTGGACTACACTCCTCTGCTCAGTAGCCTTTTCTGGGACTACGACCCTTTCTAACTCCCGTTCTCCTCTTCTCCCGTTGTCTCCTACTTTACCAACCTACTATAGTGGTTAAGCTGCCTGCACTTGAACCCGTTCGAGGCCCTCTACCACTGCCTGTCCCTTCGGACCGTCCGACGTCAGGTACCCCAACGTTTCTCAGTCTGTGTTGAACCGCTGACTTGTTGTTTCGTGTGGGGATTGTCCTCTCCTACGTGCACTTGTCCCCTCGGCCACTCCGTCTTAACTCTCGGAGCCGGGTCCGGAGGGACTTGTCAGTCGGACGGGGTCCAGGACGGTTGGACTGTGGAGCCGAAGGTGAAAGAAAAAAAAAAAAAAAAAAACAAAAGAAAAAAGCCGAAGGTGAAAGTTACGGATTTTTGGTGACCACTTCTCCTTTTGGACGGCAAATTTTATTTCACCTTAAACGGAGAGTAATTTTACTTCAAACAGTGAAGATAGTATTTAACAGGGAGAGTCGACGTCTTTTCCAGGTAATTGTGTAATAAAAAGGAAGAGGTTTGCTCTACTCTCACCCATCCTAACTTTTAGAGACACCTGTCGTTTTTTTCGGTCTTTTCGGGAGAGGGGATGGTGGAGGTCGACGAGGGTTTTTCGGTTTTTTAAGTAACATTAATAGACAGACCCTCGTCCGATCCCCTCGCGGCATCGTACCAAGTAATTCAACGATTAATCGTCCTTGGTCAAAACTGACATCCCGAACCCCCGGTCTCCTCACCCAAAGCCAGAGAGGGAGGGGAGGATGATCGGGGGTTGGAACATGGGTGAGTCAGAGTGGACCAAGGACCCGTAAACGAGAGTCTCGGGGCCAGAGACATCATTAGGAGAAGGAAACTCCGGAGTCAGAGGTGTAGACTCGATATCCGAGTAGGGACACTGATGACTCCTGAGTACCTCGGGGCCTGTGACAGGGACCCTCCGAGACCGTGTCTGTCTTACTGTCGCGTACGTCCCCCGTCCGACCACCCCCGTTCCCCAACGAACCTCGAGACTCGTGAAGGCTACAATATTGTTACTGCTGGATGCAAATTACTCGTGTATGATGTACGTCCCGAACTGTCTTACCTGAGAATTAGAACCGTGTTCTCGGGGTTCTTCAGTAGGATGGGTTACAGGAAATGTCCACTCCTCCGATCAGGGTTGTTTCAACTCACTGTCGATGATCCACTCTAGACTTTTCTCCGTTCGGTCTGACTCGGACCAAAGGTGGGTGGGTGGTGGGCTCCTCGGACACGTAGTCAGGGACTGAGACACGTCCTTCCTGCACGTTAAGAGGTCGTGGAAGGTCATGTTTACCGGCATCCCCTGACTTGATGATGACATGGTACTGTGTGTCCCATTTCCGCGAACAAAACCCAGTGCGTCTGGTCCTCTTACTCCTAAAATTCTTATACCAGAGGATGGAACGTGAGGGTGAGGACCCGTATATAGGTCTCTTTTTGTACCAGGTTCTCCTAAACCCGTAGGGTCTCAAGTAACATCGTGATAAGTGTCTTCGTTTCTGTACCTTCGTGGGATTTGTAGATAGTTATCTCCTTACCTATTTCTACACTATGTCTATATATATTACCTTATAATGAGTCAGTACTTTTTCTTACGGTAAACGATGTTGGACCTACCTGACTCTCTGACAGTATGACTCACTTCAGTCAGTCTGTTTCGTTCTCTTTATAGCAAACTATAGTGGATATATGTCTTAGAATTTTCTTTACTATGTTTACTTGAACAAATGTTTTGTCTTTGTCCGAGTTTCTGAATCTCTTGCTTGAATGCCAATGGTTCCCACTTCCTACCCCTCTTCTCTATCAATCCCTCGAACTGTAGTTGTACATGTGTGATGATATAAATTTTACCTGTTGGTTGTTCCTGGAGGACATGTCGTGTACCCGAGACGAGTTACAAGACGTCGTTGGACCTATCCTCCCCTCAAACCCCTTCTTACCTATGTGCATATACATACTGACTCAGTCAAACGATACGTGGACTTTGATAGTGTCATGACAATTAGTCGATACGCACGATCTAACGAAGTCAGTACAGTAACGTTGGAATACCTGACGTTGGGCGGTCCGAGGAGACAGGTATCCTAAGAGGTCCGTTCTTATGACCTCACCCTACGGTACGGAGGAGGTCCCCTAGAAGGACTGGGTCACTAGCTTGGTCTCAGAGAATGAAGACGGTGTAACCGTCCGCCCAAGACATGGTGATCGTGGTGGACCCTTCGGGATTAACCGATACGACGCCACGACACAACGAGTCAGTACAGGTCGAGAAACGGTGGGGTATCGATATCGGGTAGTCCGATGAGACAGGTACCCCTAAGAGGTCCGTTCTTACGACCTCGCCCAACAGTAGGAGGTCCCCTAGAAGGGTTGGGTCGCTAGCTTGGGTGTAACGTCCACCTAAGAAATGGTAGACTCGGTGGTCCCTTCGGGTTCTTATGACCTCACCCATCGGATAGGGAAGCAGTCCCCTTGAAGGACTGAGTCCTTAACTTGGTCTCAGAGGACGCGACATCCCCTAAGAAATGGTCGACTCGATGGTCCCTTCTGGGATCAACCGATATGAGGTTATATTTTCTAATTTTTTTTTTTCTTATACCCGAAGACGGGGGTGTAGTGTCAGGACCTTTGAGTGAACGTCGGTGCGTCGGGGGGTCTTTGGGACGGGCCTCGTCTCGAGGGGAGGAAATGTGAATGGGTCCCTTGACGGACTCCGTGTAGACGAGAGGAACCCGAGTCTCTGGGACAGACAGGACGGATGTGTCAACAGAGGTCCGGGGTGGTCGGGAGGGAATTTAAGACTCTCGTGGGGAGCCCAAGGACGGTCGGGAGTCCGTGTTATAGGGACGAGTTTGGGTGTGGAGGTGCCGAGGTACCCCCAGTGACCCAGTACTCGAGACCCTCGCAGAGGTTGGGGTGGGCCTCGGGGCGGGTGGGCCTCGGGGCGGATGGGCCTCGTCGAGACGAAAGACGGGGTCGTCTAGGTTCCCGACGTTCGACCGGGTGCGGGAAAGAACCCCTCCTACCCGTTCCCCTCGACCTCCGACACCTCCACGTCAGATCCTCCACCACTCTCACACGTCCCTCCCTCGGAGGTAAAGGGTCTTTCAAAAGAACCAAGGAGTTTACCCGTCCCTTCACACCCGGAAGTGAGGGGACTTTGATACCGATACGGGTTGTCCAGAAAGAGGGGAGGAGTACGGGTGAGACAGGGGTCGGTTTGGGAGGTCGGGGGACGGGTGGAGTGGGTCCCGGACGACAAGGAGTTCGTGGAAGGTCAAATCTACCTTGGAGTCTTAGTTCCTCTCGACGATGGGCTAAGATAAGTGTGGGGACGCCTACGGTCTCTAACCCCCCGGAGGACGTCCTCGGGTCGAGGGTGACAGGAGTGGATCACGTGTGTGTGTAGGTGTGTGTGTGCGAGTATGTGTGTCAGGGTCCTCGGTTTCCCACTCGTGGGTGGTGTGTGCGTCAGGTAGACGGTGGGCAAGTCCGGAGACCATAACCCTTACTCTCGTCGCCCGGTTGTCCAGTCCCCCGACTACCGGTGAGTCGTCGCCGTCTACTTTCCTTTAAAGGACTGGGCCCGACTCGGGACTGAGACCAGTGTTCCTAGTGACTACCCGCGAGGACCCTAGGACCGGAGGGGGAACGGGACCCAGGTCGACAGACGTTTCCTTTCACCGGTTGTCCCCGATCGCAGTCACGGACCGTAACCCGGGATTCCAAGAAGGAGTCGTCGAGGGTCGGGTGTCGGAGTCACGAGGAACAGGGACGGGTCTCTCCGGTTCCCGAGGTAGACTTCAGTGTCTCGTTCAGTCTCTGTTCGACCGTAATCTTGAGTCCGGAGGGTAGTGGACCCGACCCTGAGTCCACGTGACATACGACACTCTCTCCGTCTCGGTGTCCGGGGTGTCAGTAGAGTCCCCGGTAGACTAGAGGATCTTGGGTCCTACTGACACGGAGCCCGGATCTTCCTGTTCGGAGCTTGGGTTGGGAAAGAGGTAGTCCTTGAGGAGGAAGTGAGAGGAACCGGTACCTGTAATTCGGGGACGAACGTGTGAAGACTACTCTCGTTTGAGTGATGGTGGGTTTCTTCGGACAGGTGGACTTCGAGATTAACGATAGGGAGAGGGACTGGACCGAGAGGTACCCCGTCAGACACCGGTAACGTCCAGTCCCAGGTCCCTTTTCCGAGACCGGGGAGTCTCTAAAGACCTGTCAGTCACGTCGGGGACTCGGATGGTAGAAGGTCCAGGGTCAGGGAGGAACGAAAGGTGAAGGACAATCTCAGGGACACCCGGGTCCACCTCTGGGTCCGACCTCGTGGTCACTGACCCACCGACTTCTGATTCAAGGAGTGAGAGAGACTTTGTTCTGTTAAATCCATTTAGGAACCGGGACCTTCGAGACCGTCACCCCTGGGTGGTGTGAGTCGGGACTTGTCCTGGGAGGTATGGTCCGTACTGGCTCGGAGGGGTCAGTAAAGGAGGAAGTGTGGTCTGAGGGACGAAGGACACTATACGGGAGGGTGTCGGACTCGGTTCCGAGAGATCGTGAGACGGGATACAGACACGGGGAGGTCCGGATCTTGTTGTTAACACACCGACCAGAAGACTCACGGGTAACGATTTTTCATTCCCTTTCGGGGACTGAGACTTTTGTAGAGGGACGGTCGAACCGGACCGAGACTCCAACCAGGACCCGGTCTTCGGTCTCCGACCTCCCAGAGGGGGTTTGAGACCCGTCGTCGTCCGTGGGTAACAGGGCGACCTGTGGGTCAAGGTTCGGGGATAGGGAGGTAGTCGTAGGGGCGGTACGGGAGTAATCGTGTCGGCCGACAGGGGCTCGGGGTCCGAACGACTCAATGTCGGGTAGGTAGGGAGGGTTACAGGAACGGTGACGGTGGTGCCCGGGTATGATGCCGCACGTGTAGACAGTCGGACACCGGTGGTGATGGCGGTGACAAAGGTCCCTCTGTCAGAGGTAAATACTGTAATAGTTTTTCAGACCGGGGAGGGAGGGGGAGGGTTGGGAATGGGGACGGAGGGAAATACCCCTACTTCTAAAACCGACATTTATGGTGGTGTACAGAAGAGACGTCTCAGATTGCTCCGGACTGATGCATCCACGACGCCTCCTTCGGTGTCGGTGTCGTGCGTCGGAGTCGCACGATCGGCCATGTGATTCCGGAGTGAGACCGACGGACCGGTGGGAGGGACGGGGTGGGTTCCGGTAGTTTCTCATGGGTCGGGTGACGAGTAGGTACATGGGTGACGACGGTATATTCGGGACTCCGTCTTAGACGAGTGTCACCTCCGCCCGACCCCTACCCAGTGGTTGGGTCCCGAAACCCCCGTTCCTCCCATCTCTCGATCGGGACCCTTCGGGAGTCGAACCTCCGGGTTGATCGTCCGGGAAATGGGTAGTCGATGGTTTGGGAAGAGGGTCGTCAGGACGTTCGTCGTCCACAATTGTCCTGTTTTAGTTCGTAGATTTTAGCGTGTCGACTCTACCCCCTCGACTCTACCTTGGGTCTTGGTCCCTGACGTTTCGAGGAAGGTGGTGTCAGGACTGACGGGGGTGGAGGTGGTACCGGATTCCCAATTCTAGACTGTACAAGATTCGTAAATGTACAAATGTACATAATTATTATTGAATTCGGAGTGTTACCACCGAGTCTGTTATTTTCTTAGACGGACGTTATATCCTCTGGACCCAAACTAGATCTAGTCCTTCTAGGGGACTTCTTCTCTTACCGTTAGGTGAGGTCATAAGAACGGACCTTTTAAGATACCTGTCTCCTCAGATCGTCCGATGGTAGGTACCCCGGTGTTTCTCTGTCCTGATTCGTTGATCGACCTGAACTGACTCACTGATTGTGAAAGTGAAAGTTCGGAGTGTTACTGAGATACTCCGGTCATGGTGGTTATATGGGTAAAAAGTCTGTCCTGTGACTCCGTCTCGGTTCCGGTGTACCGAATGTCCACCTCCTCGGTCCTACGTTTCGGTCCGTTCGACCGGGGTCTCGGCTCGAGAATTCCGGAGACGAGTCTCCTCGTTAGATCCGATCGGTCCACTCCCCAAGGGTGGTGGAACCTCTCTGAGTCAGGGAAGGGACGTGGGAGAGGTGCCTCTACCCGGAACAGTGGAAAGAGACTCTATTGTGTCTCCTTGTTTCGGGTCCGAGACCCGGACTGTGTAACGTCCCTAAGTGGGGTCAGGAAGGGTTGGGGGTCAGGTCAGAACCAACGTCTCCCTAGTACTCCTCGTTTACAAGTTCTAAATGAGTCGAGAGTTCCCGGCCCTTTCACCATGTACTTTTATAATAGTAGTAATGACAGTTACGCTAGTAGCGTCACCTCTAAACTGGGGTAGTGACACCCCAAAGACTGGAGTGTGGGGTGTCCTCCCCTGTGTGTCCTGGGACCTTGTGCCTCCCACGAAGTGTCTGAGAGATCCGGGCAATGTTGACATAAGTAAAGGTTCCCGACGACGGTGTTTAATGGTGTTTGAACCACTTAATCTTTAAATAAGAGTGTGTCACGACCTCCAGTCTTAAGCTTTTGATCAAAGTGACCCAGTTTCACTCCCACAGTCGGCCCGACCAGGAGAGGCTTCCGACATCCCCTCTTAGGTATCGACCGGAGAAGGTCGAAGACCCCGGTGACCGTAAGGAACCGAACACCGGTGTAGTGAGGTTAAGACGGACACATCAGTGTGTCGGAAGGGGAGAGACATCAGTTTGAAGGAAGACGGAGGGGTAATATTCCTGTAGTCACTAACGTAAACCCCGGGTGGGTCTGTTACGTCTTACTAGAGAGGTAGACTTTTAGAAATTAAATTAGTGTAGACGTTTCTGCAAAAGGTATATTCGATTGAAGGTGTTCAAAATCCCTAATCCAGTACCTACAGAAACCCTCGGTAGTAAATCGGATTTTGTCAGTGGTCGATGGTTGAACTGTGGGGAGGATCTGTTAATCGTCCATGTAGTTTAAAGTGTACTGGTGTCAACTCACGGAACAAAATGGGGTTTGGACTAGGACGGGTGTAGGGGTAAAGTTTTCATCAATATGAGGGTATACGGGTCGACAACTCCGGTTTTTGGTACCCCAGTTGAGAGAAAAAAGAAGAAAATTATAAATAAATAAACCGGTGTGATCCAGAATCAACGTCAGGAGCCTTAGAAACTAGAACTGACATCATAAGTCCTAGAAATCAACGTCGTACACCCTAGATCAAGGGACTGGCACTTAACCGTGACCCTCGTACCTCAGGGTCGGTGATCTGGTGGTCCCTTCAGGGTTACCCCAGTTGACAATCAAAGAGGGAAAGAAACGGGGTCTTATTGACTAGGTGGTAGACTTTCAGAGTGACCTAAAGGGAAGTTTTAGCTAGGTCCTAGACTGGTGAAGAGTGGCAAACGTGTCGACGGTGAACCGAGTTCTGTCGTGGGTAGAGAGGACCTAATGACTTCGTCGGAGGAGGGACCCGTGGGCGGAGGTGTCACAGGAGTTGTGTCGTCGGTCTCCCTGGGACTTTTGGGTTCAGTGTGACAGTTTTACGACGTCACCGAGGGTAGAGTGAGTCTCGTTTTCGGAATGTTATCAGGCGTTCAAGACCGGGGTAAACGAGAGTCTGTAGTTAGGGGTATGGGGAGAGAGGGAGAGGACGGAGAGGACGTCGAGTCCGAAGGAGGGACAGGGAGAATGTCCGGTCCGTTCGCGACCCCCAGGAACAAGGGAGTCAGAACTAACGAGAAGGGTTCATAGGTGCGTCGAGGGAGTGGAAGAAGTCTAGAAATGGTTTTTAGTAGAAGAGTTACCCTGTGGGAGTGGTGATTGTAAAGGAAAAAGGGAGGAGGGACCAAACAAAAAAAGGGGAACTGAAATAGTGCTAGATTGTGTTATACACAAAACGAATACGTCGAACATATTACAGACAGAGGAGACGATCTTACATTGAAGACACCTCTGTCGGAGGATCCAGGATTTTTCACGGAGTTGTTCAAGTCAAGTCAGGGAGTCAGTACAGGCTGAAAAACGTTGGGTACCTGACGTCGTGTGGTCCAAAAGGACAGATAGTGGTTGAGGGTCTCGAACAAGTTTGAGTACAGGTAACTCAGCCACTACGGTAGGGTGGTAGAGTAGGAGACAGCAGGGACCCCAATCCTTCAGTCTTATAATTCCGAGGATTCGTGACCTAGGGGTGTAGGGATAAGACGAGCGCAGTTTCCATTGAGTCGGACCAGACCCGGTTGGTCCTCAGTTGTACGGTCCCGGAGGGGGTTGAGTCGGAGGGTGGGGATACCCCCGATGGATGTTCACCTCTGGACCCAATCCGAGACTTACTGTCCTATACGTCTCTCTCTCTCTTCTCGATGTTTACTTATATCTCTTCCAGATGTTTACTTATATGTAAAAATATTCTGTACAAATTAATTTCATCTAATTTTAATTAAACGAAATTCTTTTAATCTTCACGGGATCTCCTAAAGTCTTCGTCCTGTTTCAGGGACTTAGGTCTCCGAGGTGTCTTCCCGGACCTTCACCCCATTCTTCCTCCCCGTGCGTACGGAAAGGGACCACCGAGTCTACCATTTCTTAGATGGACGGTTACGTCCTCTGTGTCCTCTGTACCCAAGCTAGGGACCTAGTCCTTCTAGGGGACCTCTTCCCTTAACCGTTGGGTGAGGTCGTAAGAATGGACCTCTTAGGGTACCTGTCTCTTCGGACCACCCAATGTCGGGTATCCCAGTGTTTCTCAGTCTGCGTTGAGTCACTGATTGTGAGTGAATGGGTAAGAGACGTGTCCCGTAGGAGTCTTCCTACACGGAGGGTGAATGTGTCGTGAGGCATGTGGAGTTCTACACCAGGCACCCTATCGTCTGGGTAAGTCGGGGTGATATTGGTCCTCTTTGACTTCGGGTCTTTCCCGTCACTGAACGGGTTCCAGTGTGTCGTGTGGACACCCTCCCCAGTTACCCCTCGACCAGGGAAGGCGGTCGGGACCTACAAAACAAGTCGTGGGGTTTTCGGGGGATAGGGTGTGTGTTGGGTGGGGGACTGACTCGATGACGGGGGTCCTAGGAGAGTAGACGTCCCGTCCCTGAAACCGAGTCACTGTCAGACCGAGGAGACTCCGGACCGGGTTCCTTCCACCTTCCTTCGTCGGACCCCCAACCCCTGTCGTCCGTCTTTCCCTTTCCTGGGCTTTAGTTGTTCGCAAGGTCTTAAAATTCGTCAAAAACCTCCTTTTACTCCTCGTCCAAGTCGACATCGTTAAACGAGGTCCCCTTTTAATACAAGGGTACGAGATAATATGTCTTGTCTTCCTTGTAAACCACCCAACTTATGAGCAATTAAATAAAGAGACAAACAATTACCCGGACTGCGTGCGCGTACGAGGACATGTGTGTGTGTGGGGGTCCGCAGTCGTCCTCTACCGCGGCCCGAGGGGCTCAAAAGGACGGTGGAAGGAAACTTCGTAGTGACGCTAAGAATGTGGGAGAAGAGTTGCACCTACGGTCCCCAGATCTCCCTCCGTCACATGTCAAGTCTCTGTCTCCACTCCATTCTCGGGGAGTCAAAGGAGTAGACTTTTAGCCTGAACCGTTTACCCTACTAGGTTACATAATCCCGTTTAGGAAACTGGAACCTTGTTCACATTATTCTGTACACTTCAGTAAAACTCTCGCGGTCCAGATCTCTGTACGTCCTCCAGGGTTGTCTCGGGCTCCTTTACTGGGAGGTCACTTACCGAGGAACTGTGGAGTGTGGTTCCTTCAGGTTTACTCCTGGCAGTGTGAAGACGAACCGGGTCTTAGGGTAGAGTCTTTTGTACCGGTGAGTCCGGTCTGACTGAAGGGGGTTGGGTCTGAGTCAGAAGGGTGGCGTCCCGGGTAGAGGTCGTAGAGGGAGGAGGTGGGTAAAGAGTGGTAGGTCTCCGGTGGGAGGAGGGGCGACACTGGGGGACCGAGAGGAGGTCTAGGCCGTGGTCAGAGGGGTCGTCCGAGGGACGAAAGGGACGGTGACCGAGATTAGGTAAGAGAGGGGTACCCCCGGACTTTTCGTGTTTAGTCTAGGACAGTGAGAGGACGAAATCGCGAGAGTCTCGAAGGGGTGGGAGGTGAGGGGTCAAGAGGCTTATTTTGAGTGGAGACGACCCCGGAGGGGAGAGGGAGGAAGGGGTAGGTGGTCGCACGATAGAAGGAGGACCAGACGTTTGTGTAGGTCGAGGAGGGGTAGAGGTCCGGAACCAGATCAGTAAGTCGGTGGGATCTTACGGTAAAGAAGAGTCTGAACTTTAGTGGAGAAGTCTTTCAGGACGGACCTAGGGAAGGGGAGGTTTCAGTGAATCGGGCGGGGTCGGGAGGGACAAAGAACCGGGACAAATGAAGGGAGGGTCAAAGTAGTGTCAGACCGTGATAAGTTTACTAGACTCCAAACCCTGAAGCGACCACCAGGTCACCAATTCTTAGGTGGACGGTCGCGTTTCCTGTGTCCAAACTAGGGACCAGGGTCTTCTAAGGTGTACGGCGTCCCGTTTGTGGGATCTCGGGTCTGAGACGTTGTTCGCTTTGGTGACGTTATTCTTCCGGCGCGCGACGTTACCTCTCATCGGGAGCGAGAGACGTTGATCTCTTTCGGACACGTGTCGTTGTTTCTGGGTCGTGTCGGTTGTGTATTTATGTATTTTTTTAAAAAAAAAATTTTTTCTCTCTCCTAACGGAGACGGATTGCTGTTCACTACACTCCAAACCGAGTGACGGGGAGGGTGTTCTTACCTTTGATGCACTCACGTCCACCTCAGACACATTGAGGGGAGATAGACGTCTCGGATCTTTATTGTGGGTCCTGAATCCTCCATAAAATATTTGTGTACTCACTCACCTATTTACCTACTTACTTCTCTGTCCCTTCGAGATTCGGTCTCCCTCATTCTTCACCCGGTCCCGAGGAGCTAGGGTCACAGTAGACGGGGTCCGGGACTTCCCAGAGTCGTGGAGAAGATGATACTTTTCCCTTGTCCGTCCCTACTCTACACACCTCGTCGTGGATACTAGATCCTGACAAAGAGATTTGTTAAGGTATTACGTCAATGTCTAGACTCTGATTCCGACCTCAGGACCGTGACGGTGAGACACGTGGAGTGAACTGGAGAGACTCGGAGTCAAAAGAGTAGACACATTGCCCCTATTATTGTCCTGGGTAGAGGGTCCTGACAAGACACCCACTTATTCTAGAACAAAAGTTTTTATACTCTACTACTTCTACTATGTTTCTGGGGTAGAGAACACTCCTTCGTCCTTTCCAACACCCTCAACAGACCCAGGGTGTTACCTTTCACCCTTCGATCCTGATTTACGTCTTAACACACTGAGTCTTAGGTTCGAGCAACGGGTACACGACCAGTCGGGGCCCGACCCTCACCCCTCACCACGTATCCTCCGGACAGACGGTAGACACGTAGTCACCAGCACGAGGGAACTAGGGGTCCACTTCACTGAATCCGCGGGGGGTGTTGGGTCAAGGACGTCCAAGGACGTGTCTCTATGAAATCCTCCGCCCCTCGTGACCGGTTCTTCTTGTTGAGTCGAGGGTGAAGGGGACGGTGGTACGGACTCCGATCCCTCGACCCCTTCTCCGTCACCGGGTTCGGGATCTGTCCATTTGACTCCGTCGGATTCTCGTTCAGATACGTCTCTGAGGGGTCCCACCAGATTCCACCTCCTTGCCCGTCCAGACTCTGAGTCCTGCAGACTCTTCTCCTCCACCGGGGGTGTCGTCCCCTCCTCCTTGTGGTGAGTCGTTCGTGTGGGAACAGGTGGGGGGTTGTGTGTGTGTGCACGCATACGTGGGATCGGTTCCCGTGTCTCGTCCCCTTCCGTCGTCCTGAGGCTTCCGGGACCCCACCCCGTAGATTCCTGTCTAAGCCCCTCGTGGGTGAGGGTGAGTCTGACCGAAGACCCCAACCTTCCAGTAGTCACTTCCAGATCTCTGGATCTCCATTCCGGCGGGACGACTCTAGGACGAATCCAGGTCGTTCACTCCCTGTACCGTCGGTCCCGGTTCCACGGAAGTCGACCACCGAGCACGTGTAATTCTTAATAAGGAGAGTGGTCGTTTGTTAAACAATGTTATAGGTAGGGCGTGAAAGGGGTCGACCCACGGGAGGGTATGTAGGACCTAATTAGGGTCTTCAGTGAGGTAAGTAACTCCTGTACGGACTCACACGGAGGAGAAAATAGTCCCTTTAAAAAGTAACAAAACTTCGTGAGTATCCAAAATTAGACCCCAACTCTAAAATTTCGGAGGAAGTCACCACTTCTGTATACATACTCCGTCTTTCTAATGAAGACTGGAGGTTGGACTTTCCCGGGTCTTCCCCGGTTGTCTGGGAGATCTCCTCCCCTTGTGTCGTGGAGGAGAGGTTCCTCGGTCGCTGACGTCCGGAGTCACGACACACCGTGACTCTGTGTGGGAACTGGAGAGACTCAGAGGGGTTCTCTCCGTTTCAACTCCTTCTGACGTATAAACTCACTGGGAGATGACTCGTGTGAGTCCTTTCAGACCCTCTACGAGTGGAAATTTAGGGTGTCAGGACCCCCCTTCACCCCGGTGTATTTTCCGATTTTCAACCCTCAAGGCTAGAATTTACTGGACCCTGTCCACTCAGTAATCGGAGAGACTGATCCTACTCGAGTCACGGTGGGATCCGACGACACGTTCGGGTTCAAGTCTCACCCAGATTGACTCCCGGACCGTGTATCACCCATGAGCCATTTTCACTGAGAGGACCAACCCGGAAGGGTCGTCAGGTCATCAATTCTGAGGTTCGAAGGTTGTGTTCCTCACGTCCAAGCTAGAGACCAACCGTTTGATTCTAGGGTGTACGCCGTGCCACGCCGGTTTGACTTTTGGTCTCGCTGAGAGGACCGGAAGGGTCGGGTGGTGTCTAGGGAAGGTGAAGTCGAAAGTCAGAGAACCGGGAGTTCTTCAGTGTGGGGGACCAAGGAATTAGGTCCGACGGGAGCCCCACTGTGGTGGAGGTCGGTCCCGGAGAGGTGTCCGGAACGGTCAGACCCATCGACGGTGGTCGGAGGAGGGTCCGGAACGTGTTCCGACGATATGAAGGGTGGTCTCCAGACCCCTCAGGACAGACACGTGTCACTTGGGCACGGGGGCGAGCAGGTGTCCGTGGTACGGTCCGAGAGACGACCCTAGGTCCGACGTCCGGACGACAGGGGGACGGGGTTTAGTCCTCTGTTGACAGGGTGAGGGTGAAGGATCAAGGGGTGGGGGTGGTCCCCAGGTCCCGACCCCGAAGAGACCCGAGACTCACGTTGGGGAGTGGCAGGGTTAGGATTGGGGTAATGGTGAGGGAAGGACCAAAAACGAGTGTGATAAGGGTTGGTCGGTATGGCAGAGATGTAAGGAGGAACGGGACGGAGGAAGGGGTTTAGAAGGAATTGTGATTCCAGGTGGAGAAGGTCCTTCGGGAGGGACTGAAGAGGTTGGGAAGAGAGGAAGAGAAAGAGTCTGAGGGTCGTAAAGAGGAGTCATGGTGATTGAAGTGTGACGATGGGTTTTCCTCCTTGGCACAGTGGATGAGTAAAACCCCGGTGGTTCGGGTCATGGTGACCCATGAACCTTCCTACCCTAGTAATTTACTAAGTCTCTCTTCCCCTATCTTCAGAGGATGACTACTTCATCTGTGGAGACACTTCTCGGTAGTAATACGGGTAACACGACTACCTCTTTGACTCCAATTCTCTTCACTTCGTGAATGGGTTCGTCGTCCCGACCCTACACTTGGTCGGGGTCGTTTACCACGACAATTCTGTGTCAGGTCCCTTAAGGGACCGTCGGGTCACCAATCCTACGACACGAAAGTGAACCCCAAGTTAAAGACGGACTAGTCCCTTTAATCTAGGGTGTTCGACACACCGAACCGGTTTTTTTTTGTGTCAGGTGTTTAGGTGTAAGGTAACTGTACTGGACGGTCGGGACGTCAAGTGTGTGCGATGGAGCACACTTGGAGGCGGGGTGACCATGGACACGGTGGCCCTCCGTGTCAATACCGATCCGTGTCTATCGGGGTTCTCCACCCCAGTGAAGAGTTCCGGTGTGTGTGTCGGCGTCGTGACCTCGAACTTAGGTTTCAGAGAGTTAAGGGTTGGACCAGTTTCCCGGACTAGTACTGGGGACACTGTCCCAGACATCTGCTCGCACGGGTGGGACCACGGGAGGGAGAGGTCCGACACCCTACCGGGAGGGACAGGGGTCGAACGTGTAGTGGACGAGGGTTAATAGCCGGCTTTGGGTCGTGTGACCCCTCGTGTGCGCGCCGGCCGACCGGAAGACCTCCCCGGACCGAGAGCGCCAAGGCCCACAACTGTGTCTGTCGGAGCGGCGCTACCGAGGGTCTTTCATCCTGCGTAGCCCCCTCCCGTCCCTTCGTCCACACCCGACCTTTGGGAGGGTGGGGGGAGGAGTGGCGGACGTGATACCCGGGTGGCACATTCCCAGAGGAGCTTACTGGAACTGTTGAGGGCCTCCGCGTGGGACACCCCGGACCTCATTTCCGGACCTGATGGGTGACTCCCCTCTCCGAACGGGGCACAGAGGAGGTCGAGCAGAATCGAGTCAGTGGGTCTCTCGGTGCCCCCGACACCCTTCTCTTCGAGAAACTCGTTTTTGGGGAGAGACGCAGATCCCCAGCGAAGTGATGAGGGAATAGACATTCACCCCGAGTCCATTACCTCCGAAAGTGTAAGGTCTGTGAGTCGCT
Source organism: Capra ibex (assembly GCA_006410555.1). Taxonomy (NCBI): domain Eukaryota; kingdom Metazoa; phylum Chordata; class Mammalia; order Artiodactyla; family Bovidae; genus Capra; species Capra ibex. Next base: position 28,918,922 of record SJYO01014747.1, read on the forward strand.
CCGATCGAACCGAATAGGGCCGTCCTAGGTTCCTCCGTCGAGAGGACCCGGTGGGTCGTGTGAGTCGGAGTTCGTCCTGTCTGGATCGGAGGGTCCTTTAGCCGACCCATCGGGACTCAGGTCCCCGGTCCGACCTTCCGTCTACCTGTGCGGGTGGGTTATCGATGTTTTGGTGTGGGTCGTTCAGTGGTCCCTCGGATCCCAGAGTCTTCGGTTCTCCATGACGGGGGATACGTCTGATACACGAGGACTCGTGTTCGAGTCCGGTACAAGTGCCAATGTTTCACAGTAGTGGTGCAGGGTCGGAGGAGGGTCAAGGTAGGACCGGACTCTCTACTGCTGTCTCCCAAGGGCATCTTCCGTGGTCCCACACCCCAAGTCCGACCTCGGTCTCCCCGAATTTCCGATTGCCCCACCTTCATTTCTGTCAAGGGACGAGAAACGGGAGGGGTACGGTTGGGGGGGTTGACGACTCGTCCTTCCTCCGCGTTGGGTGGGGTAGCGTGTGTTGGTAGTAAGAGTCCCGACACCCGTGGGTAGAAGTCGCAAGGGTGAGAGAAGAGACGTCGAGTCCGAGGTAAGACAGAGAGAGGTTCGGGTCGAGTTCGTGAAAATAATAAGTCTTCTCGGAGAACTAACTTTTTCGGAGACTCCGTAGAGTGTTTATTCTTAGGAAATTAACCCTTCAACAATTGAAGAGTTTCTTCTTAAAATTAAAACGAAGGGGTGGTGGAGGAGAGGGGGACTTTGGATACTTTTGATACCTGATCTTTGTTTCAGTCTATTTCGGTTTGTGGGACCCCGTACGGTAGGGGTTGTCACGGTCGTAGGTTCCGCCGTCTCTGTCTTCACCGTCGACGGGGAACGGTTAAACGTGTCTGTGGTGTCTGGGGGTGGATTCTCCATACTTCCGGACACACTTCCGGACCTTGGAAAGGGAAACCCACACGGACGAGGTAGGGGGGGAGTGGTGGGCGTGTTTCCCACCGTCTACCGACTCCCCAAGTTCCCTACTGTCCCGTGGGTCTGTCCCCCACCTGGTGCAGATAACCGAAAGGTCTCGGACGGAGAACTACGTGTAGAGGGGTGGTGGGAGCGAAAATAGGAGCCAGTGTGACATGATGTCACCTGCTGATGTGAATTGACTCGTAAATGATACACGGTCTGCAACGAGATTCGAGAATGCACACGATTGGTTGAATTAGATGTGTTCAATTACGACAATGTAAGGTACAAATGACTCTTTCTCTGACTCCGGGTCTCTCACGTTCATTTATCGGACTTAAATGTAGTAATCACTCTCCATCCCTCTTCCGTTACCGTGGGGTGAGGTCATGAAAACAGACCTTTTAGGGTACCTGTCTCCTCGGACCACCCGACGTCAGGTACCCCAGCGGTTCTCAGCCTGTGCTGACTCGCTGAAGTGAAAGTGAAAAGTGAAAGTACGTGACCTTTTTCTTTACCGTTGGGTGAGGTCACAAGAACGGACCTCTTAGGATCCCTGCCACCTCGGACCACCCGACGACAGATACCCCAGCGTGTCTCAGCCTGTGCTGACTTCGCTGAATCGTCGTCGTCGTCGTCGTCGTCGTCACTCTCCGTCTCGACCCTGACCTGAGGTCCGTTAGACTGGGGTCTCACCCGTATTAGGTTTCCCGGTGGAAGTGGGCGGCCGGGGGGGAGGTACCGGACACACGAGGAACTCCTAGTCCCGGTACTGGTCGAGTAGAGACCCAGGGGATGGTTTGTCGGGGTTTGTCGGCGTGAATCCTTTACAGACGTTACACTTGCTACTTTTCCTTGTTTTCCTCACCAATTCTTAGGAGGGAAGTCGATACGGGTACGCGTCCTTGATCTCTCCTCGGACCCTCGTCGTTCGTTTCTAATAGGGTCCTCGGTGTGGGTGTCCAGTAGGCGGGTCGTACACTCGTAATGACCCCACTTGTGTGCACTCCCTCCCCGTCCGACCCTCCCGGTGGTCTACCCGGGTCTCCAGTCCCTCCGAAAGACCTTCTCTGTGGATGTGGGTCGGAGGAAGGGGACCGAGAGGTTCCAGTACCCAGTGGAGGGTGAGAGGTGGATCCATCTCCGTCTTTCCTCCGGACATACTGGTCATCGTGACTAAGTCCTCAGTCATTCACAGGTCTCACCCCCACACACGGGGAGGACGTTCCTCTGGACCCGTCCCGACCGGTGTCTCTCTCTCCGAACTAAATTTACGGTAGTTGGGGTGGTCCTTCACTCTTCAGTTTCCGGTACCGTAGACCCTGGGGTTTAAGTGGACGGGAAGGGGATGGGGTAGTTGGGCGGGGGTGGGGAGTCTGGTGTCCTCGCGACCTCCTTGTCCGCCCTCCTCCGTCCTTTGTCGTTTCTTTCTGGACCCGAGGGAGGTCCCAAACCGACTCAGTTCAGAGTTGAAGAGTCGTCCGGAGTTTCCGAAGGCCACTGGTCGGACGTGGCGTGCGGGGGGGGTGGAGGACCAGTGGAGTAAGGTGTTTATGAGGTTTCAGAGATGGAGGTATGGAGACGAATCGGACCCGGGAGGGAGAAGGGGGTTTGGACAAGGTGGGTAGTGTCGAGGTGCATATAGGAGAACAAGTGCGTCGTAATAAATACTACTGTGGGGTTCCTTTTGTTAGTTTGGGATGGTGTCTCTTAACCAATTTGTGCGTTCCCGTGTGTGTCCGACCTTGTAATACGACGGTAATTTTTAGTGTAAGGTCTTGTCATAAATTACCACCCTTTTACTAGAACCGTATCATAATTCACGTTTTCCGTCCAATCTTTTGTCATTCATATCAAACTAGGGTTAATACTATATTTATGTATAAAACATTTTCTGACTGCCCGTTTTGTGGGTTCACGAGTGTAAAAGATACCTCTTGTGTCTCCGAAGAAATAAATAGTCTTTTTATCTTGTAAAATTTACTTAGGATGTCGGAAGCTCCGAGTCGAGCCCGTGGGGAGTCGAGCCCGTGGGGGGTCGGTTCTTCCGCCGGAGGTAAGATGCAATCAAGGGACTGAGGGACGGGTGACTCGAAGGCCACGAGTACGACAACGGACTCGTCAACCCTCCCGTCACCTCCACCCGCCCCCCCCGACGTCACGAAGGGGGCGGTACTCCCATCCCCGTCCCGGGTCGGTGGCGGAGGGACGACGGGGACGGGGGTCGGGAGGGTAGTGGGGTCCGACGGAACGTCTCTTAGGACTAGTGGACGAGAGAGGTGTAGAGGGTCGTCGTTAATGTCCAATTTGACCTCCCGATTAATCGACGAGTAAGGTGGGTCCCGACTGACTAATCGTCCTTATAGAACTACCTCCATTGACCTGAGGTTTTGCTCCTCCCGGGTCCTTCCTCTAGGACGACAGACTACGGACGGTTTGGGACGTCGAAGGACTTCCCCTCCTACCGTAGTCGACTCGGAGTCGGTGTAGTGTTGACAAGTGGGTTAGGAAGTTCTCTTCCCCGGCGATCCAGAGGAAGGAGACTTTTTGACCCAATTGCAAGGTCGGGTTGGATGACGGGGGTCGGGAGGGGATCACGTGGAAGACAAATCGTCTGGAAGAGTACCCAGTGCCTCCGGACAGTTCTTGTTTCGTAATCGGGTCTTTTTCTCACCTTCAGTGAACAAGTTCCAGTGTCCGTTCAGATCACTCCGTTGTTGGGTCCAGGGGGGAGGAGGGGTAGTTGTGGGAGAAGCCCTGAACGACACCGAAGAGGTGTAAGGGAGTATACCCTGAACCTCCCCCCCCGGACAGTGGAGGGTGTAAGACCCACAGGACGAGGAGTACTATCTCAGGTTCTCCGGTAGACGAGACGAGCGTGTCTGTCGGTTCCAGTGGACCGACGGTCACGGACAGTGTGCGTGTGTGGACCCCGACTCGGAGAGGACGGAACTTCCACAGTCCTGAGTGTGCAAATGAGACCGAGCCTCGGGGCACTTTAAGGGGTGGAGCCTCGGCCACGGTCGGAGGACTGTCAAGGAACCTGGGACTGACAGAGCTAGGTGTGCAAGGGTGAGGGCGGACTGGACCTCAGTACGTGTGCAGACCAGTTGTCACACTGTCCTGGTTCCTGTCTCGGAAAGTCGAGTGGTGCTCTCTGGAGGGTGTGGTGTACCCTTGGGCTCTCGGCCGTGCAGGTCCTTTGGCACAGCGAGTCTTCTTACGGGGGCCGAAGACTCGACCGATGACCACGGGACGGTGTCGGGTCTGATCGCCCTGTCGGGGTCGGTGTCGTTGGGAGGACCTGAACGCAATCCGGCTCCACCCTCTACTCTTGGGGGGCGCTACCGGAGGGGTGTCGGAGAGGGAGCCCTTGTGGTGTAGGTGGGCGGTACCGGGTGGGCGTGGAGGGTCCGGGTCTCGTCGCAGAATGGAGTCCAGTCCGCCCGAACATCCCTCACATCGACCCTCCCCCGGACCGCTAGAGAGAGAGACGGACACCCGAGTCCCCGGAGTCCCGGACACTCCCGTCCTCCGACACCCTCTTTTTCAGTTTGGTAGTCGGTCTCGCCCCCGTCGTGTCTTGCCAAGACCCCCCGTCACCCCCGGGTACGTGTGTCTCCCAGACTAGGGTGACCCGACCCGTTAATTGTGAGTATGTAGAGTGTGGGTCTGAGAGAGGGGGAGAACAACTGTGTGAGTGTATGTGTGAGCATGCACAAGAGTGAGGAAACGTGTGAACGCGAATATGTGTGTGTGCACGAAAGTGGACATGTGTAACGTGAGTCAGAGACTGTGTGAGTGTACAGTGACCGTGAGGGCGAGTGACCGTGAGTGTATGGGAGGTCCGGTGGTCGAGACCGCCGCCCCGAGACCCTCACCGCCCCAAGGACCGTCGTCCGTCTCTCCGCCCACACTCCTATACGGAGGGGGCGGGGGGCCGAGACGCTGGACCCCTTTCAGTTCAGAGACTCGGAGTGAGGAAAGTAGGTATTTTACCCGTATGGTAGAGAGGTCGGTCCCGACGACCCTTCTACTTTCCTCTGTTCTCTACGTGCTCGACCCGGTACATCCACGGGTCGGCCATAGTCCCTGACGGAAGGAAGGGTCGGACCGAGGGCCTCCGTCCGGGTCCAACCAGGGACTCTCGCCCACGATGTCTCGGGGCCCCACGGAGAGGCACCCGGACTCTAGGCCGAAGGACCAAGGGTTCCTACGGGAGCGGGAGGGAAGGAAGGGGACGGAGAGGACCAAATGAGGAAGTGGTTTATAAGAGGGTCCCGTCGAGCCCAGGGTCAGGGGGGTGGGAGGTACTCACCCCAGTTGTGATCCCTAAGTATATGAGAACCGCTCCGGGGTTCTGTGTCCGGACCCCGACGTTCAGGTTCCTCTTTCCAACCGAGGGTCGAGAGAGTCAGTGACGGACGTACCGGGACCCAGGTCGAGAGAGAGGGTCGGAGCCAAAGGAGTTGGAGAGTCAGTAACAAGTCAGTGATTCTGTATAGGCTGAGACACTGGGGTACTTGACGTCGTGTGGTCCGGAGGGACAGGGAGTGATAGAGGGCCTCAAACGGGTTCAAGTACAGGTAACTTAGCCACTACGAGAGATTGGTAGGGTAGGAAATTCTTTTTCTGGGTTCAGGGAAAGACTCGATAACGGTTCTCCAAGGTTAGGTTAGTCACAAAGAGTTTCACACCCTCTGCACGGTGTCCCCACGTATTCCCCTAAGATCCACCATACGTTTGTTAAAATAAAAGTATCCACAAATAAAAAGGTTACTGTTCGTATAGTGTCGACACTAAAATGCCTACACACCGCACCCCTCGTGACCCATTAGGTGGAAGTTTACACTCAGTTGTGTTTCTATTCCTGATTCTTTTACGTTCACGTCCACCGTGGGTCTCCACCGATATTGACGTCACCACTGTCCCTTTGTGTCGGTCGGTCGTAGAGTGTCCCGGACCGACGGCCGTCGGGAGTCCTCCCAATCGTCAAGGGAAGAAGAGACTGCCCGGTCCGGTCGGAGGGGAAAAGAAGAATTAAAGGGGCATACCGTGTCATGTTGTGTCCGGACCTGGGGGCCCCCTGAGTGTTCCGGAAGGTCTGTCCTATCTACATTCGCACCTACTTACGTTGAGTCCCCACCAATAGTATTGCACTCGTCTTCTACCGTTTCCGGAGATTCAGGCAAGGTTTCAGTTGTAAGGTAGTTCAGATTCTACGTTTTCACCTTAAGGATCGATGTACCATCCACTTATACCTCCTTGAGAGATCTCCGTTCGGAAGAACAAAGGACCCGACGTTTGCAGAGGAGGTTCTTCCTCCGTCTCTTTACCCGTGACTTGTCCAAGGTCCCAGGTGGACCCGAAAGGGTAGGACTGTTGTCTTGGTGTCGTCACACTTGGGTCATTCTCTCCTGGACGGATCGAGGTGTCCAGTGGTCGGGGTTTAATGTGAGGGACGACGGTCGTCTAGGGTTCCCCCGGAGGGTCACCGACGACTGGGACCTCCTGTCCTGGTCTACATCACGACGGTCGGGCCCAGTCTCCCGACCGGTCTCCGACCCGGTAAGAAGTCCGGACCCAGGAGGTTCGGTCCGGATAGGTCCGTCCCCGTGGGACTCACCGACGGGTTCGACGGAGGGTCATCTAACCGTGTTCAGTCGTTCCGGGTCCGGTCGGACCCGTCGGGGCAAGACCCGTCCGGAGGTCTGGTGGACCGACCGTCGGGACTCGGGTCGAGGTGGACTCGACCGTCCCGTTTGGTACGGGTGTCGAGACGAGGCTCGTGGGTCGACGGGGCTAGGTGTTATTACTTACCCGGAGGGCGAGGGAAGAGGGGTTTAGAAGACCTTCGAGGGTGAGAGGAGCCACCGTAGTGTTCCTCAACGATACCTTTACCCTGGTGTCCGTCTCACACTGTTACTAAACCCCGTCCCCTCCTGTACGTCACCCTCGGTCTTCGAGACGACCTGTACCCCCTGTCCCCACCCCCGACGGACACACGGTTCAGGATCTTTCTTGTACTCTAGGGTCGACGTCCGGAGTCTCGGTGTCCCCCGCTACCCCTGGTGCCTTCTCCAGCTCCCCCCCCCACGAAGACTGGACGGGAGGACCGAGGAACCGGGAACTCACCTCGGGTCCCTCGGGACCTTTAGTCTACGGATACACAGGTTGTTTTGATTGTGTACGGGACTCGTTGGACTCTCAAAGTACGTTTGTCGATGAAGTCCTACGACGGTTTCATCGAAGTCATGACACCCCCTGATCTTGGGTCATTCACAAGTCATTTGTGACACTAGTTTCTCTTACTATGACCACACACATATACGTACATACACACACACACATTCTCTCTCTCTCTGTGTACACTGACATGACCAGTTGGGTCAGTGTCTTAGTGTCTCAAACTTTCTGGGTGTGGGTAACATGTCTACCCCTCTGACTCCAGGTTACTTCCAGTCCCAGTTGGGTCGTTCAGTCGGTTTTTTAATCCGGGTCTTGAGTCCAGAGGAGAAGGGGTCTGGATTTGGGAGTTGGGTTATAGGGACCCAAAAGAGAGTAAGTAAGTAAGACAAAACGACTCGTCCATGAGGCACGAACCACTGACCCTATATCTCTACACTTCCTATGACGGGGGCGGACGGTCTTCGAGTCTCTCCTTTGTCCGGTAGTACCAGTCTCCCTCCCCCTACCCTGTCTCCAAGTTCCCTGACGTCCTCGGGTCCCTTCCAATAGCACCCCCAAACTCAATGCACGAAGGCTCGGTCCGTAGTCTCTGGAGACCGACAGGGGTCGAACAGAGGGTTGACGAGGGAGTCACGCTCGGGGGGCTGTCGAGGGTGTGTCTCCGGAGGTCACACCCTGTCATCGCTCGGGTGGACCCCGGGAGTGGAGGTCCTCCAGTATCCCACAAGGGGTAATCGTGTAGGTTAGGGGTCTCTACTCGTTGGTACTCTTTTCGTACAATAATGTGTCCTCCTCAAGTTTCTTTCGACCACGGGACTGACGGGAGGAGGACGGGGTCCGAGTCGGAGGAGAACGTAACAGGTGAGAAAGGAACAAGTAAGAACGAAAGGACCGTGGAACGTACTCGACCGGTATTGTGACCCGGACCCACCTCGTCTCTTGTTCACTCGGGATCTGTGGTCGGTAGTGTGAGCATCTAAAGTTGAGACAGTCGCGTCCGTCTAAGAGATGACGTCACCCCAAAAACCTCCCCCATCATGACTCTCTGTTCTCCCCTGTGGAGGATCTCAAACCGAACTTTCTGGGTGGTTGAGACGACATAGGGGTACCCGGTACGGAGGGTCGTCGACCATGTGTGAGGGTACTGGTTAAGGTTTGTCCACCTTTGGTTCTGGGACTCTCCACCGGTCCACCTGGGGTCCAGCGAGTCACGACTCCTCCGTCCTGTACCGTTCTGTCTCCTGTCACTCTTGTCTTCTATCCCCGGTCCGGGTCCCGACACCTTCCCCTCCTTCCTCCTCTATAGAACCTTCCGGAGGACCACCTCCTCCCTATGCCCAATCGAGTCTCGGACGGGAGCCGGAGGGTTGTCCTTTTCTGAAAGAGGTTCTCTCTCTTTACCTGGTCCCCAACAGGAGGGTCGGGAACACTGTCCCCCGAACCGACCGTCCATCTTCTACTCTCCCTGCGAAAGGAATTGTCGGTAGTAGGACAGGGTTGGGTGACTCCCGACGGGGTCACGGCAGAGTGTAGGGTTAAGGGAGACAAGTCACCCCTTGGTCGACCCCTACCCTTTTGTCATCTCTGTGTCTTTACCCCACCCCCGTCTGTGTGTTCCTTTATCCCCAGATTTCTTTCTCGTTGACACTGGGGTTACGGTCTCCCGTCTCCCCTCTGTCTCTCTACTTTACGTACCCGTCTTCCCCGGTAGGGAGGGAAGGGGTCTCGGTCTCGATGTCGACGGTCCTCCTCGGATATTTGGTCCCGAAACGTTTCTGAAGAGTCGTTATTTTAAGAATAAACTTTACTTTAGAATACGTCACCCCCTTCGGAAGATACGGTCTGTAATTTAGGTCTTCGGTATTTCACTTTTAAAACTATTTAGGTTGATGTATTTGTACATTTTTGTAGACATGTCGTTTGTGTGATATTTGGTTCAATTTTCCGTGACCCTCTTTTATGGTGATTATATGTTTCTCGGGGATGTTTAGTTATTCTTTTTTCTGTTTTCTTCTCCCTTTAACCGTCACTTAATCTTTGGGTGTCTCCTTCTTGATTTTAACCGGTTATTTGTATACTTTTCTACAAGATAGAGTGATCGTTAGTCCCTTTACGTTTACTTTTGTTGTACTATAGTAAAAAAACGGGGAGTCTGACCCTTTTTAATTTTACTGACTATTGTTGGTCACGACCGTTCCTACACCTCTTTACTCGTGAGTACCTGGTCGATTCCCTCCTCCTAAACCGAGTTGGAAACCTTCCCGTTAAACCCTTCTGACTTATTGTAAAATTTGGGTGTGTGGGATGTTGGATCTTTAGAGTGAAGATCCTCGAAGAGGATGTCTTAACTATCGTATCCGTGAGTATATATTTATAAGTTCCTACGAGTATCGTCGTAACGACCACTCTCATTTTTTCTTTACCGGATTTACAAATAGTCATTCCCTTACAAATTTGTTTTGTGTCGTGTAGGTATGATACCTTGTGAGGCGTCGGTGCGTCGGTAAACTGTCTTCCTCCGTGTAGATACATATTGTTATACTTTTTTTTAGTTCGACATGTTACGATAAAGTCTTACTCGGGTAAAAATATTTATCGTCTAACAAGCAAATACGGGGTTTTCCGACCTTCTGTTATACGTCTGTCATATCCCTAGTGAAGAATCGTCCCCGTGTTCCCCCGAAAGTGTCAGAGGTAACGGATGTTTACACAGCAACTTAAAAGTTATTTCTCAAACGAATTAGGAAGTTTAGGACGATTCTGAGGTCATATTTTACGTCTGGACTAGTCTAACCGACACCAACTTTCCCCTCCCCGAATACATCGGGGTGAGGGTCGGAGACCATACCCCACCCTCATCCCGATGTATCCTGGTCAAACTCCTGGAGTCGACCTCTTACACTTCGGGTATGGAGGTGACGGGGTTTGGTTCCGGTTACCCCTCGGGAGGGACCGGTCTACCGTGAGTAACCGTCGTTTCGACAAACGTTACTCCGGAGTCACCGGTGACCCGTAGAGGTTGGACCTGACTAAAGAGACCCTACGTCAGTGTCAGGCACCGACGCGTCCTCCCCAGCTCCCCGGGAATACGGGTCCACGGGGGTGGGGGAGTTCGGGATAAGACTCCTGTGTCGAGACTCCGGTCGTACCCCATCCCAGGTCGTAGAGACGGGTCCCGTTCCCCCGGGTTGTTCGTTATGTTTGTCCAGCACGATTTCGGTTCCGGTGACCGAGGAGTCGTCGAGAGACCGGGAGCACCCGACCCCACCCTCAGAGGGGATTCACTGGTCTTTCGGGACCTTGTAGTACTAGAACTATTGGGATCAGATTCCGAGTCCCTCGGAATCCCTCACTCCCGTTGTACCCTCCCCGGAAACGTCCAGGTCGGGACTCGAGAGTGTCTCGAGATCACGATCCCTTCCTCCCTCCCTTGTTTCTCTTCTGTTTCGTTGTCCCTTCGACGCCACGAAAAGAGACACGCCTCTCTCCGACCCGCTCGGCCACGATGTTCGTCTCCCGTGACCACACACGTCCACGCACCACGAGTCTCTCCCCGAACACACACAGACGTTTCCACTTGATACCTGTCCCACAACTCATAACGGTACAGATATAGATCTCAGTCACTTACACACACACACACACACACACACAGACACACACACACACAATCCCACATTCCTGTCGGTCAACCGAACACCTTTCCGGTCCCCCACCCCCCTCACTTTTCACTTTCACAATCAATGAGTCAGCACAGGCTGAGAAACACTGGGGTACCTGACATACATCGGGTGGTCCGAGGAGACAGGTACCCTAAGAGGTCCGTTCTTAGGACCTTACCCAACGGTGAAGGAAGAGGTCCCCTATAAGGACTAGGTCCCTAACTTGGGCCCAGAGGACGGAGCGTCCGTCTGAGGAATGGCTGCCTCGGTGGCCCCTTCTACCTCTCCGGTCCTCGTCCACCGTTTAGGCCTTTGGGTAGGGGGTGACCGGGAGTCGGACTGGGTGACGGGGGGTTATGATAGGAGGGGAGGTCAGTCTCCTCTACAGTTCCTGGTTTCAAACACCCTTCTTACTCTCCCAATAGTGTTTCGAATCGGGGGTCCGTCCGTGTCCCACCTCGTCTTTCTCGCACCGGACCCCTGAGTCTATAGACCGAAGGGTAGGATCCCGTTGAACTCCCCAGTGTAATTGGTACAGGGGACCCTTAGCTACTGTTGTCTCTAGAAGTGGTCTCAGGGGTCTCTGCCCCTTAAATCCTCCAGACTCGTACCTTTGACGTGTTTTGAGCTGCACTCAAATGCGTGCACCACACCCCGCCCCTCTCGTACAGACAAAGTCCAGACCCCGGTACCGAAAGTAGTCTAAGGGGTTCCCTGGGTGTCTGGTTTCTCTGAGTCCTGGTAGTTCGTCCTCCCTCGTTCCGACCCGGGGACTTCCTGTCTCCAGAGTCCCCGAGCCACAGGTGGACAAGTAAGTACCGACCGTCCCGTCGGGCTAAACCTCCCGTCCCCGATCCCGTCCAAGACGTCGAGATCCGGGGTTCGTCCCGTGACGGGTGAGGTTCTCAGGGTTCCACATCTGCGACCAAGCTCGTCCCTACTCTCAACAGGTTCCACTCGTTCTGACGGGACCGTCCTCCCCTCGTGTCCGACTACCCCTGTCTCTACTCCCACTCGCTCACCACTGAGACTCGGAATGAGAGTCTGAGAGGCCCGGAGACACATGAGTAGAATGGGGGGTCCGATGAGTTCCATCTGGGACCCTCAGATAAGACTCGCGTACTTTCCTTCCGGGTCCGGTACGTTCCCACTCCGAGCCCGAATCGTGACTCACACGATACGGTACGATACAGTGAAGTCAACACAGACTGAGATACACTGGGATACCTGACATCGGTAGGTCCGACGAGACAGGTACCCTAGGAGGTCCGTTCTTATGGCCTCGCCCAGCGGTACGGGAGGAGGTCCCCTAGAAGGACTGGGTCCCTAACTTGGGTCCAGAGTACAGAGGACGTAACCGTCCGTCCAAGAAATGGCGATCGTGGGGGACCCTTCGTCGTGACGCACACGTGAGGACGTAAACCCTCAGAAGGGTGGACAACAACCGGACTCGGGGAGAAGGGAGGACCCTATCCCTCGTCTGACGGGACCGACGGGGTGTGACGATTGATTCAGACGTTTCGGGTTCGGGAAGAACCTACAGTGGTGGAGGGTTTACTGTCACTGGGGTCTTTCCTCTCCTTATTCTCCAAAGTAATGTCAGGACCTGACCTTAGTTCCCTTGGATCCCCGACGTGTCTTCGGGACTCGTCTCGACCGTCCGACCCCGTATACTCGAGTCCCCTCGGGGGACTTGACAGAGTCTAGGGAGGTCCCAGGAGAGAGTCGGACTGCACCCCTTTGACTCCGTGTCTCGTTCGGGAGATAGGACCCAGTGTGTCCCTCAACCACCGTCTAGCCCCGGTCCTAGGGTCCGGAGGGCGGGGACCGACCCAAATGAGACCCGTGTTTGCGTCGAGTGGGGGGAGTCCCCTGAGTCACGGGTAGAGTCGTGGGGATGAGGACGGTCTTTCTCCGTCGACCGTGACCCCTGGGTTGTGTGACTCAGTATACGTCCGGACGTCCCGGGGACCTAGGTCTGTGGGGCTCAGAGACAAAGGAGGAGAGATTTTGTCTCCATGTCCTGAAGGGACCACCGGGTGACTAATTCCTAGACGGACGGTTACATCCTCTGTAGCCAAAGTGGGGAAAAAGACCCTTCTAAAGTGTGCGGTGTTCCGTTGATTCGGGTGCGCGGTACTGACGACTTCGGACTCGAGATCTCGGGTGCTTGGTGTTGCTCTCTTCGGTGGCGTTCCTCTTCGGATCTCTTTCGGGTGTACGCCGCTACTTCTGGGTCATGTCGGTTTTTCTTTATTTACCTATTTTAATTCGTCGATAATAAAATGTTTATTTATTTTTATTCTGTCCACGTTTTTGAGGACCATACTCCTAGTCGCCTTGTTGTCTTACGAATCTTGTTCTGTCCTCGGGAGAGGTGGCGGGGGTGGGGGTCCAGACCGGAGTCAAAGGGGTGGAGATTTACCCTTCGAACGAGCTCGGAGACTTTGAGGACCCTTTGAAAGGACCCACGGGTCGGGTACGGTCACAGACACCCCTATGTCCGCCTCCGTCTCTGATCCCGGACGGGAGCACCTCAAGGGACGTTCGTTCCTGACCGTTCACACCGACACCTTGTCTCCGATGAGTCGTCTTGACCCACGCTTTCGCGGGTGCCGGCCCGAGGGCTTGCGTGTCGGTGTGACGGTGTCAGAGGTGGAGAGGGGCGACGAAGTAGGGGTCGGCCAGGGTGAGTAATGGACAGACAGGGGAAATCCGTGATCCAAATATGGGAACGAGGTCCCCGGTACTCTTGGAACTTGTATCTTTTGAGTCATACTCCGAACCGTCACTGGTTCCTTCCGAAGGATCTCCCATGTCCTGTTTATCCCAGTTCAAGAGGGTCGCACGCGCATAAGAGTCAGTGAAGTCAGCACAGGCTGAGAAACGCTGGGGTACCTGACATCGGACGGTCCAAGAGACAGGTACTCCTAAGAGGTCCGTTCTTATGACCTCACCCAACGGTACGGGAGAAGGTCCCCTAGAAGAACTGGGTCCCTAGCTTGGATACAGAGAACACCGAGAACGTGATGTCCGCCTAAGAAATGACGACTCGGTAGTCTCTTCGGGCCAAGAGTGTCGTCCGGAGCTTATAGGTCTACTCCTTAGGTGACCTCGGTGACCTTCAAAGTATGTCCAGGGGAACCGGACCCGTCTCTACGACCTAGGGTGGAATCCGACCGGAGTCAGTCTCGACGCTGGGGACGTCCCCTGAGTTCCCACACCCCCCTTGGACCCGTGTTCGACGGGCGACGGGGAGGAGGTGTCGGTACCTGACACTGAGGTAGGGTCTCTTTAGTCAGGACCAGACTCTTCGGGTCGCCGGTGGCTCCGGCGTAACGGTAGCCACTCACGGCAGACCGGTCCCTCCCGAGGGGCTGTCTAATTCTCGTCACGGTCGGGCCTGAGTAAGTATAAGGTCAGACCGACGGCCGAAGTTATACCGACTCTCTGCGCTCCCGTCTCCGCCGGGAGGCTCTTACGGACCGCTACTAAGGAGAGGCTAAGGTTAAATAAAAGATAGTAATTACGAAAACTTTTCGGGGTGTACGAGACGTTTGTCCCTTCCTCGTACCCCGACCCCTCCCCTCCTCTTCTCTCCCGACCCCCGCCTGCCCCCGTACTGTCTCCACCACGCCCGTCGTCCGCTCCCCGGGACTCTGGATCCAAGTCTAGAGGTGGGACAGAGGTGGACGGACCTCTGGGCCCCTGTCTGGACCGGAGAGGACCCGACACCCCTTGTCGGGGGACGAGACGGGTGAAACCCCCTGTGAAAGGTTCTAGAGGACTCCCCAGTCTCCACTCGTCCGAAATATGTGTCACTTCTCGACATGTGAAGCTCCTCGGCTTTCGTTTCGTTCGGACTGACTGACACCGTTGTCTCCGGATACTTGACCTGGGGACGGAGGGGTCGATGTGACCGCCGGGGGGTGGGTTCCGAGGTCCTTTCCGGAACTGACGGAGACTGGTTTCGTGTTCGTCTCCTCTGTTCGTGGTCCTAAACCTGTGGGGATGGGGAGTGGGATGAGGGTAGGGGACGGAAAAGACAGAGTCTGAGTGTGAGGTCGGAGGGAAGGGGGTGTCTGAGTGGTTCCTAGTCGGAGGGTTGGTCGTAGGGAGGATGGGATGATGGTAGACGCACCTCGAACCTCATCCCAACCCCCTAGTAAGGGTGTGCAGGAGACGAGTCTTGGAAGGTCTCCAGGGGTAGTGGATTCGGGTTTGAGGGGTGGAGGTACGTTTCGAGAGGGTCCGTTAAGTCCGGGTAGACCCGTCGGGGTTCCCGAGGGACCGGACTGGGGTGGGAGTCGAGGTCGTGACTGGTGGGGACCAGACACGTGTACGATAAAGGTCAGACTTTGAGAGAGGAGGAGCCGAGGTCAAGTGGACAGTCTGAGGATGGGGAAGAAGTTCTACGTCGGGTTCAAGAGGGGACACGTTGAAGAGGGCTGAGGGGACCGGTCAGGACGAGACACGAAGATTCGTACGGCATAGGTGGAAGATGCTGAGGCATTATGCCAGTGCTACACACAAACCGTCGAGGGGAGGTAAGTCACTCGGGACCACCGGTCCCCGACGCAGACTAAGTAGGTCGCGTAAGGATCACGAACCGTTTAAAGGACCGAGTGTCTCTGAGTGACTGGGTTAGTCGACCAGAATTGTCTCGTGGATGGCCCACAGTCTGAGACTCGACCCACGACCCGTACGTCGTCGTTTCTGTCTCAACCAGGAACGGGAGTTCGAGAAGGTCTCCTACACGAGTCCCTTACAGACAACTTACTTACTTGTATGCTGGTGGAACGTTTGCCTCTTTGACTCCGAGTCCCACTTTTGCGGGACGGGCTCCCGTGAGGGACGGGTGTAGAGAAAGATGAGACAAAGAGGGGATCTTGGAATCGTCGTCACTCCTCCTTAAGTTTTGCATTCCAATCGCAGTTTTTCCTTTTTTTTTCCTTTTGCTCTTACATCACCTAAAAGGGGGGAAAGAGGCATTACATTTCTTTTAACGAAAACGGTTGATAGTGTCGAATTTTCGTTAATCTCAAAAACCTCCCCTGAGACCCGTGCTCGTCTTCTCTGTCTCGCTCGCGGGGTACGTCTTAAAGAGGTCGCAAGCAAACATGGTTCGTTTTGCGCCCATCCCCCAAACCCCCCTTCCCCTACACAATTTTCGTCGTTAAAGGTCGTCGTCTCTACCACCTCTATTTTATAAATGTCGGAGGTTCCCTCCCCGGACCCTCCCCGGACCCTCCCGGTCTCTGTGGGGCGGGGGGATCAGGAGTAAGACCTCCGTCCTTTTCCCTCCTATTTCTTACCCTCTGTTCCTTTCGGTGGAGGGACGGTGAGGACGTGACTACCCGTGAACTCTGTTCCTCCCCTCTTCGGGGGTCTACGGGGCCGAGAGAGTGGTGAGGGGGTGGTCCGTCCTGGGTGTCGGTGGTGGGTAGGGGGTCGGTAGTCTCTAGGTGGGGAGGTTAGTAGTCAGGACCGAGACGAGTTTTAGACCTCTTGTAGTGGTGAGGTCCGACCGTAAGCTCCGCACGTGTCAGTCCGGGGAGAGGTCTGAGTAGGGGTCTACGAGGGTTACCCCGTGCGTCGGGACTGGCAAAAGACTCTCCGGAGGAAGCCAGGGTGGAGGTCCGGAATGGGACTCTTCCCCCATATTCCTCACACGTGTGGAGGGGAGCCCCCCTCCATTCCGTCCAAACTCCCACTTCTGGGTCTCGTCTACTGGCTCGGTTCCTGTGTGTGGGGATTCGACGTGTGATCTGAAGGTCTTTACGGAGAAGGTGACTTGTCGGAGAAGGGGTGGCCCTGGGAAGTGAACTGGGAACCGGAGAACGGAGGTTTATGTCTCGTCGGTGGTTGTCGTAGAAGGACTTAAGATTGAAGGAGGAAGGATCAACGTCGTGTCTGAGAGGAGCACACCGTGTGTTTACTGTGTCGGAGGTGATCTTCGTCTACAAGGATCCAAACTTACGGTTGGGGAGGTGATTGACACACTGGAAAGGTACAGGGAACTAGAGAGATTTGGAGTCAAAAGAGTAGACAATTTACCCTTGTCATCATCATGTTTAAAGTACCCCAACAAAAATCTCAATTTACTCCATTATATAAATTTCATGGACCGTGATACTGATCACCCACACGTCACTTGAGTGGAGACGGGATGAAGTTGAGTGAGGAGTTCCCACTGAGAGGTCCGGAGTTCACCGGACACGGGTACGTGTGTCCGAGGGTACGGTGGAACGGTAGGGGACTATTTCCGTGTCTTCCGTGTGTGGTCGACCCACGTCTCCCACTCTCCGTGACTACACGAAACGTGTGTGTGTCCCCGGACTAGGGAGGTGTGTCTCGGTCCCTCGGGAGTGAAAGAACCGAATCCTTCCTAAGGAGGAAGGATTCCTCCCCCCTACGGAGGCAACCTTGGGACTCTTGGACGGGTCGGTCCACCTTCCTCACTGGTCTCCGAGTCGGAAGGGAGGTCAGACACCGATGCCGGGTCGGGAGTCCTTATGAGTGTCAGGACGGACTGGGTCCCGGGTCTCTTGTCGTCAATCCCGTTTCGGGTCTCGTCTTTGGTCCTGAGTTTCTGGCACTCTAGGTCGTTTCGATCCATCAAAACCAAAGTTTAGGGTCTGGGTGGTGACTGGTTGGTTCACTGGGGGGACTCGGAGTCAAAGGAGGAGACATGTTACCCCGGGTATTACCGGTGGAGTGACGTCACTCGTGATTCGAGAAGGCCGCGGAACGGCCCCAAGGTCGTGCGTCCGTCGGCCGCACCCCCGGACACGACCGAGACCGGGTGGACGCGGGCCTGAGACCGCGTCCCTCTCGTCTTCCTTCCGGACCTCTGCCTCGTCGTTCCTGGACGGGATAAGGATGCTGGGACCGGTCGGGTGACGGGTGGGTCGTCCACCGGTTTCCTGGTCAGTTGTCTACCCGGTCACCGGTGTCGGTTAGGACGGATGGGAAGAGTGTCGTCTTCGCCAGGTAAGGGACGGAGTGAAGTAGGTCCTCTCCACCACTGTACGGGGCCCAGGTGTCGGGGGTAGGTCGGTGAACCCCCTCCGACCGACAGAAGGAGAGGTAGGGGTGGACGTCTCTTATGTGTCCGAACTACATCCCAGACCGTCACTACGTCCCGCACCTGCTCCTTAGTCTTCCACAAAACTGGACAGAAGAGAATGAGAGGGAGGTCAGTGGAAGGAGGGTCCCCTGAGAGGACGAGTGACGAGGATGAAGGCAGGAGTTCTTTATTCGGGTCGTCATTCACACCGTGTTTGGTCCCAAGAGGAGTGACACCCCCGTCGCTACCCTCGTGTCCTTCTGGCAAAGTCGGGACCTACCGACCCGGAGCCCGGTGGGGCGACTTCGGAGGAGGGGTTGGACGTGTGGGTGTGAGGGGTGACCATTTGTTCCACACACACACGCACACACACGTACACGCACATGTCTTCCGTCTCGTCGAGGATTCTTGGACCCCGGCTGGGGTCCTACTGACTGTCGGGAAGGGGTCGACCCGGGTGGAGACGGGGAAACTTGGTCTCCCTCGTGACCAGACAGACTTGGTGTCGGGGTGTTCCCGGTCCTCGTCCCCTAAGACCCTGACTCTTTGGTCTGAGGACTGAAAAACGGTTCCGAGACGTTACGAAAAGAAAAAAAAAAAAATTGTAAATAAATATATAAATAAATAAATAAATAAACTGTCGTAATCCAAAATCAACGCCGTACGTCTTAGAAGATAGAAGCAACGTCGTACGTTCTAGAAATCAACGTCGCACATCCTAGATCAAGGGACTGGTCTCTAATTTGGGTCCGGGGGACGTAACCCTCGAGGCTCAGAGTCGGTGACCTGGTGACGTTCATGTTTTCGTAACATAAACGTTACGAAAAGTTACACTGTGAACTCTACCCCAACCGGTGAGGGACACGGAGTCAAAGGGATAGATTTTTCTTACTCTAGTAGAGGCTCCGATGGCAGATCAAGGTTGCAAGAGGTCAAGGTATAGACACTGGGGCCACTGGGAGTGTCTTAGTTCTCCACGAGTGTTCAGTGGTTCCCGTGATTCCCGTCTCTTTCGTACACACCCACGGTCCTCCCGTCTTAGTGGGACTGGGGTTCCTCTGTTCCTTCGGGCCCCTCTGACCGTGGACGGGGTCCGACCGTCCTGTGGGCCGGAGGGAGGAGTTTCTCTTTAGACCCGGGTCCGCCCTCTCACCTCTGTCGAGGAGGTACACCGATCTCCGTCGGTTTCGGGCGGGAGGAAAGACGTGGACGGGGTCGGGTACGGAGCGAAGAGTAGAGACAAGACTCCGATGGTTTCTGAGTCGGGTCGGGTCTAGAGTCCGCGTCGGGGGATGGAGGGGGGGTGTGTGGGAGTCAAGAGGGTTTCGGGGACCGATAGGTCCGACCCGGGGATTCGTGGTGGGGGCTTGAGGTCCGTCGGGAGGGGAACGGAAGGGAGGACGGTAGGTTTCACCGACCACGCCCGTCGGGACGCGGAACACGGTCGTCTCCGAGGGGACCGGGACGTACCGGTCTCGGACTATTGTCAGAGGATTTAATTTGTTATTTGTTCTTCAACAAAATCTAAAAGGACTGTGACGTCAAGGACTAATTAGGGGCGTCGTTTGTTTTCCTTTTCTTGGGGCCGATAGGATTTTCTCTGAGTGAAGGACAAAGGTCCGCCTTGGAGGTCGGACTCGGTCTCCTTGGTGGGATCGTCGAAGGATGGGGTCGGTGGACGGGTCGAGGTCCGGCGGAGGCCGGAGGGGAGCGGGGGTGTCAGAGCCCGTTAGGACCCGACTGTGGACATCTGTCGGAGGGTCTAGGGTGAGGAGAAGGGCGGGGGAGACGCGACACACTGGCACCTGTCCGGTCCAACAGAAAGTCCGGAATCAGAGGCGTAGAGAGTTCGTAGGAGTGAAGAGTTCCTCTTTTACTTAATACACTGGTGAACTCCATTCTGTTCGTAAAAGAATATAAAAAACCTCTACCTACGACTTTATAAATCCCCACTTTACAGTACTACAGATATTAAATGAGATTTGATGAGGTCTTTCTTTTTCTATTTCGTTTTATACCATTTTACAGTTGTTGACAATTTAGACCCACTCGCCCATATACCCTCAAACGATGTGATGAGGGAGATAGAAAGACATGGAAACTTTTACAAGGATTGTTTTTCATTTTTTTTTTTTTGTTTTTGTGTTGCGCAACCAGTGTACTCGGTCCTGGGGTGTTTATTATGGAGGACGAGGACCGTCCGGACTTTCCGTCGACCCAGAGAATTCATCCAATTTGTACGGGGGACGGTAGGGGAAATACACCAAAGGGATCTTTAGCGAAAACGTGTTTAAGGTGACTCAGGATCGAGGTGTAAATCTTCGGACTCGTGTAAGTCTTCGGTTTGTGTCGTGAATTACTTCGTTGACAAAAGAAGACTGGTTGGTGGAAGGAGGGTGGGTGGTGGAAGGAGGGTGGGTGAAAGAGGGACGGGAAGAAGTTTTACTGGGACCTAATCTGTAGAAAAAAAAATTATAAGTAAAAATAAATAAAAAAACCGACGAGGTCCAGAATCAACGTCGTACACCCTAGATCAAGGGACTGGTCCCTAGCTTGGGACCCGGAGGACGTAACCCTCGTCTCTCAGAATTGGTGACCTGGTGGTCCCTTCGGGGACCTAATCTCTAGACCTACGACCGAGGTAGGAGTATACCGGTGATGGGAGAGACTCGGAGTCCAACGACGAGGGGACGGAGTGGGAGTAATTGGTCTTTATTACTGTTCAGTCCCTGACGAATCCGCAGAGTAAGTTTCCGTGTCACAATGGGGTGTCTCTGACTTTAGGGGTGAATTATCTACCCTTTCGACTCTGGGTCCGGTCCTCTCTGACCTTCGTCTTGTGTCTTCTTCGGTTGTTTCCCTCCACTCTCACTCGTTTTCGAGGGGAAGTGGAGGAGGGATAGAGAGATGAGGTTGGGACCGTCACGCTTAGATTCTTTCCTAGTGGTCGTGGAGGGAAAGAGAACAAGGATAAATGCTCGTAGGACCAGTCCTTATTTACTAGTACTAGCGTTAGAGGGTCGGTCCGGGTCGACTGGGTGTGGTTGCAACCGGTCCGGGCGGAGGCGGTTAGCTATTACCTTCTCAATAGTCATGGGGGTTTATTAGTTAACGATTAACGACCTACGGTACGTTAAGTAGCCCCTCTCAATACACACCGGTCACTGACCCGTAGGGGCGGGACCGGACTGCCTCGGAGGGTCCCCTGTCTTCCGGAGTAGACATCACTCGTAGAGTCGTCTTTTCGGCGGTCATTGAGCCTCGAAGAGTTTCTCTACAGGACCCGAGTCGGTCTTAGAGGTCTGGGTTTTTCCTCCCCCTTCTCCGTCACCGGTGTCTCCGAGACTCCCTACCCGGTGTACGGGACCAGTCGGGTAGGCCAGGGTCTAGGGACCTAGACGGTCCATGGGTCCTACTTATTCGGGTCGGGAACGGTGGTTCCGTAAGGGTCCGGTACTCCTCTCTGGTTGACGGTCCATAGCGTCCGGAACGTGTGTCATCCGGAGTGTATGTCATCCACGTGTCGTTCACAAACGTTTTGCATTTCGTCTATGCGACGAGACTCAAGACTCCTTCCTCTTCGACGAGGGTCGATCCCCCTGGTCCTCCCTAAAGATTTGTGGCGTAAGTCCGACTCACACCTTTTCGTCCACCCTAGATGCCCGTCTCTACCTCCTTCCTGAGTCCGTCCCCCCAGTCATCCCACTTGGGGACCTCCTTCCTTTCGGTGTCGTGCACTCTTCCTCTCTTACTCGCCGTAACCCGACCTCGGATTGACGTGTCTCCTGATACCTTGCTCTACCGACCCACGCCCCTCTTAGCCTGAGACGTTTTGTGACTCCCCAGGTCTGCGGTCAGACTCCTTGTCCCTCGGGAACCTCCTACGACTCACCCTCGCACTGTTGGTCGTACACAGACCTTCCTGGCAATTTACGGTGCCTCAGGTGTCAAGGACGGTCCAAGGCGGGGTGCTCCCACCCCCGATCGGAATGAGTAGAGACAGGGGTCTCGTCGGTCGCGTCGGCCCGGGTCTCCTTTGTGGGTTGTTCTCTTGGCGACTCACTAGTGTCCTGGTCGTCTACATCCTGCCCCTGCGGACCGGAGCGTCGACACCTTCTACTACAAACATAGTTTTGTACATAAATGTCATCTCAGGGTTTGTGTCGGAACCCTCCGTCCGTCCCTCCCCTAATAGAACGTGAATGTTTCTCCCTGCGACTCCGAGTTTCTCCCTGTGTGTCACTGGGTCGGTTTCGGTGTGTCGACCCCCTCGGGTCACAAGAGGGGTCTTCTCTCGGGGCTTCCGACTCGGGACGAACGGACCCGTCCCAGGTTCCCACGGGTTCTCCATTTCCGAGGGGGGTGGGGCCTGTGTGGGACTGTGTGTGTGTGGACAGGGGTGGGGATGGGGTACAACCTGTCTGTACAGTAACCTCTTTACGGGGTTAGTGACGGAGTGACTCGTAGGGGGTGTCATTGGGGTCGACCCTAACAGACAGACAGTGGTACCGTCGGACAGGGACGTGCACATGGTCTCTGTCCCGATCCGTCTCTGAGAGATCTTAGGGGTTCGAGCCAGATCTGTCTGAAACAACTTCTGTCTGGGTGAAGAGGGGTCGGAGATGAGGGGGCGTCAAACCCTGGGTATAGTTCCGTCGTTCTCAGGACCTGGTCCTCAGGTTTCTGTCCCAGTTCCGGTTGAGTGACACACTGAGACCTCTTAACGAACGTTCAAAGAAGTAGACACTTTACCCTGTCACGAGAGAAGGATGAAATGTCGTACGGTACCCCTGATTTACTCCCTACCTCATATTTTTGAATGAATATTTTAATATTTGACCCGAAGGATCCACCGTAATCGCCATTTCTTGGACGAGCGGTCACATCCTATACGTCCTCTGGACCCAAACCAGGGATCCAGTTCTTCTAGGAGACTTTACCGTTGGGCGAGGTCATAAGAACGGACCTTTTAAGGTACCCGTCTCCTCGGACCACCCGGTGTCAAGTACCCCAGTGTTTCTCAGCCTGTGTTGATTCGTACGTACATGGTGTAATTTAATATTTCGTGTAAAAAAGGACTTTTTATTCCGAGGAGAAGTCGGATCTCTGACTTTGAGGTCGTCTTGAGTGAAGAGAGAGGGTCGTCTCCCGTTTTGTACTGACTGTGAATGACTCTGAGAAGTCACATAGTTCGATCGCGTACGAGACACACATAATAAAGTTTCACACAATTACTGTGGGTCTCTTCCCCAATAGTAAGAGTGTATTCTCTGCTTCTTTGACTCCGGTCTTTTCACTAAACGGACTCGGGTAGGTCGAGTCTTCTCCGACTCTGTCTTAAGTCTGAGTCAAGGTCTACCGAGGGTACGGGTTCCGTTCGGGAAAATTAGTGTGGTCTGACTAGACTCCCCGGGTAAAGGTATGAGGTTTTAGAGTTTTGATGTCTTAGTCACTAGTCCCATTCCGACGTACAGTGTGGACTCGACGCACAGTGTGTGTATATGAGGTGAGTTTGGACTCTGGGACTGTAGTCTCCGTGACACGGTGGGGTACCGGACACCTGGTCGTCCCGGTCTCCTGACCGTACCCCTTACCCCCACCCCACAGACCGTGTCAACCAGGACTCAATTAACCTAGTCAGGACCCGTACCTCGGCGGACAGGACGACGGGACCGTCTACCCACGACTCTGACCCGGTGGACGGTTCCGGGTCGGAGGTACAGGTTTGGTTGGATCTGTGACTCCAAGGTGAAACCGGGGGAGGGTGGGACTGGGATCCCCACCCGTCACGGGAGTATCTCGTCTTCCGGTCTCACCGTCGGCGATAGGGAGGACCCACCGCCCGAGGAGGGGACTACACCGGTATACCGGGGTATGAGAGGGACTGTCGACCTGCCAACTTCGTTCACGGACTCCTCCGGGAGACGTTTCCGGGGTTCCGGGGCCCGTGGGGTGGGTAGGGACGGGACGTCCGGCGTCCGTGTCGGTCCTTTTGGGGGCCGACCTCGGGGACGGGGGTGGGTTGAACGAAACACTGGAGCACACTCAGTGACCGAGAGAGACCCGTAGGTTGAGAAGGAGAGAGTTTATCGCCACGACTGGGCGGGAGATGGCGAAGGGGAACGTAAGGTGAAGGGTCCAGTGACGGAAGGTGGGTTTAAGTGAGGTCCAGAGGTTCCTCTGTTTGAATAGGTAAAATGCTTGTACTTTTGACTCCGGGCTCTTTGAAGTCCTTGAACGAGTTCATGCGTGTCCCCTTCCCGGTTATTATTTCTGAGTAAATAACTGTGGTCCTACGGACGGCTGAGACATTCGGGTCCTCCACCCTTACTACTACGGTCTCCGGGACGGAGTGAGACTGGCGGACGTAGTGAGGTGGACTGAGGGGTGGGTCGGGTTTATAGAAGGAGGAGGTAGTCTTCCCCTTGGTACGTGTCGGGGAACCGGTAGGGTCGCTTTCGACCGGTCCGCGGACCGGGACGAGAACGGGGGTGGTGGTCGGACGTGAGGGTTTCGTCGAGATCCTGTCGCCGGGACTGAGGCCGAGAGGGTCGGTTGGTGAGGGTGCTGGTGGTCTCCCTCGCCAAATTTAACGTTTAGACTAGCGCAGGGAGGTCTTGAAGTGGGCTGTTGGAGACTTATGTTTTAGTCGGGTGTGAGGAGTCGACCCGTGAGTTCTAGGAGGAGGCAGAACACGGTTGGACGAGACACGGACGACACGGGGACGTCCTTGGTGAGGTGACGTTTGTGCAAGGGGGAGGGCACGGACCGCGGAGGGTGGCGGTTCGGAAACGATTGTGATACGGTAGACGGACCTTTCGGGAGTGAGCCAGCGTAGGAGGTGAGTAAGTGAATAGGTCGTGTAAAGGACTCGTAGGTGGTTCACAGTCTTTATAGACTTGTCCAGTCGGGAAGACCCAGGTAGACTTTGTCGGGCAACGGTCGGAGGGAGGGGACATGGAACGCCCCGGATCGGGTCCGACGGAATATGGGTCCCCACACCCAGGTACAGACACTGAGGAAAGTCTCGAGTAGGTCCCTACCCGGGTCCAAACAGTATTCATGGGAGTCATACTCGAGGGTCCAGAGTTTCGTTCTCTCCGGGGGTTATACCTCACTAGGGGTTCACCTGTCAAGGTCCGTCACTTCCCGTTCCGGTTAACCCTGTGCCAAGGACCCTCGTCTATAACTCCGGAAGTCAAGTCAGTCAAGTCAAGTCAGAGAGTCAGCACAGGCTGAGAGACGCTGGGGTACTTAGCGTCGTACGGTCCGGAGGGACAGGTAGTGGTAGAGGGTCTCAAGTGAGTTTAAGTGTAGGTAGTTCAGCCACTACGGTAGGTCGGTAGAGTAGGAGACAGCAGGGGAAGAGGAGGACGGGGGTTAGGGAGGGTCGTAGTCTCAGAAAAGGTTACTCAGTCGAGATACGTACTCCACCGGTTTCATGACCTCAAAGTGGAAATCGTAGTAAGCAAGGTTTCTTGTGGGTCCCGACTAGAGGAAATCTTACCTGAACAACCTAGTGGAACGTCAGGTTCCCTGAGAGTTCTCAAAAGACGTGGTGGTGTCAAGTTTTCGTAGTTAAGAAGCCACGAGTCGAAAGAAGTGTCAAGTTGAGAGCTTAGGTATGTACCGGTGACCTTTTTGGTATCGGAACTGATCTGTCTGGAAACAACCGTTTCATTACAGAGACGAAAAGTTATACGATATCCAACCAGTATTGAAAAGAAGGTTCCTCATTCGCAGAAAATTAAAGTACCGACGTCAGTGGTAGACGTCACTAAAACCTGGGGGGGGTTTTATTTCAGACTGTGACAAAGGTGACAAAGGGGTAGATAAAGGGTACTTCACTACTCTGGTCTACGGTACTAGAAGCAAAAGACTTACAATTCGAAATTCGGTTGAACCTTTGGGTGTTTTCTTTTAGACTAACCGGTCCCACCGGGGGTCAAGGGGTATTTCCTCCGGACTCACCAGTCCCCATTGAAATGGGGGAGTTCAATGGGGTTCCGGGTCTGGTTAGTTGTTGAAGAGTGACACACGAATCACCGAGTCAGCACAGAGAAACACCTAACATCGGATGGTCCGAGGGGACAGGTACCCCTCAGAGGTCCGTTCTTGTGACCTCACCCAACGGTACGGGAGGAGGTCCCCTAGAAGGGTTGGGTCCCTAGTTTGGGTCCAGAGGTGTAACGTCCACCTAAGAAATGGTAGACTCGGTGGTCCCTTTGGCTTCTTGTGACCTCACATCGGATGGGGAAGAGGTTCCCTAGGAGGGTTGGGTCCTTAGCTTAGACCCAGAGGTTGTGACGTCCGCCTAAGAAATGGTCGACTCGATGGTCCCTTTGGGTGAATAGTGACTCAAACAATATTAAATTTTGTGTTTGTGTCGTCCCAGTCCCGTTCCTTTAATTCCCCTGGTGCGTCTCGTCCTTACCCGTTCCTTTAATTCCCCCGGTGCGTCTCGTCCTTAGGAAGGGTCAGTCCTCCAAATCTCGTCCCTCACCAGTAGAAGGATTTCCTCCGTCGGTCACCCCCGACCCTCGTGGACTACCCCGAAAGTAGGGACTGGGGGTCTAGTCCCCGGTTTCTCCATGGTATAAGAGAGAGAGAGGAACCGAACTCCGGGGTATAACTCCTGAGTGGGACGACCTTAGTCAACCCTTACCCCCTAACCCCATCCCCAGTTTCTTGGTCCCGTCCCAAGTTCGTCCAGAACTACCGTCCCACCCCGGTTCGTCTGTCGACCGATACAAGGTCGGTGAACCCTTGGTTGGTTTCGTAGTCAGTCCAGTTGTGTTTCCTCGTTTACTGGTCTCGAGTCCCTCGGTGTCCCCCTGTTTCCCCATTTCTCCATCCCCCGTTTCCCCAGTCCCCCGCCCCCTTACTGTCGATTCTTTCTGGCTCAGTCGAGTTCGACCGTCTTTCCTTCCCCGTCTCCGTCTCTCTGCGACGGGGTCTCACTTCGGTCGTTTCACCGGTTCCCTCGGTGGTCTCTTGGGTCGTCTGGTGGGGGTGATGGGGGTCGTGAGGGTGTGGGTCTACTCGAAACCGGTGAAGACCCGTTGTCGAGAAGGGGGCGACTCCAGAAGTTCCCGGGCTCACCGGGACCCCTATTCAGGTCCCATAGTAGTCCTGACCCGACCCCTCTTACCCGTGTCTGTGGACGGACCTCGACTCTCGATGAGATCGATGGACACAGAGCCCACCCGGTGAACCCTTCCTTCACCAGGGGTATTGGTAGTCCGGGATAGGGGTGGGGGTCACGTGTAAATCTGGAGACACACCCCTCGGGTAAGTGTACTCCCACTCGAGAAACCGGGTCTTTCCCTGAGGTACCCTCTCTGGAGTCTTATCATCCTCCCTAAGGTCCTAGGTTCGTCCTCCTGTTACTGTCCTGGATCTCACAGTCCGACCGCGAACCTAGGGGTCTTACTGTGACTGTAGGGTCACGGTTCCTAATATCCAAACGTTTGGTAGTTTGTCTCTGGTCCCCCTGAGACCCCAGACGGGTCTACTCCGACCCTAGTTTGGTCCTCTTAGTCCGACTGTCGCCGACACGGATGGAGGGACTGGTAGACCTCTCACACAACCAGTGTCGTCGTTCTCTCGACAGGACCCCTCTGGGAGGTCGTCGTCTAGGGGTCTCGGGTCCAGTTATTTCTTCCGAAGTCCCGGGAGGGACGCGGGAGGGTGGAGTCGTTTCTAGTCCTTATTTCCTATTGAAGTGTCACGTTCCCTTACTGACGGTAAGGGGATCGAGGTAGAGACGGAGTTGTAGGAGGAGACTTTACCTCTCCTTTGCACCGGTACCGGGGAGGTAAGAGTGTTCCGTCGTCTCTCTAGCGCCTCACCGTCACTTTCACCTTCAGGCAGATTCGGACTCTTGACCATCTATAATGGTACGGGGAATCTGAGTCCCTCTATGTCTGACCGGGTTGTAGTGGTGGGAGGTGGGTCGTAGCTCCGACTCTTGTTCTGAAGACTGGTACCCGAGTCTGTGACTCACGGTCCCTCGCTCCGTGTACCTGTCCCCGCCGACTCTTTGAGTCGACGAGGTAGGGTCTTAGGGTTCGACTTTCCTTTCTACCCCTCGTTAGTCTCTTCCGAAGGATCTCCTCCTTCTTCGACGAACCTTCGTCCCTCTTAAGTCATTTCACCTCTCCGGAAGTCCCTCGGACTTGAGAAAGGGAAAGAACCCGTAGAGGGAGGACCCTGTGACCGGAGGGTGTGGAGAGTCCCGTGGTAGGACCTGATGGGCTGGTAGGCTAGAAGATGACTTCTCCGTCCCGACCGTGACCCCCGTCTCCCCCACCCCCATTAACCATTCGAAGGACTTCGACAATCGTCTCCTGTTCTTACGGTCTTCTACCTCCACTCCTACCCCCGTGTCGTGTTAGCGTCGGAGTAGTATGTCACTCCGTCGTCCTCGTACCAAGGTTCTTTTCGTCCCCTCCCCCTCCCCCTCCCCGCCCCGCCGTGGGCCGACCCTCGGATCACTAAGGGGAAGGTTAGGGATCCGAGAACCCTCGAGAAACCCCCGGTCCTGACTACCCTACGTGAAAGGACCGTCAAGGGAAGAAGGTCGGCGGTCAGGATGCCTCGTCTCCTCGTCCCTGTGTTTGTGTCTCCGTTCAGAGGGTTGAGGGTTTGGAGTTTGGGCGCAGGAGTCGGACCGACGTTTCTACTGGAGGGCCGGGACTCCGGCCCTTCGGCAGCGGGGCGCCAGGGTAGACTGGGACCGCCCCAGTGCCCTTAGGCCGCGGGGCCCGCGGAGGTCTCGCCGCGGCTCCCCGACTTGGCCACAGGGGCTCTCGGCCGCCGACGCGACTATTTCACCTACAAGGGGGAACTGGGCGGCCCGCCGTGCCGTGCGCCGGGTAAGGAGGGAGCGCAAGAGAGGCTCTTTCCGGCCTCAAGGTGGTAATTTCGCGGAGGTAGGAGACGAGGGTGTGCGTTTCAACGAGGTTCAGCGGCCCCAAGACTACCGTCCACTACCAATCCGCCCCGGCGCGTCGCCCGCTCTCGCGCCAGTGCTTGGCCCCACGACTCGCGCGAGGGGAAGTCGAGGTGCGCACGTGGGTGGGGGAGTGTTGCCCGCGCGTGGGTTGTGGGGTGGGGTGTTGGGCGACGGGGACTCCGAGGGCGGGTTAGTCTCCGGCGCGTGCGCCGCGACGGCCGCCCGTCTGTGGGGTCGAGGGCCCGGACGCGGGGGCACCGGGGCCGGGGCGGTGTCGTAGGGAGGACGGGTCGGTGTGAGTGGCAGGGCCCGCGCGTCAGCCGCGCGTCGAGGCGAGGCCCCGGCGTAAGGGGGCGACCCGAGGAGAGACCAAGGGCGAGGCCGAGCCCAAGGGCGATGCGTCCCGAGCCGAGACTCTACCACCGGCGCCGTTGCTCGCTCCTTCCCTCCCGCACACGCGCTCACACACACACACACACACACACACACACACACGCGCGCGCGCGCGCGCCACGCACACGCACACGTGCCCTCCCGGGGCGCGAGGGGACGCGCGGGGCGAGGACGGCGGTCAAGAGGTGTGACGCTACGGTCGTCTTAGGGATAGCGCGCGAGGGGTGACGGACCCGCGAGTGTGAGCACGTGTGTGCGCGTGTGGACCCGCGCGTGTGTGGGGGCGGCGGCGTGTTGGCCGAGGCGTGAGGGCTGAGAACGGGAGGACCCCGCGAGTGTTTCCGGGGCCGGGCGGCCCTCGGGGGCCTCGCGCCGGGCGCCTCGGACGCCTCCCTGGGACGCCAGGATGGCCCGACCGGGGCGGAATCTAGGAGGCCACAAGGGTCTCCCCGGGGGAGCCCGCAGGGACGAGGAAGTGGGACGGCCGGGCCGGGGCCGGCACGAGAGGCGGACTAGGGGCCGGGGCCACGGGCTGAGGCCGAAGACCACGAGGGTGGGTCTCCGCGCCCGAGGGACGAGGAGCGGACGCGGCGGCGGGCGTCGGCGCACGAGAGGGCGAGGAAAGAAAGGGAGAAAAGACAGCGACGGAGAGGAAGACAGAGCAAAGGGAAGAGGGTGGACGTGGGCGGGCCTAGGGCCAGGAGGCAGAGAGGCCGACGGAGAGGCAGATAGAACGGCTGCGGGAGAGGGCGCGGCGGCGGAGGAGAGGTGGCCGGACGCGACGGGAGTGTAAGAGGCGTAATGAGACCCCACGGCGGGCGGTGAGCGGCCCGGGTCCCAAGGCCGCGTGTCACCCGCCGCTCCCCTGGGCGGCGCGGGCCCGGGGTGGCGGGGGAGCCGAGAGGAGGGCGAGGCGCCGAGGCGCGAGGCCGGACCGCCCGCCGCTGCAGGGCGCGATCGGAGACGACAGCGACTGTCGAGGGTAGAGCGGGCCCGAATTTCCCTATCGCGTGGCCCGAGCTGGACGGGGTGGGCCCCCGCGGCTCCTCCCGCCGGAGCACGCGGCCGTGTCAGGCCCCGCCACTACGTCGGCCCCGGCACGCCCGTCGTGGGCCAGGCGGCTCCAACTCGGGCCGGGAGGCCCCGACCTCCAACTCAGTTCCTCTGGCCGCCAGCCCGGCCTGGCGCGGTAGGTCCCCCGCGAGTCACGAACAACCGCCGATTCGGATCCCCGTGCGCCCTCCACACCCCGCCACGTCCGACCCGCGGGCCGTGACGCCCCGCCCCTTCTCCTCCCTAGTCCCTTCGTCGACAGGCCTAGACTCGTCTCCCACTCCTGTGGACAGTACGGCTCTCCTGTCCCGAGTGTCCTACCGGAGGGTGAGCCCGACACACTGGAACCCGTTTACGGACGGAGAGAGACTGGAGTCAAATGTGAAGGAACTTTCCTGTGACTCAAGGTAGTAGAGACCCCGAGACTAAACCATCACAGTTATCCAGGGAGGAGGGACATTCTCGTCCTTCACACTGCCTTGAAACGCCCCACGTCCGCCAGGCCTCAACTGTAACTTCGATCCATAACTTCCTACTCATCCTCAACTGACCCGTCTTTTTCATAGGGTAAAGTTCTCCTATACGTTTCTGGATCCACACCCTTCGTCCCTTTCTACGGCCCATACTGAGGACCCATCCCTTCTAGGGGACCTCTTCCCTATCCGATGGGTAAGGTTATAAGAACCCGAAGGGACCACCGAGTCGACCATTTCTTAGGTGGACGCTACGCCCTCTGGACCCAAACTAGGGACCCAACCCTTCTAGGGAACCTCCTCACGTACCGTTGGGTGAGATCATAAGAACGAACCTCTTAGGGATATTTGTCTCCTCGGACCGTCCGATGTCAGGTACACCAATATTTCTCAGTCTGTGCTGATTCACCGATTCGTGTCGTGTCGTATAACCCCGCCCCCCACCCCCCACAACTCCACCACCTCTCCGTTTCTCTTCGATATTATCGGAACTCAACTTCTCAAAGCTGAAACAAGTCCCCATTATCACCCCTACTGTGTCAGATCCCTCTTCGGGACGAGTAGGAAGTCGGTAGTGTCTACGAAACGATTCCCGAGGGGTTTAGGTCCTCGGAAACTTCCTCTGGAGGAGAAAGGACAAGGCTTCGGTTCAGGGTTGGAGACGAGGGTTAGAGAGGTTGGTCCGCGTCGTGTCGGAGGGGGACGACTGGCCTCGACCTTTACCTTCTTCGGGTCCGGACCGACACCACCACGACACTCAGGACCTTCCCAGTCTGAAATCGTGGGTGGGTGGTTCCACGGGACGTTTCTGGGGTCTGAATCAGCAGTTCAGAACGGGTCACGGTCAGGGTCGGAGTCACAGGAAAAGACATGTTACCCTTATTTTTATGACTCGGTGGTTCCTCCAACCGTTTCTTAAGGACTCCTTACTGTGTGTTCGTACTGGGACGTATGTCTTTCGTAAGTCGTTTACAGGAAAAGGAAGGTGTGTGGACCGGAACCGAGACACCTGGTAAGGGTTTCACGAACGACGGAGGGAAAAGGGAGGAAGGGACCGGTAAAAGAAAGACGGAAAGGCCCCCGGAGTTCCCTTTACTCGAGTACCGACAATGGACGAGACCGAGTTGTGTGGAGGACTCCTCAGAAGGGTCCCGAACGTCTACCTGGGATCCCTTCGGTTGGTCTCTGTTTGTCGGAAAGGGGGTCTCAGGGACTGTAGGTTCGTTTCAACACCAGATGTCGGGGAAGGTAAAGAGGGTGAGAGGATACGACCCTCGGTGTGTCGGAAACGCAAACACGAACCCTTAAATACAGGGGTCAAAACGACACGTTGTAGTCCATTCATCGTGTGGGAGAGACTTGGAGTCCAAGAAAGGATTCATACCCCTGTTCGACCACACGGGCTTTCCCCGTTACTTGTATTCAGATTCAGTACATAAAAGGGAGTTGTTCAGGTCCGGTACAGGGAAATAGGTCCTTAAGAAGTCTCTCCGTCTGTCTATGTTTTCTGAGAACCCTGAAAACCTACAGGACGGGAACACGATCACTGGTCCTCGACAATGACGGAAACGGAGGGTCGTCCGAAATGTCTTTCAGTTCCGTACTTATACTTGTCTGTGTACCTCCTTAGTGAGGGGTGACGGTGTCGTCGTTTCAAATCCCCGGTCCGGTCACACCCGTCGAGGTCCTTCTACGAGGAAGTACGCTACGATCCTTGATCGACGAAGGACGGCGTTCTCGATTCAGTCACGGGGATGATTACAAACGAGTGTCGAGGAGACGACAAAAGTCGACCCAGGTGTCCGGTCACCCCCTCTGGAACCGACTCGGGGTCTGGGTCAGTGATTCAGTCCAGATCGGTCCCCGATTCACCGGACGTACCTTAGGGTCCTCTGTCACTCGTAAAGGACGGACGGAATAGTCAGTTATTGACCGAAGGACCTAGTCCCACCTTTTATCCCAGTGATTCTCTCTTTACAGGGTGCGTCAGTCCGAAAGAGGAACGACAGAGAGTAGGGTGGAGGTTCAGAAAAGGGTGGACAGGATGGTGGAGAACCGAAGGTGTGTAAGCAGGTGGAAAGTTCAGGAAGGTATGGATTTGTCGAAGGGGACTCATGAGGGACGGGAGAGGTTAGAGAGAGGAGGAAACATGAGAATTGATGACACACAGTCCTCAAAAGTAAGTAACCAAGTAGAAATGTGATTAAGACCACAATAGTAAGAGTAAAGTCTCTTCTCCTTCGGCTTCAAATCACACGTGAAGGTCCTAAACTTGACTCCCGGCAAAAGAAGTAAGAAAGGTGTTTGTAAACAACTCCCGAACGAG
Source organism: Capra ibex (assembly GCA_006410555.1). NCBI lineage: Eukaryota > Metazoa > Chordata > Mammalia > Artiodactyla > Bovidae > Capra > Capra ibex. The sequence continues at coordinate 28,951,989 of SJYO01014747.1, forward strand.
GTACGGTCCGAGACCCGGTCCGCATCCCTTTTGTGTAGTCTCCTGGATCTCAGATCTCTTTCTGTCTCTTGTGAAAATATAACGTTTCTTTACATTTTAATGTTGATCCTGTTCACGGTACTTCGAGACACCTCGATAAACCAACTCCGTGTCAGACCAGAACTCTCAGTCTTTTCCGAAGGACGTCCTACACTGCAAAATTGTAAACTGGATCGCGGTCTTCCAACCCATCTGTAATTGAACCTCGTCAGTCCTCGGGGTCTCTCTCCCTTGTCGAACACATTTCCGGGACACAACTCTCCTTCCTCTCTTTCCGGTATACCGGTCTCGTATTCCTCTCCCCTGACCTCTACCCCGACGTACCCTGGTCTCGTCGTCCAAGGTTCCCTGGGGTGTTCCTCAACTTACAAATCGGACCACCGAGACCCGACCGGGACCTCCAAACTTCGTCTCCTGTCACGGGTAAAGAGGAGGTTGAGGAGGGGTCAGGTGGTGAGTCGTGGAAACGTGGGTCCCTGGTGAAGGTGGGGAAAGAAGACTACGGGGTCGGGATCGTGTTCCACCCTGTACGACTCCGAGTCTGAACGTCGACTTGACTGTTGAACCACTCGGTCCGGTCCCTCTCTGTCCTCTGTCCTCTGGAATCGAGTCGGAAGTGGGCCGGAGACCGCCTTACTGAAACCAGTCGAGGATGGAGAGAGACTGGGAGTATCGACATTCGGTTTCTAATCTGACTAAGGAAATGGTAGAGACCAACTAGGACCCCGTATCGGACATTATTCACTTACCTTTTCTGAGTTGTCAGTTTTACTAGGACGGTCTCGGTCTCCTAAGTCCGGATCTCGGGACGTCCCCATACTTCATCCCACGACGAACCCCAGACGGCGACCGGATCACGACAGGGTAGAGCGGAGAGGAGGACTCGAATAGAAGGGTTTACTTCGTGAGGTTCCCCCGAAAGGAGGAGGGGAGGTGGGGTCGTACCGGGTACGGGAGTGGGTGAAGAGGGGGTAGTCTACAAACCCTTAGTGACAAATCGGACATTCTCGACTTAACCTAAGGAACGCGTAAACCAAAAGGGTAGACATTTTCCCACAGTAGGAAAGGGGAGGACAGAGGGACCCTCCTCTCTCCTACTTATTTGCCGAATACCCATATTGGAGGTGGAAGAGATGGTCCCCGTGACGAGGGAACAGTTCACAAGAGGACCCTGGAACTACAGTTGTCGTGACCCCCTTTGTCTGTGTGGTTGACTGTGGACTAAAAAATTTTATAAACAAATAAATAAATAAATAAAAACCGATCTACCCCAGAATCAACACCGTGTGTCCGAAGAGAGGTTAACACCACGTGCACCGAGTCATCAACACCATAAGCCCGAATCAACAGGGTCCTGTACACCCTAGAATTAAGGGACTGGTCCATAGTTTGGGTTTAGGGGACACAACTTTCCATCTAAGAATTGATGACCTGGTGGTCCCTTCAGAGGGTCGACTGGAAAATTTTGGAGGGGGTCTTCTGGTATCGGTCGACGGGAGGGGTTCCTGTGGTGTGTGGAGGGCTATCCTTCAGGTGCCTTCCCACTGAGGACCCCACGGTGGAAGGGAAAGGGTCACGAGGAAACAGCCAGGTCTGTTGTCGACCTCCCCCCGACGAAGTCTTGAACGAGGGAGAGACCCGTCGTCACGGGAGACGGGACACCCTTGGAGCGAGGAGACTCAACATGAACGACGAGACTAACCGGAATAGAAAAATTCCCAGGAAGTATTCCTACGACGGGGGTCCAGGCGACGTCGGGTCCGGTCCAGTCAAGTGTCAACAAAAGATAGTCGAAAAAGATACTGTTAGTGTGGTTGGACATTCACCCCTTCGCGAGACGACATGTGTTCAGATAGGGTACACGGAAGAGGCGTTTCGGAGTGATGTCGGGTCCTTCATTCTTGTTCCTAACCGGAATAAATGTCTATTTCTTTGGCTTAGCGTCCCAACACTGGTCATGTCTGAAACCCCTGGACGTCAGGTAGTGTCAGTGGACCCCCGCCCCACCGTCAGTCCTTTCCTCTTACGGATCCCGTCGTCCTCTCCACCAACAACCCCTAGACTTACCTCTCCACTGGGACGGATAATGACTCTCCACCCTAACCTTAACGTCAAACTCTCCGGTCACTCCGTCCCCCCCTAATTCCTGGACTCTCATGAGGGTCAAGCCCCCTGTCTGGATGTGAAGCCGAGGGTGAGCGTCCCCTGCACAAGACACGGTCCGGGACCCCCCGGGCCAGGAGTCCCTAAAGTGTCCGTGTAGGTGTCTCCTTCCGGTTCCAAGGCTCAAGACCTCACCATCCATGACACAGTTCCACCGACCGTCCTAGTGTCTTGATTCTCAGTCCTCGGGTACCGTGGACCGGGACTCGGAGTCTTCTCTACTCCCCCGAAGGGTGCGAGTGGACCCGACTACAGGTATCCATCCTAGTCCGAGAGAGTCTTTCGGACACCTAACCGACGGGAACTTCCCACGTATTCTTAAGTGACCCGTCCCTTTCCCCCGGACTCCTCCGTGCTCACGTTCGTCTCCAGCGGAGACTCAGGAGTCGTGGGTAGTCGGACCCGGACCGATGACGTCCGTAAATCCCTTGTACACAACCGGTCAACCTACCACAAACTTACTTTCTTCCTTCGGTCCCTCCCTCTTTCCCTCACTCCGGACGACTCTTGTCTGTCTTTTTATTCTTTCGTGGGTGTGACAGTTCCTTCCCCGTCCTTTCGTCTATCCCGTCCCGTCCCCTAGTCTCGGTCCAGTGTTTCCAGGAACTTATAGTACCCCCACTAGTGACATGAAACTTCCTAAAATTCCACTCCGTCTACTACTCTAGACTTAAACACCTGTGAGGGAGGTCGAGGACACACCTTCTATCTACCTCCCCACTTTGACCTCCAGTCTCGGACCTCTCCGTCGGTTACCCCAGGAGATCCACTCCCCTACCCCACCTTACCTTCCATCTATGAATTCTTAAGTTCTTCGTCCCGAACTACTCACAGACTCACACCTCCACTCCTTTCCTCCCCGGGGGGTACCGTAAAGTTGTCTCAAAGGACACTCGACTGGGGACGGTCCGAAGTGTTGAAACAAGGTCCCTTGGGAGTGTGGGTTGAGGGACTCCCAGATGTGACACATCCCCCGTGGTGCCACGTGCCGAACTTGGGGGAAGCCCGACTTCGTGAGGAGGCACAGTGACCCTCACAACTCCGACCGACCGGCCGGTGTCTACTCGGGGACGGGGAGTCGACTTCTTTCTCCGAGGGACGGGTCCCGGAACGGGGAGATCCCTGTCGACGTAGGTTGCTCACTGGGTTTTACTTTCATAATGAGTGAGTTGACACAGACTGAGAAACGATGGGATACCTAATATATATCGGGTACCCGAAGAGGTCCGTTCTTATAACCTCATCCAACGGTAAAGGAAGAGGTCCCCTAGAAGGACTGGGTCTCTAGCTTGGGTCCAGAGGACGTAATATCCATATAAGAAATGGTAGACTCGGTGGTCCCTTCGGGTTCCGTCCCCTATTTTCGGTTTGGGAGGACCGGGTTGAGTCCTGCTCGGGTGCTTCTCTCGAGTCCATGTCTGAGGGTAACGAGACACGATACTTACGTAGTGTTTGGTAGAGGGGCGAGACGAGGTAGGACGAAGGGAGTGAGGGAGGGACGGTACCCAGAGTTAGGGTTATTTGCAGGACGTACGATTAGAAGGAGTCACACGATCATAATTGTAGGGGTAAAGTGGGGATTCCTTTAAAGTCGAGTCTCTACAATTCACTGAACGGGCACCAACGTGTCGACTATTCACCGTCTAGTCCCCGACCGATCCGACTCTATTGGTGCTACCACACTAGTGAGTGGACCTCGGTCTGTAGGACCTTACACTTCAGTTCACCCGGAATCCTTCGTAGTGATGCTTGTTTCAATCACCTCCACTACCTTAAGGTCAACTCGACAAAGTTTAGGACCTTCTACTACAACACTTTCACGACGTGAGATATACGGTCGTTCAAACCTTTTGAGTCGTCACCGGTGCCCTGACCTTTTCCAGTCAAAAGTAAGGTTAGGGTTTCTTTCCGTTACGGTTTCTTACGAGTTTGACGACGTGTTAACGTGAGTAGAGTGTGTGATCATTTCATTACGAGTTTTAAGAGGTTCGGCCCGAAGTCGTTATATACTTGGTGCTTGAAGGTCTACAACTTCGACCAAAATCTTTTCCGTCTCCTTGGTCTCTAGTTTAACGGTTGTAGGCGACCTAGTACCTTTTTCGTTCTCTCAAGGTCTTTTTGTAGATAAAGACGAAATAACTGATACGGTTTCGGAAACTGACACACCTAGTGTTATTTGACACCTTTTAAGAAGTTCTCTACCCTTATGGTCTGGTGGATTGGACGGAGAACTCTTTACATATACGTCCAGTCCTTCGTTGTCAATCTTGACCTGTACCTTGTCTGACCTTTTCCTCATACAGTTCCGACATATAACAGTAGGACGAATAAATTGAAGATACGTCTCATGTAGTACTCTTTGGGACCCGACCTTCTTCGTGTTCGACCTTAGTTCTAACGGTCCTCTTTATAGTTACTGGAGTCTATACGTCTACTGTGGTGGGAATACCGTCTTTCACTTCTCCTTGATTTTTCGGAGAACTACTTTCACTCTCTCCTCTTACTTTTTCAACTGTATTTCGAGTTGTAAGTCTTTTACTTCTAGTACCGTAGACCAGGGTAGTGAAGTACCCTTTATCTACCCCTTTGTCACCTTTGTCACAGTCTGAAATAAAACCCCCCCGAGGTTTTAGTGACGTCTACCACTAACGTCGGTACTTTAATTTTCTACGAATGAGGAACCTTCTTTTCAATACTGGTTGGATCTATCGTATAACTTTTCGTCTCTGTAATGAAACGGTTGTTTCCAGGAAGATCAGTTCCGATACCAAAAAGATCACCAGTACATACCTACACTCTCAACCTGACACTTCTTTCGACTCGTGGTTTCTTAACTAGATCACCAGTACATACCTACACTCTCAACCTGACACTTCTTTCGACTCGTGGTTTCTTAACTACGAAAACTTGACACCACAACCTCTTCTGAGTTCTCAGGGAACCTGACGTTCCTCTAGGTTGGTCAGGTAAGACTTCCTCTAATCGGGACCCTAAAGAAACCTCCCTTACTACGACTTCGACTTTGAGGTCATGAAACCGGTGGACTACGCTTCTCAACTGAGTAACCTTTTCTGAGACTACGACCCTCCCTAACTTCCGTCCTCCTCTTCCCCTGCTGTCTCCTACTCTACCGACCTACCGTAGTGACTGAACTACCTGCACTCAGACTCACTTGAGGCCCTCAACCACTACCTGTCCCTCCGGACCGTACGACGCTTAGTACCCCAGCGTCTCTCAGCCTGTGCTGACTCGCTGACTTGACTCCCTCCCTTCCCCGGTCCCCGGGACCGACCGATTACGTCTCTCTGTCTCCCTCTCAGTCAGAGGTCCCTTCCGGTCAGGTCGGACATCTAGTCGTGACCTTGGTCCTCCCTAAATAAGGTAGAAGGAGAGAGAGGGGTAAGGTGTCTACCCCTTTGACTCTAGTCTCTTCCCTTATTCTAACTGGTCCGTATATTGCAGTTAATTACTACCGGGATCCTTACAAGGGATTCCAAGACGGAGGGTCTGGTTATGTCCGTAAAGGAAACCAAATAAATAACTAACAAACTACCTGACCGAAAAGTAACGACACAGGTCCGAAAGAGATCAACACCAGGTTCCCGAAGAACAACACTATCGATGAGAAGAACGTCTTGTACCCGAGATCCGTACGTCCGAAGTCATCAACACCGAACTCCCGATATCTCACACCCGAGTCTTCAACACCTTGGACCTGAATCAACGAGACGTCGTTGATTCATACTCTAGAAGGACCTGGTCCTTAGATTGACCACAGGGGACTAACCATCCCCCTAAGAATTGGTGACCTGGTGGTCCCTTGAGGACCCGTAAAAGAAACCTGGTCTGACGACAAGAGAAAGGTGGCCGGGGAAAAGGTTCGGGTCGTCGTCCAGAGTCCGAGTCTCTGTACAGTCCCAACTGGGAATGAGTTAAGGGGGTACCAACTTTTTCCACTGACACTAAAGAGGTCCGAACGTCTCTGGAAGCGTCGTCGGACTCGACGGGTCGTGACCACACTTCAACCCTACTTGACCCGACCCGTTCCGATCTAGACTGACCGTGTCGTCTCGTTTGTCTACTTTGTCTGCCCTTCCTTTAGTTAAACTCACAAACTAATTAAAATTAAAAATTAAACGCGCCTCTCATCGTGAGGGGTAAACTATGGCGTACGAGTGACACTCGACGACCGTGACCGGCACCGACGGTGGCGACGTCGAACCACACGGGTCGCCGAGGGACGGGAAGACAGTCCGTTCGGTCAGAAAGTGTACCGTCCGACCGAAAGACGTTTCGTCTCTGCTTTCCCTGGAGACGGGGAAGACGGGTCCTCTCTTCTCAGACATTCAGGGGAGACACGGTTCACCCTCCTCGGTTTCGTTACGAGGGAGGATCCTCCTGTGGTCCGTCCGGTGCAGACGTGTAGGTAGTGCCACCCACTTACTTGAGAGCCCGCACCACTGTCTAGTCAGACCCCCCGTTCCCTCTAAGACCCACGTGTAGTCAAGTGCTCACGATTAATTAACGGGTCCGGTAAATGTAAATTTTCGTTGATATGGACCTCAGCCTAGACAGTATTTTGATCCTGTTAGAGTCGAGAACACAAGACTTTGAAGCTCCCAGTTTCGAGACGAGAAACAACTAAACCTTAAACTGGTATATGTCTTACCTCTTTCAACCAGACTTGACCTTCTCTGATTTAGGTAGTATACGTGGGAGATCGAGGGTCGGGAAAGAGGGGTTGGGGGAGAGATGGTCCGGGGTATGAGACTCTCGTAGTCGGATACCCCAACTCTTGTCTCTGGGACCTTCCTCCGTCTGTATCAACCTTAGGACCGAGGTGGTGAAAGATCGACACACTGGAATTCGTTTAGTGTATTAGAAAGACTCGTACCGGAGTTCCTGTGTGGTGAGTCACCGGAGGAGGTCCTTCGGAAGGGACTAATTTTGAAGACAGGAGTGGTGATGATAAGGGTTCACGACCGGGACGGGATTTGTGAACGGGAGAGACTGGCAAGGAACTGGGAGTCATTGAACTGACACACGTGATGTGTGTAACGACCCCCACTACACGATTTTTCTTTTACTGAAAGCCACATCTGTAGGGACGAAGTTTAAGTTCGAGTGGAGGTACGACCGGTGAATCCGGGCAGAGAACTCGTAGAGTCTAAGTCACCTAGGTTTGACTTGAGTGGTTGGGAGGAGTTTGAGTGGAAACGGAGAAAAAGAAGGGGTAGAGTAATTCGTTATAGCGTTAGATCCTCCGTCTTGGGATCCCTTGTGAGGATCCCAGTAGTAATTGACTGTAATACGTGGACCCTTTAGAATAGGGAAGAGACTAGAGTCAAAGGGGTAGACACCTTATCCCTCTCTCTCCGTCTACCTTATTTAGAGAGGACCAAGGTCACGACCAGATGTCCGATCTGGTCGGAAGGGACCCCTGACTGAGAGGGAGACAGAGAGACGCAGTCGGTCGGTCCCAGGGACCGGAGAAGGGAGGGATCGGTCGGGGACTAGACAGTGAATGGGCGGACACGTTGGTACCTGTTCAGTGAATTGTAGAGTTCGGTCACCCGTTCCTAGGTGGCTTTGAGGAGATAGACGGAGTGAGGGGTATAGGATGGACTGGGTCCGGGAGACAGGGGTGGGAGATAAGGATGGGAGACTATCGCGTCCGTCTCCCTCTCCCTCAGAGGCAACGGAAATGAGGTGATGTACCGTCCCGACCCCCTCGGAAGACTCTTGTCGGTCAGGAGGGGAGGTCAGATGCTCTACTCCTGGGACTTTGGGTTTTTCTCTGTTTCTGGACGGGACTCGGACTACTAGTCGACGGGTGTTGTCTCGGTGTTACTCTTTAGACCAGAGGAGACGTTGGGTTCCCCCGTAACGTCCCTCCAGTACCAGTCGCGGTCCGGGACCCTGTCACCATCTTCCCTTGGACTTCGGAGGTTTCAGGGTCGGGCGGATGGGAGTACGGGTTTAGCGTCTCTCAGACGTCTCCTCCCCACTCCCGACCCGACACAAGTTCAAGGGTCCTTCTTACTCATTGGGTGATGACTCTTTGAGTGCTTTCGGTGTGTAGTGAGGTACGACTGAGGCGTCGGGTCGTGGAGCGTCAGGACGAACCTTCACCGGTGTCGTCGTTCGCCCTTCCCCGGAGTCGATACTGATCTCGGCCACCCGTAGGAGAAACAACGGGAGAGGGATGTGGGTTAAGGGTATGACGGACCTTAAGATAACGGACCGAGTATACGTTTGATTAGGTAAGACCGGTAATCTTCTCAACCATGTCCCATCCACTCTCCCACACTTCTCCTTAATAGGGTCAATCTTCAGGGTCTCTCTCTGGAGTCCCATCTGGTCCGACTGGGGAAAATAACTTGTGGAGGACGCACGGCCCGTGACTCGATTCCCCCCGAAGTGTTCGAAGGAACGACGAGGTTCCGGGGGAGGACAATGGGTTCGTAGTAAGTTGAGGAGAATCGGAGTCAAAGGAGAGGACATTTTATTTTAATCATAATTCTCGATGGAGATCTGTGATAACCCACTAATTTATCCTTTTCCACACATTTCACGAAGGGTGTTACGACCCGTGTTTTATGTACGATTAAATCACGAGTAATATCTACTCTACTAAAAACACTATTTCGGTTCTTGCCTAGGTCAAATTCGAGTACGAACAATTTAAACTCGACGACCTGAACGGTTCACCAGGTCATCAACTCTTGGTCGGACGGTTGCGTCCCCCGTACCCGAACTATGGACCAGGCCCTTCTAGGGTGTACGGTGCCCCGTTGATTCGGGTACGTGGTGTTAATGACTCGGTACGAGATCTCGGGCCCGGGGTGCTGTTCTCTTCTGTGGTTCCCCTCTTTGTTGACCTCTTCTCGGGTACGAGGGGTGTTGATTTTCGAGTACTCGTCGTCGTTTCTGGGTCTCGTCGGTACTTATTTATTTATTTATTTACAAATTTTTAGACTCGAAGATCGTTCTATTTACAAAGGGGTGAACGACGACCTTACCCCATCTCGACCCTCACCTCTCCCCCAAGACGGGTCCCGATACCCTGTTTCCCCAACAGATCTTTGGGTGTCGTAATTATGATTCTGTTTCGTATCTCTTCCTTATTCCGGTGTCCTTTACCCGGTGTCCTTCGGTCTTAGGTGATAATAGAAAATTTTCGGAGGGAGAGACTTCAAACCGAGACCCACCCGACTGGGGTTTCCAAGGACACAGAAAACCTAACCTGGTTCGGCCCGTCAGTTCCTCTTCCTTACTCTTGAAGTAGGTCACCCTCCCTCTACCCTCACCGTCTCTGGGGTCACTCTGTCTTCAATCCTTCTATCGGTACGCTGTCGGTGGTTATGTGTCGGGACTTTCGTGGACACAGACAGGAAACGGGCGTAAAAGAGTAGAGTAGGAGACTTGTTGGAACGGTTCCCATAGCAATACGGGTATGTGTCTCACCCGGGGTTCTCCGGTTATTACTGAACGGGAAACTCGGATCTAGAAAGACAAAAGATTTCTGGTCCGGACCTTGGTATACTTCTTCCTGGTTCCTCCTTCGATCACGGTCCCAGGCCGAAGAAGAGACCCAAGGTTTTGGGGACCAGGTCCCGTCACCCCGGAAGGTCAAAGGTTTGGTTCCGAAGAAGTCTATAAGTTGTCAAATCTTCGGGTCTTTTACAGACGGAGAAGGATCGAACTGAGACCTTCGTTCATCTCCAATGATACCCTTCTTGGACCGGTCCATGACCTCCAGGAACCTCATCTCGACCTCGTCTTTACAAACTCCAATTTTTTATTATTGTCAAAGGACGTGATTGATGTATGGTTCGTGACGAGATTCACGAAATACATAATACAAAGTAAGATATCGTGGGAAACTTTCACTTTCAGCGAGTCACCACAGGCTGAAAAACGATGGGGTACCTGTTATGTCAGGTACCTTAAGATGTTCGGTCTTATGACCTCACCCATCGGCAAGGGAAGAAGTTCCCTAGCTTGGGTCCAAAGGACGTAACGTCCGTCTAAGAAATAGTCGACTCGATGGTCCCTTCGGGTTCTTATGACCTTATCCATCGGATAGGGAAGAGGTCGTCCTTAGTTTGGCCCTAGTAGGGATAAAGTGTCTACTCCTTTGACTTCGTGTCTCTTCAATTCATTACGGAGGTTCAAGTGTGTCGGACCTTCTCTGGTTCGGTTCTAAGTCAAAGTCCGTCACTACAACGTGTACGGTACTGAGATTGGTAGATGGTTCGACGGATAGTTTTGTCGGTTCATGACGGGGGTTTCTGTTCTCGTTGGCTCTTATCACAACCCCCATCCTAAGTTGAATGTTGTGAGGATAAACGTGTGTGAAAAATCTCACGTCTTTCACTCCATGGACACAGAAACGTCCGAGCCGTGTCTCTTCGGTCGACCCGACGGGGACGAAAACGAGACAAGGTCTTCTGCGTCCGTGTCCGTCAGTCCGACGTACCTTTGTACTCCGGCGACTGAGCGACTTATTGAACCCGTTCGGCCACAAGTGACCCGAGGTCCGGGGTCCAGGGTGGGTACACTACTAAAGGGTCCTACTCGGTGAAGACTTTTCGGGTCAAGCCGTAAGGTGGGTGGAGACCCCTCAAACCCCGTGAGAGGTCCCAGGACTTTATCGAGAGGACGGACATTCGTCCCTCAGACCTCTGGAGTTTCGTCGACTAAACTAAGAGACCTGTACAAAAATTTTTGTTCCTTCCATGTAGTTGTAAACTCTGTACTTGATAATGGGATTCGTGTGCGCCCCTCGATAACGAATCTAAGTGGTGGTGGCACTGGTTCCTGTTAGGAAAACACTTTAGTTACTTAACTACGAGGGAGGAGGGACACCCACCGACAAAGGTAAACTTAAAAGTCCATCTTCTACGTGGAGTTACTCTACCCGACCAGACATCGGGATCTTGACTCCACTCACGTAGTACTCCACAAGTCCGGTCCACGAGTCATTTACAGTAGCCGACGGTAGTAGTGGTGGTATTAGGAGTAATAGGGAGTAGTAGGGACCCGTCTGGGGAGAAGACCCTATCGTTGTGTGGGTCTACATATGGGGGTCAAACACCGAGGTCTTCGTGTGTACCCCTCTTTCGTCACCAGTGGTAACGATACACGTTACCGGTCTACTGTCAGAAATCTTCCTCCTCCTTCTCCCGGAAGGAAAGTCTCCGACGAGTCTAGGTGAGGTAGGGTTTCAAGGGGGAACCCCTGGACCTTATAGGAACAGGATGGACACGAAAGTTCAAATCTGACTCATTCCGAGACTCTCACAGAGGGAGTCAGAGGGTGGGTGGTAAGTGTTCAGGACTACCCCTTTGGGGTACTTCACTGAGGTCCTGGTTAACTAATACCCCGGTAGAAGAGGGAGGTATCGGACGGAGAAGCCCGGGGGTCTGAAGGGGTAGAGTCACCCTTTGGTCCGTCGGTCTAAGATCACTAACTTCTTTTGTCCCCGGGAGGACAAATTCCTTTCCTGAGGTATATCGGACCTTTTTTGTATCAAGTTTTTCTGTGTATATAGGGTTATAAGTAAAGTCGTGATAAATGTTATTGGTCCTGTATCTTCGTTGGATTTACAGGTAGTTGTCTACTTACCGATTTCTTCTACATAATACCATGTGTATATACCACCCTATAATGAGTCGGTATTTTTCCTTACTTTAACCCAGTAAACATCACTACACCTACTTGGATCTCAGACAGTATGTCTCACTTCATTCAGTTCTTCTCATTTGTTTACGGTATATAATTGTGTGTACTTACCTTAGATCTTTCTACCAAGTCTACGCGAATAAACGTCCCGTCCCTATCTCTGCGTCTGTATCTTTTGTCTGCATACCTGTGTCTCACCCGTCCCCTCCTACTCTGTTTGACTCTCTTATTCTAACTGTATGAATGTGACGACGATGACGACTCAGCGAAGTCAGCACAGACTGAAACACGCTGGGGTATATGGTACACATTTTATCTACCTTGTACGATCCATCGTGTCTCTCGAGTCGAGCCACGAGCCACTACTGGATCTCCCACCTTCCACCCTCACCCTGTCTCCAAGTTCTCTCTCCCCTATATACATATGTATATCGACTAAGTGTCATATCATCTCGTCTTTGATTATGTTGTAACGTTTCGTTAATATACGGTTGTTTTTATTTATTTATTTACCTTCCCCAAGCTTACGACCCCTTTCTCGACACAGGAGTAATGTTCTCACCCGTCACCCCGTTCTCTTCTTCGATGTGGAGATGGGAAACGAGGGGTGCGGGTGCAAGAGGGTCCGTGGGGTTGAACCTTCCCCGTTCCAGAGTTCCGTTTCCGGGGACTGAGAACAGTAGTGAAAGTTGGGGTCGACCGGTCCTGGGACCATGAGCTAGAGGTAACGTCTCGTTGAGATGTCCGAGGTGACGACCCGGACTCTTGGGAGTTGAGAAAAGTCGTGAATAATTTATGGATGACACACGGACGGGACACGGTCCGTTAAGAGAATGAGAACTAGGGTATACTAGGATATTCTTGAGAATCCTAGGATGTACTAGGGTATCTTTATACATAAATTGTCTACTCTTTTGACTCCGAATCTCTCCGATTCAGTAAAAGGGTTCCTATGTGTCGACCCCTCGTCACCCAGTCTTTGTCGTCTAAAAGGTCAGACTACTCTCACCGAGAGGGTCGGGACGGGGTCCAACTAGGTGTCTCGACTGATGTCGTGTTCGGAATCTGGTCCACTCGTAGTGACTCGTCAGTTTCCTCTTTCGGGACAGATCGGATCAAATGTGGACGAGACCCTCTTGGACGGGTCGACCGAGAGACCCGGAACCTTCCTATGGGGTATCATAGGGGTACCCGCTACCAGTTCCACTACCTCGTCCCTTTCAGTAGTGTAGGGTCTGACTTACGGAACGAACGAGGGGTGAACCTCGACGACTTCGGCTCCCCGACCTCCACCCCGCGTCTCGCCCCACACGTGCTCCTCTGGGTCCTCCGTCTACACGGGAGGAGGGGGCGGGTTTGTGTCGGGTGAGTGAAGACACCTGGTGACGTCTTCTGGGAAGACTTTACGGTTGTAAAAGACTTTCCCAATCCCAAGAGACGGGGGTTCCCCAGTCCGTCCATTGGTCTTTGCCTAGACGACTCCTACCTGGTCCCTTCGTGTCTGAGACGGATTTTTGGGGTTGATGAGGTACACCCGGACAACTAAAAAGTTCTCTTCGGTTTTCAGTCTGAAGAGAGTCTTCCGTAGGTAAAAATTTTAAAACCGATGATAAAGTTAAAAAATGTCATGGGTCACCCAGTTTGTAAACGGTAGAGACCGAGCACGGGAATCTACGAGGGTAACCGGTTCCGGGGTCACTCTGGTCGTGTCGCAAAGGTCGTCAAGTCTCACGTGTCCCAGGGACGCGTAGGGGACAGTAGACTCGGAGCCCCTAGTACCAGGGGAAAAATCTCGACATCTTTGACTCTGAGTCTCCCTGTCAGGACCCCCTCAGGTCCGGGACTGGGGTCGGGTCCGGAGGAGCGCGACTGGGGAGTGACTTCGGGTCCCTTGTGTCTGTCCGAGGAGATCCCCTTCCCTGGACTTGAGGTCGGTCTGTCTTGACCGACCTTGTGTCAAGGTCTTGAGGACAAGACCTCGTCCTTGTGTCGGACGAGTAGTCCGACGAGAGTCCTCGAACCCCTTTTCCTCCGTGTCTAAAATAGGCCGGGAGGTGAGAGTCACCCGGGAAAACTGACTTCACGTCCTCGTCCCGGGGACCCGGGTCTTCTCCATTTTGACCCACCGCTCTCCTTTTCTTAGCCCCTAACCTAACCTGAAAGAGGTAAACCTCCGCTACAATCGAGGTGACACCTGACGAGGGTAGTAATAAAAAATAGGTCTTCAACTATGTGACCGACCTCACCCCTGATCCACCCCTGACTCAAGTCCTCGGACCTGGGGGTCCCTCGATCGGTCCCAAAAGTTCCTCTCTGGTGTCGTCCGCCGCCCTACCATCCCTCTCCTCCACTCTTTTAGGTGTTTAGTCTGTTCCTTCGTGACTACAGGAAAGAGTCGAAAAATGTGTGTACGTGTGTACACGGGTTCTGAATACGTACCTTGGTTGTGTACACACATATACCCGTCTGTCTGTACGTTTGTAAGAGTGTGTACAGCGGTTTCGGAAACGAATGTGACATGAGGGGTGGATCCTATGAGAAGGGAACAGAGACTCAGGAGAACAAAGTAAAGAACCCGACGGAGGTAAGGATCACAGACCTCGGTCTCTCCCCACAAACCTAATCCGGACCCCTATGACCCGGGACCCCCACACACACTCTCTTTCCTTCCCCCAGGATCCCGTCTCACCTCGAGTCCCTACGTCTGGCACGGTCCTGACCGTCACCCCGACCCTCCACAGGGTTGCGACGGTCTTCCCTTCACGTCCCCGACGGCCGTCCCGTGACTCTTCCCAGACGACAAACGTCTTTCCCTGTGGCTTCAACCTGGACTTTGAGAAGGAAGGCGGGGAGGGGGAGGCGTGGGGGGCGGGGCGGGGGCGCCACCTTCAGAAGGTCCTAGTGGGGCCCAACCCACGAGAGAGGAGGGAAGATCGAGGCTCTTGCCACTACCACCCGACTTGGATGACCTATGACGCGAGTTCTTTAGAATTTAGGTAGAGGGGCCTCGTCGATTGGAGGACCTAGTCGAGGTCTGGATCCTGACATGAAAATTTTGGGTTCGGGAAACCGTCACCCCTCCGTCGGAGGTCGTGGATCGTTGCCTCTTTGGTCCGGCTCACACTAACCAGTCAAGGTCGAGTTTCCTCCCTGCAGCACTTGACTAACCCACCGTTACGAAAATTTTCCCTCTACGGTCGTTGGCGCTTCTTCGTTCAGGTACCCCGAGACGATAGGACTCTTGGTCTCTTGTTCTCTTGATCGGCCTTCCTCTTTCCTGTCAGACGTCAAGTCTTAAGGGTGAGGACGGTCCCGTCCAGTCTCTCCTCGTGAGGTCCACCTCCATCCACAGGTCAAGGTCTAGGATTGGAACCACAAGGTCCTTCTATCCTAGTTAAGAGTCAGACGAGTACCTCCGTCGCGATAACCGTTATTTTGTCTTCACAGACCGTGAGTTTCCCAATTCGGACTTAATTGGTCTTGTCGGGGTCTTCGTAAGGGACCCCTGAAGGGACCGTCAGGTCACCGGGTTATGTCCTCAAGTTAGGGACCAGTCCTTTGATCTGGGACGTACGAAGTTGATTCTCGGGTGCACGGGGAAGGAGTCCAAAAGGATCGTCAACGTCTCGGAACTCTACTGATGGGACTTCTCAAGAGTACGGAGTCGACGTGTGGAGGTCCCTTGTAATGAGCAACAAAAGGTGATTACGTACGGGGACCTCGGGTTGAGGTGTCTGACATGTACTTGCCACGGGGGACCTCGACCCACGGGGGATCTGGGGGGATCACCGAAATCCACGAGTCGCGTCGGGTCGACTACCACCCGAGGTCTCCCTCCGAAATCAGAGTCGACTCGTCAGAGGGAGGACCGCCAGTACCCACCCCCGACTGATTTCTGACGGTCGAATGCACGGACATGTTCTCTCGGACCTGGGACGGTCGGGGTTTGGAGAGAAGGGTCGGAAAGGGGGAGTCGTCGGTGGTCGGTAGACCGACCTGTCCGGGTACCTACCGCACAGACGTCGTGGGATCACCGTCGGTCCATCAACTATTGACGTTCTACGGGTAAATGAAGTCCCGTTATAAATGTAAAAGGTTTTGGTCCGTTTCCCCAAACATTACATTGTTATTCCCCCCGTATCTCCGATAAGGTACATGATCACTGTGGTAAAATCCGCATGGGAGACACCCAGTCTGTGGTACATCGTAAAGACTAAGAGTGTTTTTAGAACTCTTTCTTTATATTTAATAAGGGTAAAGTGTATACTCCTTTGACTCCGAGGTTCTCCGAGTCCTTGAACGGTCCTTGACACAGTATCGTCTTGCCCTAACCTCCCACAGGACGGACTGTGGTCCCGAAAGGTGTGCGGAAGAAGATCGGGTCGGGGGTCATTGAAAGACAGGAGTTCCCGATATTTCCTCGTCATTGAATCCAGTCTTCATCGAAACCGGTCAGGTCACACTACTCTCCCGACGGGACATTCACAGGGGAGGGACTCCGACACCCGTAGGAAAGGACGTCGTCTGTCCTCGACGGAAACACTGGGTGTGAATACACCGGCGGACATGGACACTGACATACATGCACACGATGTGCTTTGTCAGTAAACAGAGTGAGTAAGTGTGTCATCGTACCGGGGACCCCTCAATGCAGGGTCGAGACGGTGAATGGGGAACACACTGGAACACGACGCGAATCAGTGAGTCAGCACAGGTTGAGAAACGTTGGGGTACCTGACATCGGGTACTTCGTGGAGAGAGGTACCCTAAGAGGTTCGTTCTTATGACCTCACCCAACGGTACGGGTGGAGGTCCCCTAGAAGGGTTGGGTACCTAGTTTGGATCCAAAGTGTATAACGTCCACCCAAGAAATAGTAGACTCGGTGCTCCCTTCGGTTTCTTATGACCTCACCCATCGGATCGGGAAGAGGTCCCCTAGAAGGGTTGGGTCCTTAGTTTGGTCCCAGAGGACGTAACGTCCGTCTAAGAAATAGTCGACTCGATGGTCCCTTCGGGGGACACACTAGAATCACCCGATGAATTGGAGAGACACGGAGACTCAGAGGTAGACATATTATTATCGTGGAAGTCTCCATTGGGACCTCTTCCTTTACCGTTGGGTGAGGTCATTAGAACGGACCTCTTAGGGTACCTCCTTCCTCGGATCATCCGATGATCAGGTACCCCAGCGTTTCTCAGCCTGTGCTGACCCGCTGAAGTGAAGTGAAGTGAAGTCCCCATTTACTCAGATTACATCACCCCTCTATTATTATCGTGGAAGTCTCCATTTACTCAGATTACATCATGTACCACCTACGGTATTCCCATAATAGATCAGATAAAAAGTCGTTTCCAAATGACTTACGAATGATACACGGACCCTCAGACTATCCACGATCCTGGTGGGGGTCGACGGACGAGTTGTGGACGTGGACCCACAGGTGGTACAAGTCTATTGTGTAGCGGGAGGAGGGGCTGGTCCAGACGGAAAAAAGACCCACGGGTAGATTCTTGGATCGTGAGGGTCGATAGGTCAGTGGGTTTGGTCATTGGACCTTCGGGGGCACAGTGGAACGAGAGGTAGTAGGGGAGTAAGTTGATTCAAGACAGTTGAGATAGAGGATTTAGTGGTACTTAGGTAGGTGAAGAGACATTGGGTGGTCTGAGGGGGAGGGGGTCATTATCATTACCGATATCACGATAAACACGGAGTGGGTCTAGGGAAGGTGGTCACGTAGGGGGGGTAGGGGTGGGGGTGGGGGGTGGGAGACTCGTGACGACACTCACGACCGACAGTTGTCGAGTGTCGACAGGACGAGACCTCGTAACGGGAGTCGGTTCCCTCTGGCTAGAATAGTCCTTTACGGACTTCCAAATGTTGGGTGTCGGTTACCGACTGTCTAGGTCCTTGTTTTCGGGTGGGGGGACGGGGGTCGGGGAAACGGAGGACTGTTGAGACTACGATAAGTTCGAGGTCCCGAGGGGACCCTAGTCCGTCTCTTGTCTGAAGTCGACTGGGGAGTAGGAACGGATTGAAGGAAGGGCAGGATAGGGTGAGAGGACACCCGTAGAGAACTTTCGTGACCAAATTATTTGGAGATCGGGAACCTAGAGGAAAAGGACGAGACGAAAAGTCCTTGGGACAGATTCTCTGGGAGAGGGAACGACCCAATCAGTGTCACTGTGCAAGACCGGGACCTCCTTTTGGACTTCCTGTCCACCCCCGGACCGACCCCGTCCCCTGTTACCCCAGGACTCTTCCCTTTCGTCTATTCGAGACCGGGAGGGGTGGGTAGGACTTACCCGACCGGACTTCCTCACCGGCCGTGGGTGGACCGGGGGCTCTACGACACTAATTGAAAACACGGTCTTCCTCTTACCTCTGGACCCCGAAAGGGAGGAGGAAAAAAAGAAAAATGAAGAGAAAGCGAAAGAAGTTTTCGACTCGGGTTCAATTAGTCTATTTAAGAAGCGGTCAGCGTGGTCGGTAAAAAGATTCCAAGTCAGAGGGGTCTCGCTGAGTATTAATGAGGTCTGACTCTATAATTTCGTTTTCCCCTTTCTTCTCCCCCTCTTTTTCTACAAAAATTAATTTTTTAATTAAAAAGGTTGTCTGGGTACCTACCGACGGACCGACACCACGAAGTGATGGAGACTCTGTTAGGGGAAGGTAGGCAGAAAAGGAGTAATTTAGAGCTCCTTCCCCTCCCCCCGGACCTCTCCCGTCGGGGAGGGACTTGTTTCGAAAGAGAGGGAAGTCGTCTTCGTAGGTTGAGAGACGGTAGGACTTTTCATTCACCAATCTGACGTCATTAGACCCACTCTTGTCGTCTCGCCCCACGTTCGAACCTCAGTCTGTCTGAGCCCGGGGACAAGTCAGGGAATCCTGTGCACGTTGTACCGCCGCGAGGGTCCGTGGAGGGAGGAGTTCATTCCAGGAAGTTGGTCATCGTAACTGTAGTGGACAATCTTTGGTCTTAGGATCTAGTGGACCTAGGTCTAGACACAAAATCATTCTAGAGACCACTGGGTACACGTGTGACGGAAAATTCTTTGTGACAAGTTCACCGAGACTCGGAGTCAGTCGAGGAGACCTTTTACCCCTCTTATTCCTGGAGACGGAACGTCAAATCAAACGTTCCTAATACTTCCGCATCTTCTTTTGTCAAGTCGTTTGGTATTTCGCCCTTGGAGTCTTTTGTAAGTGATGAATATTGGGACTCGGAAAAACAACAATCCACAGTTTGGAGTGTAGACCATCGGAAAGTCCTTGAACTAAACCACTCGGTCTCCGGAAGGGTGAGTGAGCCCATGAAGTAAGGGACATAGACGCCGGGTTGGTCCTCCAAGAATTTCGTTGCTTTCTCAAACATTAGTCCCTTGAGAACTGGTCTCCTTTATTTCAGTGAGTGACGGACTTCGTAGCAGATCCATGGAAGGGACGAGTATCGTTCGATCCTCGATGACCCCCACTCATCCGACCCCACTCCCGTCGAGTTTAGGGTTACAGTGGTCCTACGTTCGTGGGTGAGATCTGTCTGTAGTTATCGGTCTCGGAGACTGAAAATAATTAATTTAAAATGACCTCATATCTAACACGAAGGGACCACCGAGTCATTATTTCTTAGGAGGACGTTACGTCCTTGACGTCTTCACCAAACCTGGGGACCCAGCCTTTCTAGGGGACCTCCTCCCGTACCGTTGGGTGAGGTCATAAGAACGGACCTCTTAGGGTACCTGTTTCCTCGGACCGCCCGACGTCAGGGGACCCAACGTTCCTCAACCTGCACTGACTTTGTTGGTAGGTGAGTACGCGACCTCATATCAACGAAATGTTACGACACAATCAAGGACGACGTGGCGTTTCACTTAGTCAATGTGTATATATACACACACACACATATGTATATACATATATAATATATATGTAGGAGAAAAAGTCGAAAGGAGGGGTAAATCCAGTGGTGTCTCGTCGGTCACTTCAAGGGACACGATAATATGTCATCCAAGAGTAATCAATAGATAAAATATACATCATAGTTAGCACATATATATAACTAAAAATGAAACAGTAAGGGAAGGCCCCAGAAAGGACTTCTGTATTAGATTTCACACCTGTTTCGGGACCCAGTAGTCCAATGGAGAATTAATTCTCACTGACCTTTATTATGACTTCCTTTCTGACTCATTTACCATCATTCGTGGAGACTTTATAATTTCTTGATAATTACTGTTCTTCTGTACAAATATTACATCCTATATTTTGTCGATATTTGTATGGGCACAAAATTTTTTAACAAGTATACAAACACACACACGTCCACACACACGGATCCGAAGACGTCTGCTACGATATCAAGACCAAAGGTCCCGGAGACATTCAGGTTCAGGGGATTCGGTCCCCTAGGACACTCGTTCGGAGACGGGGTCATCTTCTCCTGACTCCCTCCTTCTCTTTTATTATCTCCTCTTCCTAACCCCGGTGTCGTCTGTCTCGGTCTCAAGTCCCGAGTGGAGGTCGTGGACGTCTCATGACGTCTCTGGGTCTCTTCCTTTAGCCTCTTACTCCGTCCGTGCCTGGTGTGACGTCCCCACACGCCCTTCCGACTTCGAGGTTCTACGTCGAGTGAGATTCGGTACCCTACGTCCCGTCTCGTAGAGGTCCGGACCTAGGACCTCGATCTCGGTTTGGACGTCGTAGTTCGGACCTTGACTGTGGTACAGAGTTATAGGTTTCCAGAAACAACCGATGTAAATCCCTCTTTCCACGATCTCACCTGGAAGTCAGTCCTACGAAGAGTTTTGAGCACGAGACCCCCGGATGGTGATTGAGGGAGGTGCAAATACGTTTTGAAATTGTCACTGTCTCATTTGAATTTTTGTTTTTTTATATTTCTTACATGTTGGGTCCCTTCGGTCTCCTTCGACTGGGTCGTTTCGGCGTACGACCAAATCCCTGTCTTAAGCGTTATGGATGTTCTAGTGGTTCCCTATTCTCGGAATTCGTCCTACATTTTCTTCCCATTTTGGTTGTAAAGTCTGTTATTCCTTTTTTATTCTGGACCAAAACGTGAGTCCTGAAGCCCCCTAATTTCCTCGTTGATGTTTTGGTTGTCAACGTCCCTTTTTTATGTCTCTTTTTGACAGGGGAGTCCTACACGAATATCTCGTTTTAAAGTTTTGCGTATTTCTTGTAACTACAATTTCGTTTTAGTTCAATCTTCTACTTGAATAACGTCTGTTTTATTGATTATCTTACTAGAAATTTACCGAATTGTGACAATGTTTACCTTGAACCCCGTTGAACGGACAACGTGTCATTTCGGTCAGATGACTGTGATCCAACACCACTTCCTTTTAAACTGTAAATAACGTCCCTGGTTCTTTCCTCCAACGCGTCGAACACGAGTTTTCTGGACTTGAGGACCTACCGAAAGTCCCTCCCCGAAAAATTCTGTCACGTTCCCTCTCAGTGTCCCACACACTACTTGAGTACGCGTTAAGAGATTAACGAACTACCACTCCACTGTCCCACTGCAAAGACCTTAGAGTCAGTAGTAGGAAGACCAAAGTTGTATGGACCCAAGATTTACGACCACCAGTCGCATGTTAATTGAAGAAGGTGGACCCCCCAAAGTAAACGTTTTATTTAATTTCTATACCGAGTCTTACAAGTAGATATCGGGACCCCTCCTTGCGTTCCGCGAACTGAAACAGAACACCGAATTGATAATAATGAAAACAGAACGAACTGACGAAAGGAAACGAAGACGTAAAAGAGTGAAAAGACTAATTTAAGACAGAAACTTTGAGGTACTTCTGCATCCTGCACGTACACACGACTCATCGAAGTCAGCACAGGCTGAGAAACGCTGGGACACCTAACATCGGGAGGTCCGAGGAGACAGGTACCCTAAAAGGTCCGTTCTTCTGATCTTACACAACAGTAAAGGAGGAGGTCCCCTAGAAGGACTGGGTCCCTAGCTTGGTCGTAGAGTACTCAGAGAACGTAACCGTCCACCCAGGAAATGGTGGTCCCGGTGGACCCTTCACGAACTTCTGGATCCTCGGACTTCGAGATGGTGTTTGTTCTCCGTCCCTTGTGCTACTCCCTCCCCCAAACAGGGGTTCTTCCGGTGGTGTGTCCCAGGACGAGTCAAAGTTGTTTTCGGACAAATCTTTGGAAAGTTTTTACCTTTTTTTCTGTCGTAGACGGTTTTCCTTGTTTTTAATTTGTTTTTACTCGTATTTACATTGTTCTCATCTATACACCTTTTATTGGGTAAATTTTGGAATCTTTACTTTACTATATGAGAAATCCCCTTTCGGGAGGTTTGAACCTATATAAGATTTGATGCGTGCCGGTTTCTCTTTGTCACTTAACCTTCGATCACGATTCCTTAAATTCATCTTGAGTCGTATTTTTCTATTTCGATATTTGTCAGGCAATTCTTTTTACCTTTCATTTAACTCAACAACAAGTCAGCGATTCAGTACAGGGTGAGAAACATTGGGGTACCTGACGTCGTACGGTAAACAACCCTCCTAGATTGTTTAGGGACTATCCTCTTCTCTAGGTCCCTATCTTCTCTTCATTATCAGTTTTTATATTTTTGTCTAATAACGGATCTTAATTTCCGTTTCTATTCAAGAGTCCCACCCTCATTTGTACCTTGCAGACCGTAGTATTGATGTCGATTCAGTGTCGATCTGTGTGTCATCACGTTGACGTCTCGTAGTTTTTATTCCTAATTTTACATCTCCGAAGGGCTCTCTTTTCTGGAAAGTGGATAGTTTCATGACTGTTGTTCTGGATGTCTGAAGAGTAGTTATTCTCCGGTCTTTAGGTGCCTCGTTTACGAAGTTTCATGACTCATAATTTTTTACCTCCAATTTTAAGGTACACGTCGATTTATTAGTGAACTCTAATTTTGTTTTGGAAACAGTCTGAATGTTTCTGATCTTTTAAATATGGGTTCCTGGAAGTGACTTTCTTCAGGATTTCCTACATGAAGTCGTTTTACCATTCACTTGGATTACCTTTTCCATCCCACACTTTTGTATTCGTACTCAGGTTGTTAATTATATATATACATATATATGTGCATATGTACACGTATGTGTATACATAATCCCAAAGGATACACATTCGTGTGTGTGTATGTATGTAGACGTGATTGACGTTACAACTGGTATTTCCGAAAGGGTCACCGAGTCGTCATTTCTTAGGTGGACGTTACGTCCTCTGTGTCCAAGTCAGGGACCCAACCCTTCTAGGGGACGTCTTCCTTTACCGTTGGGTAAGGTTATAAGAACGGATCTCTTGGGGTACCTGTCTCCTCGAACCGTTCAATGTCAGGTACGACGACGACGACGATTCAACGAAGTCAGCACAGGCTGAGACACGCTGGGGTATCTGCCGTCGGGTGGTCCGAGGGGGCAGGGACCCCCCCCAGTGTTTTTCTCAACCTGCACTGACTCGTTGATTTGTTGTTTTTAACTGGTATTTTACTATTATTATTATTATCGATGTCAATAGAAAAATTTTTTTTCTGTATTATAAAATCTGTTACTTTAACTCATAAACAGGTCTCCTATTATTCCTATGACTTATTGGGTACTTGAAACAAAATTTTTTTTATTCATTTATACTTATAACTTTTACAATCTCACGGTGATTTCTAATATTTATGTTACATATCCAACACTATACGTTGATTTCGTTATAAATCTTCATTTACATATTATAATTTACTTAAGTAATTTTGTACCTTTTTAAAATTTGTGGAATTCAAGAATTTAAGTCTTTGTCTCCCCTTTTCTTTCATTCAGGTTTCTTTCATTTTCCTTCTTTTATTTCTTTTCTCAAAAAATTTTAATAAAATTATCCTTTGTTTTCGTTGTCTCTCTACGTCAGTTTAATAAAGTAGTGTAGACGAGACGTCTCAATGTAGAAATGTACGATATTTTTGAAAGATTTAAACAAAAATTTTCAATAGTGAATCGACCGAATTTTGAGTTGTAAATTTTTTGATTCTAGTACCGTAGGTCAGGGTAGTGAAGTACCACTTGTCTACCCCCTTTTCACCATTGTCACTGTCTAAAATAAAAGGACCCGAGGTTTTAGTGACACCTGTCACTGACGTCGGTGTTTTAATTTTTTGCGAATCAGGAACCTTCCTTTCGATACTGTTTGGATCTGTCACATAATTTTTTGTCTCTGTAGTGAAACTGTTGTTTCCAGACATATCAGTTTCGAAAAAAAGGGCCATCAGTACATACCTATACTCTTAACTGGGTGTTTCTTCAGACTACGACGATTCAGCGAAGTCAGTACAAGCTGATAAGCGCTGGGATATATGCCGTCGGGTGGTCCGAGAGGACAGGGACCCTAAAAGGTCTGTTCTTGTGACCTCACCCAACAGTAAAGGAAGAGGTTACGTACTTTCACTTTTCACTTTCACTTCAGGGAGTCAGCACAGGCTGAGAATCGCTGGGGTACCTAACGTCGGATGGTCCGAGGAGGTAGGTACCCTAAAAGGTCCGTTCTCATGACCTCATCCCACGGTTGCGGAAGAGACGTTTCTTTAGACTCGTGGTTTCTTAACTACGGAAGTTCAACACCAGGACCTCTTCTGAGAACTCTCAGGGAACCTGACGTTCCTTTAGTTTGGTCCGTTAGGATTTCCTTTAGTTGGGACTTATAAGTAACCTTCCTGACTACGACTTCGACTTTGAGGTTATGAAACCGGTGGACTACACTTCACGGAGTGACCTTTTCCGGGACTACGACCCTTTCTATCTCCCGTCCTCCTCTTCTCCCGTTTTCTCCTACTTTACCAACCTACCGTAGTGACTGAGTCACCTGTACTCAAACTCGTTTGAGGTTCTCTACCACTTCCTGTCCTTTCGGACCACACAACGTCAGGTACCCCACCGTTTCTCCAGCTGTACTGAATCGCTGGTTTGTTGCCGTTGTATGTTAAACAAACCCATTAGGGTAATATAGACTAGAAAAAGAAAAGTCCACCAAACTATTACCTGAAATTTACGTCCGGACTTACAAAACTGGTCCCTCACCCCAATCTTTAGAAACGGTTTATGAAAGTCCGAAGGATGGAATAAACGTAGGGGACTTGTAAGTCACTCCACCCCTCCCACCCCGACAGTGACTCCCAGTCTCTCCGTCTCTGACGCTTGCCACCACTCACCGTGTTGGTCTTTGTCTTGGGTGTAGGGTTGGGGTGAGGGCGTTGGGGTATAAAAGGACAGAGGGGTTCAGTGGAGGATTAACGTCTCCCTGACACTTCATAGAAAGGAACTTCGGAGGAGGGACTCCGACTAAGTCTGATTAGAACACGTATATTGGAGTAAGTTCTACGGTCTCCACCCTGAAGGGACCACCAGGTCACTAATTCTTATACGGAAGGTTACGTCCCCTACACCCAAACTCGGGACCAGTCCCTTGATTTAAGAGTGTACGGTCCCCCGTTGATTCGGACTAAATTTCTCTACGGGATCACGATATTCCTTCTGGGTAGTGTCGGTTTTATTTTCTGTCTAGTTTTAAAAAATATATAAAAAAATTTATCATTTTCTTTTTTTTACTACGGTCTCTACTCTCTCTCGGTTACAGGGACCCCTTATGACGGTTCGTCAGGTCCGAGGGGAGTGAGAGGAAACCCCTCTTGTTGTCTAGAATCTTGTACTCCGATGCGTAGATGTCTCGTCGGGGGTCGTGACCATAAACTCCACGTGGAAACGTCTAGGGGACGTCTTCCGTTACCGTAGAGTGAGGTCAGGAGAACGGACCTTTTAGGGTACCTGCCTCCTCGGACCACCCGACGTCAGGTACCCCAGCGTTTCTCAGCCTGTGCTGACTCGCTGAAGTGAAGACGTCCGTCTGTCACTCCTCCTCCGACGGATTGTTCTGGTCTCGACCACAAAAGGTTCACCCCTCTTTCTTCGAGAACACTTCTTTTAATAGCAAGAAACCTAGACGAATTCTACCCCGGGTCGGCAAGAAATCAATTAGAGAGGTGTATGAATCTTTCTTTCAATTTAGTGACTGCTGAAGAGTCATCTTACTGAACCGGGTTATAACGTCAATATTTTGAGATCTGACCAATTAAAGGAGCAGACACTTTACAGGAAGGGGTCTCTCGAAGGCCTCGTGTTGTCTGTACGTCGCTACACTCTCACCCGTGTCAATCTAGGTCGGACTCTACCCCCGGTCTCCACCCGAGACCCAAGGGACGGGTCGGACGAGTCGGTGGGGAGAGGGACCCACCCGACGAGGCACAAATAACATAGTTCTACCGTAGACCAAGAGGGTGTTCGAGACTGGATTACCCGCCTGAGATTCTGTTGGAACCCCGCTCAGTGGTCGGTGACCGGACCGCGATCATGGTACAAAGGGACCTCCTCGTTCTCCTACAGGAGTAACGGGCCCCAAGGACACCTCAGTTCCTTTGTGTCTTTAATCATACGGGTGGGTTAAGGTAGTGTGACATTGAGAGAACTTTCTTTTACGAGACGTTAAACGAAACTTTAGAATCTTTCTTTTTATGATTCAGTGTCTCATAAGTTCCGACTTTCCTTGGAGTCTGTTGTTGACCGGGTTGGGGGACTGACAAGTCTCTTCCTTTCACTCCGGGTCCCAGTGTGCTACTCCTAAGCCCCCCCGGACTCAGGCGTCGGGGGGTCCCAGTCGGAGGCACCGGACGACGGGAGTGGGGTCCCGGGAACGTCGTTCCCCCCGGTTTAGAGGTGAGGAGCCTCCCCGTCGGACTCCTCGTTCTCTCTCTCCTTCGCTGCCCCCGCCTGTCTTCTGTCCCACCGTCCTCCGTCGCACTTAAACGAGTCGGATTGACATGAACTAGTTAGCAGGCGCCCCGCACGCCCTCGCCGACGACCTTGGTGTCGAGGGGCCTCGGGGTAGTGAGTCTCTATACCATTATTTCACCGGCCCCGACCTTTTTACGATACTCTGAGGTCTCTCGAGTCAGAGTAGGGCGGCCTAATATCGGGACTATAGTTGTGGGGACTCCGAACAAGACAGAGGAAGTCGTGGTCGAGACCTCTACTTTCGAGGTCGTCCTACGCCAGACTGGGTCCGTAGGTCCCGACCTTCGTTTTCCTCCACCCACCGTCCTTTCTGACTGAGGAGGTCCCGGTGTGGACGGTAGCTACCGGGAAGAAGGACTTAGGGTTGAGGACACAGGTGACTCCGGAGGCGTCCCGTGACCCGACACGGCACTCCCTGTCTCCCTCCTCTTTGACCCCAGTCCGAACTCCCAGGATCTCACGACCTCCGTGTCAGTAGTGGCCGGGTTTCCAATCGTCTATTGTCTGACACGCCAAGTCGACAACTATGAGACTTCTTGTTGTCCCGGGACCCCCAAAGTCTCCCCTTCTGTTCGCAGGCCTCCCTCAACGTCGATGTAGCCCGACGTTCCCGGTATTAAGATGAGGACTTGCTTGATAGTGGTGCCCGAGGACGACTGGTGGTGGGAGGAGGGGTAGGAGGGCGTGTGCCCAGACTCTCGTAGGACTTATGGTCCGTGAGCGACAGTAGGATGTATTGAGAGGGGTCACACCGTCATGAAGGTCCTCTTTCAGTTTTAGGGTGACACAGTATTATTATAAGTCGGTACTTGTCTTTACTTTAAGACTATACACGATGCCGTACCTGCTTAGAACTTTAGTATACGGTCCACTTTCTTCGGTCTGTGTTTTCCTGTTTATAACAGACTAAGATGAACATTCACCATGGATCTTATCCGTTTGAACATCTCTGTCTTTCATTTTGGCACCAACAGTCCCCGACCTCCACCCCCTCTCCCCTCCCCTTAATAACGAGGTTCCCCTGGCTCAAAGACAAGCCCTTCTACTGAAAGAACTTTACCCCCACCACTACCAACATGTTGTAACGCTTGCACGGATTGCGGTTACTTAACATGTGATTTTTACCACTTTACCGTTTGCAGTACAATACGTACATAAAATGATGTTGAAGAATCTTTAAGAATGGGGACTTTGATTACAATAGACAGTTAATATGGAGTTAAAAATTTTGTGGGTAGTGTGCGACGGCACGTTCCGCGGCGGCGAAGTGGGATCAGAGTTCTCCCGTACAGGGATCTTACTCCCCTCTTGGTCTTCAGAACGACTCGTGTCCGTCCGTGTATCGAGTAGGGGACTTACTGGAGACGGGACCGGAGATGTTGGACCACGACGGGGGAAACCGGGGACACGGGACAGGACAGAGACACCGAAACGTGTCCGACAAGGAACCGAACCTTAAGGTCGGGGGCGAAGTGAGACTGATTACGGTCGACTAGAAGTCCCGTGGTGCCCACACGGTGGCAGAGACACTTAAGAGGGGGTGGTCGGTGTTCGTCTCAATATCGTCAGGAGGAGACCCGTTGGTATAGAGGAACCTACGGGCGTAGTCCCTTGGAGACGACGACTTAAACACCCGGGGGACCCCGAAGGGTCCAACGAGTCACCATTTCTTAGGAGGACGGTCACGTCCTCTGTGTCCTCCACGTCCAAGCTAGGGACCCAGTCCTTCTAGGGGACCTCCTCCTTTACCGTTGGGTGAGGTCACAAGAACGGACCCTTTAGGGTTCCTGTCCGATGTCAGGTACCCCAGCGTTTCTCGGTCTGTACTGGCTCGTCGACTCGTGCTCGTCCTTTTATTAGGGTAGGAGAACTTCACTTCGACCTGTTCCGTCGGGTTCTGCAGTGTCGTTTGTGGGGTCACAGTGAAGGACACCCCTAAGAATTAATTTCGTTGTTGTTGTTCGGTGTAGTGACTAGTCTCCATCTTAGACCCAATGAAGGGGTCGTAAAAGGTAAACTTACATTCGGTACCCAGTTTTCGCCATCTCGGTAACGATCCCAGTTCGAATAATAATTGAAGGGTTCTCTTACATCACTATAAAACCAGGTGGTCGTTCCCTCTTATCTTATTTTTTCTTCTATCCTGAATCTCTTTTTAGTTTTCTCGTCGATTTTCGACCTCGATAGGTAGAGAGATCCTCTTGAAAATTCACCGGGGGTTGATCTACTTGAATTTTGTACCTATAATCGAATTTTGAAAATACTAGATACTTTTACAATGAGATGGTTAGTTCTAAACTAAAGGATAAGATAGGACCATGTCTCTTACGACTTAAATGAAGTTATTTTAGTGTGAGCGATCTCCCTATCTGTTATCTATGTATGTATGGATCTGTCTGTCTCTACACCTCTGTATCTCGGCATCTGTATGCACATTTATTTTTATGAATCTAATAAACTTAGGAACATAAATATTCTTAAATGCTACACTAAACATTTCGTCGTACAGAATATGTAGTCGTTCAGATCATGACACAGACACAGGAGACAAAGGAGTAAATCTGACACTTGAGAAAAAAAGATTATGAATAAATAAATAATAAATGAACCGACACGATCCAGAACGGACCGACACAGTAACATCGTGCGCCCTAGAAATCAACGTCTGACGTTTGAGAATCAACACCGTTCACCCTAGATCAAGGGGTTCGTCCCTAGCTTGGGTCCGTAGGACGTAACCCTCGTACCCG
The DNA here is from genome assembly GCA_006410555.1 of Capra ibex. Lineage (NCBI taxonomy): Eukaryota > Metazoa > Chordata > Mammalia > Artiodactyla > Bovidae > Capra > Capra ibex. The sequence continues at coordinate 28,981,475 of SJYO01014747.1, forward strand.
AGAATCGGTAACCTGGTGGTCCCTTCAGGGATCTGACACTTGAGGAACTCCTGTCCAGAGAGACCAACACCAGAGTCGGGTCGTCTCAAACCGCGTATTTGGTTTTATTTACAGACGAAACATTAACTTACTCAATCAGAGATAAAGAGGTCGTGGGTCGTATCCTGTACTAAGAGTCGGTTTCGGATCATACATGACCCCCCTTTTTTCCTTAGTTCCTGGACTGGTGACTATGTTACAGGGGACGACACCTGACTGGATGGAGGGTTGCAATTCGCGAACCTCTTCGTCTTCACAACGACGTCTGTCTCTCGGTCCACCGGGACGAGTGATCAGACGGGGGCACCCCTTCTGCCGTCCTTCCGCTCCTCCGGGTCGCCTCAACGGAGGTAGTGACTCTCCGGTCTGGCGCACCCAACACCCCAGTACTTCCGATTCCGTCCTCGACGTACCTTGAGAGGCACTTGACGTTCATCGAGTTTCAGGTGTCAAATCCTACTACTTTAGGTTCGCTTTAAAGTTCTACTCTGACAAGTGACATCGTCGCAAACATTACCGTTTTTTGTTTTGTTTGTGTTTATTTTTGACTTGTTAGGTTTATGGGAAACTTTCCTTTTACCCATGCACCCCTATCTTAGTGAGATACTTTGTGATTTGACATTATTTTACCCTCTTCGGTGTCGATGTATGTCAGCATACTTATTTAGAATCGTTGTGAATTGTTACAACTCACTTCTTCATTTAGAGTCTTCTAGCGTATATTGTACTACCTACGGAAAGATATTCCAAGTGTTGATTTTAGTTTTCGTATAACGAGTGAGTAGGGTTCTTTGTTTACAGATAAAGAAATTACAACTTCGATATACTCTACTACCTACAAGTGATTTGGATGACACCAGTAGTAAAGTACTACACTCATTTAGTTTAGTAGTACAAGATGTGGAATTTGAATGTACCACGAGATACAGTTAATAGAGAGTTATTTTTGTTTTCTTGTTACTTTTGTATAATAAAGTCATAGGTGTCCATACACTAACACCATAGGTTCGAGGTTCGAGTTGTTTTGAAAGTTGAAAAGGAGGAAATATCCATGGACGGGAGAACTTTAATCCCTCTCGGTACCCTTCTCGAAACCGGTCACTTTACAGTGGTTTCACAAGTTACAGTCCAATCCCGTCTTTGTAGATTCATACCCCCGAATCAAGAATGAGAGAAGGGGACGGTTTCGTTTGGGGTCTAGAATCACAACTTCTCGTCAGAGTGTCCTACGACCGACGGGGCACGACCCCAGGTGCACACGTTACAGGAACCGATTAGATGTAGCCGGTACATCGTACTGACTTTTTATTTTAAAACAACCCATTTCGGTGACTCTACTCCCTAATAAACAATGACGTCGTATTGGACCAAGTAGGACTAACTATGTTATTATTTTAATGTAAATTTCAGTTCTATCACAATTTGTGTTTTAACTCGTAACACTAATGTGAGACTCACTCTCCGTCCCCTTATTCTATTCCTTCCTTCTTCGTGTTCTAATCTCGTTTATAACAATTTCGATATCTAGAATCCAACTCAAGACTCAAGTGTGGACAAGTGATATAATAACATTTGTTTTTATCCAGTAACATTCTGAAGGGACCATTACGTCACCGATTGTGAGGTGCGAGTGTCACGTCCCCCGGACCCAAGTTAGGGACCAGTCCCTTGATCTAGAGTATACGGTGTTCATTCTTAAAGGTACGACATCGTTTTTTAGGGTGTACGGGGTTGATTTCTAAGGTACACGGTATTACTTCTGACTTCTAGGGTGCTCACGTTTATTCTGGGTCGTGTCGGTCTATTTATTTATTTATATACAAAATTATCTTTTCGAAAAATTTTTTTATTTGGTAACATTTGTTTGACGAATTAATTTCCCCGGGACATATCCGGTTATTCCTCACACGGTATTGGTCCCCAACACTAATGGGTCGAGGCACTTAGACTCCAGGTAAATATTGACTTTTCTTTTCTGTCACAGTGAGTCTATACTCGGCCTTTGGGTTGGTGACATGGACGGTTTCCCACAAACGTAGAGTGGAACATCTTATACACAATCAGTGAGTCGGCACAGGTTGAGAAACGTTGGGGCACCTGACATCGGACGGTCTGAAGAGACAGGTACCTTAAGAGGTCCGTTCTTATGACCTCACCTAACGGTAAGGGAAAAGGTCTCCTTGAAGGGTTGGGTCCCTAGCTTGGGAGCAGAGGACGTAGCGTCCGTCTAAGAAATGGTGTGGAACATCGTATTGTTGGTTGTTTCACACCTTCCTCCCGTCCCTTACTCGAGTCCACACGCCAAAAAGGGGATTAAGGGACTCCAGGTCCCGGACTCTACAGTGAGAGGTGTTGGGGAGAAGGTCTGAGGGGGTTACTTTGACAGTCCGGTCGACCAACCCCTCCACCCTCTGTCCTCGTAGTGTCTTGGAAACATGGACGGTCGAGGCGTTTGGTCGGGTTTCGGAGTAAAGTTATATAAACGTACTTTACCAAAGTAGGGTCTCAACGACGGAGGGATGGGGGTAGGGGGTGGGACTTCACGGACGTCCGGGGACCTGGTTGGGGTCCGGGGAAACCTACTACAGTATAAATGGTCCTTCTCAAAAACGAAAAAGACGTGGGGTCTATAGTATTTAGAATGTATTGAAAAAGAGGGAGTTGGAACTACGATTTAAGTGACGTAAGCTACCCCTCAGTGACCCCTCAAAAGTCGGCCTCTCCCACACCACCCTAAACGTTGAACTTTCGACGAGATCAATGGTCACTCCCTGTTCCCACCTCCGTCCCCCTGGCGACCCCCTTGTTCGTTCCGTAGCCTTGGACCCCGCCCCGCTCCTCCGTGTCGTCGCCCTCGGGGGACCCGTCTGCGGTCTCGGAGAGTCTCCCACCCTAGGTCTTGAACCGTCCCTCAGTCTCCCCGTGTCGGACTGAGGTACCAGCGACCCCTTCTATTCCCTCCCCTGGACGGTGGGTGGACGAGGGCTGTGGTGAGTCCCACGTCTCTCCCTCTCTTTACAGGACCCTTTACGGACGCACCCCGACACCGGAGACCTCTTCGGACCGACCTTCACCCCTACTTCGTCCCGGTCGGTAAATAGAAACTTGAAAATTTTGATCAGCGTATATAATTAAATTGGTTTGTTTTAGTTGACTTTTATATTTCTCAGTCTTACGGAGTCAGTGCACAAGAATAGGTGCGCTCGAAGGTCCTCAAGTGTCGGGATCTTTAATACGTGGTTGAACTTGTTCACCCACGTCCCGAAAAAAGACTTTTTCTCAGAGATATAAAATAACTTAAGAGATTTCTCGGACACTGGACCCTTATGATTACTGGTAAATACATTGTGGTATGAAGCCCGGGATGTGATATATATACATAAGCAAATTAGAAGTGTCGTCGGGACACTGTCTGTCAGACAACAGTAGGGGTAAAATGTAAACATCCCTGACTCCGCGGTCTTCTGTTTCGTTCTACGACTTCAAACGAGTCCAATCACTCTAACCTCAGAGGTCACACAGTCGGTGATTGGACCTGGGCCAGACCAAGTTGAGACTTGGACGGGTCTACCTGTTCAGTCCGGGGTCCCGTGTTTCCGGGGTCCAGGACACGTGTCTGTTTCGACCCTTCGGTCCTGCACACCTGGAGACATGAGTGTCGGGAAGAGTCCTAGTTCAAGTGCTCTTTATCCTGTCGTCTGGGAGCGACAGTAGGACCGGGTGCCGTCCTTTCCGTCAAAGTGCGGTCCCAGTAGAGTCCTCGTCCGTACCCCCTCTCCTCGAGGGGTTGGTAGCGTCTCCGGTCGGGTCGGTTAGTTGGGGAACGTCCCTGTCCCTGGGAGGAAGGGGGTATTGGTTCGGGACATAGAGGGACCGGACAGGAGTGTGAAGACGGGCGTCGGGGTGAACGTCGACTCCTGTTCGTGGTGCGATAGGTGCCAATCCCCACGTCGTCCCATGGAGGTCGGAGTGAAAGGGACAGAGAGGAGGGACAACAGGTCGGGGTCGTCCCCAGCCGGGGACCCCGAACAGGAGACTTCGGAGCAGGACCTAGATCGGGGTGAGGGGAGTCGGTCCGACCTCCGGCGGCGGGCCCTTGACACCGTCTCCGTCCCGGGTCTCGTCTCCGTCCCACCCCGATAGGGTCCTCCACCACTCCCGGGACGGGAGCGTCCGTGCACTCGTCTCCGACCTGTGGGGTGTGTGTTAGCAGAGACTCTCCGTAGACCTGGTCGCCAGAGTGTGTGTGAACCTCACTTGGGGTCTAGAGGTCAAGAGGGTAAGATCCCGTGGTACTCCCCCGTACCCCTGTGCATGTCCTATAGTGTTTTCGTCCATGTTACCCGAGGTCGGTCGACCTGGAGTCTCGTCCCGAGATCGAACTAAGACGTCTCCCAGTCACCGAACAGGTTCCACGGTGTCGTAGAACTCCACGGGATCCCCTTCGCGTCGGGACCTCCGACTCCCTATCCGACCCTCCTCCCCGACCACTGTTCATCCTGCTCCAATCACCGGAGGACCTCTTACCTTCTGCATGTGCTCCCAGGGAGTTCCATCTGTCCTGTAGAGATCCGTTTCGTCCCCTACCTACCTCAGTCTGTAGGGGTAACGCCCCTCTCCACAGAGTCCCCCTGAAACTCTTAAACTCGGGATCCTCCTCTCCGGGGACAACTGTAGGGGGGATGGTCGGGTGGATCCTGTCTGCGTAGGACCACGGGGTGGAGTCGGACTGTCACCTCCCCGTCCCCTATGATCCAATAGGATTGTCACACCGTCAACCCGACCGTCGGGTCCCGGAGGGGTGTGGGTGGGAGTCAGTCCCCGGGAGTTGAGTCTCGAGAGAGACGAGGGGTGACAGAAGGGTCTCGTCCCGGGACCGAGGGTGGACGGGGGTGGTGGAGGGGGGGCGTGGAGACCCGGGTTGTCCGTCACGGTTGTGCCCTCCCCAACGGGGTCGGCGCCGAGGACTCACCTAAAAGGACCCATGGTCGTAGTCCGCTCTCCCTCGCTCGATAAAAATCGCCTGAGAGGCGTCGTCGTTCGTCGGAGTCTTCACGGGCACACCGGCGAGGGTGCGACGAGAGTCCAAATCGAGGACGTCCGTGACTAAGAACGTGGGTCGTGCGAGGCTAATGGTCCCACTGGACTCGTCGACGACACGCAGAGGAGTACTCGGCTCAGGTGTCCGTCTGTCACACTCTCCTCGGTCCCGTCCGGAGGGTGGTGGTAGGGGTATCGTGACGGGGCCTGGGACACACGGGCGGAGTCCGTGGGCAGTGGAAGGTCCTTACACCCGCGACTCCCACCTGAAGTGATCTGGAGCGACTGAACTAAACGTATCGTATGGACCACGAAGGGTCCTACACTCCTGGTGAGGTCCTCGGGTAGGACGGAGGCAGGAAACGTCTTTCTGTGCGGCACCTCCCCCACCTGTATCCAGTGGGGACACTTCTCCGTGAGTAAACTTTTCCCCGGGGGGGAGGGGAACTACCTCTAGTCTGTGACCTTACAAAAGTCACCCCAAAGTCGTCCATGTCCTCACTTGGCTAGACGAAACGTACATTTACCACGGACGGTAAGAAGTTAAGGTGTCGGCCAATCTACGCGCGACACAACTATCTAGAGGAGCCAAAACAAAACACAAAAAAATTCTCTTGAAATTTTAAGTCTTAGACAACACCTTAGAGGGTCCAAAATTTACAACCGTTGGTCCAGTTTAGAATTTTCTTGTGACACACCAAATTTGTTTCGAGTAAGGCCTTGGTGTGGGCTAAGTGTCCGGTCCTCTACCCTCGCCACAATTGTCACTCCGGTCGAAAGGTTCCGGATGTAACGAGACTCTACAGGCGTACCCTCCGGGGAGGCATGGTTTCCCCTCGTCTGGAGTCCTGGGGTCTAGCAATTCCTGTCCCATGTTAGGAAATTCCGAGTAGGTCGTGAAAAGTTTGACGTCACGTCGCTCCGATTAAGAATCTCGACAAGTTTCTACAAGGAATAAATACTTGTTTGTGAGACCCTTAGAGACCGAATTTATTTCGTTTTGTCTGAAGAAATGATGTCCTGAACAGACTCCGAAAATTCACGTTGTTTTACGGAACACGTAAAACTCCCCGGTCTTGTATCCCTCTCGAAGAGTTTTCTCAAGGTGTACCTGGGGTAAAAGTTCCGTATGTGTAATTGAGGCCTTTCTGTGATAACAACGTACCTTACACCAAGAGCTTCATCCCGAGTGGTGTAATTGGATACGTCAGGTGTTTGGTTGTAGGGTCCCACCGACGTCGGACACTTCCCCCACCTCTCCCCGTAGCCTCTTCGACTCTGGTCGTCGGTCACCAGTCCTCACACCGAAACAGGAGCCCTATGTCTCGGTGGTTTCCCATCATCTGTCTGTCCCTACACCAACTACCGCACGAGGGCAGCACACGTCTGGTCTGACTTCTTCTCTCTGATCCGGCCTCCGTTCCTTCGATCACGTCTCCCCTACCCAGGGTCCCTACAAAGCGTTCACCTTGTTTGCCAGTCCTGCTCCACCGACTTGCTACCTCTCAGGTGGACAGTTACGCCGTCTGCGTTCTCTGTAGCGAAGCTAGGGACCCAGTCTTTCTAGGGGACCTCTTCCTTTACCGTTGGACAAGGACATAAGACCGGACCTCTTAAGGTACCTGTCTCCTCGGACCACCCGATGTCAGACACCCCAGCGTCTCAACCGGTGTTGACTCGTACGTGCGTGTGTCCACGGAATTTCCGGCACCACTCACGATCCCTCCCTCCTCCACTTCTGTCCCGGTCCTCCGTCCGACTTTTCCGTCTCGGGTCTGTCTCCGACACTCGGTTTCCTTCGCTCTTCGAGTCTCGGGTCCGACCCTTATCCAGGGGAACGAGACGGAACGGGTAGAGAATTCCTTCGGCCCAAGTCCATTTGGAGTCGGTGGGCCCCAAGGGTACCGTTGGACCTCGGTTTTAGTCGACTCGTGGACCCGTTCGTCTTCCACCTCTTCCCCACCCCTCCTCGACGACTGGACTCGTCACACGACACCCGAGGACCCCAAGTCTTGGACCGGTGGGCAAGGGGGTCCGTCGACCTTCACCGGTTCCCCACCGGTGCTTTCTTTCCGAGGATGGGGGGTTCCGAGGACTAGACTCTCGGTTCAATCCTCCCGACGCGCCAAAGAACGGCGACGTCATTTGGGTCGGGGTGAGACCCAGGTCCGGACACAGGTAGTAGAAGGTCGACGGGACCAGTGACGGAGACTCTCTCTTCCGTCCCGCTGAGGGTACTGACACAGAGGACGGTGGGAGTCTCGGTGTTCCGATTAAAATCGGGACTGTAGTCCGACATCGGTCCCACAACCCACCTCTCCCGACACACAGACGGGTCAAGATTTACGTCCGGGACCCTCGGGTCGCCCTCCCGGACTACCGACCGGTAGGGATGGAGGTTTGTTCGTTTCGTCGAGTCGGGTTGTTCGGGAAGACTGTGAAGGTGGGGTGGGAGAGGTGTGGGACCGGTGTGGGACCGGTGTGGGAGTCGGGAGGTCCTCGACTGGAACGGGTGAGACCCCAGTCGAGGGTTTCAGACCCGAGAGAGTGGTTGGTTCAGTCTGACCAAGCGTCAGTCGAGGGGGTGGGGGCGAGGGGGTACGTCTCGTCTGTACGATGTGGTACGAGGAACACCGCGAACCTGTTTGACAGAGGGTGTCCTCTGAAAGTCGGGGACTCTCGTCCCTGACTCAGAACAAGGAGAGACGGGGTGGAGGGGACGGGGGGCATTCGGGTCGTACCACGAACCGTGTGTCATCCGTACCGACCCTGGTCTAGTTCCTCCGGCCCCACCCCGATGCTCACACCGGAGACTCGGTCTCCCCTGTTCCGACTCGGGTCGAGTCTGTGATCGAACGGCCCACCAGTGCCAAGGGACGGGGGTGAGGGTGGGACAAGATTCCTTCTGTCGGGGTGAGGGTCCAGGCAAGACCCAGTGGGACCTCGTTGGTACGGATACTTGTAGTCTGGAGGTTCCGGTGTGGCCCCCGACTGGTAACCGGACCACCCTTTACTGACCTGGTCTGATAGGGGGATTCATTGAACTGGACCCTTGAAGGAGCGCAGAATCAGATAGGTGTCGTCTCCGTCTTCGTTTCTCTCACACAGATCTCGTCGGTCCTCCGTCCAGGTCTCGGAACCACCTCTACGTCCTCCATTTCCACTTGTCGCCCGTTCCTTCTCCTCCTTGCGAAGACAGGGTCCGAGTCGGAGTCGGGAGGGGGCGTCCACGGGGGTGGGTGGGCGAGTCACCGTGGACCGGGGGGGGTTGGGGACGAGAAACGGCTCCGGCGAGACGGACCGTCCGACCGCTACGACAAAGACCACGGACGTTCGGGGTAGTTGTCCGAGACGTGCGTCGGGTCCACCACCCACTGACGGGTCGAGGGAGAACGGGTCCCACCCTCCCCCCGAGAACAAGTCCCGGCCCTTCGGACTGGAGCGGAGAGGGACCTTCTTCTCCGAGTCCCTGGGGCTTTACTCGCGTCGGGCCTCTTGTGACACGGGAGGGGACCTCCAGTCACCGAAGAGACGACACCCCTTCACCCGAGGGTTTGTGTCGACACCCGCGGTCGGGTTTCCTTTTCTGTGGGAGTCGACACGTCCGGAGTTCCGAGTCCCAGAGGTTCAGGTACAAGGGTGACACCCTCCTCTCTGTCCCTCCCCGGGGCCTGGAGGTGGACGGTCGGCCCCCAGGTCTGTTCCGGGGTAGACCGTTCCAGATACTACAGAGGTCCCCCGCGGTCTCTCGAGGGTCAGGTGGTCGTCACCGGAGACACCAGGTTTAGACGTCGTTCCGGGGACGACAAATCGAAGGATCCGACCCCCGGCACCAGTACGTCCCGATTCGGGACTATACACGTCGGTGGTGACCGGTGTGTAAAGAGAGAGACCCGGAGTCAACGGGGAACACGTTCCCGTCCTGGGTTCCACCGGGGAGACAGAGGGTCAGACCTGTGGGAGGGTCCGTCCATACCTCGAAGAGGCTCAGGTGGGTTCCCGTGGTCCCGACCCGTGTGTGGTCCGGTCCGTCTCTACACAGGGGAGGGAGGGGGGTTCGGTCCGTTACGACCTCCTCCCCTTCCGGCTCTCCGGGTCTCCGGGCCTTACCTCGGTCGGGTCCTTACTGGTGGGGACGGCACGGGGTGGGGGTGGTACCCGTCGTTAGGGGTTCCTCGGTGAAGACGTCCTCTTCCCTGGGTCCACCGTCGACCGTCAGTATTTCGGTAGAGTTTTTTCCGAGGACCGTCGGTTCACATTCACGGGCACGGTGCCACTCATCGTCCGCGGCCATTTAATGGTGACTCCCGACGTGTGTGTGGGGGAGACATAAATATAGACGGAACCACGGACTTTTACCTATAAATACGTAAAAGTTATAAGTCCCGTTTGCGAGGTAGTGAGTCGCGACGCACCGACGTCGTGTAATGTGGCCGGGGCGGCTCTATAAGGAGAAGGTGGACCGAACGGTCGAGTCCTCGAAGGTCCAGCTCGGACCTGGGGTTCGGGAACGTCTCAGGGGTGGGGTAGACGTCCGGACACACGGGGTTCCCCCTCACCTCCCTTGTTTCCCGGTTCGGTCGGAGAGGACGTTCGGGGTCCCGAGTGAAATGTCTGTTCGTCGGTTTCGAGTCTCTCCAACCCACCGGACCCGTTCCAGTATGTCGTAGGGGAGATTCGATGCCAATGGTAGGGGTCCACCTTACTGAGGGAGTAGTGGTTCCTTTCACCGCCGTGACCCGACAGAGAGGACTAGAGGGATAGAGAGAAACGTAGGAAACGAACTCCAGACAGAGTAGGACCGAGACTAAGAGAGAGATCTAAGGTGACACAGAGACGTGGACAGACCGAGAGTGGTCGAGCCAGAGTCGGAGAGAACGTAGAAAGAGACTGAGGAAAGAATCACAGAGGTGGAGGCAGTGGAGACCAGGGACACAGAGAGACAGAGTAGGGGGTGGGTGTGAGGTGTGTGTGGGGGAAAGAGAAGGAGTCTCGGAGACAGAAACAGGTCGGGACGGAAGAGCTGAAACAGAACCCGGACTCTAGTCCCGTTGCCCCGTCCCTCGACAGGACAACAGGTCCTCCCCGGGGGAACCCCTCAGTCCAGAGGGGATGTGACCGGGACATTTCCGCTCGGGGTGTGGGGGACTCGACCTTCTGGGTGTCTCGTCTCACCTCGACATCACCCTCCAAGACCTTCGCGTCTAACTCTGAGTGACCTTTGTTCTCTTTCTACCCCACTTAAGGGGTACAACCCGAGACGTTCTAAAGACTAGACGGTAGGTGACACTGAAATTTCCCGGGTAGATCAAACACTGACTCCAACTCACTACCCCAGGGACCCGGACGGGAATCGACTTTCCCAATTGCGTGGACGGGTCACGGAGGGAAGGGGAAGTGGGGTGGTCGACGAGGAAAAGAAAAGAGGGAGAGAAAGAGAGAGAGAGGTAGGTAGGTAGGGAAAGAGAGAGACAGTCTTTACTATTCTTAATTAATTTACACAGGAGTCGAGGACAGAGGAGTGAAGGAAGTCCCTTAAATTGGTCAGGGTCGTGGAGTCCGGAACAATCTAAGGTTCTTTTTGTATTGGTTACCACATGAGACAACAATGTGCATACGCGCGTGCACCGACAGGGACGGGTGTCTGTGCGTGTACCCCCGTGCGTCACACGATGATGTACACAGTCGTACAGGCCGGACGGCCAAGTAGCTGTGCGTGTGCTGACACATGTTGAGGTATACGCGAGGACTTAGGCCTCTGTGTGCAGTCCTACAACCACACTTATATGTATGCTCAGAGAACCACACCCGCACCGTGCGCGCGCAGCATGCAGAAGTGTAAATCCAGGTACGACAACTTAGATAGGTGAACACGACACTCAGACCCATCTGGAGTAATGGTACGTTCAGACAAACCTCCATCCGTGTGTACGGGGACATAAGACCCACTCCGACACACACACGTGTGTTCGTGCGTATAGGGATACACACGTGTAGATTACCATACGCACGTGAACGCGTACTCGTACAGATCCCCGTGCGCCCGACACGCACACGTCACAGGTGTGTGGGTGTGTGGGACCGACGGGACGTGCGTGTAGAGGAAGGACCGAGGGACCCCCGGTCGTCGGAACAGGGGTCGTTCTCGGTGACACGGAGCAGAGTCCCCACTACAGCCACCGTCATGCCCGCCGTCCTCGGGCTTCCATCCTTCCACCTTCACCACGTCCCCTTCCGCGAGCGATTACTCCGGTGGAAGGAACGGTCGGACCCTCGACGACGGTGATTAATAGCGGAGTCATTCGTCGAGGGGTCCCTTCCCGACGACTGCCTCGGGACGAGAGAGGGAGGGGGGCTCTGGAGAAAGGGGTGGAGGGTCGTCAGGACTCTACGACGTCCTCGGGACCCGTGGTTCTCCTTCCCGTCTGTCTCCCCTCCCGGTCACGAAGCAGGCGGTCCTCTGGGTCCTACGGGCGGACGGACGGGTAGTCGGACGACGGTCCTCGGGTGTAAGGTCCCATGAGGAGACACAATCCCGGGTCAGTGGTTTTCCGGAGACCCTTAGGTTTACACGAGGACCTCTTTCCTTTCGGATGTGTGGGACTGGGAGTGTCTGTGGTTCGTACGGGGACATTGTGCTCGTGATCCGGCCCTCAGTTGGTCCGGCCGACTATTGGGGCCACGACACACTGAAATCCACTCGAGGGTACGGAGAGACCCAGAACCAAAGGAACAGACATTTCATCCCCTTCTTCTGAACGTTACGTCCCCTGTGCCCAAACTAGGGACCAGTCCTGGGGTGTACGGTGTCCCGTTGATTCGGGCGTGACCCGTTGATCCTCGGACGTACGAGACCACGGGAGTACGGTGATGACCTCTCAGGTACACGGTATTCCTTTCTAGGGCGCACTCTGGGCGTACGGCGTTGTTCCTAGGACGTACGGTGTTGATTCTGGCTGTGTCGGTTTATTTATTTATAAAAATTCTTCTTACCGCTCTGTGTTCGGACAAAGTCTATCATGCCTCTACCCGTAGACGATACACAAATAAAAGTACACATATAAGAGTACGCATACACACACAAACACACATGAATCGTGTAGTCTGGGGACTAAAGTGTTTATAACGAATTCTCTTCCGTCACTCGGTCAAATTTCTTTTTACAAGTCATTTACTCTTCTTTTGGACCGTAGACTCATACTGTTTCAGGACTACCTTCAACTGTTCACTGACGTCGGGGTCCGGTCTCCCAGAGACTCCGGGAAGGGAGAGGTTCTTCGCCACCCAAGTCTGCGGGTCCGGGGGATCTTGCTCTTTATGTGTCTGGCCCGGGACCAAAGGTGGAGCAGGAGTAGTCGTGGTTCTATGTGGTAGTGGTCCTCGCCGTCCTCTTCAACGATGGACCGGTGTCCGGGGGTATACTGGAGTCTCAAAGGTGTTCGTACTGGGGATCACACTAAGTCCGGTCTACGCCGGTCCCGTGTCCTAACTGGGTCTGACTTCCGTCGACACCGGCCCCAGAATTGTCTCTGCCAATTCCGACCCGGACCGCACAGGCCCCCCAGTCGTCGGTGTGGAGGGAATCTCCGATCCCCCTCCAAGACTCGGGGGGCCCGGCCACTTATTCGAGAAGGTGGACACGACGGGTCCCCTCTCGGCGGACAGGGCGCCGGGGTTACAGAGACAGGAGGTTCACCGGCTCATACTTAGTGTCCCTAAATGTCGAGTCGGAGCTCACCCTAAATACCCAGACAGAGTTCGGGCCGGTCGTCCCTCACCGGCGGGCAGTCAGGGGGTAACGTCGACTAACTACTCCTACAAAGGACGGTTCTTTTTAGGGGAGACACCGTCCGTCGGCTCTCGTTCCGAGGGTCCGGGTCCCCGGTCGGGGAGTGGGGTATGGACAGGGGTCGGACCAGGGAAGAGGACACGAATGTCGAGTATGGAAGGGTGCTAAGGGGGTCGGGGTATGCGACTGTCGGTTTGTCATCCACGTGGGTTCCCGGGGTCGAAGGTCCGATCGTGAGGTGGAAGGGTCTGGACGGTGAACGAGTAGGGACCCTTGTCGCGCGAAGCTTGTTTAGGTAGGGTCCGGAGCTCCGACCTGTACGGTTTAAGGTCTTACTTAAAGACTTCCTTAGGTCTTGTGTGTGTGTGTGTATGAAGTGTCTACTTCTTGGTCTTCAGGTCTCTCCCTACCTGGAACGGGTCTCAGTGTGTCGTCGTGTTACCACATCGACTCTGGACTCGGGTGTTCTGGGACCTGATCAGTTCAGTCACAGACTAGGGTCGACTAACAGGATATCGGAGTCCCTATCAAAAGTGGAGGTCTATTCCCGAGGAGAAGAGGTGTCTTAAGTGTCTGGACTCAAACTTAAGGACGACATAGTGAAACATAGACTCTCAGTGGTGAAGCATAGACTCTCAGTGGTGAAGAGACACGGACGAAGGAGTGGACTTTTCACTCCGAGTTTTTATCAGGACTGGAGAACCCCAGTAATACTCCAAGTTCACTATGTTATATCCACTTCAGGGTCCCGTCTCGACCTAAGGACCGTCACGAACTATCCACAACCCTTAACAGGAGGAAGTAGAGACTACAGAGTTTTACGGGGGACGAGGGACTAAACAATTCCCTACTTCCATCCCGTCAAATCCCGTCCACCTCGTCCTCCTTTTCCTCTCCTATATACATCCCGACGTCTTGTCCTCACTCTGGGGAAGGACGACTTCCTTTAGGATCTTCCGACGGACCTTCTCCACTGTAGTTCGTCTCCTTCGTCTCGAGATGGAGAGAACGAGACTCCGATGGACCCCTGAAGGACTTGTGGTGTCCCGATTCCCCTTCATGGGACGGGACTTTCTGTTAGGGTCGGGATCTGGTCGTGGTCGTGTTCGACGAAGGGACTCGCTAGACCCCCGCTCAGGGAGAGGAGACGTCCGTGGACGTTTTGTCCCGGTCCGTCCTGGTCTGGTGTGAGAGACCTTCCGTAGAAGGTCAAGACTCGAAATCTGTTCGGGTAGGTCTGGGTAGGGTACGTCATGGGTTTAGAATGGTGACCCACTGTCGGCCCTCGTTTCGGTCTTAGACCGGAGGGCACCGACGACGGCTGGTCAGGGAGGGGCGTCGGGGTCTACAAGAAACGAAGGGGTGCGGGAGTTGACTGAGAGGGCGCTTGGCCTCGACTCCCTAGTGGGCGTAGGTCTGTACGCGACGTCTTGTCGGACGTAAGAGATGAAGAGTCTACTCTTTTGACTCAGGTCTTCTCCCTTCGTAGACAAGTTCCAGTGTGTAGTGTGTGCCGTCTCGGACCAGAGATTGGGAAAAGGGTCGGGGGCCTGGGGATCGTCTTCGGCACACTTCCCTCCTGACCTCAGTCCCTCAGAACCCGACCTTGGGACCACGGGGGTGGGCATTGACACGTAATAGTGCTCTGTCCGAGGGGTGGGACAGACTAGGAGTCGAATCATCTACGCACCACGGACCGTTCTTGGCTTGTGTACTTCGATGAAGAAACAAAGGTCATATAAACTGTGGGATGTTCTCGTCTGTGCACAGATAGACTGAGTGGAACCGTAGGGGTCTCGGATCCTACCCCTCCTACAAGTCTCTTATTATCGACGGGTCTCCGAGAGAGGGAGGACCGGGACAGACGGTGAGTCATGTTCCCAAAGGGGGAGGAGCTCAGGGAAAATGGGAGACCCTCTAGTCAGGAAAGGGAAGGGGGAGGGGAACCGTCGGGTGTGGGTGGGTCCGGGACTTCGCTACCAGGGACCGGGGGGTGGAAAAGAGCGGTACAGAGAGTCGGGGGTGACAAGAGACAGGGACGGAGAGGAGTCAGGGAGAGAGGACGACTCAGGGACGAGACGTGGCATGTGACACAAATGTTCTTTTGGTACTGTCAAAAAATAAAGAGAGAAAACAGAGGACAGGAGGGGACTTCCCTTTGCACAAAGGTGAGAGGGTCCTTTTTTACTTCCGAGGTCTTCTCTTTGCCGTTTGTTTCCTGTCACCCGGGGCACCCACGGGGGGTCGGGGTGGGCACCCGGCGTACGTGTGTGCGGAGGGGTCGGGAGGAGAACACGCCCGGAGGTTCCTGCCGAGACAATAAAACCCCCATTAACTTTCACAGCTAGAAATAAGATCTCCTATTTGATCCGTCTCTCTGCGCACCTCGTTCTCCGTCTCTCTTCTCTCGTCTCCCTCCGTCTTTCTGCCTCCCCTCTTCTCGGTCTACCTTCTTGCACCTGAGACGTTCCTCTCTCCTCTTCGGCCTTCCTTGTCCAGCCGTCGTCTAAGACGGAGGTCGCTTGAACCTCTCCGTCGAAGACTGGGGAGGCCCTTCGGTCCCCGTAAACAGGTAGTTGATCGAAGGGCAGGGGTGGGCCCGGTTCCTGGTCCTTGTCCTCCCCACCCCCGTCCCTCTTCCTCAGACTGAACAGAACCAGTCACTCCCGAGTGGTTAGTCCACTGACCTCCCGACTCGCGGTCCGTCGTCGAGGAGTCGGGGGCTGGGACCCGATCCTTAGTGCGGTAGGACTCGGGTCTCTGGGAGGACTCGAGGGACGGACGTCGGGTGAGATGGGTTAGACGTGGACCCGTACAGTTCACCGCCCCTCTCCCCCAAGAGTACCACAGAGACGAGACTAAGAGGCCCCGTCACCCGACGCTCCCTCGGACCCCCGTCCACTCATACACGTACTCTAGTCCTCCACGAACCTCTCTCGTCCCAGACCCTATCACCTGCACGCACACAGACCACACACACACAGGCACACACACTCACCCAAACCACAGCCCCGTACACACACTTCATCCCACACACCAGACTCGTACACACACGTACGCACACGTGCACGCTCGTCGCGACATTCCTCGCAGACACGAAACAGGGGTGCGTAAACACCCATTTCCTGTTCACACACACGTGCCGGGGATGGACACTCGGACACTCGCCAGACCGTCACACAAGGGTGGTCGTCCCGGGGAGAAACTGAGGACCGAGTCCCGGTGGTAGGAGGGTTGAGGACCCTCGGTCTCATTGGAGACCGGGAGTCCCAGGGAGGTCGTTGTTGTCTTCCCGCCGGTGGATGGGTGAGGGGGGGTTGGACCGGTCGCAGGTCCTCCCAGTACACTGACGTCAAAGTGGTGGTTCGGGTCCGTCCCCACCCGAGGGGGGTGGGGGCCCTCTCTACCCGTCTTCGAGACCATCCGTAGGACGGCACGTGTACTGAGAGTGGATGGAAGGATACAGACGGGTGTGGCCCTGTCGTGAAAGAGTAGGAGGGTGGGTCGGTGGGGGACTTGAGGACCTTCCGCACCGACCCTGAGACTCCGTGTCAGTCTCGAACCGTATCCCGTCCTCGAGTCGTTTACAAACGACTTACCTACTTACTGACACAGACACACTAGACTCTGGGCTGATGGACTCCCATGTCCGACTTCAGGACGTACCCAGTCTGGTCCCGAAGACCGGTCCAGTTCGCACCGGGGGTTCAACAAGTCTTCCCCACGTCAGTCGCGGGTCTGTCCGGACTCTCCGGTACGGGTGACTGGAAGAGGTCCAGGAGATGGACCAGTGGTGGTGTCCCCTCCGTTCCGGTTCTCGACCCCTGACGAAACAGCTTTCCAAACAGAGTTCGATTTACTGGGAGAGTGAAACACCCGACTCCGTGGTCCCTCCGGGGTAAATGAATGAGACCTCCGGTGTCGGGTAATAACCGTCCCGGTAGAGAGAAAGTTTGTAGAAGTGGGGGGACCCCGAAGGGACCGTCAGGTCACCAATTCTGAGACACAACGGTTACGTCCCCCGTGTCGAAGTTAGGGGACCGGTCCCTTGATCCTAGGATGTACGACGTACCACGTCGGTTTTTTATCTTCCTTTTTCAGATGGACGCGGTTTCTAAGTAGGACTTAGGAGGTCGGACGATAGGAAGGAACCCTTGGTGTTTGGTTCCCAATCAAGATCGAGACCCCGCTTGTGGGTCGGGGCCGGGTAGGAATAGACCATTGTCGATCCCGGTGCTCCGACGTCCAGACGGGGTCTGACTCGGTGTCTCCGTTTTTGATTGTAAATCAGGATTATATTATATAATTCTGACGACGACGACGACGACGATTCAGCGTAGTCGGACAGGGTGGTCCGAGGAGACAGGGACCCTAAGAGTTCCGTTCTTGTGACCTCACCCAACGGTAAAGGAAGAGGTTTCGTACTTTCACTTTTCACTTTCACTTCAGCGAATCAGTACAGACTGAGAATCGCTGGGGTACCTGATATCGGATGGTCCGAGGAGGTAGGTACCCTAAGAGGTCCGTTCTCATGATCTCATCCAACGGTAACGGAAGAGGTACAATTCTGATATATTCAGGATTTTATTGGGTGGGGTTTGACTCGGGACTGAGACGAATGGTTTGGGCTAGTGTGAGACTCAGGACTGGGTCAGTGTGTAACTCGGGACCGGGACTAGTGTATGACGCGGGACTAGGACCAGTGTGTGACGCGGGACTGGAACCAGTACTTGACTCGGACCTGGAAATAAATCTCTGTCCGGTAATAAAACAGTAGACCGGTTTCGATAAAGGGACCGAGACCCGGAGTCAAAAGAAGAAAAAAGATTACCTCCCGGAACCCTATTTGACTAGTAATTTAGTCTTTTGAGGATGAGTCTCCAACCGAACATCAAAGGGGCTGGACCACTGTCACCTCTCGTAGTCGGTGACGGTGGACGGTCGGGGTTGGGGGTTGGTTGTGTAAGTCGGGTTCGTAGTGATTAAAAACGTCGGTGGTACTATTTACCGTAACAGCCGTCTTGCTGCAGAAAGATTAGACGACGTTCTGTCTACCCAGGGACTCGAGAGACCGACAGAGAACTCGGACGGGTCTGGTCTGAACACCTCCTCATGCCTCCTGTCCTGGCTGTGTTATGGGGTCCGGACGTACGACCCCACCCTTCCCCTCCTGTAAAGTCGGGGTCTCAGTCCTTGCTGGGGTGACCCCAAAAGATGTTCGGGGGGAAAATTTTATAAGTCAACAAACAAAGAAAAATTATAAGGTTTCTATCAGAGACGAGGAAAGATGGATTTCAATCAAGAAGTTATGGTAAAAGTAAAAGTCAATTTTACTTTAACCTATAACCTGAAGGGACCACCTAGTTACCATTTCTTAGGAGGACGGTTGCGTCCTCTGCGTCCAAGCTAGGGACCATACCCTTCTAGGGTGTACGACGTCTCGCTGATTCGGACACGTGTAGTTGATGACTCGGTATGAGATCCCAGGTTCTGGATGACTCGGGTGCACGGCACTGGTTACTTGGGTACACGGGACCTCGGGCACGAGGTCCTGTCACCTTCGGTGGCGTCACTCTTCGGGCACGTGGCGCTGATTCCCCGTCGGGGGTGAGCGCCGTCGATCTCTTTTCTCGGGTGCGTCGTTGTTCCTGGGTCGTGCCGGTTTTCACTCACTCTTTTAAAATTTCGTTTCTATTTTGGACTTATGACGAGTTTAAGTGTTCCCACTTGGTAGTCTGTGACCAAGGATCACCGGGGAAGGAGGACGGAGGACGAAGCCCCTGTCTCCGACGCCTCCTTGTACGGAGACGGACTCGGTAGTCCAGACCCCGTCTAAGTCGGAGGAGAGCACGAAGGGACTTGGGGAGAGGGAGTTGTCAAGGACGAGGGGAAGGAGTGAAGGTCCCCGACGTCTCGTCACGAGGGGGTGTAGAGGACACCGGTCGCCTCGATCCTCTCCCCGAACGGGGTCCTCACTCCCGCTAGTCTTGTCCCCTAGACCTATGGTTCTTAATCCCTTCCTGCTTGTAGTCAGGGGTTCTGGGGTCGGAGGGGTCTCTGGTCGTCCTCTCGCCCGTGGTCCGTCAAGTTTTCGTCGGTCCGGTCTTCCCCACCCTCGAGACCCGTGACGGGCCTGAGTACTCACTCCGTTGTGACGGGGGATGGCCAATAAGTGTCGAGAGAGGAGAGGAGACGGTGGTCTGCGATCTCCCGATTGGCCAACGCCACCCCTGTGTGTCCACTGAGAGGTTTCTGTCGTACACTGTATGTCTGGGAGGAGGGTCGTCGAGGGAAGGGGAAAGGCAGGGGGGATGCGACTAGGGATCGAAGGTCCGAGACTGACAGAACGGGTTGGACGAGAGTGACGGGTTCCTTAAGACTTATCTGGTGTAGAGGAGGTCGGGGTAGTGGGACTCCTGTTTGGGACTCAGGGGAAGTTCGACGGGTGATAGACCAGAGTCCGGTCGGAGGTTCTCGGATCCACGGGCGGGAGACGCAGACGGGACCAAGGGATGAGAACATGGGAAACCAGGGTGGACACACGGCAGGAGAAGTAGAGATGGAGGTGGCTCTTATGGGAGGTACGATGAGTGACAGAGACGAGTAAGGACCCCAAGGAGGGGGTCCTTTTGACGGGAGGAGGTAGGGGTTGGGCGTACCGGGGACAAAGGACACGAGTGTACGTGAGTGGGACGAGGAGTGAGGAGAGAGCCTACGACCGGTGGTAGTCCCTAGTCTTAGTTTGTCAAGTCCTCGACCTCCCTTTGACCGGTAGAAGATCCACGGAGGAGGGGGAAGTGACTCCGGGTTTCTCAACACCCTCGTGTGTTCCGGTGTGTCGTGTGAGTCCCGTCTGCGCCCCGACCTTGAGTCGAGGGGCCTCGGAGGTGGGCCCCGAGGGACCTCCTGTGTCTCGACGGAGGGGACCACTCGGTGTCGTCTTGTAGAGGACCTGTTCCTGGGGAGGGTGTGGAGCGTCATAGGGGTCGACGAGTTGGTCCCGTCCCAGGTTTCTTTCGTCGACACAAACGTTTTGGCTCCTTATTTATT
The DNA here is from genome assembly GCA_006410555.1 of Capra ibex. Classification (NCBI taxonomy): domain Eukaryota; kingdom Metazoa; phylum Chordata; class Mammalia; order Artiodactyla; family Bovidae; genus Capra; species Capra ibex. The sequence goes on from SJYO01014747.1 coordinate 29,001,393, forward strand.
TACTTTTATAAATAGATTGCGGAAGATACACGACCTGTGTCGTCCGTGGTCGAGACGATGAATTTTAGACCCATTCAGCGAGTTAAGCCATGTCTTTTTATTGAAGGCCCCTGTCCCACCACCCCCTCACGTGGTCCTCCCCGGAGTCAGTGCTTACAGCTACTGGTCGCCCGTGTCCGCCCCGCTCACGAACTACGGGTACCACTTCCGCCCGCCCGCCCCGAACACACGGCACTGGACGACCTGCAACACCCTCGGCCCCGGTCCGGCTCCACACACCAGGTGGCCCATCGGTTTCGCGAACCGGTACGATATCTGCCCCGACGCCAAGACTATCTGCCTGCCGAGACCGGCCCCCACACGCCGGCCAGGCCCCGGAGAACTGTATAAGAACATCTTGGTCAAGAACAGGTTCACCCGGTTCGATATCGTTCCTCGTCGAAACAACCGTCCCTCCAACCCGGGGTCGTCCTCACCGTAGACCATGGCCAACCCCGGGCCTAACCCCAGGTAGTGAGCCATACCCGTGGCCTTCGGTTTACTCATGAGTCCTCGGGACGCAAGGGGTCCGCCCACCCAGAAGAGGTCCACCATTACCGTCCCCCGGCCCCACCCCGAGTCTGGACTTACATCCACTTACTTTCCCTCCCCAGAGTCCCGACCTTGGTCCGACTTAGAGGACCACTGGTTGATTGCTCAGATCCCTTCCCGTTCCGGAACCACTCGGCCCACACTGAAGGGATATTGGTAGAATCGTAACCCGCCCCTGTGGTGGAGGAACGTACCCCGAGACCCTGCTCCCACCCATCCCTGAAGCGGTAGGACCGTAGTCCTAACACTGTGACAGAAGTATTATATTTTTGGGGTTCGTAGTAGTCTTGTAGTGGGAACCGACAGTAACAGGGACACTGTCGTGGTTCTTTTGTACGACCTTAGTCATCAGACACTCGAGTAATCGTATTGTGCTCGGGACACTATAAAAATGGTATTTAGTGGGACGTTGTATGTACTTTGTAACCGGAGGTCTGTAATTCATGACACTGGTCTGTGCCACTGTACCCACAGAACTTCACTGGAACGTCCCTCTCCGGTCGTAGACGTCTGTGTGGACCGCTTCCCTGAGTACGTACTGGGGAAACGAGGACGGACCCAGGATTCACACCTGGGGGTGGGGGCTGGAGGGTGGGGGGGCTGGAGGGTGGGATCTGGAGGGTGGGGGCTGGAGGGTGGGGACTGGAGGGTGGGGGGGCTGGAGGGTGGGGGTTGGAGGGTGGGGGCTGGAGGGAGAAGACCGGGCAGAATGCGCCCAATCTCTACACGAGACGGTACCCTTGAACTCCTGTCGACCGGTAGGGTTTGGCTCAATGGAATCCTAGGTTCTTTATCGCTCCGGGCCCCGATGCATACAGGTGTTAGTGACGTTCCGTCGGTTCCTTTCCCGGCCAGTGGGGTCTCCGGCGGGGTCCAACTCAGACCGGAGACAGAGGACCGTTCTAGGGGGAGGGGTTCTTTTCCTGGTTCCCGTGGAAGGATTACGGAACCCGAGAACCCCTAAACCCCTCGGAAATAAAGGAGTAGACATTTTACCTAGAAAATTGTGTACTGGATTGTAAAGAGATCTTGAACAAGTCTCCTTGTCTATTTCATTGTCGACGGTCCCTGACCACGGTTCCCCTGTTATTATCCGCACACACACACACACACACACACACACACACACAATTCAGCGAAGTCAGTACAGGTTGAGAAACGCTGGGGTACCTGACATCGGGCGGTCCGAAGAGACAGGTACCCTAAGAGGTCCGTTCTTATGACCTCACCCAACGGTATGGGAGGAGGTCCCCTAGAAGGGCTGGGTCCCTAGCTTGGGTCCAGAGGACGCCGAGGACGTAACGTCCATCTTAGAAACGACGACTCGGTGGTCCTTTCGGGCATCACCGATAATAATCGTACTTCTTTCCTAGGTCGGGGTCTTTCCCCCCAAGGGGACGACTCTTCCCACAATGGGGTCGTTCCACGGACCTATAGTCTGGGGGTCTATGTGTGGCGCCGGGTGGGAGAGTGGTCGACACCGGTAGCCGGGGTCGAAGAGTGGCCGGGAGCCGAGGGACAGAAGGTCCCCCAAGATTCGGTGGACCCTCCGGGACTCAGGTGGTGGTGGTGGGGGAAGGGAGGTGGGGTAGGGGCAATAAGGACGGGTTGACGAAACCGTTCACTTGGGTGTCGTCAGTTTCGACTTCCCACGGTCGGTTTCTGGTCAGTCTTTCCTCTGGGACGGTCGACCTACGTTGTCCAGTGAAGTGTCGAGGAAGTCCTCCCGGTCGACCCTCCACGGAAGTCTCCCTGTCCATTGAACCGGGGAACGGCTGCAGGAAGGCTTGGATCGTCCGGTGGACCCACAGGGTGAGTTCCGTCCGGACCCGAGGGTCCCCGGACACCGATGTCCATTACTGAGGAGGGGAGAGTGTGGCGGGGTCTGTAGGTTATCATTATTGGGATGCGGGCGCCCCTGTTGCCCACACCGTTCGTGAGTGCGAAGAGGCTCACGGCCCGTACGTCCCATATCCGGCCGAGGACCTTGTACCTCTGTAGCACCAGATATATCGGGCACGTCCTACCGGCCTCCATGACCCGTCCGGGGCCTGGACACTCGTGCCTCTCTCTTCGGGAGTCGGACCCGGACGCTCTAGTCTCCGTCCCTTTCGGGACTTATGTCACACGAATTCTGGTGACGTCCTTGAAGGGACCACCAGGCCACCGATTCTGAGACCCGCGGGTTACGTCCCCCGGACCCAAGTTAAGGACGAGTCCCTCGATCTAGGGTGTATGACGTTGGTTCTCAAGTGTTCGTCGTTGATTTATAGAGTACACGGTAATGATTCTGGACCACGGCGGTTTATTTAATTATAATTTTTTTTTTCTTGTGACCCCAGAAACGAGGACGATTACAGTGTGACGGTGTTTAGGGTGATAACTCTGTGAAGGAAACCCCTTTCAGTTACAAGGATCTGTTTTACGTTAGAGAGAACCTGTCCGTTACGTATTATTCTTTTCATTATCAATGTTCATTGACTCTTGAATAAGACACGGCTCGTGGTACGATTCGTAAAAGATGCCCAATAGAGTCAATTGGGAGAGTTCTTGAGACACTCTATGTATAAGAACAAAAAGGGTAGAATGTCTACAAGTCGGAGATTGACTCCGAATCTTTATCGTTAAGTGTGTTTCAGTGTGTTCGACCATGACACTTTTAAGATTCTGTCATCGGTTGTCTCGGGTGTGTAATTAGTGTATGATTTGTTGGGGGTACATGTCGTTGTGAGTCAGTAGTTGTTACATCATTCTTAAACAAACAGACGAAAGTCAACTCTCATTCTAAGTTCCCTTCACTCCTTTCGCCTATACCTGATTTCTACGGTAACTTAGGGATCAGAAAAAGGTTTTGACCGGAGTGAAGTTTGGGGAAGGGTGGTGGGAGGGGTTTAAGGGTCGTCAATTAAGACGAACACCTCAAATCGAATCTTCACGTCTAGAAGACACCACAACTCTTCTCGGACTTCCCCAAAACGCCCTCCGTCCCGAAGTTCCAATCGTGTGGAAGTCGGAGAGAAGTCCCTCTGCTTACTCGGGTTCGGGCCCAGTCCCCAGACGAGAGTGGAAACTCGTAGCGGTCCTGGTGTCCCCAGACGAAATAGAGCACGGGACTCCTGTGACCGTGGAAAAAGAGACCGACGACGGGTATTTTGTGTCCCAAGAACTGTGGGAACCCGTGAGAGTACAGACCCCGGTTCGCCGCCCGTCTCGTCGACGACTCTCTGCACCTCGTGGCCCGCTCCTCGACTCGGACCCACTCTGGACAAGGCCCGTGGGGACGGGTCCGGGAACACAAGTGAGAGAGAGGGGTTGCGGTGTCCGCCGCACTCCCGACTCTTCGTCTCGTTAGGAGGATGAACTCGTCGACTCCGACAGACCCCACGTCGGTCGACGTCCCGGGGCGTCCGTCCTCGATTCCTACTGTAGTGACGTCTTGAACCTGACACTTTGGGTCTCACAAATAAAGGAGGTCAACGGCACCGCGGACCTGACGCCACATCTTTAAGATACGACCGTCGAGTCGACACCTTGGGACTCTTGAGTTGGGGTGACGAGGGGCGAGGGTTGGACCGATTCATCGGACTCCCCGGGGTCCTGGGACCTAGTTCTTCGTCTTTCCCTCTTCACCTCACTGTCCGGGTCGAGAAGTGAGGCCGAAACAACAAGTCAGCGAGTCAACACAGGCTGACAAACGTTGAGGCACGTGACGTCGTGTGCCCGGAGAGACAAGAAATGAGAGAGGGTCTCGAACGAGTTTGAGTCCAGGTAGTTCAGCCACTACGGTAGGTTGGTAGAGTAGGAGACAGTAGGGGAAGGGGAGGACGGGAGTTAGAAAGGGTCGTAGTCCCAGAAAAAGTTACTCAGTCGAGAAGTGCAGTTCACCGGTTTCATAACCTTGAACTCGAAGTCGTAGTCAGGAAGGTTACTTATGAGTCCCAACTAAAAGAAATCCTACCTGAGCAGACTAGAGGAACGTGAGGTTCCCTGAGAGTGAGGACCACCCACGGGACCTCCACCACTTTCTCACCTGTCCAGTGCCCACTTCCTCAGAACGATGGACGTGTCGGGGGACCTCACCAGTAGATACGAGGCGGGGAGGGTGGATAGGGGGTCTAAGACCTGTACGGGGGGAGAAGATATCGTCAGATAAAAAAGAGGCCTTTCATAGTTCGGTTAATAAAGTGTCATTCCACACTGACAGACTATTGAAGAGTCTAAGGATACGGTCCCTACCACAGAAATCTCTAGGTACAGATCCTTATAAACTGACGACGACTGTAGAGCCCGTCCCCTACCCACGTTTATTTCCTCCCACCTCCGACCCCGACTCCGGAGTTCTTCGACGAAGGACCCCGAAGGGACCACCGGGTCACTATTTCTTAGGCGGACGGTTACGTCCTCTACGCCCAAACTAGGGACCAGGCCCTTCTACGGTGTGTGGAGTTTTGTTGATTCGGGTACGTGGTGTTGATAACTCGGGCACGGGATCTCGCACCCTTGATGTCGATAACTCGGGTGCACGGCGTCGGTGACTTCGGGTCCGTGGGATCTCGGACACGACGTGTCGTTCCCTTCGGTAGCGGTGCCCTTCGGGCGTGTGACGTCGATGTCTCATTCGGGGTGTGCGACGTTGACCTCTTTTCGAGCGCACGAAGTCACGTACGTATCGGTTTTTATTTATTTTAATGAAAAAATTTTTTCTTCTTCGATGAAGGACACGAACACCAGTTCTCGTAGGGGACTCACCACCCTCACATTCTCTTTTGTGACTTCTTAACCCTCCTACAAATCGACGAGATACTAACTACCTACTCGGGGCCCCGACTCCTTTACGAGCTGTGGGGGAGTGGGGTTTTTTTGTCCGCCGAGTCCCTGGGACCCCGGACGAAGTGGATGGTCAAGTATCGAGTCTGGTCCCTATACTAGATCTCACCAAAGGTAGAACCCGTGTCTACTGGTGACCGAAATCTCTCCCACAGACAGTCTCGGGGCCATGTGTCTATTGTGTCGACTCCTGAGTTTTCCCGGGTTCTGAACGGGTTTCGAAGGGTAGTGTAATCATCGTCTCTGCCTTGGTCTTGGGTCTTGAGAGAAACCTAGTGTCGAAGACTAGATTACCTTTGGTTTGGTGTGAGACTTGAGTAAGGTTGGTCGTCCGTGTTACTCCTGAGTCTCGTCTGGTCGGTCCATACGACGCACGAAGTCGGGGGCTGAACACCCCGACTTCCGAACTTTGTCTCCTGTCCCACGGGTGTGGGGCGTGTCGTCAAGGAAGGACACAGAAAGAGTAGTGGGCTCCCCGTCGTTTCGGAAACTAAAGACCTTCCCCTCCCGACCCGTTCCGACCCTAACCGGGTCGGAGTCGACCGGGGCCCGGTGCCCGCCACGGCGGAGGAGTGGGAGTAGGAACGGTCGAAAAGGACAACCTTCAACGCCGGAAGACCCGGGTTCAGGACTACCAAGGGAGCATGACTATCGCCGGTCTACAACCCGACGTCGGAAGTGGTAGGACCCGACCACCTCTCACCACCAGAGGTTCGCAGAGTCCGGGTTCCTCGGAAAGACTGGGGTGATGTGTACGACGACGATAGACGGTAGGAACACGGACCAAGAAAATCCCTTTGACTCTGTGAGAGGTGGGACCTTCCAGTGGGGTAAAGACGAGGTTTCCGAGGGAAGGGAGGTTGAAATTGACTTTAAATCAACTGGGACCTCTGTCGGAAGCCAAGAGAGGTTTCGATGACGAGACAGGGAGGCTCGAGTTCCACCTCGCCCCCCGACCAGAGGAACCATAGGTGGGTCCGTCACAGGGGAGGGATTGTTCCCGTACCGAGGCACTTCTGGGGTCATAGGTCCCACGGGGAGGAGTAGAGAGTCCTAACCGTAGACAGGACTGAATGTTTGGACCGTCGGAACCAAGTACCAGAAGAAGGGGTAAGGGTTGAGGACGTAATGGGACCAGTGAATCCGGAGGGGTCCCTGGCGACTGGTGAGGGACCCGAAGGGTCAAGGGTCTGGAGGAAGAGGGTCTCAGAGGTTTACGGAAGAGAGGTGAGAGAGGGTCGGTGGGAGGGGTCGCGTAAGACCCAAAGAGTGGCAGGATAGTCCTTGTGGTAGGGAACAAGAGTGGTAAGGTGAAGACTGTGACGTGTCTGACAGAAGATAGTGGTTCTGGGGTAGTCACTGGGTCGTGGAGGGGGACGGGTAGAAAGTCCGACGGGTGGAAAAGGTTGAGGAAACGACTCTTCAGGGTCGGGACTCAGTGGTGTAGACTGGACAGGAGGACGTTCTGGACGACCCTTGTCTGAGTACCGGGGGTCTGGGACCTGAACTCAGGTAAGGTGGGTCGGTGGGTGGAGGCACGACCAGTCGAACGAGAGAGGGAGAGGGGTCTCTGGTAAAGTTTGTACCGAATAACGGGAGGACCATGGACCGGGAGGGGGGTCGGGAGACGAGACGCAGAACGAGTGTCTCGCGTGTCTCCGGCAATCTGACTGGAGCTGAGTTTCGGAGGGAAGGTGTGACAGTCTTGGTGGTCGAAGGTGACCATGGACGAGGGCGAAGGGAGGACCCCGAATCCTCCCTTCTGGAAGAGGGTAGAGGAGACGTAGAGCTCTTATAAAGTGACAGGCGACGGTAGGAGAGGAACGAAATTGGGGAGTAGACCGGGAAGGGTAGTACAAGATATATGAGACGTAGAGAGGGTAGATAATTTTTGGTAGATCGTGTCCCTCGAGATAAGTTATAGGATACTATTTGGTGTCGTCTTTTTTAATTTGTTTTTTTTTTCTTACAGATAAACACATATTGACACAGTGAAACGAGATGTCGTCTCTGACCGTGTGTAACATTTAGTTGGTGTGAACTTATTTTTATTAAAAAAATTAATTACGATGTCTGTTTTTCTATTTAAAAAATATTCTTTTTTCTATTAATTTTTTTATTTTTCATAGAGGAACCAGCGTGTGTGGAGAGGGGTCAGTTGAACGGGATTCTCCACAAAAGGGACGACGGAGTAAGAGTGGAGGGAAATTGTGACTGAGGGATGTTCGACCGAAGTCTGGGTGGCGAGGTGGAGTTGACACTGGACGTACACCTTCGACGGCGGTCACCAGCGAAGAGTCGGAGCAGTCTAACCGGAGGGTCCTCGTGACCTGGTGTCACCGGGTGGTGAGGGAGGAAGAACGTTACGGAGAAGGACCAAGGTTCTACAAGACCAGAAGGAGGGTATGGGGGTGCCGGGGAAGTGTTAGAGACCGAGAAGAAGGAGTCGGACTGAAAAGTCACGACCGTGTGCGAGTAATTAACGTTTCCCTTTTTATTCTTTTATGTCCCTCTTAGGACCGTCCGTAGTGGAGTTGGTTCACAACATTCAATTGTAGTAGCTGTTACCCTGTTTTATCCACGACACATGGAGCGCTCCTACGTGACTCTTCCTGCGTCTTAGTCTTGAAGGGACCACCAGGTCACCGATTCTAGGATGTGAGGGTTACGTTCCCCGGGCCCAAGGTAGGGACCAGTCCCTTGATCTAAGGTACGCGGTGTCGACTCTCAAACGTACAGCGTTGATTTCGAGGAAGTACGGTGTTGTTTATGGGCCGTGTTGGTTTATTTTGCGAAAAATTTTTTCCTGTATCCCAGTGAAGACCCCACAAGGGTGGCCTCCATGTATTGGACTTAGATGTTTCTTTTGTCTATTTGAGTTTAGTTGAAAGCACAATGTTTTATTGTCCAGATAGTCAAGTCAAGTCAGGGAGTCAACTCAGGCTGAGAAACGCTAGGGTACTTAACGTCGTACGGTCCGGAGAGGCAGGTAGTGGTTGAGGGTCTCAAGTGAGTCTGAGTACAGGTAGCTCAGTCACTACGGTACGTCGGTAGAGTAGGAGACAGCAGGGGAAGAGGAGGACGGGAGTTAGGGAGGGTCGTAGTCTCAGAAAAGGTTACTCAGTTGAGAAACGTACTCCACCGGTTTCATGACCTCAAAGTCGAAATCGTAGTAAGGAAGGTTTCTTTAGGGTCCCAACTAGAGGAAGTCTTACCTGAACAACCTAGAGAAACATCAGGTTCCCTGAGAGTTCTCAGAAGAGGTTGTGGTGTCAAGTTTTCGTAGTTAAGAAACCGCGAGTCGGAAGAAGTGTCAGGTTGAGAGTGTAGGTATGTACTGGTGTCCTTTTTGGTATCGGAACTGATCTGCCTGCAATCAACCGTTTCATTACAGAGACGAAAACTTATACGATAGATCCAACCAGTATTGAAAAGAAGGTTCCTCATTCGCAGAAAATTAAGATACCGACGTCAGTGGTAGGCGTCACTAAACCCCCGGGGGGTTTTATTTCAGACTGTGACAAAGGTGACAAAGGGATAGATAAAGGGTACTTCACTACCCTGGTCTATGAACGGGTTTTACTGTTATAGTACTATCTGTTTCTTTATGACTTATCGAAAAGATTTTATTACCTTTGAGTTCTTTGTCCTGTTGATTCACATTACGTCCTCGGTCCTAAAACAAAACGACAGTTCCTATAATAACCCCTTAACTGTTTTGGTCTTTTTCAGACCGATCAAATTTCATATTATGGTTGGAATTAAAGGACTAAACCCAGTAACGTGAGACCAAGCCTTTCTCTTCCAGGAACAAGGGTCCTTTATGTGTCACTTCGTAAATTCCTATTCATCGTAATACAGACACTGAATGAGAGTTTTTTAAGAATATCCGTTGTTTATACAGATATGTATCTTTTATTAAATTTTACACTATTTTATAATGGTAAACCCTTTAGAACGACTTCTATACACCCTTTATAAACATTATCGGAAGGATGAAAAGAGATTCAGACTTTATTATATATTTTTTTTAAAAAAAATCTTTTTTTACAACCACAGAGTCTCAAGTCAGAACCCTTGAAGGAGAGGGAAGGGTGGTAAGAGGAGAAAGACCCTTGAGAGTAGAGGAGACAATGAAGTAAGGGTAATAGACATAGGGTTGTTAAGAGCTTATATATATATAGAGGCCAAGTCGGGAAGAATCCTCAAATTTAGGTACATAGACTGTCGGACGTGTCGTAGTGAACTTTAAGAGTTTTGTAGATTTTTAATGGTACGAGTCTCGAGAAGAGTACTCTACGGGGGACTGGGGTAAATAGAGTTACTTACTACGGTATTGGGTAGATTCATAGGTTCGTTCTTTAGACCCGAGTAGGACCCGTAGAGGGAACAGGAATGAGGGGTGTAGGTTATTAGGAGTTCAGTGAATCCCTCTGATACTCAAGGGTTTCCGTCCCGAGGATAATGAATGGGAACACGAGGTCAGGGGTTGTTTCACAGGACTGTATAACATTCACGAATTCTTTACAGACACCTTATTTACTTACTCAACTAGGGAACTAACTAGTTCTTTTTCTAGTGAGGAGTACCCTTGTCTCAAGATGAAAGACTTGGGTCTGTGTCCGGGTCAGAACGACTGATCTGATGTTAAATGTAAGTACCTTCAAACATAGTCAATAGAGAACGACACATTGTTTAATATGAGTTTCGAATTCTTGAATTTTCTCACTATGTGTAAATAGTAGTGTGTGTCAAAGACACCCAGTCCTCAAATCTTCACCGAATCGACTTACCAAGACCGAGGTCTACAGAGGTCTTCACCGTCAGTCCTCGATGTCAGTAGACTTTCACACTGACCCCGACCGTCTATGTGAAGGTTCTACCGAGTGAGTGTAACTTACCACTCAGCCACGACTGGAAACTATTTTCCGGAGTCAAGAAGAGGTATCCTCGAGAGACGTCCGACGAGTTGACAGGAGTGCAGTACCACCGACCGAAAGGGTTCTCGTTCATTAGTCTTCTCTTGTTCCGTCTCCGACGGTAGAGAAAACACTGAATAGGACCTTTAGTATGAGGTAGTAAAGACGTTTCGGGACAACCGGTAAGGGACCATCGAGTGTACCATTTCTTAGGTGGATGTTACGTTCTCTGGACCCAAACTAAGGACCCAGGCCTTCTAAGGAACCTCTTCCCTTACCTTTAGGTGAGGTCATAATAGTGGACCTTTTAGGGTTCCTGTCTCCTCGGACCCCCGATATATCAGGTCCGTCAACGTTTCTCATCCTGTGTTGACTCGTTAACTGTGTAAGTAACCGATAAGTCCAGTCGGGATAAGTCACACCTGCCACTGAGGTGTCCCAACGCTTACAGTCTTCTACTCCCGGTAGAACCTCCGACCGAAGGTGTCTCAACAGTGACATGTTCCTGGGGTTCGATTCCCCTGGTTGTCCCCGACTTTAGGTTCGATATGTGGGAATCCACTTCACCCCGTACGTGATTTGGGGTGGGTCCGACGTCTGTCGGGACAGTCGAGCGAGGTCGGCGGAGAACCAACACTCAGAATAGAGAGGAAGTTTCCAAAGGACCCTCTACACGTCTCTTGTGTTGGGACCGTAGTACTCAAAGGGAGTAGTATTGGTTGTCCACGACGGGGAGTGTCAAATATTTCGGGGACGCGGAGACAACCTCCCACAGTAGGTTCGTGGTATCGCCAAGATCAAGTGTCTACTCCCACATCCACGACTCTCCACTTCACTGAGCGGACTCCGGTGTGTCTTTTCCGAACCGTCCTGGTCTGGAGACCGAGGATTGGGGTGTAAGAAAGGTGACGGGACGGGTCGACGGTCGAGTCTGGGTACAGAGGATTGTGGGTGACTTCGGAGTAGGGGCCAGGATTCGTCCATAAAGAGTGGGAAGAAAACCCTCGGGGTGGGGTCGGGGGTTTTCCTAGACGGGGTGTGATCTGGGACTCGTTTATACAAGTACTTATAAAAGGTAGGTTTGCTTCTGAGGGTCTCCGAGAGAGACGTCGGTTCGACTTATAGGTGCCTACCTCGTCTCGTCCCCAATTGTCGGACTCGGTTATAAATCTTTATCGTGTTGGGGTCCTCCTCAGTCGACGCCGGTCGACCAGTGTCGGTGACTTCGGTGTTCGGAGACACCTGCACCACGCCTTCTACTCACGGCGAGGACCCTTGTCTCCGGGACTCTCCCAGGAACTGGAGGGGGTTGGGGGTAGAGGGGTCCTGTCGAACCTGGGCCCCTCTCGGACACGGACCGGTCCTCTTTGGGACGGTGTCCGGAGGGTAGGTGTCGGGTGTCGGCCGAGGGTTCCCGTCGTTTGTTGAAAAGTCGAGGACTTGACACATTAACAACCCTTATCGTCCGGGGTGGGGAGGGCAGGACCGACGGAACGCGAACCTCCTCGGGGTACCTACGGAGGTCGGTCCTCGCCCTCGTTCCGGTGAGGATCGGCTCCGGGGCCCAGTCCCCGGGTCCGGACCCCGGGTGGTAGTACCTCGAAGACCGGTGCACTGACGTCCCAGTGCCTTAACTCCCGTTTTCGGGGCTGACGTGTCATCACGGGACCCAAGATCTAGGAAGTACCACCTTCCGTTGAAGGGACTCCACTCCTAGACCCGTTGCCCTCGACTCCGAGACGGGGTGACCCCGTGTTCGTGGGCGGTAAATGGGGGTTAGACCGAAACCGGTGTCCGAGGGACCCACCCCGGGTCCGTCAGTCCCATGTTTTGTGTCTCCGTGGGTCTCACGGTTCGGGGTGGGTTCCGTACCTTACCGGTGCCGGGGCCGGTGTCGGTCTCGCCCGTGAGAAGTAGGTTCGTCGGATTCCTACCCTCACTGGCCCTCCTGGACCGGTCGTGCGGACTGACTTGAGACGTCACCTCTTCGGGCACTACGCTCCGAGATAGCAGACAGGAGGGCCTCCGGGTAGTAAACCTCTTTGATTCCGTCGTCAAACTGAAGAAGTCGGGAGTCGGCACCCGTAGGAAGAAGTAAGTTCACACAGGATCCAGAAGGAGAAGGGGGGGTAGGACCCACAGGACAGGACACGAAACGACCCTTCTTTAGATGACTCTTCTACCCTTCATAACAGAGTTGAGCCGCACGGGGCCCCTCCGCCGCCCCTCCGGCGCCGTGATCCTCTTATGTCTCCCGCAGACACTTTTCCCTCCAGTCCCACCCTTCCTTCCGACCCTCCTGAAGGACCTCCTACCACTCTATACCGGTCTCTCCGTCCCCGCCAGTCCCTACCGGTGGTCCCTGTGGACCGCTTGGGTTCGGTCTCTTTTCAGTCTTCCGTCTCCTTCTTCAAACTCCTACGATCCCTCCAGGATCACCCGAGATGAGTTCTACTCCTACATCCCCGGAATCACCCCCCGTGCGACTCCTCCGACCGCCCCTCCCCCCCTGTTAACTCCTCGTCCGTGACGAGTTGTTACCGGAAACAAGACTCTACTATTCTCCGCCAGTCCCTAGTCAAAGTTCTGTTTTCCGGAGTTGAAAGGCGGTCAGAGGGACCATACTACGACGAGTCGTGGTTAGGCCCCGAGTTCAGGGTCCGATGTCCCATTTGTTTCCGGGCCGTCCATACGAGGTCACGGGGTCGTAGGGAAATGGCGATTTCGGAGTCAACAGAGTAGTCACTTTTCCCTTGTGACAGGGGGTTGTGTGTGTAAAGGGTCCCAACAGTTCTCTGGTCCACTTACAAAACATTTGACTCTGTGGGCTCGTCCCTTCACTGTCACCCAATAATGACGGGACGGTCAACGGTAATAAAAAGGTCCGGACACAAAGAGAGGGGTCGATCGTTGGTCCGTCCCCCTCCGACGTTCGATTAGGGCTGAACTTAGATTCGACACCCACCCTCCGAGGTGTCTGTCTGATTATTAAGGACCATCAACACCCATTTAGACTCACCCACCCCTAACCCCTCCTTTACCCTCTTCTACCCCTCCCCCTTCCTACCCGTCTACCCCACCGACCTTTAGAGGTGGGTATTAAAACTAAATATTTCTTCGTTTTCAGAAGAGGAGGAAAGAAAAAAAAGTAAGGATTCTTCTTTCGAGAAAAGGAGGTTTGCAACAGAAGAGTCGTCGGGGCCGTTGAACCCCGGGTGTGAGCCGGTCATTAATCAGGGATTGTTTCTGGTCCACGGAACGACTGAACCTCTCTTCCTTTTTGTTCCCTGTTCATACCTTGACTACCGAAATGACGGTGGTTCTGGTCGACTCTTGTCGGGCTGGTGGGGTCCGGAGGTTCCCATTTGACCTCCCCTCAACAATCCAAACGGTTTTAAGGGGGTCTTGTCGTCGTTGACCGAAGATTCAGTTAGGGTCGCACGTAAATAACCCATGGATGACACATGTCGACGGAGACCTTCAATGTACGTTTGACACTCTGGGTCCCTCCTACACGTCGTCCGGATGTCCCGTTCCTCCCTTTTTTTCTGTTCGTAAGCAACTCGTGGACGACATATGGGGTCCGATCCGTGAACTCCATGCAATTTCGGAAATTAGGAGTGTTTCGGTTAAAATGTTTCTTCCTTTGGTGTCTCTTCACTTCACTAAACGAGTTCAACCTGTCGATTCGTCCTCTCGAACCTAAACTTGGGTCTCGGGGTCAATGGTGACACGACACCCGCACCCCGGTTTCTGGACCGAGATGGAGGATCGTCGACACAAAGTCAATTTCACAAATAGTGAGTCGACACAAGTTGAGAAACACTGGGGTACCTGACATCGGGTGGTCCGAGGAGATCGGTACCATAAGAAGTCCGTTCTTATGACCTCACCCAACGGTACGGGAAGATATCCCTTAGGAGGGTTGGGTCCTTACTTTTGACCCAGACTCGGTGGTCCCTTCGACACATCTGAACGAGTTCAGGGAATTGGAGGGAGTCGGAGTCAAAGAAGTAAACGTCTTACGCCGTGTTAAAACAACGTTTGAAACTTCCCGGTATGTGTGTACCATCCTGACAGTGACCCGTTCCCCTCCCCAACTCCTGTGTCACTCACCACCTTACCCCAACCCCACCCGATTTCGTCCGTTCCCATTGTCTAAGACTACCTCCTTCTCTCCCCTCTGTGAGGTCCCCAAGAGAAGGTGGGTAAACGACCTGTTTCTTTGGCTCCGGTCCGCTACGGTTACGACCCTAATCTGTCTCCCGTTCGTCTCGGAGAACTACGGTCTTCGAGATGTCATTGTAACGGGAAAGAGGACAAACCCTGTTCCGACTCTAACAACGGACCCTCCCTCGGTTCTCCTCGTCCCGGGGTCGGACTTTGACAATCCATCCACGATTTAGGTCCCGGTCTAAAGGTCCTCCGTCGGGGTCTCTTTCAACTTTGTGGTCTAAGTCCTCGGGAACCCAAGACCAGGGTATTCTGGTCCATAGATGATAGGTAGACCCCCGGAGAGCTCTTGGTGAAGGTCGAGACTCGGTCAGAGGAGGAGGTACTTTACTCCCGTCCTCACCAACTGTCGGTGAACCGTCCCAGGTAAACTCCGTTTACTAGGGTGCCTCAACTCTTAGGGAGGACGGAACACCCTCTTAGATTTTGTAGAGAGGAGACGTCAGAGTCAGTAACTCCGTCTTTTCCAGTTTCTCCGTTACGGTCACCCGTGTCTCGACATGTCTTGGAGTCCGACCACGAACCTTTACCGGTTTTCCGTAAGACTTCTGGGGAGCCTCCGTTTCGTCGGGGTCTCGTCAGGCACGTCACCTCTCGCAGACAGGAAGGAAGGCCCGGACCGCACTCCTGCGGGGGGTGGGTGTCAGGAACGTTCTCGTCTCCCGTCTCTTCGCTCCCCTGGTCGGGTCGAGTGTAGAGGAGGGTCTCCTCAAGAGGGCCCTCGGGAACTCAGCCTCGGGGCCCCTTAGGCCCGAGGAGACCCTAAAGCAAGACTTAGAAATTCGACCTCGGACCCAGACTGGCTCGACATTCCTAGGAGAGTGGGAGCTGCCCCTCCTCTTGGACGTGCCCGGGAAATTCTGCCGACCCCCACCCCCCCGGCGGCCCTCTCGGGGTCGCACTTTGACCTCGCGCCCAGCCGCGGACGGGGCGGGGCCGCAATTCATCCGCCGCCCTGCGGGCCCTCGGGGTCGGGCGCGGTCAAGAGAGTTGAGCTTCTGAGACCGCAGGTTCGAGGTCCGAGGCCTGAGGCGAGGAGCGTTCAAGGGCGACGGGTCGGGCGGCGGCGCTACGCGACCCCAGGGGCCCAGGGCGAAGGTCGGGAGCTGGACCGGGACCGAGACTGGAAGCGACACAACCACCCTGGTCGTAGGTGTCCACTCACTCCCCGGCCTCTGGGGCTGGGTCTGACCGCCTCACCACTTCCCAAAGAATCCGTCTCTTTTCCCTGTCCCCCTGGGTCCTCACCGGAGGTCTACCCCTTTGCTCCCCCGATGTGAAGACGGTAGGGGCCGACCCCAGAGACCGTCGTGGTGGGGGGTGGGTCCCTTCCGTCCTACGGGTCGCTGTGGAGAGGTAGACCCCCGGTTCACCTGAGACCAATAGACTCCAACCGGGGACCCAACGAACGGATCCCGCACCGAGACACGTCCGGACAGGAGATCTGGGTCTCCCCTGCGGGGCCACGGCGGACCCGAGGGGCACAGGTCGTCCGAGAGACACTGGCTCAGTCACGGGTTTCCTGTGGACCACTGTCCCGCAGGGGGTGGAGGTTGTGGGTCCGATTCTTGCCCCTCACGACGTTCCACCCACCGTCCCTCCTTCGGTGGGAGGGGTGGGACACACCCCGGGGCTTACGTGGGGTCGACGGTGGAGGAGGTCGTAGGAACCCAGAGGAGGTCGACGCGGGGTGAGACGAGGACGAGGGGAAGGGGCCCACGTAAGAGACAGAAGTGGTGGTGGGGGAGGAGGGGAGGGACAGAAGAGAGAGGAGTGACTCTTTCGGATCGACCACTGTCTGTTCTGGTGGGTGAGAAGTCGGAGGATCTCCGTCCCGACCGCGGGGAGTCTCGGTAACCACGAACTGAGGTCGTCTTTACCTTACGGTAGACTTTCCACGATCCTGAATAGGTCAGAGATAAGGTTACGGTCTTTAGGGTGGTAATACCGTAAGAAGGGAATCACTTCCGTACCAGATCAATACGGAATTCTTGACACCGGAGTCCCGGGTAGTCAGTAATTATGGGTACATGCATACTTAGTCACGAAGTCGGATGTAGAAAGCCCTGGTAAGGGTTCTTGTTGAAACTCGGGTTCTTCCCGGACTCAGATGGAAGGTTCCTGGATCCGGTGTGGGGAGAGGGGTAGTCTACCCCTTCGGCCAAGTTTACCTATCATTAGTGTACCATGGGTTTTCCCTTTACTCAGTCCCCTCTCGGGGGGTGACCTCACTCAGTCTCGACTAGGGGTCCGAGGGACAAGGGTAGGGGTTCCTGGGGTAGGAAGTTCCAGAGTCTCCCACCCACTATCCGACTCGGAGATCTCTCTACCCTTTCCCCGTAGACTCGACGATCTCTCTACCCATGTGTGGGTCGGGGGTCGGAGATCGGTTTCCTCGTTGAGGTCCTGGGTGGAGGAACCCGCAGTTGACTCTCGGCAAGGGTTTATGGAAGGGTCGTAGTTGTTGCACGTCTGTAGCACGACCCGTCAGCCCTCACGTGTCTTTATGTCTGACCTGAACCTGAGTAAGTCTTCCGTCTTTTCGTTTAATTTTGAGTTTGTCGTTGAGGATGGCACAGACGTTTCTAGGTCTACTCCTCACACCACTTTTCTTTAAGTCTCCGTTTGATTCCGCCCTGTCTCCCACTAGGAACTCGATTTGGAACCTCCTACCCTTCCCCCAGTCACTCGAGTCCGAAACTCTACCCATACTCGCCTCTATTCCTCCGGTCATCGGACCTACCTTCCGTACATATAAAACTCGTGTTCGGTCATTCTCGGTGACCCCACCCCGTGTCTTTGGACTTTACCGTTTTACGTCGAGTGTCGGATTCGGGACGACCGTCATCCCTCGGTCACGTCCAAAATCTCTCCTCTCGTCGGTCACCCCGATTTTTGTAGGTCGTTGGGGAAGGAAATCCTCCCTAAACGTTCACCACTCCCCCACCCACTCGATCATGGGACCGGAGGAGGGTCAGACTCGAGGGGAGGTCGTCGGGTGGAGACAGGGGTCCGGACCGAATCGAGGGACAGGACCAGAGACGTTATCCCCGTCGGGGATTCGCGCCTTACATAGTGAGGGTGGGTAGAACCTGTGGTCTTCG
Organism: Capra ibex; assembly: GCA_006410555.1. Taxonomy (NCBI): domain Eukaryota; kingdom Metazoa; phylum Chordata; class Mammalia; order Artiodactyla; family Bovidae; genus Capra; species Capra ibex. Next base: position 29,019,067 of record SJYO01014747.1, read on the forward strand.
GATGGGGTTTTCGGACTCAGAGTCCATGGTCTCACTCCGTGTGACCCTACGCAAGGGGTGTGAGCAGTTGTAAGGTCTCGTAGGTCCAGTACCCCGGACTCTCAGTTCGTGGAAACCTCTGGTGGACCCGGTTGGAAGGTCAACATGTGTGTCCCTTTGACTCCCGGGTCCCTCTTTCGTTTCACCAGATTGGGCGTCTCTTCGGGTCGACGGGTCCTCCTTGGGGGGTCAGTGTGAAACACCCTCGAGGGGTGGACGCATCAGTCGATCCGAACCCGGGGATACGGCCACGTACATTCACACCAGAGGTGAGGGAAGATTCGGGACACCCTCAGGGCCGTCTCGGTGTTCGCAGCCCCTCTAACTCAACCTCGACTACACCAAGGTCCTCCGCCCACATCGCCTTCGTTTTGACCCTCCAGGCTCACCGATGTCTCGTATGCCCGATCGCCCGATCGCCGAGACGTGGAGAACGGACGGAGCGTACTGAAACTTTCCGTCTTCTCCTCCCCGTGTTCACCCTGAGTCCTCCCTCACGGTCCACCTCTCCCAAGAACACAGTAGACCCACCCCCGGGACTTGACTACCCCCACAGAATCTCTCGTCCCGATCCCACCCCCGTCCCCTCGTAGTCTTCGTGCCTTGACTCGGTCCCATCTGACAACGGAGATTCCTACCAGACCCCCTGGTAGAGACTGACCTCCGTCTCTGTCGGAGACTCAGCACACATACACAGACACACACAGACACACACACATGTGACCCCGAGATCACGAGATCTCGCCCCGTCCCCGGTCACGGGAGCCGGGTCGGGTGGGCCTGAGACTTTCACGACAAGGTTTTGGTTCATATTGACTCGGGGGGAAGGGTTGTAAGTGGGAGGACGGACGGGTCGGTTCTGTTCTTCTCGGAAAGTCACGACGGGCGGACCCCCCGGGTTCCTCCCCCGACGCGGTCCACCCGGTTCGGCGGTTGCTTCCCGCCCTCCCCTCATCCCACACGTCTCGCGAGTCTCCTTCACATATCCCTTGACCCGCACGACGGGTCCTCCCCCGCCCACCCCCGCCCCCTTGACCTTTGTCGGGACTGTGTGTGACCGCATGTGTCGACACCCGGACGCGTTGACACATGTTTTGGTCGAGGGTCTGGACCCGACCCACCTCGAAAGTCCCTTTCTCCACTCCTGTCCTACCCCCCGTCCGCCACGACTCGACGTGACCCCGAGGATAAGTCACGGTCCTCGTTCATTTGTTCCCCCGGAAACCCAGACCCCGGACTCAGAGGAGGGAAGGTCCAGGGAGTCGTAAAAGTGATGGAGAGGGGCTGAGGGCGGGGTAGGTCGACGGGAAAATGAAGATTGTACGGGACTGGGTCGCACACGGGACATGATATCTCGGAAATTCTCAATTCTAAGGAAGAGGTCCCTGGAGGGACCACCAGGTCACCAATTCTCAGACGTGAACGTTACTTTTTCCGTGTCCAAACTAGGGACCAACCCCTTGATTCTAGGGTGCACGAAACTCTACTCTGGTTCTTTTATATTATTATTTTCTGAGGAAGAGGTCCATGTCCAAATCCCACACAAAGTTTTCTTGACATCATGGTAATAATGACTTATATACACTCATTAAAAACTTACTTGACTTAAGTATACTTGTTAAAACTTGAACCTAAGAGGGATCCCATCCCGAAGCACCGAGAAAGACGAAGAGTCTTCCCAGGTATTGAGGTTTGTCCCAGGTATTGAGGTCTCTTTCGGGGCCTCACCCGTGACCGGTACAACAGGACGTCGGAATACCGTCGAGACGTTCAGTGTTTTGTAAGGGTAAAATGTCTATACCTTTGTCTGAGACTCTTGGAGTCCTTGATCGGAGGCCGGTGAGAAACCCGTGTGCCTGACACCACAAGAGTGAGTGGGGTTGTTGTCGAGTCCGGTCCACCCGTCGGGGGGTGGTCCCCTCTCTCTGTCAGGGGATTCTTGGGGTCTAGAGACACAGGTAGAGGCGTCTGAGGAGGTTGTTGACGGGGAGTGGAAAGATTTGGGAGAGGTGAAGGAGTGCCGGGTTCGTCTAGGAGAAGTTCTTACGGATGGTGGGGTGGGGATTGTCGATCCTACCGTTTACTTCGGTGTAAACGGAGTCTACGTCCCCTCACGGGACCCCGACGGCAGTGCCCCCGAACCACCGTACCGAGTGGGTACAAGACCTGTCGAAAAGAGGACAACTGGTAAGGAAGAAGGGCGAGTCGAGGACGGGTGTGGGGACGGCGAGGGTCGGACGGTCTCTCGGTCGAGACGGGCACGACTACCCATAGTCGGTCCGCAGGGTGGTGACGAGTCCGATTTGACAAAGTCACACAGAGAGTACCAAATTCACAGGACCACCAGTCACTCCACCGAAGGGAAGGGTCTGAAGTGAAGTCCCTGAGGGGTCGGGTCCGGTCGAGGGGGTCCTATAAACATCCCTTTAGTCCTGGGTCTCCCCCGACGATAAAAGAGTCTCAGTCTGTCGTTCAGGAATCGTCCTACCCACCATCCGGAGAGCCGAGGAACAGGAACATAGGACCAAACCCACACCGGAGGGGGTATACCGGTCGTCGAAGGTCTCCCGTCTGGAGGGGAGACGAAAAGAGACTCCAGCGGGGTTAGAGTGCCTCGGGTCCTGCCCCGGGTGTTCCCCGTATCTCTAGTGACTCGGTTGGTCCCTAAAAGTCTGACACAGGCTCCACGAGGTCCTGAAATGTAAGGGTATACACCCTTATGTCCTACGAATACGGTGGGACTAAGTACGTATCGTCAGGGTACTTGTACACAAATATCTACCTCCAAAACTATTTCGTAAGACACCGAAACATTTTTTCCGAACGACGACGACGATTCAGTGCAGTCAGCACAGGTTGAGACACGCTGGGGTATCTACCGTCGGGTGACCCGAGGGGGTAGCGACCCTAAGAGGTCCGTTCTTGTGACTTCACCCAACGGTAAAGGAAGAGGTTACGTACTTTCCCTTTTCACTTTCGTTTCAGCGAGTCAACACAGGCTGAGAATCGCTGGGGTACCTGACGTCGGATGGTCCGAGGAGGCAGGTACCCTAAAAGGCCCCTTCGTATGACCTCAGCCCACGGTAAACGGAAGAGGCATCTTTGATTAATTAACGAAACTCAATTTTGTAAGACTCTCGTCCCCTCTCGGTCCAGTCTATGTTCTCTCCTGAAGGACCGAATGTTTCTTAGGTTTAGTTCTAATGTCGTGGGCGACACCACGGTGGACGGACGTCCTGGGTCTCGACACCGACCCGGGAGAGAGAGGGGCCATCTAGTCGACCCTAGGTGCAAGTTCCTAATACGACACAGGGTAGCAGACCGACCACGTGATCTGGTAGTCCATTGTTAGGCATTAGGGACCCTGGGAAGGTGGTGACGGGTGCGACAACGGATGTCGACCAGAGAGAAAAAGAGAGGTAGGAAGTTCCAAGTCAAGGTCGTGGTGGGGGACGAACCCGACGGCAAAGATCGGTGACTAATAACGCCCGACGTCAGACCAGGTGGCGGGACGACCCCGGGATGGGAGGTAGAGACGGCCCAATGTCCGGAAAGAGGGGGATGAGAATGGACCTGGGACGGGAACAAGACACTGGAGGTAGTTACACTGTGAATCATCCATACACACGTGTACACACACACGTACGAACGTGTGTACACGTGTGTGTGTGTGTCTCACGAAAGTTGTCGGACCGATTCCTCGAACAATCCTGTGAGAGGATTGTTCCTCTCACAGGTCGGGGGTTCGTTCTTCCGACCCTCTTCGGGGGTCGAGTCCTATATCAGGGGTCGAGGTGGTGGGTCGGTCCCGGGGATCGGACCCGGTAGGACGAGAGACTCTTCTAGCTCCCCCGTCTCTCTTCCTCTGGTTGAAGGCAAGGGTGGATTCTCGTCGGGGAGGAGGGGTATAAAGTTCTCCCCCGTCGATATTTATAGTCACCCGGGTCCTACAACTAAGGGTGCTGAGGTCGGGGAGGGACGGGGAAGGGACACATGTCGCTCACCCCGGTCGCGTCGAGAGGATGTCGACCTCCAGTCGGTCCGGTCGGAGTCCGGGTCTGTGTGATTGTGTGTGTGTGTGTGTGTGTGTGTGTGTGTGTGTGAAGAGTGGTAGCACTCCCTTCCTTGCTTAGTGGGAAAAACCCGCAGAACCCCGTCGAGTCTCATTCGAAGAAGGGAGGGCGGGTGGGACGTAGGACTGAGTCCGGGGTGGAGAGGGAGGAGACTCAGGAGTCGAGACGTCCCGACCCCCTCCGTCCTCCGGTCCGAGTGGACCAGTTCTTGTGCCATCTTCTGTCGAGTCTTAAGTCAAGGGTGGGTCGGTGAGCTACGTTCTCTGGTCCGGAAAGACTCGGAGTCAAAAGAGGAGAGATTTTATCCTATTTATTAAGGATGGAGGACACACAAATCCTAAACAGACCTCATTTATGAGTCATCCACGGACGAGGACTCCAACGATTATAAGGTAATAATGATAGAAGAAGACCTCCACCCTTCCGGGTAGTACCCTCGTTCCACCCTCACGTCCCAAGGACGAATCCTTAGAAACTCTTTCAAAGGTTTCGTCCCCTGACCTACTCCACCGGGATTTTCTGTCAGACAGACCTCGTTTCACTACACCTTTTACCTCGACAGTTCGGTCGGAGACGGACGGTCGGTCGGGTCCTGGGAAGTTTTCCTTGTCCCCCCACTCCCCTTCCGATGCAAACTAACTGAGTGACCCGACTCCAGGTGTGTGGACAGGACACACTCCTCTTCGTCTCATCGGGGAGGCTCGGGGTGGGGTTTCGGATTACCGGGAAACCTATCTCTGTCAACTCGGTTCTACGTCGTGTTGGTTAGACCACTTACTCACTGGTTACTGAGGACAGGGTCCTCATCTACCTACCCCTACCTCTCTTCCTCGCCCGTCGTTCTGGAAATATCCCACCCCTCGGACCTTCGGACAGAAGAGGGACGAGAGACGGGTGGGAAGAGCCCGAGGACACTACCATCCCCGACCTCCGGTCCCGGGGCACTACACTCTACTAAGGGGGCCTCGAGGACACCCCAATAATGACGGTGAGTCGTTCGTCGTCACCGACGTAGACACAGTTCTCCTAGAGCTTACCTCTTGACTCCTAAGAGAGACGAGACGGACCCGACGAACCTGGGTGGTCTCCATATCCACTACGGACTCAGACACCTACACACTCTAGTCTCAACCATCTCTACTCCCTCCCAGAGTCCTTTACCGACGTCTACCCCCACTCGTCGGATCCCCTCACGGTTGACCTGTCTGAGAGACCCATTTCTCGGAACCGGGGTGTTCGGTACTAGGGTCACACCCCCGTAGGAGACGGAAGTAGGGGACTTGTCTGACAACCCGTTTCTGACCGGTCGAGGGACCACCATGCAATTATCTCAGGTCCCAGGACAGGGGTCGAGTCCAAGGTGGAGACTCGTAGACCGGGAATACGAAGGTCTGCGGGTAGACCTCGGGTCGAACTTGGGAAGGTTCCTCTTCCATGAGCTTGTCTCCGGACGGGGAGGTTGACAACTGTCGGGACCCTATCCTCTCTACAACGTCCCTGAACTCGGTTTACACATTACAGTCGGGAACCCTATGGACCGGGACGACACACCGGAACTCGTCTGGAGACAGGCAGACCCAGAGACCCAGTCTACAGGTAAGAGGTTCCAGTCGAGATTTTAAGACTCGAGTTCGGAGAAGTCTCGTCCTCTTTCTAGAGACGAAGAAAGGTCTCTCTCGGTCGACGAACAGACCCAGGTGTGTCGTTCCGTCCGACCCGAATCTTGTCCTGACTCTCCGCCGGGCCCGACGGTCTCGAGGGATCGTACCTCTTTGGTAAAAAGATTCAACCGTGTCTCGGGACCCCAAGAGGACCCTACTCTCGTTGCCGAGGAGAGGTGGGGGCCAAGGGTAGAAGGTCGGGGGACCGGGATCGGGGTGGGGTGGTTTTTATTTGGGTCTGGTGGGGTAGGACATGGTCGATCTGGGTGGGTCGGGGAGGTCTCGGTTAACTGAGTAACGAGTCTCGACGAGGAAAAAATTGACAGACTCAGTGGCCAACACCGATATTGAGGTACTGTGTACTGGCCCTGATATCTGTGGGGATGGGGGGTTGCCGGGTTGGTTCCGTCCCCGGACTTATCTTCGGCCGCCGTCCACACTCGGGCCCGGTGGCGGAGTCGAACCTTGGGGAGGTCCGGGTCCCTTGAGGGGTGGGTCGTGCAGTCTTGGGTCTGGACAGGGGTCGTCAGGACCTTGTTGGGGCGGGGGGACAAGTCCTGTCGGGAAGTCTCTGGAACCGTTGTTTCGGGAAGTTGTAGTCGAGACGGGGGTGTCGAAACGAAACGGAGGTTTCTCTGGGGCCCCGGAGAGTCGGCACGTGACGGTCCGTGTGACGTCGGAACCTACACCACCCTCGTCCGTCTCCGGACCGGAAGACCCCATGTCCGGTGTCTCTACGGACTAAGGACGGGAAGGAGTGGACCTAGGCTGTACGTGACTGGTCAGACGCGTCTCGTGGTACTTCTGAAAGACACCATGTCTTGGGGGTGAAAGGGGACGAGGGGGGAGAGAGGGGAGACAAGTGGTACAGTCGACCCGACGTCGAGCCGGGGTTTGGGGGCGGAGAGGGGTAGAGAGGGGTTCCGACAGAGAGGTAGAGAGAGGGGTGGCGACGACCGGGAGAGACCGACAGGGTAGAGAGACCGGGACCGGACAAGAGGAAGGTAGTGGGTCAGCGTTACCGTCTACCGTGGGCGTGAGAGGTGTCCGGGAAGAGGTGGAGGATCTGAGGATCTGTAGTGTGTGGGAGTGGAGGTCGGTAAGGGTGGTACCTGAGACCCGGGGTCCCTGGGTAAGACGCTCTTTTAAAGGTAGGAGTAGTGGGTTCGGGGGAGGAAGGGCGGGGTCTCGCGTCCGACGTAGGACAGGGTCCCTTGCAATCCTAGGGAGTCTGTCAAACGAACCTCCGACTCTTTCCCCCCGTCCCCCGGACCCTTACCGAGGTGGGGGCCGGGGACGGACGCGTTCCCGGACGTGTCGGAGTTTGCGGTAGGTAGAGGACAGACGCCGACACCGGAGGTCGATATTTATCCCCGAGTCTCAGATAAAAGAAAGTTTTGTTCGTGGTCTGACAGTGGTGTCCGGGTCTTTTCGTGAGGGGCCGACCCAGTCACGGAACGACGTGGTCGGTAACACAGGGTGGGGAGGGGTGGGACGGGGTTGGACGTCCGTGACCCCGGGGCCTCCCGTCTCCCCCTGACCTTCGTTCGGGCCTCCATTCTGTTCAACCTCCCCGTCTTGACCCCGTTCGGACAGTCCACGTTGGGGAGGGTCGACCCAGTCGGTCCCTTGTGCCGGGGGAGGACGGGCCGGTCCGGAAGAGGAGGGAAAGAGCGGTGGAGGGTAGTGGTCAGAACAGGGACTCTGAGTGTCACAATTGTCTCTCTCCACTGTCAGTGTGTTGAGGAGTTCGACACCACCTCAGAGAAACGTGGGGTTTACGCCCTCTTCCTCGGTTCCCGACCCCTTCCCACCCCTCGGACAGAAAGGACTTCCTCGTGCTCCCGTAAAGTGTCGGTTTTCCCTTTCCTCTCGAACGACCCGTCTTCCGGGTCGGACTCGTTTCCGGCCTCACGTCTGGACAGTCCACACCTCCCTTTTGTCGGCTCCAGACCACTCGGACCATGGAAACCCACAAACCTCCTCACTTGTCCTCTCGGACCGTCCCACCCTTGTCCCAGTGGGTCGTAGAAGTTACGGTGTGGTCTTCTGACCCCCGAGCCACCCTCCGTGACCCCTCGGTATCTTCCGTAGGTCCGCTCGTTCCTACTACCTCGCTGAGTCAAATCCGATTGACACCGACGTTAATTGTTTCCCTCCGTCCTTTAAGTAATTCGGTCCGCTCCCTACCACTGGTAGACAGAACGCCTTACCGTGTCCCTCCGTCCTACCCTCTGTGTAAACTTCCTGACACTTCCCCGACTTACCTACCCTTCAAGTAAGTTCCAGTCCTCCTCCCTCTCCCAGTCTCACTGAAAACCTAAAGACGGGTCGTCACCCACGGATACCCTGGAAGTGACCCACCACTCGTTCAACCTCCTATCTACTACGACTCAGACCGAACTTGTTCACCTGAACCCAAACTCCCCGAGGGGTACCCACAAGGACCATATTTACAGGTCTCCCGTAACCGTCCGTCCGGGTCTCGGGACCTCTGAACCACGACCCCTGTGTCTATCCACATGGTCTCGTTTCTCAGTCACGGACTTGGGGCCCCTCTTCATCCCCCGACCTCTCTCCCCCGGTCCCTACCCCGTGTCGAGTCACCCACGACTGTCCGACCTCCCCAGATGTCTCGACCGTCCACTCTCACGATCCGATCCTTGATAAGGTTCTCCTCAGTCCGGACGGGTCGTCACCCCGTCCCCCACAGTCAGACCCCTAGAACCACCTAGGACCAATCGTGTCTCCGGGGGTCGGTCCCGTGACTCCAAAGGACCAGGTGGGAGACTCCGGTGTGTGAGGACACCCGTGTTGTGGCCGCGGTCCCTGAACGAAGAGCCGGACAGACGACAGTCTGTCGTCACGACTACCCTTTCGGTACGACGCCCGTGCAGTGGTAGCAACAGGGACGTAGGGGAACCCACGGCTACAAAGGGACGACCGCGTACACACACCCGGAGGTCCTACCGTATACTCGACTGGACGCCTATATCCGTGACCCAGGACGGGAGGTCTCGGAGGTCAGATCGGTCCGGACACCGGTGAGCCCGGCCTCCGCCGGTACGAGACGGACGACATCGCTAGTGTGGAGAGGTGGTCGGTGAAAGACGACCGGACCCGACCGGTCTCCGGTTCCCACACACATATCCAACCACCCACTAGGGACTAGGTTCGGAGACGAAGGGGGTCAGAGAACCTACACCCTGAAAACAGACACCCCAGTGGGGTGGGCAGATAGCATATAAAGTCCACCCCCTTGACTCCGTGTCTACCACTACCGAAGAGACTCCGTGAGTCGGACAACTCGTGTTAGACTCGGTTTACCCCGGTCCGGAGACAGGTTTGGGTGTCAGTGACGAAGGTCATAGGGGTAGGGTCGAACGTGTGAGTGACAGAGGTTCTAGACGGACGGTCCGACCCCCTTCGGGACTCTGTAGAGAGGCCGTCGGGACGGGAGTCGCCAAAGAGTCGGGTCTTGCTACCCCTCTGAACCTCTACTCGTTGTCCGCAGACCCGAGACCGAAGACCGGTGTTGTCCCCGACCGGGCGGTCTCTCGGGGTAGAGTGGGACCCGTCTCGGGTGTGGGGACGGAGAGGTGGGAGAAGAGACTGGAGGTTCTGGGGTCACCCGTACTCATCGTGAATAGTGACCAAAGACCTTACACGGCGGAAGTCGGTCGGAACTTCTTCCAGGAAGGGACCAGGCCGGTCGGGGTTCGGTCGGTGTGACCCTTTCCGGCCGACGGTTTGGTGGGTACCGTTCGTCTACGAGGGGGCGGGGCGAGTGAGGGAGGGTGGAGGTGGGGGTTGGGACTCTCTCCCTCGGGGGTTCCTGTCCTTCCCTTCCCTTTTTAACACAGAACGGGTCCGTCCCCCGGTCGAGAGTGTGGGAGGAGGGCGACCCCGGTCTTCGTCTACGAGGTGAAGGCTAAGTGTCTGTCATTGATTGGGGTGAGGGGAGGCACGAAGGTGCACGTGTGTGGGGAGGGACTTAGGCGTCGTGGGTCGAGACCTTGGTGTACGTACCCCCGAACTTAGGGTCGGACCGGCGTCGGGTAGAACTGTGGGATTGTGTCTCCTGACGGCAGCTCGGAGCCAAAGGAGTGGACATTTTACCCTCGTTGGAGTGTTCCTGGGACTACCCCCGACCCCCGACGTCCGGGCTGCGGTCCGTTCCCAGGAAGGGATAGAAAGAAGAGTCGGGCCCGGGTGACTCTACTCCTAGGGTGGAACGAAGACACCGGTTCTTTCGGCCTCCCTTCCCCTACACCTTTTCCCGTACCTTTAGGTGGGTCGGCGGGATCTTGCTCCGTTTAATGTTCCGTTCCTTTTCGGCGACCCTTAACGAGGCGTGGCGCCGGCGGGGTGGGGTCCCTCGTCGTCTCAGAGGTGTTTCTGAAGTAACTCCCGGGACGAAGGAGGGGTGGGGTCGGGAGGTCGGACCCACCTGCGACCCGACGACGAAGGTCGTTTTGGAGAGTAAAAGGGAGGGTGAAGGAGACACGGGGTGCACCGGGGTCCCTACCTTGTGCACTGACCCACGGGTCCCGTGGTCGGGACGGGGACAACCACGGACACCTGGTCCGAGCCGTAGAGGGTGGGGGTGGGTAGGGAGAAGTCCCACGAGTGGAAGGTGTCCCCCAGACACTTAACCTTTACGAGGGGTCGCATACGGCGAGTCGTGTCCACCGGAGGCCTACGAACTAATCTACTATCGGTTCCGGTCACTGGTCCCAGTCTCTAGTCGGTTATCGATTCCTTTGACAACAGGACGAAACCGGAAAACCCGGAACGTTCCTCGGTCTTTCCGTTGACTTCTCTAATTCATGGGGTTCTCCCTCAGAGTCTCGAGTTCTCAAGAACCTCACTCCTTCCCGCCCCAGCAGAACTGGGGTCACTCCAGAGACAACACAACTCTACCCCTCCACCCGTCCTCCTGGGTCGTAAGGACGTGAGACACCTCTGTCGATAACAGAGGGTTCTTCTTCCGACGAAAAAATCGAGGGTACTTTCACTTTCACTTTCAACGAGGTAACACGGACTGAGACGGTGGGGTATCTGACGTCGGGTGGTCCGAGGAGACAGGTACCCTAAGAGCTCCGTTCTAATGACCCTCGTCTATCGGCAAGGGAAGAGGTCCCCTAGAAGGGTTGGGTCCCTGTCGTGGGTCCGGAGGGCGTAAGGTCCACCCAAGAAATGGTACTCGGTGCTCCCTTCGGTGCGCCTTCAACTGAGGGTATTCGATAACAAGGATGTCGGTACCGAACGCCCCGTCCTCTCCACACCCACCAACCGCCCGGTGACCCCACCGAGACCAGTGAGAGACCAGACCTTAGTCCCGTCGTCTCGGTCACGGCACTCGCGACACCCAGACGTCCACACACTCGTAGAAGATCCGCGGTCGGGGCCGTCCACGATTCGGTGGATCGGAACCGAAATGCTGGGGTCACAGTAGTGGTACCCGTCCAATGTGACAGGAGAACCAGACTGGACTTCAGTAGCGAGATTGAAAGGAGGAACAATAGAAGTCACCTTTGTCGGACCCACCTTCCAGTATCGAACCAAACCCTTCCGACTCCGAACCCCCTGACACCCTACACTACTCCCTTCCAGTCCGTGGACTCATCTACGCCACCGTCGAAGGGGGAGTGGACCCCCGGGACCCTCGTCCACATCGGTCTCTCAATACCAGGTCACAGGTCTCGGTCTGACCCGGGTGCCACGGCTTAGGAGTGGACGGGTGTGCGGACGGGAGTCGGGCGGCACTACGTACCGCGACTGGACGTGAGTCCGTGTGAGTACGGGTGTACGTCGGGTGACTCCAGCAAGCCCCCAGACGACACGAAACACCCCAGCTCAAGAGTAGGGGTGTGAAAGCGAAAGGGTCGAGGCTTTACCATCCCCACTCCCCGCCACCGCCCTTGTACTCGGAGCGACCGTTAGGACCCCCGCCTTTGAGACCAAGACTTAGTCTCCCTTGAAAGGTGGGTTGGGCCCGGAGGGGTCTCCAAGGGACCGAACCCTTGTCACGACCATTTCTTTTTTACTCGGGGAACCTCCGCACTCTCCTCCCCTACTCCGTACTCCAGGTCCCTCGGACCCACTGCCCCGTCCCGTGGGTCGGGTAGGGACGAGCGTGTGTCCCGGTGTAAGTCGGGCGTCCACCCGGGGTGTGTGTGGGGTTGCTCCCCTCTGTCTCTCGGGAAGTCGGGACGGAACCGCGAGAGACGTCGGGGAGCCTAAGGGAGTCTCCCTGAGAGGGTCGGAGTGGTGACGGATGGGTCCTAGGCCAATCTTTGTCCTAGACAGTAGGGACCCCGGTTTGGGACTCTCCGGGACCTCCTCTTCGGGTCGAAGTGGGGTCTCGCCCTGGGTAGGAGGGGGTCGACCGACCGCCCAGAGGGACGAGGACAGGGTGTAGGACGGACGAGAGAGAACCAAAAAGAAGGAGGTAGAGGATGGAGTCCGGAGGCAGACCTAAGGACTTAAGTCAGAAACACCTCCTCTCCCCCAGAAATAAAAAATTCGAGTGAAAATGATGGAAAGAGTCCGAAAGACACAGAGAGCTGAATCAAGGGGCAAAGGTAAGGGTAGCGACACAATAATAAAACCACTTACTTACTACTCGCTCACTTATATACCCGAGGGTGAAAAGAGGGGCGGGTGGAGAGTGGCGGACGAGGTAGAGTCGCGGTGATCGACTTGGGGCGGGTGTAGGGGACCAGGTCCGGGGGGTGGCGAGTGGGAACTGACGTCCCGGTCCGTAAGGGGTGGCCGGTAGGACGGGTCGTCGAGACCCGAGGGCTTGAAAGAGGGAATATTTCAGTCCGTCGTCGTCTGTGGGTCCTTACGACGACGACGGGTACTGCGTACGGTCGACGTCCCGACGGACCGACGGGGGTCCGCTGGTCCTTACACTACCTTCGCCCCGTGCGTCTTTAACTAACGGGCCCCACCCACCCCACCCCACGGATCGTCCGTCCCGACACTTTCCGCCGTTCCGGGCCTCGATATCCGAAAGTCGAAGACAGTTTAACGAAGAGGAGACTTCGGAGTCAACAGACAGACCATTCACCTTCGGTTCACGGAAGGAGGTCCGTTCCCGGTGTCTCTCGGAACTATAACATGTTGGTAGTGGTTCGCTACCCCCAGGGTCCCGACCCGCCCCCTCGTCCAGACCGAGAGACCTGACAGGATCCCGCTCCCACCACGGGACTCAATGTCGGCCCTACCCTTCCCCTTCTCCCCCGACTTCTGGTTCTCTTCCTCTCTTCATCTACTCGTCTCCGTCTCCGTTCCCTCAGCACCCTGTCTCTGTCCCTCTCTGTTTGAACCGGTCGGGGTCCCCAAGGCTCCTGGACCTTCCTCGACCCAGACATCGTCGGGGTCCTGACCTTTCCGTGGAAACGAACTCGGGGACCGGGACCGGACCCCCCACCAACCCCTCGGACTCTCTCTGACTCTCCGGTTTTAGGACGACGGTTCATCTCCCGACTTGCGGTGCTACGTTCATTCGGAGTACAAACCCCAGGGGGTCCCTGTCCCTGGGCCAGGAGTGAGTTTGTAGGATCCTCACCGGGTCCCTCGGTCCTCTACGGTCGTATCGGGTACGAGACGGTCCCCCACCGAACAACCCCCTGGACCCGGATCCGAAGTAGAGGCACACATTCCTCCCCCACGCCGCCCCTACCTCTGTCTGAGGAAGACACGGGGGTCGGGAGCAGAGTCCTTCTCCCTACCTCCGTGGGCGGGACTTGGGTCTGTCGTCGCGGGACAAGCACCCGTCCTTCCCGCCCCTCGACACCCTAAGAGGTGGAAGTCGTTTGGAGAACCCGCCTACCCACGGCCCGTCCTCCCCACCGTCGGGAGGTCCTTATGTGACGGGGAAAGTACCTTGGGTCTCGTCCTTCCGTCCGTCCGTGGCTCCCCGTTCTGTCCGGACCCGTGTTAGTAACGAGACAGGACCGTCGAGGGCCGGGTGTGCGCGTGAGTACGTGTTTGTGTGTCGGAATGCGTTTGGGTTTTGTGTGAGGGTCGTCGGTGGGTGTGTGAGTGTATGTGTCCGCTCATGTGTAGACGCGTCGGGTCCTGTGGGCGGACCACACGGAAGAAGGTCCGTCTCTTTGAGTATGGTCCCCGTGAGCAGGACGGGGAGGACGAACAGGGAGTCCGGGAGACTCCGTAGGACTAGGGGGGTACGGTTTTCGAACCTCGCCGGGTTCGTCGGGTGTGGTAACTGGAAGACGTGTGAGTGGAAACTCTCGTCTGGAGTCCGGTCTTTCCCTGAAGGTCCTGATTAGGGATGTCTGTCCTCACCCTCTCTCACCCCTCCCCACGGGTAAAATGTCTTACCACTGTGACTCCGGACTTAACCCGGGGAAGACCGGGTCTCCTCTCGGGTGTATCGACGACGTACGGACTTGACCACAAAATTACTTAGTACCCGGAAGAACTGGGTCCTCTCAGTTCCGGTCCGGAGGTCCGACATTACTCCGGAGGAGAGAGGGGGCGCGACGGGATCGTAGGGATAGTCCGACGGCTCGGACCACACCGGGGACGACGAAAGGAGAGATGAGGAGACAGAAGTCGTAAAGGTCTTGGACATGTAGGGGCGGTCGGAGAACCGGAACGAAGGGAGACTCTAACGGGTAAAGGGAGGGAGAGGCGAGGACATGTATTGGGAGTGGAGGGGGTCCTTCGGGAGGTCCTAACTAAGGATCGAGTACGGTAGAAATAGGACGGACGGAAGAGGTAAACTTCCGGGAGAGGTTGACAAGGGGGCCGGATGGCGGGTCCTGTCCCTGAGAACCAAGAATGGTGACGGTGGGTAGTCTCTGTCTCTCCGCCGTCTTCTGGTCCCCTACCCCCCCTTACCGTGATAGTCTCAAAGGTTTTGGGGTCGGTCGTTCCGGAGTCTCCGGAGACAACCCCACTCCCCCGAAGGGTCGGACACACGAGGGCCGACGTGTTCCGTCGGACACACTCGGGAAGGACGCACCGGGGTGTCCTTTGTCGTCCCGGGTCGGGGAGTTACCCGGGTAAGTCTGGGGTCGAGAGAGACCTTTCGTGGAGACGAAGGACAGCGGGAGGGTGAGACCGGACCTCTTGGTCTGGTTTGTCCGACCATGAGGGGGCACGGTCCTCCCGCGACGTCCGTCCACCAAGTTGCCAATCTCGGTCGGTCGACGAAGTCAAGGACGGACCAGGGGTCGACCTGGTGCGGGACCGTCCAACTGTAGGTGGAAATCACTTTCCCTCACACTCACTCCCAGACACGAGTGAGTGTGTGTCAACCCTTCGTTTCCCTGGGGGTCGGTCACGTGCAATCGGTCACTCCCAAATTGTTGTCCGTGAGGCCTTCTGTCCCTCGGGACTAGCCACACAAAACGGAGAAAGGTACCATATTTATTCGAGTGACCCGTCGTAGTGGACCGAATGTTGTAAGGACTTTTACACTGCCAGTAGAGAACGGTCGGTAAGACTCGAAGCGACACTACCACCGAGGTAGGGTGCCCCCGGTGGACGGAGGCGAGGAACGCGACGCCGACGGGGGTCGAATCAGACGACGTAAAACAGGGAGTCTTAGGCACTGGAACGTCGATTTTGTGGGGACATCTACGGACGGTCGACGGTCAGGGGACCAGACAGGGAGCACCTGTGGCTCTACACAACCCGGGTGGCCCGACACAGGTGCATCTACCGAAACGTGAAAACGAAACTAAAAAAAAAAATCGAAGGATCTCTTCCGAGACCACACCGGTCGTTCACGACCGTTCTCCTCTATTCATCTTCCCTAAAGTCGAGTCGGACTTCCCCTCTTGAAGTAGAAAGAACCCGTAGGGAGGTAGAGATGTCCGACACAACTGATGGGAATCCCGTGTGTTCAGACCCTGAGGAGGTCACCGACTACGTCGAAGGAGTCCACGTACAATCGACCGAGTCTGGGTGGGGGGGGTGGGAGGGGGGTCCCTTGTTGCGCATCTTCCGACCAAAGTCTAGTAGGGATTACTCCGGTTGTCGGAACTGACTGAGTGTCTCCTAAATTCTCTTCTAGTTCCTCCTACTTAGTAGAAAAATTGGGGGAGCACAGAGGGGAATGGGGTGGGGTCGGGACCTGTAGTTCCTCCGTCTCAGTCATAATATAAACCGTGATCAGAGGTACTTTCCTTACCTGGTCTTTAACACCGTCGTCCGATCTCCGGTTCCCTTCGAGTAAACCTCTTTAAAGGACCTCCCCCACTGTTGAATTTTTCTCCTCCACAGGGTCACATCCCGGATGTGTCACTGGGACCCTTTGGGGTTTATACTGGAGGACAGAACCCTCCGGGTAGTATGACAGTCGGGGAGGATCCGGAACGGAAGTCAGACTCTGGGTCCGAACCTCTTGAGTCGACTTGGGACCGAAGGCCCGGCGCCACCTTTATTACCCCGGCCTAGACTGTCGAGTGGTCCTTGGTAATTATCGATTCGTCGTCCTTCGTTATGTCCCACTACCTCCTTCGAAACCGGGGAGAACCCAGACCGTAGTGTGTACGAGAGGTAGACCCGAGTCTCGGAAACGAGAAGTCACCTGAGTGGCAGTGGTCCCGAGTCGGCACCGGTCGGTTAGGTCCTCGATTTGGTTTACCCGTGGAGCCTCTTTCTTAGACTCGTCCGTAGTCAGACCCATCGTCCCCAAGAGGATCGCGAAGTAGGGACCCCCAACACCGGTAACCCGGTGAACTAATCCGGTCACTACCAAAGGGAAACTCGGTCCTTCCTCGGTCTGGGTCCTACCCCTAAGGAGATCCCGGGTCCCCTTCTCTCGACCTCGACCGTCTTCGGAGACCGGGGTCTTTGGGGGTTCCTCCTCTGTAGCTACGAACCCTAACGACCCAGACCGGAGGAAGTCTCGGTCCCAGGCCCGACCTGTACTCCGTTCCGGCACGGAAGACCGCGGCCCTGGTCGACTCCGGTGTTCCCCGTGGCACCTCTTGGTTCCCCCTCGGGGCCGGACTTCGCGGGAGGGATGGCGGTCGGAGGTGGGACTCCGAGGAAAGGAGGAGGTTCGTGTCCCGGTGCGAAGTGGTGTCGAGAGAGGAGGTGTGTCGGAGGAAGAAGCCTCTCTTGGTGAACCTCCACGGACATCGGTGCCGAGACTGGTCGTATGTGGATGTCGACCTCAAAAGGTGCCGTGTCGGGCTCCGGGACGAAGAGGACCGGCGTCCGGGCCGACTGATGGACGAGGACGTCGAGATGAGGCCTGCGGACGTCCAGTCACTACAGCGGGACGACCTGAGGAAGAGATCGAAGGTCACGTGTGGGGGTGGCCGGTCGACACTGGAACTCGCACAGTGAAGGTGACGGGGGGCGGCGGGGCGAGACTCTACCTGTCAGCACACTCGGGGGAGTCCTTGGCCGAGACGGGCAAACGAGAGGTCGGTGCGAAGAGTGGTGCTGGGGAGCGGCCAGGAGCCACAAGACTCGTGGGGCGGACGAGAGGTAAGAGACGGTAGGGCACCGGAGAACGAGAACGGTCCGGAAACGAGTCAAGAGACGGACTACGTTCGAAGTAAGTAAGGGATGTGCTTCAGAGTCGTACCCGTGGGGAAGGAGTGGACCCACCTAAGGGGAGAGGACCCAGGGTCGTGGGAACACGTACGGAGACCGTTTCGGGACCGGTGGGAGATAGGGGTGACACTGTCATAGTGGTGACAGACAGCCACTACCTTGTTGGTTCTTACGATGACGATAACAAGTCTGTGATTCAGTACAGGTCGAAAAAACACTCGGGTACCTAACATCGGACGGTCCGAGGAGACAGGTACCCCAAGAGGTCCGTTCTTATGACCTTGTCCATCGGTAAAGGAAGAGGTCCCCTAGAAGGACTGGGTCCCTAACTTGGGTACAGAAGACGTAATCGTCCTCCTAAGAAATGGTGACTCGGTGGACCCTTCGGGGTGTCGAAGGAATTAAAATAAAGTAACAAGTTCAGTGGTGTTCAAAATAAACGTTTCTCAGAAGACCGACAGAGATCTCCGAAAGGGGATTGGTACTTCTCAAACTCCTGTACTCCAGAATCAGACAGAAACCCCCTCGGTAGACAAAGGTGTGAGGTCACCCCTCTCCTGAGACCAGGGGAGACAGGTAGACTACGACGGTAACGAAGAGTGACGGTGTTCCACAGTGACAACTTGTACCGGACCATGTTGGACCGTGACTACAAGAAAGAAGGACGGTCCATATAACTACGGTGTGAGGATCTTTCCGCGAGGTATGAGCCTGAGGATTCCGGTATTCAAGCATCCCAAGACGAGAAAGTCAAAGGTATGAGACGGTGGTGGGTAGGATGGTAGACCGACACCCTCGGGGCGTGGTCTCGGTCAAGACACAGTTACAGGATCTCTGTCTTGGAAGAGAGGGGTTCCTGGTGGGGAGAACCTGTCCCGTTTTGTGTCTCGTAGACCAACCCACGGGGTAGGGACTTGTTACTCGGATAGACGGAGTCACTGAGGTTCCACAAAACGAGATGAACCCCCTGTGTCGTTCCCTAAGAGTCCACGGGTAATAAGGTCCCCTCCTTAGGAGACATAAGGTTCCACCAAAAAGACCGTGGAGAGTGGATTCCTTTCTCCCCTCTGTATGTTCTTAAATCCGACTTAGAGATCCTTTCGTAGAACGGTACACTGTCCAGACGCACCCGTCCCTGGTGTAGACTAAGTGTAGTCCCAGGGGACTCGGGTAGGTCCGGACCAAGTCTTTAGTGAAACCCCTCCCAAACCCCCTACTCATTTCTCGACCGTCCTTTCTCTCCCCTCACCAGACTCTTCGCGAACAGGATCCGGGAGTCGAGCCCCCTGGGGTTCACACCCCTCGGTCAATGCGAAAATGGCGTCTTCACGACCAACGTTAGACGAAGGAAAGGGTGGCACAGAGGAGTCCAGGCTGAAGAGGACCCGGTCCTCCTCCACTCCCACGTCTGGGGCCGTCTCTGAGACGACTCGCTGAGACAGGGCGTGTAGCGCCTCGACTGGCACAGTCTGCCGACCCGGAACGACAGTCAGCTGCCCGAGGACTTACGGAGTCGGGGTCAGGTCCCGCGAGGGGACCTCCAGGGGATACCCGAGAAGGACCCCCCGTGCCCCTCGGAACTGGATGGGATGGACTGCTCTCGGTCGGCTGGGGACGCCCCAACGGAGGTGTGCCGGTGGGAGTTACCGGCGTCGGAGGAAGCCGGCGACTGCCGCCTACACGGACTCCCGACACGGCTCCTCAAGAGGCGACCACTGCTGCACCGGTACCCGAAGAGACCCGGGATGAGTGACCGACGGAAGGGACGGACCCCGTGAGCCCTACTTCCGTGGGACCTCAAATGTGAGTGATGTGCCTCGGTCTTCCGCGGGGACCGGAAGGTTCGACCCCCGGCCGTCCCCCTGAAGTAGATACACCTGTATAAACTCCCGGTGGACGCCCGGCACCACCTCTTCCCGGTCCCGTGACACGACGAGGTGTTGTCGCACGGACACCGGCTGCCCGTCGGGGTGCTCCAGTCGCAGGTGCACCTACGAGTGGTCGACCTTTAGAGACACCTGGTCATGGGGTGTGCCTGAAGGTTGGCACCCCAGGAGTCGATGGACCTCGGTGCTCCGTTAGAGGAGGAACCCCCCGACCTACGACTCCGGAGAGCGGTGGAGGTCCTCGTGGCGGACCCGGACCGACAGTTGCAGAGGGAGGACCCGACGTACCTCCTAGAGTCACAGTTGTCAGTCTCCGTCCCCGAGGCCCTTCGGACCGACTGGGCGTTGTACCGTCGGCCGACGTCCGACCTCCTTCTACTCATGCTCCTCCTGCGGATGCCGGGTATGCTTCGAAAGAGGTGGGACCACGGACTCCACACCAGCCGGTACCTCGACGGGCTCGGGACGCACGGTCTTGTCCCCGACGGAGGTCAGAAACGGTTAAAGTGGGTCGACGACTGGCAGTCGGGTGACCACCACCGACTCCCGCCATGTCGGACCGACCTCACCGCCGTGCACGTCGGGTGTGACCTGGACTTGCTCCGACTCGACGCGTTCAGGGTCCATGACAAGTCGCACTCGGCGCCCCGGGCGGTGCCGCTCGACCTCGAGCTGTAAGGCCCGCGGGTCCGTGCCTTCTACAAGTGGGAAGACCTGCACCACTTGGCGTTCCGGGCGAAGCAGGTACTACCGAGACTCCTGGGGAGGCTGGTCGACCAGGAACTCCACAGTCACTGTTGAGCCCCCCGGCACGGAAGGACGGAAGCGTCCCCGGTTTGCATGTAGGACGGGTAAGTCCACTTGGGACAGTTACTGGGTGGAGCGCAGTAGAAGGGCGTGCCGTCGGAGTACCACTAGGACCTCGTGTGAGTCTTCGGGGACCCCGGTCTCCAGAAGGTCCGGATGCTGGGTCTGAGGCAGACACTCCCGGAGTGGAAGGTCGAGGAGCCACGGGGACGGTCGGATGGGCACCTCGCGGTTCTGGTCGGGCCCCTCGGTCGTTGGCTCAAAAGGACGGCCCTCGACCTCCGTCCGTCGGATCAGATGCAGGTAGCGCCGCCCGGGCGGGGTCTGGACTGTAAGGCCCAGTCGCTACCCGACGTTCGGTCGGGGGGTCAGTGCGACTTCCACCACCGGCAGTCCGGTCGGTAAGTTCAGGAGGTGTTGTGCCCCGACGTGGACCGGGTCCCGAGGCGACGTGGATAGAACGGGCGGTTGGACAGCCACCTCTGGTTACGGCACCCCGTCCTACACTCGCACGACAAGGCTCAGTGGCCCCGGGACGTCAGCCCCCTCGACGTCTTCGTCCCCCGTCCGCCCCGTCTCCCGTGGCTCACCGCTAGATGTGCCCGGAAGGTGGTCGCCCTGCACCTCGTCCCGGCGTATTCCATGGACTCGTGGCTGGGCGTCGTGGTGCGGCTCCTGTGTCACCTCTCGCACCGGGATCTCCACGTCCACCCGGTCCTCCGGGACTCGTTAGACTGGAAGGGTCACTGCCAGGTCTCTCGGTGTCACGCCGACGACGCTGACCTCGGCGACGTGTGGGTCTTGTGGGTCGTCCTCCGGGAGTGGTGTCGGGTGGACCTTCGGTGGGACCTCCTCCGTCCGGGCTCGGGGTGGTGAAAGGTGATACTCCACCAGGTCCGGGGGTCCTTCCCGTTAGAAGTTGAAGTCCCGTGCGCCGACAGTCTACCGGTCTCGAAGTGGGTCCTGCTGGACGCCCGACCGGCCCACTGAATACCCCGATGTCGAGCACGGAGTCTCCGTCAGCTCCTGCGGAAGGCAAAGGCGCAGTGTCGGGGCGGCGTGAAGAGGGGCGACATGTGGAAGGGGTAGGTGTAACCGCCACTGGGCCTACGGGGGCAGGAGTGGTTACAGGAGGAGAGCCACGGGCTCCCGCCCCTCCCGTAGGAGAGACGACTGGTAGAGAAGCAGTTCTCAGAGTTGTCGCGGTCGATGGAGATACTCCAGTACCTCGCTGGGGCGGTACCGTCCAACCATACCGCTCTACGTGTCCTGCTCCGGTGGCACCACTGGAGGAAGTGGTTGCTCCTGGACGACGTGCCGGCCGACCAGATGGTCGTGCTGTTGAGGCTCTGGTGCCTTCTACTGTAGGGGAAACACCGATGGGCGGTCCCGCTCCCGTCGTCACTGTACCGGACCCTCCTCCATGCCCCACAGAAGGCGCACCGGTAGGTCGGGCACTTGCTAGTACGAGGACACGTCTGGTAGTCGGCGCAGAAGGTGCACCGAGCACCGCCCGTCGCCGACGACTGGTGCCTGCTACACCGGAAGTCGCTGCGGCTGAGACCGAAACGTCTACGAGTCGACCACGACTGGGCGTTCCTGGAGGAGAAGCCGTCATAGCACCGACACCTGCTCGGGAGAGCCGGGTATATGGCGAAGTGGGTCCTCCTAGAGTCCTTGGCCGCCCAGGACAAACACGTGAGCCCCCGGCTGGCGCCGACCTAGGTCGACGTCCACAGGCTGCCCGTCGTGGTCCGGTGGCGCGACGAGCTTCACGTCCGGAGCCTCGGGATGGAGGCGCACCGGTTACCGAGGCCGGACCACCAGGGAGTTCCTCCGGTCCCGTGGTAACTGTGTCTGCACGAGGGGGACCTGTGGTTAGATCTATAGGCGTCACCTCTCCTCCAGGTGATGGTTCAGTGTCGGCCAGGTGCGACCCCCGTCGACGAGGCCCGGCCGGTCGGACAGTGGTCGAAGTGGGTCGTCCTGGACGACCTCTTCCGGTAAGAGATGTTGGTGTTACCGTCGGAGTCAGGGGCACTATGGGACCGGAAAAGACACCTCCGTCCCGGACACGTGTGCCTTCGGTGGGACGTTCACCGGTAACGGCAGCTCCCCGGTCACCGGGGGGACGTGGACCAGGCCGTGTTCTTCTAGATACAGAAGGTCCCTCTCCGTCGACTCTAGTCTTCCCTGGACGACCTCCATTTCCCGACCCCCGGACTCGTCCCCAGACCCGGCCCATTTACCCCGGGGATTGGGCTCGTCAGTACGGTCCGTACGAACGAACCTACCAAACCCCACACTGGTCCACACACATACACGGAACCCACACGTGGACACGTAGACATACAACACACGGACTCCCAAAGACCCGTCACAAAACATACGTGCCGACGGACACCCAACGTATAAGGAGGTGTACAGTGTACGTGTGTACATGTGCGACACCGGCTGTACGTCTAAGGACCCGAGATGGGTCTGGTGTCTGGGACTAAACCTCGGACTCTTATACGTGAGATTATCCTCACCCGACAGACTTCCCAAAACTACCCACGCCTGAAACTCCTAATGTCCGGAATCTCCGTCCAAACCGAGGGGGGATGTGGGTGGGGCAGTCGGTCTAGGACGTAGGAGTCAAGAAAAGGACCTGGAGTCTGGTCCGGAACTCCCGACGACTGGTGGGTCCTTGGAGTGACTCGTTGGTGTCCGGTAGGCCATCCAGGTGACGGAACGACACACTAGAGTGTGGTCAGTGAACGGGAGAGACCCGAATAAGAAGATGACTCTCATTCGACGATCGAAGACTCGGAGAACACCAACAACTTCGACAACTCTGAAGCCCCGTCTACCACTGATTTGTACAGACCACCGACCTTCAGAAACGGGTCCTCTTCCGTCGAAACTTCTCGATCCGAAACTTCTCAGACCCCAAATTGTCGTCTCTCGTCCCCCTGTTAGAAGGTCCGTCTCCCTGTCTTATTCTGTACACTCGAACCCCACCACACATCGGACAACACCGACCCAGTAGTCTACTCCCTCGTAGAAGGGAGGTCCGGGACCTGACCGGAGCCCAGACGGTCGAGGTATCTCGGGGCATCATATCCTTAGGTCCAGCGAGTCTTCCTACCCCGCGGGAGACCACCGTAGTCGTACAGTGCCCATCAGTCACACACACAGGCACACACTGTATGTACACAGACCCACGTGTGTAACCGCACACCATTCTGACATACAGGCACAGTCACTTGGACTCCGGCACACCAACATATTAGAGCCGCTCTCACACACACACAAAGTCTCCGGAGTTGTCCGAGGGGGACACTGAGGAGACTATTGGTCCGTCGGGTCCTCCGACACGGTGGTCGCCTGTAACACAAGAGTCACTTCTGGGGCGGCTCGCGGCCGATGGACCACTACGACAGGGGGCCGCGGCACCGTCGACTCGGCGGGTCGGACCTGGGGCACGTGGCAAAGAGGGTCCTCCGTCACCTACGCCCGTCCCAGGACATGGACGTGAGGGCGGGACTCCAGACCTCGCTGTGGAAGAGGGACCTACACAGGAGTCCGGACCCACGAGGGGAGCTCCCGCAGGCGGACCTCGACCTCCACGACGGCAGGCGGTAGGGGGACCTCCGTGTCTTGAAGTCACAGGGCCTCCCGCTTCGGGCTTGGGACCGGGGCGGGGACGAGGCGTAGCGACCCGGGATGAAGGGGTGCGACGGCCGGGAGGTGGACGTCCACGACCTCGGCGGGGCCGTACCCCGGGACGTCTCTCTCCTCCCTGGAGTTCTACCCTCGGAGTCGCGGAAGAGGACCTCTCTCCATACCAGTCCTTCCGGGTCCCACGACGGGTCGAGACCCCCGGTTCAGACCCCCACACGTCCCTCTCCTCCGTCCTCGGGCGTAAATGCCTCGTGGAGTAGAGTGGGAGGAAGTGGTCGTCTCTCTTTACTCACAGGGGTAAAGGTAGTAAGAAAGTGAGACCCTCTTTACTGCCAGGGGAAACGGCGGGCGTCTTTGTCTCCGAGACTTCCTCAGTCAGAGGGTATGGGTTTCCGTCCCGTACTTCCCACGACCCGGACTCTGGGTGGTCCCCTAAGTCCGGACGGCCCCGGACTGGAGGCCGGGCCCCGGACGGGCGTCCACCTTGTCGTCGACTAGGCGATGCACGTACTACCCTCACTCTGCGACCGTCTGTCAAAACAGGACCACCGGTTGCGGAGTCTCTACCTGGCGGTCTCGGTGGGGCACCAGGAGTGGTAGTGGTAGGACGGACAGTTGCTGGTCGGGGGGTAGGAGTGGTGTTTGTGTCCGGACGTCCACTCTCGCAGATCCTGGCGGAGGGCGACAGGGACAGGGGTGGTCTCTCCGGGTCGTGGTTCGAGGGGACGACACTCGGAGTGAAAGGAGGAGACATTTTACCCCTAGGACGGGGTACGGCGGGATCCAATAACCCTCCTCTCTTCTCGATGCCGTGGCCTTCATCTTGTGTCCACACTCCGAGACATTAACCGGTGAATGTTCACGTCGTCTGTCGGAACACTTACCTGTACGAAGGGTAACGAGGGACCTGAGTGGGAGTCGTCCTTCGAAAACGAGACCGAGTCGTGGTCCTGAGGACTTCTTTTGACAAAGTCTGGGAATCCCCACCTGAGGTTGACGAGGGGTGAAGGTGGGGGTCGTTCACGTCTGGTGTCGACCTGGGGGGTTAGGGGACTGAGAATGTGATGACGTCCCATCACCCCAGGGGTAGATCGTCTCCACTTCCGACTCCGGGTCTGTCCACTGTCCTGAAGAGGTCCCAGTGTCACCTTCACTGGGACTACCTTTTCTCACACCGAACTGGTCCCGGTGTGTCGTCCTATCACTTGCCCGTCCCGCGACTTACGACTGGAGATCCCATATCGGAGACCGAGTCGTCGTCGGTACCTTCCAAAGTCTTCTCCCGACTACACCCGACAGACACCGTACTCTTAGAAACCACATATCCTACACGGACACCCCTTGTCGGACCACGGCCCCTCCGGACGTCTCCCATCCAAAGTCCGTCTCCCGACGGTCTGGTGTCAGTCTACCACGACACACGGTAAAGCGGTGGTCCACCACGACAGGTGACACAAACATGGTCCTCGGGACACGATTCCGTTCCAGATATGTAATACCGGGAGGAAGGTCTGGAGACCGACTCCAGTCGGAACCCGACCCTCTCCCTTAGGGTCTCACGAACCAAAAGATCCTTGGGGGAGAGGTTATGACGAATATTCAACGACTGGGTTATCCTGGAAGCCTTACCCTAGGACAACACGACTGTCCTCTCTCCGAACACCCAAGAGGAGAGGGGAGACTCGCACCCCTCCCCGACGGACGAGGGTCCTTCGGAAGCGGGTGGACCGACCCCGGAGCACTAACGTGACCCTCGTGGACCCGGGGGTAGTCCACGACGTTCCGTCGCCGGACCGTGGTCGGAGAGGTCGAGTGGTTCGGAGGGAGGGGTAGGGAGTGGGCCTTCTCCTCGGATTAGGATTCATAGGACTAGACTAAGGGTAGAACACGGGGACGGGTCTAAGTGGTACCTCCCAGACTTCCCTCTGGGGACGGGACGGTCACTTGGTGTCTCCGCCGTGACACCCAGTCCCAACCCTCTGAGACTCCCCACTTTCGACCCCCGAAGGACCCCATCCCCATGTACTCGACCGGAACTCCATGTTCGACCTGATCCCGTCTACCTCGGGATCCCTCGGGATCCCTCGGACCCGCACCCTTGGAACCCGGGTGTCCCCTTTCACTTACCCCACTTCCCGGGGAAACACACCCCCTCGGGGCCTACCGTCACGCCAACCTCGGGACTACTACGGGGGTCCGGTCCCCCCTTACTTCACCCATCCGAACCACCCTAGTATAGGGAGTGTCCGGATATAGGGGTCTACACCCTCCCCCGGTGCCACGGGTAGGGTCGCCTCCGGGAATCCCCGTGTCTGTCTCTGAGACCTGGGCTCCTGGACCAGATGTGGGACCTCGTCGGGTCGTTGCCGGCCCACCACGACTCATGCCGCGGCCCGTAGCTTTGGGTGTCGAAGTGGGTCCGGGTCGAGCTGCCGCCCGAGCACGACAAGAGTGTGTCTCCACCCGCGGCTCCCCACCCCCACGGGACTCCGACCCACGGCCACGCCCGGCCGCTCCGAGTTCAGGGGAGGACAGGGTCCTCGGGACCTGCCTCCGAAGGCGAAGTCGGACAGACTGCCGCTCGTGTCGAGGCGCCCTGTGAAGAAGGCCCACTACCGGGTCTTCGTCGACGAGGAGAGGGACCTCCCGTCGGCCTGCGACTGGCAGACGGGTCCACCCACTCGGTGCGGTCCCGGGAAGACGGAGGGGACGCCGGCGCCCAGACCGGGACCGAGGACCAGTCTCAGGCTGTCAGGGGGAACCGGAGAGCGTCCCAGGCAGGTCGGTGAGTCGTCGGTCTCGGACTCTCGGTCAAGGTCAAGCCCGTGACTGGGGGTGGTGGACGAGATGGCCCACAACGCCCCGGGGGTCGAACCGGCCGAGAAGGTGTGGGTCGTCCCGTCGTGGCCCCTCCGGGACCTCTTGAAGTGAGTCCGTCTCCATTCCCGGTGAGAGAAGTCGGTGAGTTCGGAATCTGAGGTAGGTCAGATTCCGGGTGACAGGGGAACCTGTGTGAACACCTGTGCCCATGGTCGAGGTCGGAGGGACCCGGGCGGTATCCGGTCCGGGACGTACGGGGTGGAAGGTCTTCGGCGGTCCGACCCCCTACCCCCTCCCTACCCCGAATCACAAGGTCCTTTTCCTTCTTCCTACGTTCTCTGGTCCCGAGATCCCCGGGTCTCGTCCCTAGTCCAAGAGTCTGAACCGAAGGTCCTCCTTGACGTGAACCTGGGATCCCCTATTCCCCTGTGATCTGTGGGGTCACCGACCACCCCCTGTCACAAACCAAATCCCCCCCTATCTCAAACCCTACTTCCGTCGACCAACCGAACACCCGTCTCTACACTCGGACCCTGAGTCCACTTCTCGGT
This sequence comes from Capra ibex, assembly GCA_006410555.1. Lineage (NCBI taxonomy): Eukaryota > Metazoa > Chordata > Mammalia > Artiodactyla > Bovidae > Capra > Capra ibex. The sequence goes on from SJYO01014747.1 coordinate 29,046,123, forward strand.
CTTTCTTCGTCCCACCCAGGACTTCGTCTGCTCACCTGTGTTCGTCGACTCATTCAGCTCGACCCCCACTTCGACGGTAGGTACGAAGTCCCGTCGAAGTCCTGTGTTGACGGGGGCTCGTCTCCGGGGGTCACTTTCGATCCTGAGAGTCGGTGCCCTTCTCCGTCTGGTGGTCCGACGAAGACAACCCCAGGGTCTCACGAGACACGATGGACCCGGTTACCCCGGTCGTCGGTAGCAAAATTAAATCCAGGGACATTCACGTGATCCGCGGGTCGTAAGGTCCCGTCGGAACCGAGCGGGACTTCCGAGAGGGACACCACCGTCCCCCACCACCCCCCTTACAGAAGATACACTCCCGTCCTTCCTTGAAAATACTCCCACCCTTCTCCAAGAGTCAAGAGAGTGTAGTGGCAGGGGGTCCGACCTCAAGAGACACGAGGGTCGTAGACGACACCGGGGCGAAGGGTCGGGAGGGGTGTTAATTTATAAGTCGTCCGGTCGACACGTGGGACTTAGGGACCCTACGACTCCCTCCTCCCACCTCGTCCTCCTCCTGAAGTCCGGGGAGGGGTTGGGACGCCTGATCTAACTTACCGGTGGTCCCCCGGTCCGACCGTCGCGGTGGGTCCCTTCGACCTCCTCCGGAACTCCGTCTGTGTGGGAAGGGAACCACTTCCCCCGTCCCGTCTTGACCCACCCTAGGCTGTCGCGGTACCACCGTGTCCTGAGACTCGACCCCCGCCACCTCTCCTCTGTCCCTGGTCCACAGAGGTAAGACGTCTATTCCTTTGACTCCGAATATCTCCAGTTCCCTGAAATAAGTCTAGGGCACCGATCACTCTTCGGTAGGGCCCCGACACGGAAGTCTAACGATCAGGATCTAAGAAAGTCGTTTCCTGCGACGACCAAGGGTCTCCAGTCCCTGGGGAGGGGTGGAGCGGACACTGAACGGAGTAGGGGTCGACCTGTCGGGGGGCTGGGTGTTCGTGGAGCACATGGGTCTGAGGTCGAGGACTCCCAGAGACAAAGGAAGGACGAGTAACCAGTCGGGGTCCGGTCTCCAGTGTCGACCGTCAGGAACACCTGGTGTCGACCGGGTGTCTACACAAAATAAACCGAACGCGTACGTAAATTACCAAAATTTAATCACCAGTTCTATATTGGAAACCCCATAAAGTGGGTGTACGTTGGACTAAAGGTCAAAGAATTTTTCGAAGACAAGGGGAGAGGGCCGGTCGGAGACTTCTCGTGGAGGTCGAGACGAGGGGGAGGACTGGCCCGTCCCACGGGGTGAAGTGGTATTGGGACCACGTTGTCACTCTACCTTCGGATCTGGGAGGGTGTGACACTGGGGTCAGCCGAAGGAAGAGTAATAACGTGTTCAGGACAAAAAGGTGCTCTTCCTTTTATCAAGGGACACAGAGGATTTTCCCCTTTTGTTTTCTATTCGGTTCTCCTGTGTAACCCTAATCTTCTCCTCCCTCACCTAAAGAACTACCTTCACCTCTGATAAGGAACCACAAATTGTGCGTCGACCGGGATCTCTTATCGTCCGCACCGACCTCACCTCTCCCTCCTCCACTCCAGCGTCCATTGTCCAGTGTGTCCCAGAGACTTCGGTTTCCCACCACTCGGTAACGTGACAGACTCGTTTTGACTGTCTTGGGTTGAATGTAAAAATTTCCGAGTGGGACTGAAGACACAATCTTGGGTGGACGTTTACGTCCTCTGGATTCTCTACGTCCAAGCTAGGGACCCAGTCTTTCTAGGGGGCCTCCTCCCGGACCGTTGGGTGAGGACATAGGAACGGACCTCTTAGGGGCACCTGTCTCCTCGGACCGCCAGATCCCAGTATTCCAACGTTTCTCAACCTGTGTTAACTTCACTGAATCGTGCGTACACACCCCCGGTCTCTCTCTCGGTCATGTGTCAATCCTCCGAGGTCGTTACTAGGTCCGGTCTCTACTGTGACATTCTCTCCGTCGCTCCTTAGTTCCCACTGAGTCCCAGACCCCTGGGCTCGGTGTCCTGCTTGTCTCTGTACGGGAGGCGTCACCCTTCCGACCCTCTCCGTCTCGTCCAGTCTCCAGCAGAACCTATGTGACTCAAACTCTACAGGACGTCTGTAGGGTCACCTCGACGGTTCCTTCGTCCATCGATACTCGGACCTCAAGTCCTCTCACTTCGGACCCCAACCTCTCTGTTTATTTCCCCAGCAGAGTACCGACCACAGACTCCTACACTCTGGGTCACTCTCACGTACCCATCACGGACATCCGTCTCACAGTTCCGGTTTGGTGTCTGTACCCCGTCCGCCCACCCCTTCCCCACCCGGGTCATCTTCTCAGACACTTCTTCGTCGATCACTCCGACCTCCAGTTGACTCCCTCGTCTTGGCGAGCCTTCGGTAGCCCACCCGGCCTCCTTCCTCGCGAGTGAACACAGGTCACGACGACTCTTGACCGGAGACCTAAGTCACTGTACCTCCGGTACCAGGGGAACCGTTGTCGTCCTTGGTTTCAGACCCCTCTCACACGAGTTCCGACGTAGCCCCTTCTCATATCTGATAAGGAAGACCGAAAAACGACGTTTCTCGGATTTTCCTCCTTCTTGTAGACAACCACATTTTTCATTTCAGCCCTCTTCAAATAAGAAATTCTACCCACCTATCGTATCAATGGATTGCTACCCTGACTAGGCAAACCCCCCTGTGACTGCGGCACCCTTTTTCTACCCGTAACCATCTTCGCCACCGAAGTCATCCCTTCTCCCTGTCCCTAAAGTACGTTTTCTCCTGGTGCGACGACACCTCTCTTCGTGTCTATCTCATGACGGAAGGGTCCCCGAGGCTCTCTACTCCACCGTCTCGACCCTAAACTGTCTCCGCAGGCCTAGGTCTCGGATCGAGAAGTGACAGCACACTGACAAAATACCGCTGCGGGACTCGACTACTTCCTCTGTATCTCGCTCCGTGTGACCCCTCTCGGCGCTCCCACCGGCCCGAGACCCGCAGACGGTCCCTCTGGGGTCACGGGCCATGGCCACGGTCGGAGCCTCCCCCAGGGTCCGGGACGTCCTAGAGTAGGTTGGTCACCCCACAGGGACGTCCATATAAGACCCTTGCAAGATATACTCGTGCTCTACGGGAGGCTCGGGAAGACCCTCCGGGTACTACGGGACCTCGAGGTCGACAGGAGTGGGGGACGGGGGCTGTACCAGCGGTGGGAACGGCACTGGCACTGAAAGCTCCGACGGACAGGGGTCGCGGGGTCGGCGGAGACCTCCTTGTTTCCACTTGTCGTACTACCCGACCGTTTAAACCCCCACCCCCCGTGTGCCGGTTTCCAGTCGTCGAGTACAGTCGAGACTCCTGGACCATGTAATGTCCCTCCTACCCGTCTACCCCAGTCGTCCCCCGCATAGGGGGACCCTGGGTCTCGGGACCCGACCCCACGGACCAGACTCACCCCTCCCTGTTGGACCGGAACTTCTGAGACCAGACTTCCAGGAGTCGAGAGGGAAGCCACCTGCCCTGGAAGTGTCGGACACAGGGCAGGGGTCCAGAGACCCAGAGGCTTCCGGTCTCCCGGCTCTAGTGGTGACGTCGGGAACTGCGACGGTTGGACGACCGGTCGCAGGGTAGCGGGGCTGCGGACCTCGTACTGCACGAAAAGGTCTAGTGCGTCAAGGGGTGCGCCCCGGTCGACAACCACAGGCTCCTCGGGGAGGTGCGGCCCGTCGGGGTGAAGGACGTCAGACTTGACCGGCGTCCCGTCGACCACATACGGGTGCCGCCGCCCCCGTGGGTCGTCCTACCGAAGGCGAAGGCACGGGTGGAGGTCCCCGGCCGCCCCCGGAGGCACCGCCCTGGGGTCTGGAGTCTCCGGAAGCGGTAGTGCCACGCGCTACACTTACTCGCCGGTGGCGTCGGAGTCCGGAGGCAGGGCGAGGCCGAGTGGGCCCCGAGGGCATCGGGACAGAGGGCCCGGGTCGACTCGCACCACCTGGGTCTGAGGCGAGGGCCCCTCTAACTCATACTCCACGTCGCCCGGGGGGTGTTACCGAAGGACTCGGACCGTCCCCGGTCGGGCCCCGGCCACTGGGCGAAGTGCGTCCGACTGCACCTACGTCCTGCGGACCGTAAGCACCGGTTGCCCTCGTCGCACCACCCGCACAAGGTCGACTCGCACAGGCTGCCCCGGTCGGGCGGGGACGAGTACAGGGACCGCCACCTGCAGGAAGGGAGTCGGTAACTCCACGTCGACGCCCGTGGGGACCTCCACGGGGTTCGAAATCCCGCGAGGAGGGACTCGGCCGTCGTCGAGGCTCACCAAAGGCTAGCCCTTCTCGGTCTGCGTCGGATGGCGGAGTGGGTCCCCGGGGCAATGCCCGTAGACGACCACCCGCCCGTCGGACGGTGTCGGAAGTCGGTCGAGGTCCATCTGGTCCCTCTGCACCAGAAACGGAAGTGGTTGAAGAGGAGGAGAGTGCTAGTCAAGTCGTAGGACCGTGACCGCTCCCCACGGTTACGTAGGCGGTGTCACTTGCAGTGACACTCCCGAGACGACGTGCACACCTGTCCACCCGGCACCGGGGTCCCACGGTGGGACGCGGACCTGGGGTGACAGAATCTACGCCCTCTCGACCGGTTGGCGTGCCCGTCGCACGGCGCAAAGGCCGAGAACCGCCCTGGGGCCGTGCCGGCGCACCATGCTCACGGGGCCCGGTCCTGTCTCGGCGCCCCGCCGGTCGAACACCTCGTCAAGTGGGTCGTCCTGGAACTCCTACCGGCCGATCCCGACCTCCACCCGTCCGGTCTCCCACCGAGAGGACCGGGGTACCCACTGTCAGAGTGAGACCTCGACACCCGTTCCCCACAGGGAGGGCGACACCGGAGTGACCTGAAACGGTGCCTCGGAAAGTTACGTCGGGCCTGGATGTCTCACCGAGACGAGTCAGACGGACTCCGACGAGCCTGGCTTCGGCCCCTCGGTCTCTCGCCGTTGGGGTGCCCGCCCGGTTCGGGTCGTTGGAGGTCGGGACACGGGGGGCTCCGGTCGTCCCCGAAGGACCCGAAGGACCTCCGGTTGTACAAGTCGCAGTAGTAGGGGTAGACGGACCAGGAGGACGAGGACCACGACTAGCACGGGGACGAGACGATGGAGGCGTTTGCGTTGTTCTGTCCGTTCGTGGTGCAGGTCCACGACTGGCGGTTCGGGGCTTTACCGGACCGGTCACTGCGGCTCTGGAAGGCGTTCCACCTCGGTCCGGTCCGGTAGGGTGACTGTCGCCACGGACCGGTCCCCGGGGGTGGTCCCCCGGTCGGACTGGGGCTCGACGACGTCAAGACGGCCTGTCGGTTGGGACGGGAGTTCTTACCGGTCATGACCCACACTCCGGACCGGACCCGGGTCTACGACTAACCCGGTCCCTGTCCGAACGAGCCCGGGGCCGGGGTAACGAGGGTATGGGACCACGACAGACTCAGAGGGGTCCCGGTCTCTCAGGACCCCTATGGTCCCACACCTCCCACGACCCTCTTTCCGGGTCCCTAGGTCCTGGTTCACCTCAACTCGACCTTGGAGAGGTCGAGTGAAGACCGGTTCTCTTGACGTTCCCCGACTCTTGTCTCCGTCCGAGCCTCAGTCAGGGGACGGGACCTCGATCACACCCACTAGTTTTGATCTCACTGGAGGATCTACTTGTCCTGAGACTCAGGACCCAGACACTGGAACCCATTCAGTGTGAACTGGGTCCGACGATTCTCCCGTTCCTCGTCTCTCCCTACCGCCCCTGTCTACCCCTAAGGACCTAAAAGGTGAGGCACGGTCCGGAGGGGAGTAGAGACGGGGTCCTACCCCTCCTTTTGAAGAAGGGGACCAAAAAGTCCCTCTACGATAAGGGACCTCGTCTCCCGTCCTCCTCTCCCAGGGGGGATGAGAGAGTTTTCGTATTCGTCACCTTAGTATATAGGTCCCACGGTCCACCCACCCAACGAGACCCTACCAAAATAAATTCCCCCTAACGTTCCTTCGATAAATTGTACCACGACTCGGTCGGGTCTGACTACCTCGGGGACCTCATTCCCTACCTCTTTCCAGACTCCGGTCGAGTGAGGGTTCCGGGGTCGAACTACCCACTACCGATCCGCTCTCACCCAGACACCGGGACTTCTCCCGACTCGACCCCTCGTATGTCCCAGAGTCCGGGACCTCACGACGTTACGGACACGGGGAACTCCTGACAACCCCCACCCCCCCATGAACCCCCGTGACCCGAGACACTCCGGACCTATTTTCCACGAAGTCTCCAAGACCTGTCGACACACAACAAACAGACTGGTACGTGACCCGGGGGCAGGTGTGATCGGACGTGAGGGGGTCCGGACAGTGGTCCTATCTACCCTGGACTTAAAGGTGGAAGACCTCTGAAAGTCTAGAGGAGACGGAGGTGGACACACCCGTCCACCCGGTCAGAAACACCCTACCCCGCTACCAAGTCATCTCTATTCGATCCGGGAGAGGTTCCTCGAACTTCTTTTCTTTCTGTTTTTGTTCTTTGTAAGTCTCGGAGTCGACATCTACAGAATCGGACTCAAACCCCGAGGTGTCGGAACAAAGAGACAGGTGGAGAGTTCTCCAACCTTGTCGTTTCTACCCCTCTCCCCCTGAACCCCTAGGGTTCCGACCCCGTGTCCCGGTCCCCGTCTCCCGCTGAACCCCTAGGGTTCCGACCCCGTACCCCTCTCCCTATCTCTTCCTGGTAGTGTCCACGAAGACGAGCCAAGGGACCTCTAAAAGGGTACCTTCCAAAGACGACCAGAGACGGGAAGGTTGTCCCAAAGGGATCACCGAGTTCCCATTTCTTGGGTAGACAGTTACGTCCTCTGTTCCCAAGTTAGGGACCCACCCTTCTAGGGGACCTCTTCCTTTACCGTAGGATGAGGTCATATAATAACGGATTCGTCAGGGTAGCTGTCCTCGGACCGTCCGACGTCTCCTGGATTGCTCTCCTGGCTCTCACGAAGAAAAGTTTCCGTCTCGTTCGCCGTTCGCAAGGTTTTTCAGCAGACAGGGACATCGGTCTCTCTCTAGACTCTGTTTCGTAGGAGTCTGCCAGAAAGTACTCAACGGCTCCTCGGTGGTGAGAGACCAGGAAAGGGAAGTCTCCCAGAGGGTCCCAGCACCCGTTACCTCTGTCTAAGTTCCAGGGTCTCTTCTCGGGTCCGGGACCCTCGTCCAACTTCAGGAGTCCTCTTTTTGTCGCCCTTTCACCAGACTCGAGACCCCCGTGCACGCTCCCGTCTCCTCCCCTCCCATTTCCCTCCCCGTAGACCCTGGACTCGTGTCGACGTGACCCCCACTTCCGGGATCGGTCGGAGACCGTCGAGTCGTCGTAGTGGAGAGACGATAAGAAGTGTAGACATCGTAGACTTGGTCCTTAATCCCGTTCTCTCCTCTAAGGGAGGGGCGGTGCGACGACAGGGACCTGGTGGGGAGGGGTGCTACGGGAAGTGTAGAGTCGTAGGTCGGAGGATCCTGAAGGGGATGAGAGTCTTCAAACCCCTTCCTTTGGACCTTAGGACCATCCAGTGACGTCCTTCCCGGGGGTCTCCTGGGTCCCCCTGATTCTCCCGTTCTCCGAACAGATCTCAGAGCGTGTCGTCCGTCGGTACACACGCATAATTCAGTGAAGTAAGAAAGACTGAGACGTTGGAATGTCTGACATCGGGTGGTCCGAGGAGACAGGTACCCCTAAGAGGTCCGTTCTTAAGACCTCACCCAACGGTAAAGGATGAGGTCCCCTAGAAAGGTTGGGTCACGAGTTTGGACACAGAGTACAGAGGACGTAACCCATCTGGTCTTGGGACTCGTGTCGGTCGAGGAGAACGGTGTAACTTTCGGAGGGGAAGTACCTTCCACCGGTCCTGGGTATTCATCGCCGAGACGTCTCTAGGGAGACATGGGCCTCGAGTTTCAGGACCGAGGTCGAAGGAAAAGTTCGGACCGGAGAGGTTAGGTGGGGTGTGGTCGGAGTGGGTCCCCGGGACGGTTCCCGCAGAGGTGCGGTGCGGGGAGAGAGACCAGGCGAAGAGAGGCCTCAAGTTCCGACGTAGGAGCCCCGGGACTATAGACGCCGGTCGGAGGTGGGTCTCGTCGGTCAAAGGGACCCTCACATTCAACTCTACTTCCACTGCCTGAGCGGTCCGTCCTAGACCGAGCCGAGTCCAAGGGGGACCTCCGGACTGCTGTGGGAGAGACAAGTGCACCGGGTCGGACGGGACGGGGGTCGCTCGACCGTGTCCGGCTATGACGAGAACGAGGAAGTTCGGACCCGACCTGTCACCCGACGGTGGGTCCGCAACACGGTCGCCGAGACGGCCCTGGACCCTCTCCCAGAAACTGACCGTGTGGTAGAAGTCTCAGGTAAGATTTGCGCCCCGGAGTCAAATAATCCATTTGGGGGAACGTCTAAAGTCTATTCGTGGGGGTTGAATTCCTCCAACGATGGGTGAAATGTTTTATTGAGTGGTAAGGAAGTAAATTCCTCGACCAAGGAGGGTCCGTGACTCTTATCATCGGTCGGACACATGTTCGTGAGTCCTTACAGGCCCTCGGAGACTGGGACAATCTGTGTGTGTGTGTTACACCCGAACACGAGTGTCGACACGTGGAAGTCTGGAAGTCTTTGTGTCGTGTCTCTATGTGTGAACGGATACATGGGGGATATGTGTGTGTGTTTGTGCGTGAATGTGCATGCGTTTGAGGTCTCAACTTACGGGGAACGGATATCAGGAGGGTGTCAAGGTCTTCGACCGGTGCACCCTGGGCCCTATACGCCGGGTAGTGGTCCAGGTTTGAGTGAAGGCGTGACACCCCTTCTACCACCTTTTCCCACACCCCTCGTCCCATCCCGAATGGTCTCCCCGGGTACAGGGGTCGAACCTTCTTCGGAACGGTTGGTGGGAGTCACCAAATCGGAGAATCTACGATTTTTTTCCCCCCCCCGAAGGAAACTCGGGGAGAGGAGAAAGATACTCGACCAGGAAATTCAACTCAACGACCCCACCGACATCTTGGGTGTCTCGACCTTGGTAACAGGAGGTTATCCTTTGTTCTCTTTAGCAGGAGGAAGGGGTGTTGGTTAGAGAGGACTGGTTACCCTTGCCGATTCCCACAATCATAGAAGGAGACCCGGGACTTCTAAGGTCTAGAATTTCCCGACCTCCAGGGACCCGTCGTTACGGAGGGGTTTGAAGAGTCCAACCCAGACGACAAGGACCGACCGTGTACACTCCCCCGGGACCGTTCACTCACCTTGGTTCTACGCCCCTGGTTGCACGACCTGGGGAGAGAGACGTGGGGGACAGGGTAGGATCCAGGGGAGTATCAATTACAGTAGGGACCCATTAGTGGCGACCCTAATCCGTAACCGTTCCCGTAAACCACGGTTTTTAGGACACCCTCCACGTTTGTCTTTATATGGGTCGGGAAGGACTTCTCGGGGTCTGTACGGTCACTCATTGATGGTGTGGTACACACGGGATTGGATCACCGCACTCGACCGACCACGCCCCTTCGGGTCTCACCCTCCCGGAGACCGAGACCGACGAAGTAAAGAGGAATGTCTCACGGCCCAGAAAGGTACCGTCCTCATCCGTGCGTCACGATTACGGTTCGTACGGGTTGGGTGGAGGACGAGTGTACAGGTAAGAGTCACGTTACTCCATGTCATAAATTGACTGTCGACAACAGTAGTATTTTCCACGGTTGAGGAGCCTCTCGGGGGACACCGGTGGTCCTATTGACCACCCACCATGACACAAGGAAGTGTGAAGTCTACAGGACCCTCAGGGACTTCTGTCTTCGTCGGGAACACATTTAGTTGGTCACCGGGTCTTTACTGAAAAGATGGAATTGTACCGAGGGGACCGGGGGTTGGATCCTTGACGGTCGAGTCCATCGGGAATCGGACTTCGATTTGGGTTCCGAAGGAAGACTTCGAAACACTCCAGTGCTTCCCGAGTCCGCAGTCAGGACTTCAGGTTTAATCGATCCAACAGATTCAGGAACTTCGTTCCCTCCCACTCCGGCCGTCCCTCCAGACTAGGTCGCTTCTCTCAGCCGTTCTTCAACGGGTGAGGGTGAGAATGGAGGGTCGCTGTCTGTCCAGGGACCTGTCACGTCGTCGAGCGCGTGGTTCGGCAGACGCTAGATCGGGCAGGAAGGGAGGGACCGGGGAGGGGTGGACGTCTTCCTCCCTGCTTCTTCCCTCCACAGGTCGGTCCCAATGCCCAGTCACGTAGTCCAGAGGAGGTCCCGCCCTGTGTCGTCAGTCCTCTTCTCCCTTCTTCGGCGATCGGCCGATGGAGGGTCGGATTAGTCCTTGACCCCGACCCGGAGGGGTCTTGAGAGGTAGGACATCTCCCACCCCTCGTCCTCCCCGACCTACCTCCGAAGGTTCGATTGAGAAGACGGGGGTGGTTTTATTTACGACTGAGACTGGAGGTCGGACACACGACGGGACGATGACCCTGACAGAAACCTCGTGGGTCCAGGGGAGGGGAGGGTCCAGAGTCTCCGGGGGTCGGACCCTCTTCCAGGGTCGGAACGTCGGGGAGGGACGTCTTCCAGATGTGGAACATCCTTTGTCAAGTTACGACACACGAGGGAGCTCCGTCCCAGTACAGTCGGGTTACGATCCGTACGGCTCTACCAGTCCTTTGTAGATAACGGTCTTATGTCGGGGAGGAGTGTCTGGGTCTCCAGAGAGTGTGGTCAGGGTGGGTCTGGAGGAAAGGGTCGAGGGGAGTAGGGGGTCCTCCCGACTATTCCGAGGGACGACGACGAGGCCGAGGGAGGAGGGGAGAACTCGGGTCCGTCTGGAGCCCAAAGATTCCCCGTCCAAACTGAGAGAGAGAGGGTCTGAAAAGAGACAGGGAGGTGTGGGCTTGGTACCGAGGGAGGGTGGGTCTGTGGACCCAATATAGACGAGTCTTAGAGTACGTGTCTTGTGAAACTGGCTCAATTTACACCTTCGGGTGACTTCTCTCAGTTTTACCTAATGTGTCCCGTCCTCCCCCTCTGTTTGATCTTGGGGATGTGAGTCCGAGGGGACGATGAGGTCGGGGAACGGTCTTGGAAGGACCGGGTCGACCAGATTGGTGACGCTCTGGCGGACGTAAGTCGAACCTCCGAGTCTCAGGGTTGGAATGTCCTCACGGAACGGTGTCAGTGTGTCGTTAGGCGACCGTCTCGACCCGGAGGAGCTCAGAGGTTTGGGGAGGTCCACGGTTCCTGCGGAGAGGGTCGTCACCCTAAGGACCAAGGGTGTCTCCGTCGTCTCGTTTGCGTCCACCCGGTCCCGACGGTCGGTACGACTGGTCCCGTCTCTGGCGGTTCTTGGTCTCTCGTCGTCCCCCTTGGGACAACCCAGGACAACTCCTTCCACCTCGGATAACATTTCCCGACAACTCGTTCGTCCGTCCACCCGCTCCGACCGTCTCGGACCCGTGAGGAACTTCCGCCACTGAGTCCGGCCTTTCCGGGGAAGACTCAGTTGGGTCGATTTTCCAACGGAACACTCCCACAGTGGACGTGTCTACCGACCCCGTTCCAGACTCCTGAGGGTCTTCCAAGGTCCGAAGTCCTGGAAGCGGGAAGACGGGGTGCCAGACGGCACTCCTGGAGTCTCAGACCCCCGTCTTAGGTACTTGACTTCCTCTCTCCCATCTCTACCACTGACACGGGCGGGTTATTTGAACATGTTCAGGTGGGTGGACAACATTGAGTACTACCCTAGTAACTGTGACCTCTCCTATCTCGGTCGACCCTCCTCGTCCGACGGGTGAAAGACGGATCTCGGGGTGACGAAGTAAAGACGGGGTAGAGGATAGGGAAGGTTACACAGGTCGGTCTCCGGGTCCGGTCAAGGGCAAGGAGACGGACTCAATCCTGGATCGTCTCGTTGACTGGTTCCGAAACAAGGTTTCCCAGCACCGACAACGTTTCGAGAATCTTCTCGGGACCTGTCACTTGAGAGTCATGCACACATTTGTCAGTCATTTACAGCTGTGACACTACTCAGAGACAACATTGTCGTCAACAATAACCTAACGGACCGCACCTAGGTCGTACAACATCCACGAAGGTCCAACCACAACGACACTAGAAACAGTAAATAGTGTCGGCAGTGTCACGGACCACGTGTCATCCACGACTTGTTTACAAGCCAGAAGTACCTTCCGGTCTACGTACGTAGGGGGTGGACTTCTTCTACCTGCACCCTCGCACACGAAACAACCCGAACCCGTCCCTCTCACTCCACACGTCGTTCCCCGGTCCAAGACCCATTCTCTTCGGTCGTCGGGGTGAGACTGGAGGGCGGAGGGGTAACTCAGTCTCCTGAATGGACTCCAATTCAGTCTCGTAATTCTCCCTCCTTCTACTACGTCTCGAACTCGTTCCTCCTGTGTCCGGGACCTCGTCTGTCTCGAGACCCTCGTCTGACTCTCTGCGAGGACACCTTCGGTCCAGACTCGTCTTCGTCGGGGGTTCTCATTCGGGTCATGACCCGACCTTCGTGAGGAAGGGTGACGGGCACGGGGGTCCCAGGTGGGGAATACTGCGTCTTGGTCCCATCCTTCAACCCCCGAGACTCTGGACCTGGTCTCGAGACGTGGGTCAGTGGGGGTCACACTCACCGGGACAAATGGGTTAATGGGTCCTCAGTGGGCTCCTCGGACTTCTCCAGGCCAACCTTGTGGTGGTGGACGCATACATACGTGGGGTGTGGGGTGGGTCGGTTCCGGTTGTCCCGTCCCAACGTCACGGTGTCTCCCTTCCTCCGACGTGCGAGCGAGCCGGCCGATCCTGTCGTGTCGGAGGGCGATTGGTCTCTCCTTGTCCCTCCCCGAGAGACGAGACCGGAACTTGGGTCGGGAGATTTCGCCCCCGCCCCACCCCCACCCCCGTCCCCTATCCTAGACTAGAGAGGGTGGGTAAGCGTGGGTGTGAAACGAATCCTTCTCCCTTGCTGAGGGGTCTCGTTCAGTGACCGAGGATCCCCCACACCCTCTACTGTAGTCCCCTCTTCTTACGTAAGTCGGTAGTCGACGACGCCGTTGTGTGTGCACACACGTGTGTGTGTGTTAAATTCCCTGACGGTGTACTCCGACACGTACGTCTGTACACGGCTAGGTGAGGGACTGTCGTCGGCTGGACACGTTTGGTCTTGGGTGCGTGTGGAAGAGGGGTCTCTGGGTTCTGTGTCGGTACAGACCAGTGGTCGATACTCGGTCCGTGGTACGACCCGTGCTGTCTCACTGGGGTCCAGGGGACTTCCGACAGAAGATTGTTTGTCTATGTAAATTGTAGATTGAACGTCTCCTCTAACACACTATCGAACTCAAAAGACCTTCGTTGTTTACACCCCCTCATTCTATGACCGGGTCCCAACTATTGACAACTTCGAGTCCATACCTGTGTGTCGATAGGTACTATGACATAATCGAAGAGATAAAACATATACGACCTTTGAAAGGTTTTATCTTTCAATTTATGTACATGTATATATTAACCGTTAACTATTCATTTTACTTCCCTCCCCTTTCCGTCCCATTTCTATGTTTCGTAATCTTGATTCTTCAGTTCCTTCCGAAGAGGTTCCTCCACTGTAAAATTCGTTTCTGGACTTAATTGACTCCAAGTTTTATGTGTAAACCCTCCTTCTTGTTAATAGTTGGGACCCGGTCACAGAATGAGGGTCGTAGGGAACGAAGGTCGTTTGAGATCTATAGTGCGTCAGAGGAGATGTTCACGAAGTTTCACGGGTTCAATCTACGACTTATATCGAAAAACAATCTTCCGTCTTTTTTCTTGTAAAGTCTGTCTCCCCTGGGTGTTTACGTTTCCAGGACTCCATATTGTTCGAACTCTTTATCGTCGAGCCATCCAGACCTTAAGACACTGGTTTTATGTGTCCTAAGGTGTCACTCTAGTTTCCCCGGAACACCGACACTATTCTCAATCCTTAGAGAGAATTCTTGTCATCCTAAGGGACCTCCAACTTTCGTGCCCTGTCTACACTAAACTAAATCTTATACCAGAATTTTTCGTGAGACCTCTGAAGGTACTACTAGGTCATTGACAATTCTTAGACGGAGGGTTACGTCCCCTGCGCCCCAAGTTAGGGACCAGTCCCTTGACTCTAGGGTACACGGCTCCCCGTTCATTCGGGTGTCTGATGTTGATCTCATAAACATCATCGACGTTCCTCCACGGGTGTACCCCGTCGATGTGTATATATGTGGGTTGTGTCGGTTTGTTTATTTATAATTTTTTTTTTTTTTTTTTTTTGGTCGAGTGAGACCGAGGACAATCTAGAAGTCCTCCTCTTTGTCTTCACAAACCTCTGATGATGTCATCAGACCCGTTCGTATCGTGACCGAACCCTGAGTACCACTCTACCACCCTGTCTAGGTCACACCCTAGAGAAAACTCCTTGAAACGAGTGCCCACCTACACTTCGCTCTTTTTCTCTCCTCGATTCGTACTAAGGGACTATCGAGTCAACCATTTCTTAGACGGATGTTACGTCCTCTGGGACTAAGTTAAGGACCCAGTCCTTCTAGGGGACCTCTGCCCTCTCCGATGGGTGAGGTCATAAGAACCCGAAGGGGACACCGAATCAACCATTTCTTAGACGGACTTTACACCCTCTGGACCCAAGCTAGGGACCCAACCCTTCTAGGGAACCTTTTGCCTTTCCGATGGGTGAGGTGATAAGACCGGACCTCTTAAGGTGCCTGACATATCAGGTACCCCAGCGTTTCTTAGCCTGTAGGGACTCGCTGAAAGTGCAAGTGAAAGTTCGCACTAAGGTTTCGTCCTGGACTCGAACCTTCACTCCCGACTCCTGTGTCACCCCTCGTACACATCGACCAACTGATGTCCGTGTCTCACGGGCCCACCCCTGGAGTGTGGATCGCAGTCTGGGGTCGTTCGTGTGTCCCCCAGTGGTCCGTGTCTCGGGAGTGTCGTGGGGACGGACGGGGTGGGACGGGGTGTCTCTTCGGGGTCCTGATGTCGGGGGCACGAGAGGTGGAGTCGGAGTCGTGGGTGTCCCAGGCGTCGGGATCGTAAAGGAATGGTTGGGAGTGGTGGAGGAGGGTACAGCCGGGGAGTTCGTTCCTCGGAGGACTGAGTGAAAGAAGGACCTGTGGTCTTGGGTCGGGGGACGGGGGCCGGAGTAGACAGGTCAGCGGAGGTCTAGGACGAGGGTATGGGGTGGGATTCCGTCTAAGAAAATGGAAGCTCGGTAGTCTCTTCGGGTGTCTTTTAATAGTGAGTTATTTATAAACGAGTCGCGAGTGACACCCGGTTCGGGAGACGGGAAGGTGGACGACGGAACTTCCACGTGTCAGTGGAGATGGTTAGGGGTGGTGGAGGGGTGACTAAGGGGAGCTAAGGATCGTGAGGACGTGAGCGAGATGGTGTCCTGTCAACGGGTGAGTGGGGTCGGGTGGTTGGTCGGACGGTCGGAACCTTCCCGTGGATCACGGCACCCTTCCCGTGCCGACACAGGTCCGTCTTCAGTCAGGACGGACGGTGGTTCGTCGACGTGGCAGAGTGCGTCTACTGAGCAACGGAGACTCAGAGGCAGACGACCTCTTCAGGTCTTCACCAAGAGTGGAAGGTCTGGTACCACTCGTTCCCCTGTCAAGGGCCCTTATGACTCCGGTCACGGGTCGTGCCTCGTCGTGCACACTCGGTAAGTCACCGACGACAACACGTGAGTCCGGGTCGGGACTGTAGGTGGGTGACCCACCGGAATCTCCCGATCAGGTTAGTCAAAGAGTGAGTACATCACCCCATTGCCATAAGGACCAGGACGGACAGAGATCCCGACGAACCACCGACCATTAGGGTCGAAGAGGAATGACCCGGGAACCGATACACGTCCGTGACAGGCCGACTGCACAAACCGAGTATCTAGGGAGGATTGTCGGTAGACCTTAAGGACAATATTTACCTCTTCGCCTTCGTACCGTCGTAATTCATTGTAGGGCTGCTGTTCGTCCACACCTCACCACACATGAGTCCGAGTCGGTGCAGTCAGGACGGAGACTCACCACCTCCCTTTCCCGGAAACACAGATCCCCCGTCGTCCCGACAGACGGCCTCGGAGTACGATGGGAGTGGGTCTCGTGAGGAAGGTTACCGTCGGTTCCCTGATTCAGTCGGGTCCTCTCCGGAGTCCATGGAGGTCCGTGGTCGGTCGGGGGTCGAGGATGGAGCCCGTAGTCAGTAAACGGAGGGGTGGTCTCCATCGGGTCTGGGACCCTTGGTGAGTGTGGTCGAGACGATGAGACGTGGAGGGAGTGACCCGGGATAAAGGGCCAGACACTTTACTACGACTAATAGAGAACGTATGACCCACCGACACTTTGTGACCGGTAGGTAACAGGTGGTGCCATGACGAACGGGTCCTCTACCACCTACCGGGTCTACGACCCTCTAGGTCCGTGTCACCCCTGAACTTGGGGAAGGGTCCGTCTTGGTCTGGAGTCTTCTGTTTCCCAAGGTGTCCCAGAAACTCGTCGAAGGGTCTCGTGGAGTACGAACTTACACACCACCTCCGACACCTTACTAAAACGGTCGACGAACTCCAAGGGAGTCTGGGTGTTCCATGTCCCTGTTAACTCCCTTGGACCTCACGGGGTCTGACTTTTTCCCGGTCTGTGTGCCTCCGAATTCCCACCCTAGTTTCCTCGTCCACCACTCTTCCGTCCTCTGACCCCTTCTACTCGGTTTCCAGGTCACGATTGGACCCTGGTGCCACCCGTGTGTCCGGGTCACGGTCCCAGGTCCCCGAGACGTTTTGGGTGTTGTTACAAACATCGGTCCATCTGTTTTTCATCGTTTTGTGGTTTTTCGTTTTCTTTTATTTCTGTTTTAGTTTTACTTATTTTAAATTAATTTATAGATGTGCTGTTCTGTAACAGTTCATTAATTGACTTGGGTTGAGTTCATCCATATATACTTACTGGAAATTACTCCTTACGTCCGTTTTAAAGTATGCTCACTATCCTAGTCCCTAAGTCGAAGATTTTAAGTTTCACGGTCCCCAGACGGAGTTCAGAAGTTTACACGGTCGGGGTTTTGAATGTACGGAGGGACCCCTTTCCTCCCAGGGTTCTCCCAGGGTTCTAACTAAAGTCTAATGAAAAGATAACCCACCCAATTGCTCTTTCGTTTTCCCTTTAAGTCCAGTAATGTCTTTTTACTTCACTACAAGGAGCGTGTACAAGTAAACATTTACCTCTGGGACTCAGTGACGTCTGGAGCGACACGTTACGACGGGAGTCGGAGAAGTGGGGTGGGAGTTTCAGGGACGTGTAAAGTCGTCAATCAAACGGTCGGAGGGTAAGAAAGTGTGGAGACCTCGATTCTAGACGGTTGGGGAGACCTCAATTAGTTCCACTGAAATCCCTTACTCTGGTCTCTCGACCCAAGTTCAGATAGGGGTGGGGACTGGGTGACACACTGGGATCGGTCCAGCGTAGGAGAGAGCCCGGTTCGGAGTCAGAGAAACAGACACTTTACTGTATTGACGGATGGTCCCGACGGTACACCTGGTTCCTCCTGAGTTGACACACTCTGTGACGAAAAATTTGTCTGATCTGACGTGACCCCAAACTGATTGGTTTGTTTTGGTTTCCCTTTTTCGAAACGGTTTCGGGCCTCGCCCCAAAGTGTTAGTCGGGAAGACTCGATATAGACCCCCTCCACTTAAAAATACGAAGGAGTACCAGAAAAACGGTTCCGAAGTGGTAGAGGAGAACGGGGTTCGTCGTCTCTCTCCCTCGTCTCGGTGTCACCACCCCTTCGTCCAACCCCACCCAACCCCACCCACTCCCTCGGTTCGGCCGAACCGAGGACCTCCGGACTCAGTCGCCCGCCCGCCCGTCCCGCCCGGGTCAGGAACGTCCGAACCCCTCCTCTACCACGTCCTTACAAGGAGGGCGGGTCCGGACCCTGAACGGGTGGTGTAGGACCGAGAATCTACACTCTACGGACCTCAAAACAACTCACCCAAGTCGGTCCCCGGAAGTCTCCGTCGGACCGGGGTCCCTGACGGGTCCCCACCGGTTCCGGTCCGGTGTCTCGGGTGACCCTTGACCAGAGACTGGGGTCTCGTACGGGGTAGGGGTGACCCACTATATCGGTCAAAAGGGCAGACACGTTGCTCCTTAACTTGAACCACCACAGTCCTACTTCCTGGGCCTGCCCAAGGGGGTCCTCCACCACGTCCGGCCGAGATCTCGTAGACACACACACGTGGAAGCGATACACGGACACACTGAAACACCGGCACGCACTGAACTCACACACACGGTGACCTACTCAGGACGCACGTGTCCTGAAACCACCCCGATACTCACTGTCACTGGCTCTGTCTGTCGTGCGTACACCCACACCCGTTCACACCTGTACCGACCCTTACACACTGACAACGTGACACCGACCCTCACGTCCACACAGTCGCACACTGGTACGTACACACACACACACCTCGGTCCACACTGGACACACGGGTACGTGGACACTCGGGGACCTGGACCCACGTCCTAGTGTCTCGGTAGGGGTAAGAGGTTGGGGGTATACTCCGGTGTTTCGTCTGAGGAAGGGACCCGACCCGGTTCTGTCCGAGCCCCAGGGACGGGGGGTGGAGGTTCAGGGCCATCGACGGGTCCCGTCTTTCTCTCCGGAACAAAAGGTGGGAGGAGGGTTCCCTCCTTTGACCTCCGTCGACCCAGGTCGAGTCAGACCTTGTAGACGGGCCGTACACTGACTCCGGTCGGTCATCCGGGTCGGTGATGGTCTGACCGGGGGGTGCGTGTGACCAGGGGGCCGGGAACGACTTTCTCCGACCGGTCGGGTTTAGTTAGAGTTTAAGGGGGTCGTGGGGTTGGGTGTGTCTCTCTTCCCGACACTGTAGGGACGAAGGTGGTGTGTCTGCAGGCAGAGTCGGATCTCTGGAGTCTCCGAACCGGGCAGGGAGGGAAGGAAATCGAGTGTAGAGCTATGAAAAGGATGCATGTCGGGGAGGACTCTTTGCACAGTCTGATTCGGGGGAGTGGGACTCCTGCCTTCCACACCCTCCATCGGTGGGGAGAATTCTATGTGTTCTCCGCTGCGATAAGGGTCCCGTCCTTCGTACTTGTTCCCCTGAGAGGTCCGTGACCACAATTCTCGTAAGGGTAGTGAGTTGTGTCTACTCGGGACCCTTCGGGTGGGGGAGTGGGGGTGGAGAGGGGTACCAGTCTCTCGAGTGACGTCTTCCGACGGATCTCCAACTTCGACTCTTCTCCAATTCCCACCCTTCCAGGAGTCTACCTGACCTTTTACTTCCTTCCTCCCGTCCCTCCTCTCTCCCCTTTTAAGGTGTCTTTCAGGGTTTAGACTGGATTAAAACTGGGTCCCGGTCCCCGGGTAAGGTCTTCAAGGAGACTCCTGCGAGACGGGGTTAGTCCCTCGGAGACGACGGAGATGGGCGACATGGACGGTGGGGAATAAGGTATAGTACCGGCACTCGAGGGTGTCGGGGGTCGGGTCGGTTTCGGAGGGGACTACGGACCTGGGGTCGGCGAGAGGGAGGTGGGTCAGAGGTGACGGGGGTTCTCTTGGAGTCGGGGGGTCGGGAGGAGAAAGGATACAACTTTGTCTAAGGACAGGTAGGACGGATCCTGTATGGGTTCCCTTGTCGAACCCCCAGGTGGAGTCAAAGGTTGGTCCTTCGGTCACGTCCCGATCCGTGGGACCTGACCTGCCGGGCCCCTTCCTGTGTGGGTGGGGGAGAGGACCTGACCCGAAAGGACCCCCGTTCCGACCCTATACGAGAGGACCTCTCTGCTTGGGGGACAGATCTGACAGGGAAGGAGTACGCTGGGAGTCAGGACCTAGTGTCTCGTCGTCTCGGTTTGGGGACCGTCCTGAGGTGGACAAACTCTTTTCTCCTCTCACTCCAGAGCCTTCCCAGACGTAACTCGACCCCAGGTACCGGTGGGTCTCCAGGGGTCGATCGGGGCTGGTGGTCGTGCCGGGAGGGGGGTGGTTGAAAACTCCAAGACCTCACTTACGACACGGGTAGTGCTGGAGTCTTAGACCAGGTCGACGAGGGTCCCTGTTGGTCCCGAGGTGGGAAGGGAGGTGGGAGTAGGGGGTGGGGCCCTAGGTTTATTCCTCAGTATGAAAATAGAATTAACCTTTTCCAAATAGTTCTTTTGTTCCTTCTTACTTCTAACTTCGTCGTCGTCGGTCTTTATCGGTACTGGAGGACCCTTCCGGTCGTCACCGTAGACAGTCAAAGACTGGTATGAGGCTGGACCCCCACACCCTTCTCGGGGGAACTCCTACATTTGCACTCACCCTCTGTCGTGTTAGGGTGGTCCTGGACCTACCGTAGTGTCACTCGGACCACTACCCGTCCACCCGGACCCTAGGGACCCCACTGTCCATTCGACCGGGGACCCTCGACCTCCAGGTTCGGACGGTCCTCACACTGTCGATACCGACCACTTGAGTTTATGGGTCATTGGACGCCTACAGGGGAGGTCCGTCCATGGTGGTTTTAGGACCCCAGACACCGAATAGAGTCGTGGAACTCGGGTCCCGTTTCCACCATGGGATCGGTCGCCCACTGCCCCGAGTCGACCACTTCCCCCTCAGCCCTCCCTCAACCGGACGTCGGGGAGGACACCCCACCCCTCCTCGCCCCGTCCCTGTCCCCGTACCCTCGGTCCGTCTAGGGGTGGGAGACAGTGTGTTCCCCTGTGTGGTTCCACGGGTTTGAACGACCCCTTTCTGTTTCCTCTCCTCTTCTCCACAAAGATCCGGAGGTGTCGAACAGGTCCGACAAGAGGAGACTTACGGAAGGGGCAGGTGACAGGGGTGAGTGACGGACCGTCCAGGAACAGTAGAAAGTTCTGTATGACGAGTGTACAGTGGACGAGGTACCTCAATAGGGACTTGCCGTCTTGTTCACCAGGGAAGCCGTTCGAAGGTCTTCGGGTAAGGAATGGTAGCTAGTAAGACATAACGGGGGCGGACAAAGACACAGACTGGGGATGGAGTTGACCCCTGTTCTCGTCCGCACAGCGTCGGGACCTACGGGTCACAGACTGGCGTCGTCCGGGCGCACAGATGACTTGTTTACTCCCCCTTCACCGGTCCACTCGTACACGATATCCGAGGTCCCCTTCGATTCTGCGACCGGACCGGAGTTCACTGACTGGTCGTCGGGTCCGGACCCGGACCTCCCGAGGACCGGGTCGAGAGTAGGGACGACACGGGGATCGAGATTCCCCACTCCCTGAAAGGGTCCCTATAAGTACTGAGGAGGTTTCCGGTGGGGGTTAGGGGCGGGAGGTCCGTGACGACCACACCCTTCCGGGGCCCCCGCCCCGCTCCCGGACCCGGTGCGCCAGTCTCCGACAGTATGTACGCGTCGCAGAAGAGGTCGACGACCGGCTGGGCGACCATCTTGTCCTAGACGACCGCGTCCATCAAAACGTAGTACACGAACTTCAGCTCGAGCGCCGCGACCACCTTCACCAAGTAGAGCCGGACGTCCCGTTTCGGGTGGTGCGCCGTCGCGGCCGCTTACGGCAGTCGGAGGAGGACGCGGTACGCCGGGAGCAGTGAGTACGCGACCGAGAGGAAGTGGAACCGCTTCCGCGGACCGTGTCCGTCTCACCTCCAGTTCCCGCCAATCCCGAGACCAGAGAGGGTAATCGAGGGATTGGGGCGGGACTCTGGGAATCTCCCGTCTGTCATCGGAGTAACCGAGTTGAGCCGGAGGGAGGACCTGAGGTCTGGGTACCAGGCGCCTACAGGGGGCTTGGGAGTGGAAGTCGTACAGGATTCGGTCTGCATGGTAGAAGGGAGGTTTGGACTCCGATGCGGTCGTCGTGTGTGGACTGACCAGTGTCGGGACGATCGACATGACTGAAGATGTTGGTCCGACAGGGGTAGGTGGTGTCCGGAGTAGTCGGGAGTACGACCAAGGGGTAAGTCGAGTCTATAGTGGAAGAGGTCCTTCGGAAGACCCGTCAGGGTGACGTAGTCCGCGGAACGGACGAGGGTCCACAGGACCCGAAGGGAGATGGTGTCGAGAATGGAGAGACACCAAAAAGACTGACGTAGGGAGGTCCATACTCGAGTTACAGAGATCGTGGATCTTGTTTCGGATCGGGTGCGTCTAAGACTGTACACAGACTATTTGACTAAGTTAGAGTGGCCTGACGACGTTGTCCGGGGGGTACCTAGAGGGGTGAAGTCAGGGTTGGAGACTCTCCAAGAGGTATCGTGGACTTCTCGTCGGTTCGACTGAGGTCCAGAGGGGACCGAAGGAAGACTGGACGTCTCGTTCCAGGGGTCAAGAGGACCGGACCCTCCGGGAGACCCTCAACTGGGGACGTGGACAAGGCGTGACTGGGGTATAAGTAGTTTACGTGGGAAAGAGAGGATGGAGGGATAGAGACAGAGGGCCTAGGAAAACGTATTAAGTTCCGAGACTAGTCCACGGTGAGGGTGTCCCTCGTAGGAAGAAGGACGGGGGTAGTGTGACTACTAAGATTTTGTCTCCGACTTTCCGGTGGACCTCAAAAGGAAACACACACAGAGAGTGTATATCCGAGACGAGGGAGGAGTGGGGTCAGGGGTCCGCTGATCTCCTCCGGTAACAGTATTGGTCCACTGTCTACCCCTCAGTCCCCTACTTGGATGTCTTCCCTGGGTTAAACCTTCTTGGACTCACTTAGTTGTTCGTTAACCACTTTCCTAAAGTCAAGACTTAATTGTTCGTGAACTGACTAAGACGCGACTTCGGTCACCCGTCAACGACTCGGTCCCTCCGTCACACGGACACGGACCGTCCGTAAGGAGTGTCCCGACATCCCTTAGGTGTCACACTTCTCATACCTCCACCCGTCCGAACCGTGTCTCCTGTCGTACGAGGACCTCGTGAAGTTTTCGTGGGTAACGTGTACTCATTGTCCGAACAAAAGTTACGAAGGGTGGAGAAGGAATTCCCCCTCGGAGAGTCCCTGGAAACTTTGCATTAGACAAATGAGAGTTCAACAAGTCACGTAAGTCCTGCGTAAATGACTCGTAAATGATACACGACCTTTATTGGGACGGGAATCTTCGTCATAGGTGCCTTCTACCGTTCACACACCGATTAGCCGTTTATCACCGTAAAGCCCGTCCGGCTGAGTGTAAACGTTGTGAAGGTCCTGACGAGTGTGTCGTGGGTTTTCTTGAGGTGTCACGGGTCGAGGGTCGGGTGAGTCAGGAAAGTCGTGGAAGGAACTTGGTGGAGAAGAACGGAGAACAAGGTAGGAATAACTAAGTAAGTCTAAGAAGGTTTAACCCAGGGAAGGGGTCCAACTAGCGGGCCTGGACCCGTCTTCCTCTCCCTAACTGACACCCTGGTTCTACTCTGTGCGGGACTCTCCGAAGTCTTGACCTCGTTGGAATCTCCTGTCGACAGGTCGGGGATGGGGGTACCGGTGGAAGTGGAGGTGGTGGTGCGGCCATGAGAAGTCTCCTTTGAGTCCGGGACCACCCTTTCCTGAACAGGTCCCCAAGGGTCGGAGGAAGGACGGGTGTTACACACCCTATAGACCGGGGCTCCCTCGGGACGTCTCGTCCTCACCTGTGGTGAAGATGACGTCCCTCGGGTCCGGTTCAGGAGGTCCGTGTATGTACTCCGCAGGTCTGTTGTTTGAGTCCTTAGTCTCTTCCAGGGTTCCCCATCTTTCTTGGTCTTCTTCTTTCCATCTTTTATCGACCTGTTTCTTTGATCTCAATCCGAAGTCGTTTCCTTTGTATGGTCGGACCTAAGGTGGAAGGACTCTTTCAGACCCACATCACCCCTACCTGGACGTAAATTCTTCGATAACTTTCGGAATTTATCGGGTACCTGGACCCGAAGGGACCACCAAGTTTACTATTTCTTAGGTGGACGTTGCGCCCTCTGGATCCAAACTAGGGACCCAACCCTTCTAGGGGACCTCTTCCCTTACCAATGGGTGAGGTCATAAGAACGGACCTCTTAGGGTACCTGTCTCCTCAGACCACCCAATGTTTCAGGTACCCCAGTGTTTCACAGTCTGGACTGACTCGCTGATTCGTGTTAGGGTACCGGAATCTCCTTCCTTTGACTCCGGGTCTATTATCCTTACTTAGATAACGTTAACGGTCCATAGGTGTCTGTCCGTCCCTCGGTCCCTAACCCCCCGTTTCGGATACCCCCGGTCTCCTCCGGGGTGGGACGAGAGACAGTGGGAGGTGGGACACTGAGTCTACACCCTGACCATGGTCGATTGTGATTGCGTAGGGTCTCTGTTTGGCCCTCAGTCCCGAACCCGGTCAGGGGGGAGTGGGGTGGTGTAAGGTGGATCCTGAGTGGGACTCGACTCCTGGGACCCGTGGAGGACGGGACCGTCAACAGGATATCTGGTCTAGGTTCTTTGTCCCTGCCCTTCCAACCTCAAAGTCTAGGGGTCCCAGAGTCCGTATAAGGGATTTGAGGGGGTACTTAGGTAGAACAGGGATGGGATCCAACTCCCGTCCTCCAGACCCAGGATCAGGTGACACAGTAGGTTGTTCCTGACGTGCAGAGGAGTGACAGTTTGCCCTGTCCAACCCGATGTATACTACGACGACTGTAGACGAGTCCCATCATATCGTGAAAGCTCAAAGGTGTAGTCATTTTACCCTATTACTACCAGGGACGGAAGATCAGTCTCGTCTCCAAATTAACTTGATTAGGCAAATTTCATGAACCCTACCTTGAGGTCCTCGAGGTCCTATTCTCGAGGTCTACGAAACACGTCAATCCACGCTTGACGAAAAGTCAGTGTCGGTTCTGGGTCGACCACCACCGAGCCCCGGTATGCTAAGAAACAAGTACCCTCGGATCCTCCCCTCCGTCTTCCCCTCGAACCACTACCGGGTCTCGTGTCTCCGATCTGGGTGGATAAGGGGGTCCCATCTTGAACCAGGACGTTCCCGGTGAAACGGAACCGGTTGGACACTCGTGGTACTGGGGAGGTACGTACGACACACCAGGTCCCGGACGGAGGTCCGGTGTCTCCTACGGTCGACTCAACCACGCTCTTGTGGGTTGAGGGAGGGACCAGGAAGGGGAAGACCGAGCAGATGGGGTCCGTGGGTGGGGAATCCCTCGGGGGAGAGGGTAGACAGACTGTGTCACCGATGTTGGACCGACACCTCAATCTCTGTGACCCCGAGGTTAAGGACGAGACTAGTAGTCGGGTGGAGTGACGGGGAGTAGACCCTTACCTCCCTGGGTGTGACTGCAGACACCAAACACTACTCAGAATCCTGTCTTAGGACGGGACCGACCGAGAGTCCGTCCCCGGGACCTGTCAGTGACGAAGGGGAGCGACAGGGTCTAATCGATAATAGTTCCGAGCGAAAAGGGGGGTGTTCTAACGGGACCAAACCTACTATTTAGTGTACCAATGGGAAGAGGGATATTCTCTTTGGGGACCTGACTCGAGGTCCCTGACCCGACCACCCGGTTGTTCCGACCACCCGAAGTGGAGACGTGGTTTACCAAAGGTACCGGGTAAAAGGATTCGAAAAAGTCCCCTCCTTTGAGTTAGCCCCAGTGGAGTTTCTGTTGTAAACAGGTTTAAGACCAGAGGATTTGGGATGGTCCGGAGGACAGAGGAAGGAGGGTTTCGGAGAGGGTGTACGAGTGGCACAAAATCTCACATACTTGTCCGACTGTCGTAGGACCCGTGGGTCCCGGGTGAAAGGACGAGGAGGGAGACACTTTCCAGAGAAAGGTGTCCCGGTGGTACCCTGAAGAGGGGGGTCGTCCGACACCGAGGGGTTTCGGACGGGTTAAGACAGAGTCGGTCTCAGTTCGGGGTGAGGGATTGGTGACATCATCGACGGAGTGTGTCCCGACCCTCACCACTATGTCTCGGATCTTTCTTCTTATCATTCGGGGTTTCGGGAACCGGCTTACCCCTCCCCAGGAGACCAATTCCCTTCCATCCACACCGGAGACAGACTCCAACTTATGTAGTGGCCGTCTCCCGGTGACCGGGGAGTAGAATCGGAGGTCACCTTTGAGTCTTCACCGGAGAGAGTCGAGACACGGGGACTAGGTCCCGGTCTTTCCGGTCTGACTGAAATAGGGAGGACGAGATTACCCTCGGACCCTCGGGACTCAGGTCCCAACGGAAGGACAAGAGTCGAGTCGGGACCCACCTCCCAGGGATCGGTACGTGTACTCGTCGACAAAGTAGTGACGGGGACGAGTGGAAAGAGGACGACGGGTGTGTCCTTGTGCGGTAGCCTCCTCGACCAACTTGGTCGAAAGGGTCCGGGATCACGTCGTCATTCGTACCGAGATGAAGGCGTGTTCCGCTGTGGACGGGGTCACCCGGTCGGCCGGGGTCGGTGGTGGGGACGGGACAGGGAGGGATCTTGAGTCTCGGCTTTGATTCCGTAGCAAGACAGGAGTTGGTCTGTAAGAGGTCCTGAGAGAGGGGGTGGGGTGGGGGAACTTCCGGACTCTCGAGTGTCACAGGTGAGACACAATGTCTCTCCTTGATTACGGGTCTCTCTCCTTCCGTGACGGGTCCCTGTGTGTCGTTTAACCCCCGTCTCGGTCCTGGTCTTGAGTCCAGTACAGAGGACTTCGACTTTCTTCCCTTCCTCCTTCTCTCCTTACACCTCTTCCTTTTTTTTTTCGTCTCTCCTCTTCCTCCTTCTTCTCTGTCATTCCCCTTTTTTCTCAGACCTTCGACCTTTTTAAGATCTTCACTTGGAGAATATCTACCAACCTACCGTAGTGACTGAGTTACCTGTACTCAGACTCGTTTGAGCCCCTCTATCTCCTACCGTTCGGGCCGCGCGACGTCAGGTACCCCACCGCTTCTTAGTCTGTGCTGAATCGCTGATTTGTTGTTGTTTCCCCTTGTTCCGACCAAATGATGGTCGCTGGTTCCGTCCCGCAACTACAAACGACAGGGGGTCCGAGTCGCGTCTCGGCCGAAGGACCGGGGCGGGTCTCCTTTGGAGAGGTGGTTCGGTCCGGACTGGAGTCCCGAGTCCCCGGACCCTCGGTCGGGGTGCGGGACGTCTGCAAGAAGGACTCAATGGTTCGTCGGGATCCCTCCTGGTGTGGAGGGAGGACGGGACGGACATCAGGTGTTCTGAGTCGGTGGACGGCCCAGTCGAGGACTGAGTCACGAGTCCGTTCTTCTCTTCGGTCCGAGTACTTCCCCCTTAGCCTACCTGGTACACCCGTCACTGGACCTGGGGGCCAAAGAGGGAGTCGGGTCAGGCCCACGGGGAGCCACTGGGCCCATACTCAGTGAAGGGACCGTCAAGGAACTGTCGGGGTGTCATTGTCCCTGGGTAGGACAGGGAGGGGATCCCTCCTCTGGCACTCTTGACTTGTGTGCCGACTCGAACCCTCCACCGGTTTTACGTACACAGGAACCCCTCCACGTTTTCCTTCCCTGTCAGGGTCGACCGGTTCCTGAGGAACACGTCGGTGGGAAGACACCTGGATCGAAGAAGTAGACGTTTTACCCCTGTCGGTTGGGAGGACTTGTGTCTATCCCTCCTTCGAGTGTCTATCCTACATGTCGGTACTCTTGTCAGAGACTTCAACGTTTCCGTCCCTCCACTCGACCATTGTTCGCCCTTCTGTCCGATGCGAGACACGAGAGTAATAGACCCAGACACGGGTACAGGGGGTGTTCGGACACCCGAGGAGTTCCCGTTCCGGACCCGGGACCAGTCGAGGCACAAGGGTCTTGGGTCGGATTATTGAACCTCCTGAGTTACATATTACCCATCTGCTCATTTACTCTGTTTTTGTCTCTTTTATTTACTTACTTACTCACTCACTCACTTACTTACTTGTCTGTTCTTCCATTTGTCACTTAAGGTACTCCTGTCCCTGGTCTGGACGGGCATTTATAGGGACATGGATCTTATCACGGACAGCAGACGATCCACGAGTTGTGGGAACGACTTACTCGTCTACTCTATCGCTGACTTTCTGATCGACTCGTCGAGACGAGGTAGACCCGTAGGAGTATCGGGGACACGGGACGTCTCGCGTCTGCGGCAGTCCCAGAGGTCGGGTGTGACCGAGAATGGAAAGACGTCCACCTACTACAGCCCCTTCAACCTCTCGTTCGGGACCATCTCTCTGTCACACAGCTCGTAGGCCTTCTCCAGTAAGAACCCGACGAGCCGCTTGTAAAGTGGTTGGTAAAGTATCCAAGCCGGGCACACTCTCTACCGCGACAACTCCCGGAGTCTCGACTTCCCCCCCAGGTAGACCTTCCGTACCGACTACCGGACCTTCCGTAACGGGTCGAAGACCTTAAGGAACGCCTTCGGGGGGTGTACGAACGCGTGGTCGAGGCTTCGGTGGCACGACTCGACGTCCTGTGACAGCAGGTAGAAGAACGACTTCCGAAACTTCCACAGATGCGCCAGGAGGTGCAGGACGTTCAGGACCACGAGACACCCCTAGACCTTCCACTCGTCCTTCGACCGTGGGTGGTAGAGTAGGAAGAGCCGGGCCGCGAACGGGTAGAAGGTGACGAACAGTAGGTCCGTCGACTCCTTTACGACCTTTGGGAGCATGACCCTGTCGTGTCCCACCGACCAGTACACCAGGTAGGTCTCCTACTCGGCGGCGAAAGCGAAGAGTTATTTCAGGAGGAGTTTCGCTGGACACCGGACGAAGAGGCCCTCTACCCCGTGGCTCTACTGTCACTTAAACACGTCGTCCGCCAACATCTCGGTCAGCTTCACAAACATCGCGGCCATCTGTCCACTCGACCGCACCCACCCACACTCGAACATCCTCTACATCGAAAACTACGGGAACTTAAACCAGACAAACCACCCCAGGAGGTGCCTCGTGCTTTTACCTACCCCCAACCGGAAGGTGACCCCCGGTACTCCCGGGTAGAGTTACCTCATACAGAGTCGCTAGAACCGGTAGTACCCGTGTAGTGGGTCCTACTTCCGGAGGTGCGGTCTCGCGTGCTTCGTGCTCTTAGCCAACTCCAACGCGGGGTGGTGCGACGGAGCGAACCGTCTACGGTCCGACAGGACGGCGAGGTCCCCACCGAACCCGGCCTTCCGGTACACAACCGACCCCATCCGTGGTCCCATCCTCTCCAACTCGCCTCCTACGGGCAACCACGGGTCGGGTGGCCGGGCACCGAGGAGGTGGTGGCATGTAGGTAGTAGGGTCAGTAGGGTCAGTAGCAGTAGCAGGAGGAGCTTTGATGGGACCAAACTGTCTTTCGGTGACGGCGGCGGTGAGGACCTTCACAACCTCGACAGTATGTTCGATTGGACCCACGGGTCTCTCGGACGCCCCGACGACTTCATCAGCCGTACCAACCTCGGCCACAGTCTTGCCTCCTAGAGGTGCATTCTCCGTCCCTTCTCGGGCCAGAGGGGTGCCGACAAGACCGGGACGTCGGTCGGTAGGTCGCTCCAGAGTGACTTCTACTGGTTCAGGAGCAGGACGGTCTACGACTAGAGGAGGAACAAGAGTGACGCCTTCAGTATCTCCCGAGCGGGAAACTCACGGTACAGACCCGGTCACCATCTCTTACGACTCCTCTCAGGACGGGTCTTGACTCCTGGGAACAATCCCACAGGCTCCTACGTGCTCGTTGAGTTCCGACCGGTGTCGGGAGCCAGAGAGTCGGGAATGACGCCCCAGACTCGTGGGTGTCTTCCATAGGTCGGAGGAGAGAAGTTTCGTTACAGGTGCCGGGTCTTAGCCGGGATGGTCCAGACGGGCGTGTACGGACACTCAACTCTCCCGAGTACAGGGACCAGAAGGAGGGAAGGAAGGCGTCGGGGACGTCCTCTCTCAGAGAGGAGGAGGGTGAGGATCTTCTTTTCAGTTCACTGAGCCTCTTTTGGTCGGGACTCGTCCGTTCTTAAGCTGTGAGAGGCGACCTTGTTACAAGATTTTATCTTCTCTTAGTGAACCTTTGGTGGCAGGGTCTTTGAGGCCATCGAGACCGAGGGTCGAGGAAGACCGAGGAGGTCGGACCCGGAGCCCTCCGAGAGTGTAAGGAGACGTCTAGAGGAAGGAGGAAGGAGGAGGAGAAGGACCCGGTGACCCAAAAGTTTTTAGGTCTTTTAGGTTCTCCCCGTTCCTCTTTTCGCCGTCGGAGGACTTAGCTTAGGTCCCCACCTACACAGGCCGAAGTGTTGTTCGGTCCGGCCCTTTTGTTCCTGACTCCGAATGTGTTGTCCGGCCGGTTGAGACGCTGGGCCGCCGGGCCGGGCCGGGGGTCGGGAGTCGGCCGAGCCCACGGGAGAGGGGCGGGGGTTCGCCGGTCGGGGTTGGGCCCCCTTTCCTCCCCTGCGCTGCTCCGCGAGCCCGCTGAGGACCGGTGATCGACTCACCGGAGAAAACAGATTAAGGAGTCGTCAAAGACTCGGACTTCTACTGGGACTAGACTCAGGTTCCTGGGAGCAGGTTTCCATTAGGGGAACCATTGGCCGGGGCCTCGCGACCTGCATCTGGGGGAGGAGGGGGAGAGCGCACGTGCGTGTGTGAGTTGTCCTCAAACCTCTCACTCGAACCTCTCGACTACCACGCCGGCCGGCAGACAGGCCGGCAGACAGGCCGGCAGGAGGCGAAACGGGACGCCCTAGGGCGGCCACCCGCCGCCGGACTCGGGGCTCGGGCGCAAGAAGAGATCGCAAGCGCCGAGGAGCCGCGGCGGTCGCTCTTCGGTCTAGGTTTTGTTGTCTTTTTTTTCCGCTAAGGCCCTCCGCCGCAGGGCTCCTTCCTCCCTTATCGGCCGCCCCCCTGCCCCTCCCCCCCAACTCCCCACCCCTCTCCCTCCCTCTTCCTTTTCGTCCGACCCCTTAACCCGTTTGAGGCGCCGCGAAGGAACGCAGGACCGACCGGTCCCTGCCGGGCCGAGGCGGGAGGGCGACCGGACCCTGCGTCGTCGGACCGAGGGCGGATGAGGAGAGAAAAGAGAACACCGCCCGCGGAAATGAGTGAGCGCCCCTCTAGCCCTACGCTCTCGTTCTGCTAGCCAACGCCTGCTCCGTCGGAGGCCCCGGTCTGGGACCCCGTCGGCGTGGGGGCGTCGGACAGGCGCGAGAGTCCCTCTGTGGAGTGCGGGGCTCCCCGAGTTCGCGGCGCGCCCCCTCGAGAGGTCGGCGGCGGAGCGGAGGGCCCGAGGCAGTGGGAGAACGGAAAAGGCACTGCGTTCACTCCTTTTGAGACTTTCAAACGGTGCACGCTCCGATGTTCCTCTTGCGGTCTCGGCCCTGGGCCCTCCACCTCCTTCCCACGCGCCTTTGGGCGTCTGGGGGCGAGAGAGAAGAGGCGGGGCGGTGGCGAGGCCGGCCTGCGGCGGCACCGCGGCGGACCCCTAACAAAAGACCTCCCCCGGGGTCTCGGTCGCCACGGGAGTACCTTTTTCGAACTCGACCGACCCTATGTCCGGCGACGCCCAGGATCATGGGATCTGTCTGTCCCGGTCCTCTTGGGGACAGGACCCGCTGAGGGAGGCCCCTCTTTCTGTTCTGATGTAGACGTCACTGCCCATTGTTCTCATCCGTTCTGGTCCAAGGCGGCACGAAACTCGCCGCCGACCGCCCCTGGCCACAGAGCAGAAACGATTGTGGTGCCCTGCTCTCCTTACCAGCCCGACCCCGAGACCCTTCTCCATTTCCCAAGAACTGGGACCAGTAACTAAGACGGTCTGTAACACGACCCGTGACCCCTGGTCCCATGGTTTTCCATCACCCCCACGGACGGAACCTCTCAAATGTTAGATGGGAGAACGAATATTCTTATCGACCGTGTAACTTTCTCTGGGACTACGACCCTTTCTGACTCCCGTCCTCCTGTTACTCTGCCAAACTACTGTAGTGGTTGAGTTACTTGTACTCAAACTCGTTTGAGGTCCTCTATCACTTCCTGTCCCTTCGGACCGTAAGACGTCAAGTACCACATGGTTTCTCAACTTGTGCGGACTCGCTGGATTGTTGAGAACAGGAGACAAGTAAGTAACAGAAACAGAGTAAGTAAACTAGTACATGAGTTCCTTTGTAATTGACTCATAAGACATGGTCCGGAGGACCCGATGTTTCTCCTTATTCCGTAACAGGAGTGGATGGCCTTCAAGTCTACCTAGTCCTTTTATTTAGCTACACGGTACTTTACACTGACCTTCCCGTGGATAGGGTCGGACCCGACTCGTTCCTAGTTCCTTGCGAAGGACCTCCTCCTTACAGCTGATGTTTAACCGTGAACGGTAGATGGATAGATTGAGACGATTCAGTGAAGTCAGCACAGGTTGAGACACACTGGGGTATTTGCCGTCGTGTGGTCCGAGGGGGTAGGGACCCTAAGAGGTCCGTTCTTGTGACCTCACCCAACGGTAAAGGAAGAGGTTACGTACTTTCACTTTTCACTTTCACTTCAGCGAGTCAGCACAGGCTGGGAGTCGTTGGGGTACCTGACGTCGGAAGGTCCGAGGAGGTGGGTACCCTAAGAGGTCCGTTCTCCTGACCGCACCCACGGTAACGGAAGAGGCATAGATTGAGATATTCCTAATTTCGTACACGACGACGTCGTGACTGGAAGTTGTGGGGACTTCCTCAAGTCCCACCTTTCGTCTTTACTACGTGAGACACGAGTCCCTTTTTGACCGTCCTGTCCAGAAGTCTATCTATAAGAGTCCTCGACTAAAATACTCGGGTTAAGAACATAGAGGAGTATAATTCTTTTCGTGATTTTGATTTTAGGAATTACGACTAATTGTCTTCGAAGTGTTCTGATCGTCTTTGAAGATGGTTTTTATAAACGAACTAATGTTACATGAGGGGGAAATGGTTTTAGTGCGTATATGACAGGAGGGGGGTTGGGGATGGAGACACCTTGTCAAAGAGTCTCGACAGACTCCACGACAGAGGGTCCGATGTTAGACGCAAAACGGGGTCTATTTTGAATTGAACGTTGAGAGTAAAACACGTTAAAAAAATTCAGTTGTCCTCCATGGATTCTACTTGTTTCTGAAGTCGGGGATGACGGGAAGGACCGATACGGGACTCGGAACAGATGGAGGAGATTGATCTTGGAGGAATGGGGAGCACGAGTATGAAGGGTGAACAACATCTAATTGAGCGTGTTCCACCACGACATTTCCACCCGTGGAACCCGACAACAAAATAAAACAAAAAAAAAAAAGAAAACCGCCGAATCGTACGTCCTAGAATCAAGGGGTTGATCCTTATCTCGGGTACGGGGGACGTGATCTTTGTGTCTCGGGATTGGGGATTTGACGGTCCCTTAAGGGGTGGAACTCAACAAAACTTCCCACATTAAACGTCCGAAGACCGAGGTTTTCGGTCAAAGTGACCAAGTCACTCATCTAGGTTACGGGGTGCGTCTCGACCGTAAACTGGTCTTATTTCCAAATACACGTTTGGGGTTTTCGGGTCCATAATGAAACGTTTCTCTTTAAGTTGACAGGTCCGTGTGGACTTAAATGCGTAGTTATCTGGTTCCCTTAAACTCGACGAGGGACCCTTTGGGTCAATGGTCTTCACCCATTGAAGACCAATGGGTGAACTCAGGCCACTTTGACTTACGGGGTCCTACCCTTCTTGGTTACCAAGAGAGTCGGTTCTTTGGAACTCCAGAACAGGGGAGTCGGTATCCACGTCGGAACTAAGACTCCTGAGTCAAGTCGGATCCTAGCGGTCCTGGTCTCGGACTTACAAAGGGTGTTGACGAAAACCCTGTGGGGAAAAGACACTAGAGAGAAGGTAAACGTCTTGGAGAGAGGTTTGAACCAAATTGTCTTCGTCGATGAGGGAATCACGAACAACTCACAACGACGACGATGACGATTCAGCGAAGTCACCACAGACTGAGACGCGCTGGGGTATCTGCCGTCGGGTGGTCCGAGGGGGTAGGGACCCTAAGAGGTCCGTTCTTGTGACCTCACCCAACGGTAAAGGAAGAGGTTACATACTTTCCCTTTTCACTTTCACTTCAACGAGTCAGCACAGGTTGTGAATCGCTGGGGAACCTGATGTCGGATGGTCCGAGGAGGCAGGTACCCCAAAAGGTCCGTTCTCATGACCTCACCCCACGGTAGTGGAAGAGGCTACATGAGACGTATATTCAATTTATTCGTCCCACTGTTATATGTCAAGACTGTATGAGGAAAAGGATAAACCTTGGTCAGACAACAAGGTACAGGTCAAGATTGACAACGAAGGACTGTTAGCTACCCTAAAGATGAGTGGGATGATCAACAACAAGTCAGCGAGTCAACACAGGTTGAGAAACACTGGGGTAGCTGACGTCGTACGGTCCGAAGGGACAGGAAGTGACAGAGGGTCGTAAACGAGTTTGAGTACAGGTAACTCAGCTACTACGGTGGGTTGGTAGAGCAGGAGACAGTGAGGGAAGAGGAGGACGGGAGTTAGAAGGGGTCGTAGTCCCAGAAAAGGTTACTCAACCGAGAAATGTAGTCCACCGGTTTCGTAACCTCGAAGTCATAGTCAGGAAGGTCACTTATAAGTCCCAATTAAAGGATATCCTAACTGACCAAAGTAGTGGAGCGACAGGTTCCCTAAGAGTTCTTAGAAGAGGTTGTGGTGGTAAACTTTCATAGAGG
Source organism: Capra ibex (assembly GCA_006410555.1). NCBI lineage: Eukaryota > Metazoa > Chordata > Mammalia > Artiodactyla > Bovidae > Capra > Capra ibex. The sequence goes on from SJYO01014747.1 coordinate 29,080,891, forward strand.
CCGCGAGTCAGATTGGGGTGGGGAGTCTCCCTGGGGGTCGTTGGTGGAACTACCAGAAATCAACCAAGGGTTTACGAAGTCAGTGTAGAACTATTAAAATAAATAAAACCGACACGACCCAGAAACAACGACGTGCGTCCGAAAGAGATCGACGTCGGTCACCCCGATGAGAGAGCAACACCACGTCTTCGAAGATCTCACCAACGTCACCTAAGAGAACACCTCATGGTCGAATCTCGTGTCCGAATAATCAACACCGTGTACCCGAATCAACGAGGTACCTTACCCCCTAGAAGGGTCTAATCCCTAGTTTGGGCATTGAGGACGTAACCGTCCACCTAAGAAATGGTGACTCGGTGGTCCCTTCGGGTTCAGTGTATACATATGTGTAAATATGGAATCTAAATGAAGGTATACAACTCCCTCCTCCACCAAAGACAGAGTGTCACCGGTGGGATAAAAGTCCAAGTACTCCTTTCGAGTGAGAATTCGAAGTGTCTCTAAAGGTTTTGGATATAAAACATAAGAGTTGAGAGAAGTTTGGATACCCATTGTCCTGGGTGTCAATGATGAGAGTCCGTTGACGTGATTGGAAACACCAAAGGGGTGTGGGACGGGTAAGGAAACCCTTTAAAAAATAATTTAAGAGGAGCACAATAAGATTAACCTCACATAAGAGAGAAAGGACGACCCTGGGACTGAGTCTGTGTCCTTTGTCGTAGGTAGAGGGTAGGGTCGAAAGGAGGAAGTCTTTTCCTTAGTCGTTCCCTCTTGATACCGGTCACCAAAGGTCCGACTAAGGCGACCGCCGGTCGTACCATCTGTGTAACCTGATAATGATGTCTTTACGTAAGTTCTCTACTACTTCCGGACTCCATTACCAGACCCCTCTTCGTTTAAACCCTAAAATACCCCCATCTTGTCTGACCTTACTGTTGGTTGCTCTACAGCCATAACTCCCTTCTCAGTTACGTGTGGAATTTTTTTATCTAAGAACTGAGGTGAAGGGAGGGTTGTTGATGAGGGGGTGGGGTGGGGGCCGTGGGGTGGAGANGGTGGAGAAAAAAAAAAAAAAAAAAAACCGACGTAGTCCAGAATGAACAAGAAACAATACCGTACAATACCCGAGGTCTCTCGTTCCCGAGACTCCAACGACGAACACCGGAATCAACGGGGCCCGTGCATTCTAGAATCAAGGGACTGGTCCCTAGACGTAACGTTCCGTCTACAAATTGATGACCTGGTAGATCGTTCAGGGAAATAGACGAGTGGAAACGTCGTTTAAGGAGTTTTATCGGTAGAGATTGTCGACGAAGGTTGTAAAAAGGAGGGAAAGAGAAGAATTTGGGGAGATCGGTAAGAAAGTTAGAGTGTGAGGTGACTTTGAGAATAGTCGGTAGTTACTGGATTACCAATAAGAGTCGGGAAGAGAACATGAATCCGAGAGACATCGTAAACTGGTCCAACTAGTGAGGAAGGGAGACCTATGTGAAAGAAGTAAAAGTGACCGGTCGGTATGAGAGGACCAAAGGGAAGATGATGTGCCCAAGTAGGTGAAGAGAGGTTATTAAGACAAAACAAAACAAAAGGCCCCCCACCCTCCCCCTCTTTTATTAAAAATAAAATGTAGAAAAAATGTTTATGTAGCTTCTTCGTACGTTACGACGGTCGTGACCTACGTTAGGGCCCGGTGTCCAGACGTGTGAGGAAACGTCGACCAGGATATTGTCGTCTTGGAAAGTAGGACGGAAATGCCAAATGATACACGAGTCAACGAGTCAGCACAGTCTGATAAACACTGGTGTACTTGACATCGGGCGGTTCGAGAAGACAGGCACGTGTCTGTCTCATAACCTCACCTGACGGTAAAGGAGGAGGTCCCTAACAAATGACACTGGGGACGTAATAGAAGTCTTATTTCTTTGTGTGGTAGAAAAGAGGATATACTCAAAGTAACAGTTTAATGGTAGTGACCTACATACAAGAAAGAGTCGAGACTAAACGGAAAGAACTAACACCGGTAGTGATACAGTGGGTGTGGTCGTCGTCCTTCAGAGAAGTCAGTAAGCAACTAACGGAAGTGTCTCTACTATATGTCTAAAAACCGAGGACACAACAGTCGTGTCAACTAGTACCGAGGTTCCCCTTCTGGGTTCCTTTAGATCTTAAAGCGTGGGACGCAGTTGTAGAACTTACGGTCTTCCCCTGTTTTCAGTTATTAAGAACTGTGGTCTCACGTATGATCATCACACCAGGAGAACAGAAAAAGATAAAAGTGAAGAAACTGTTAAAGTGGGTCTGAGTACCGAAGTTTGTGGTAGAAAGACGGTTATCATAGGTTTTAAAATTTAGAAGTCGGGTCCGGAAAGAGACCCGACAATGGTTTGACTCCCTTGAGCGACCACCAGGTCACCAATCCTGAATGCGTCCCCCGTATTCAAGATAGGGACCAACCCCTTGATTCTAGGACGCACGGAGCTCCAAACCGTTTTTTCTTTTTATTTTTTATTTTGGGGTCTGAATGGTCTGAATGTTCAGTAAGAGGAACGGTAGAGAGAAACGTACAGATCATCTGTAGAGGTTGGGTTGTACAGGTTTCGACTTAAAGATTAGAACGGTGGGTTTAGACAAGATAAACCGTTATAGGGGGTAGAGTCCATTACTCATGAAAGACGGTGAACGAATCCAAGTTTTGACCTCGGTAGGAAACTGGAAAGAGGAATAAGACCTTGAGGAGAGAGTAACCGTAGAGTGTTGACGAAAGGACCAGGGTCGATGGTGGGAAGAGTGAACGTAGTGAGGTTGAAGGATTACCGGAGATACAAAGGTGGAGACGGAGGACTGTCAGACAAGAGTTGTATCGTCAGTCTCACCAAGAAAATTTTGTATTCAATCTACAGTCAAGAGTCAAGTTTTGGGAGGTTACAGGAGTAGAGTGAGTTGGATTTTTGGTTTCTGGAATTCTCTCGGACACCTCGGAGACAATAGACTCGGGGGAAAGGAGTGAATGATCGGGTGAGACGAGGTCGGTTGTGCCGAAACAATAAGGAGAAGACTCTACGGCCCGTGTAAAGATAGAATTCCATAAACATGAGTGACGAAGGAGAAGAACTTTACGAGAAAGAGATCTATAGGTGTACCGATTGGGTGGTACTTTATAATGGAAGAGTCATTCTGGATGGAAGTGTACGGGACAAATTTTAATGTCGGGTAGCAGTGGGGTTCGAGAGGATATAGGACGAGTTAAAACAATATACTGTGAATAGTGGACGGTTGTTTATATTAAATGAATAAACAATACAAATAACAGACCCCTCTTCCCTTAATTGGTTCTCAGGAGGGCGTGTGTGACTTGTTTCCGACTTCTACCTTCCCTCACTCCGACCCCCTTATACTTCACACCCCTACTTCACGTTTGACCCTTTTCTATAAACGTGTGGTATCTATTGATCGATTCCTAATGCTAGATCTTATATGTTTCTTGTGGAAGTTTATTTCGTCTTTTGTTTGTTTGTTAGACATACAAAGGATAACGTCGACGTTGTTTAATGGTGTTTGAATCACCAAATTTTGTTGTGTCTAAATAAGAAAGTGACGCAAGCTCTGGTCTTTTGGTTTGACCTAGAGTGACCCGAGTTTAGTTCCACAGTCGTTCCCTGTACAAGGAGGACTTCTGAGATCCATTTTTAGGTAAAGAAACGGAAAAGGTCGAAGATCTCCAACGGGTGTAAGGAGACGAGGACCGAGGGTTAGTAGGAGGTTCAGTCTTTAGTGTGGAGTCTGAAGACGTACGTAGTAGCATAGAGGGACTGAGAAGACGGAGAGAGAAAGTGAAGATTCCTGTGAACACTAATTACTCTGACTGAGTCAATTAGGTCCTGTTACAGTAACAGAGTTCTAGGAATTAATTTAGTGTAGACGTTTTAGGGAAAAGAGGATATTCCACTGTAAGTATCCGAGACCCACCTGTAGAACCCTCTCCCCAGTGATAAGATGGATGGGGTGTTTGGTTATCTTTTTATGTGTTTCTCCGTAAGGTGTCTCCTTCTTTGTATATACTTTGGAAATAAGTAGCCCTTTACATTTAATTTTAGTGTCATTTTATGGTAGTGTGTGAGTAGTCTAAGTGTTTATAAATTTTTCAGATGGTTGGTTCGTGACAGTTCTTACTCCTCGTTTCCCTTGAGAGTACATCACTGTTTCCTTTTATTTAACCATGTCGGGGAAACCTTTGGTTAAACTGTTGTCGATCATTTCGACTGGTACGCGAAATGTACAAGTACGTAGGCGACGACGACGACGACGACGACGATTCAGTAAAGTCAGCACGACCTCATCCCACGGTAGTGGAGGAGGCGTGCGTAGGAAATGTTGAGTCATTAAGTTCTACATATGATCTTCGATGACGTATCCACGTTGTCCTTTGGATGTCCTTACATCGTGACGATTTTTTCAGTGAGGTTTTTTTTTTTTAGGTCGTCCTCTACCTAATTATTTAACCTATCTTGGTTTGTTACCAAAAAGATCATCAGTATATACCTACACTCAACCTGGTATTTCTTCCGACTCGCGACTTCTTAACTACGAAAGTTTGACACTACGATCTCTTCTGAGAACTCTCAGGCAACCTGACGTTCCTCTAGTTTGGTCAGTTAAGATTTCCTTTAGTTGGGACTTATAATTAACCTTCCTGACTACGACTTCGAGGTTATGAAACCGGTGGAATAAGCTTCTCGGTTGAGTAACCCTTTCTGCGACTACGATCCTTCCGTCCTCTTCTCTTGTTATCTCATACTCTACTAACCTACCGTAGTAGTTGAGTTACCTGTACTTAAATCCGTTTGAGTTCCTCTATCACTTCCTGTCCCTTCGGACGGTAGACACCCCGACGTTTCTCAGCCTGTGTTGACTCGTTCACTTATTGTTGTTTTGTTACCTCATATTACGTCAAAAAATTTTCGTTGACATCGATATATATTTTTTTAAGGTATACACCATAGTAGATTCGTTGTGAAGAGTTTATAGTACGACCCCTAGACCAATTTACTTCTAAGACTAGGACATTCAGGCCTTACCCCAGACTTTAAGACGTAAAAGTTGTCGAGAGACGACAAGGTACCCGATACGAAGTTCATTCTTTTAAGAGTCATATGAATCCCTACGTATTTTACTATTTTGACAAAAAGAAAAATTTGTTTTCCGTTTCTATTTGAGATTTAAGTCCTCTCGTCTATAAAAATGGAGACTGACCCTCTCACCAACTTATCCAGGACCACTACGAAAGAATTTGACCGACAACCCAGGTGTTCATAAGAACATAGAGTGAATACAATGTATATCATAGCGGGTATAGTTTATAACATAGAAATTTTTTGTTACTTTTCGCATGTTTTTATTTTAATATCCGTTTCTTCGATCCACCGCAGTTTCAGAACCCATTTATTTCTTCAATCAGGACAATCGCGATATGATTTGATTTTGTCTATGTTAAACGTCTTTTTCACAACAGGCAAGTGATTTATGAGGTCTTTAGGTTGGACAGTCCGATTAAGAAAAGTCGGGTCTAATTTCTCCGTCCTAAACATGATAGGTTCAAAAAGTTTAAATGACCTAAAATACTTAGTGGACTGTAAGAACAATTGTTATGTCTAAAAGTTCACTGAGGACACATCTAGGACTAAGACCCGCACGTCTCCATCGGACCCTTAGTCATGACTTATCCAAGTCACCGAAGTTCGGGATTAACCATCCCACTTTTTCGAGGCGGGCGGAGCATTTACCTGAACGCCAATCATCCGGCACCCCTATAGGCTAGTCGGGGACAGCCGAGACTCTTCGGGGTTGTGCCACCCTCCTGTCGGGGAGGGGTGGGGTTGGGGGCGGTTCCAGACAATCGTGTCATATAGGTATAATCGCGCCGCCAGTGGGGAGAAAGGGCCTTGATAGGAGAAATCGAGAAGACCTTCTCCGAGAGGTCTCTCCGGGACTTACTGTCTTTGGATTTGCTCTCCTTTATTAATGCCGTGATCCATTGAATTTTGTCGCGTCTGAGCGGATCCTTCGGCGGGGAGGGTAGGGTCCGGAGAGGTTCGCAAAGAAGGGAGGCGGAGGGAGTCTCTTGCGCCTCTTCTTTGCGCTCTATGCTTGTGCCCCGCACCGGAGTGGGACTGGTTACCTTTACCCTCCGGACCGGGACTCAGAAGGAAAGTAACCGCGTCCCAGGGGTTCTGCCGGCCCAGATCGTCATGACTCCGCCTTCAGCGCGACGTCGGCCTTACGCGCGACTCGGAGGCCAGGCCGTTGCAAACTCGGCGGTAGTACCACGCCTTCGAATTCAAAGTGCTCGTCTTCGACGAGTTCGTCCACCTGAAGGACTTGACCCTCCAGTGTCTAGTGTTGGACGTACTCGATGCGCACAACGCCGCAATAGCCGACGTCGCCGCGCTCCTGATATGCGCGATGTTGGTCGACTCGGCACGACACGCGCTCAACCGGGCCGCAGACGCGCTAGACGGCCTCGCGCTGGGCAAAGCGCACGCGAGGAGCCGGCGCGACGACCTATTCGACATACGAGAGCCGGATCACGGGTGCGCCCCTAGCGACCTCGAGACGCTAAAGCAGTGCCGGAGCAGGAAAACGGCGGCGGCGGACGGGTGACACGACGAATTCGACGCGTACCGCGTCGTGGAGGTCCGGCGGCACCGTAAGCACCTCGTCCCGGTGCACGCGCACCCGGGGCTGCACCAGTGGCTGGGGCGGAAGGAACAGTGCGCTTCGTACCTCCTGAAACAGTGGACCCAACTGAGCAGGTTCTAGTTCGCCGTGCACGACCTCATGTTACTCCTCGCACTACTGAAGCTAAACCTGCGGATCGCCTAGAGGGGAACGGTCCTGACGTACCCCTTCGACTCTGTGTTCGGACTCTCAGACACTTCCGCGTAGACGGGTTCTCACATAGTCGGTCAGCAGCCAAGAATTCTTGAACGGAGGAGTCGATGTCCGGTGCGTACCTCGGTTTCCCATGCGGGAAAAGGTGCTTTAAAAGAATCGAAAGGCTGTTAACCATTAAGTCACTGACGGTATTCTTTGTTACCCTTCGCCAAAACACGACGTGACCCCTGAACAAAACAAGAACATGGACTTTATAACGCCACACTTACGTTCCTGAACCCTAACCCCTCCTGGATAGGGGCGGGGGTCGAAAGCAAAGTAAAAGAACATTGTCCTGTCACACCAAATTAAATAAATTGAGCTTAGGAACGAGAACAAGCACTAATTTGACACATGTCTACAGCATCTCCAACCAGAGTTCAAAAGTATTTTATCTACTCTAAAATCAAAAGTCTCCAGAAAGAGAACAAATTTCCTTACGAGAGGATTACGGTTATTTACCGGATTGACGAAAAATTCACGTTTAAAAACAGACCCAAACAGTGTATTCCAGCGTAGAGAGACTTAAGTCCTTGGGTGTCTTCTTATCACTGCCGTCGCTCGACGGACACCCACTCTGGACGGGACCCAAGGTGCACACCTCCAACGTCCTACAACATGTCCCGACTGGTCTAAACAGTCAAATGACTAGGGAAGGAGTCTTACTCACAAAACCGTCTTGAGAAGGGGTGTCCTGAAGGACAACGATAAGGTCGGAGCCCTTTATGGTATAATCTCCCGACTTCACAAACGAACGGATTCCTTTATTAGTGGGACATCGAATAGATCGCCAATCTTCATCGGATCCTCCCAGAACCTTTCAAGAATCCTCACCTCGGGACCCCTCCGAGGTCCCGACGGACGGGTCTCGTCGTCGACGTGTCGATAATAGGTAGTGACGGGTGGTAGTGATGGACGGGTCGGAAATTAAATCTCTTTCCAATCAACGGGTCAATCTCACCCAAAATAACTCCCTGTGTTTTCTACCTAACCCTCAGTCCCTCGGATCGGACTACTGTTACCTTCTTGTACTTCCCTCTTCTAGACAAGATTACGTCGGTCGAGTGACCTTCCTTCTGATGGCTTAAATGAGTAATGGTGATGTTCCCTTTATTGTCTTACGGTTCTGGTCACCCAACGAAAATGGACATGGTAGAGGTAGAGGGGTCCACATTCCGTTGTAAACCACTTCTTTGTTCTCCTCCACTGTGACCTCTACTGTTATTATCGTTTACGAAGATGACATACAGTCTGTGAATCACGTAATGTATAGAATTAGGTAAATTAGGTTGTTAAGTTACTACCCTCGGGTCAAGAAATGAAAAGTTTATTCCCTTGACTCCGTCTCTACCCAGTTTGATGGGGTCTAACGTATCGGTTATCCACCACCTCGATCTTACGAAGGAAATTCTCAGTCTTAACGGTATACTGGGTCGTACTGGGTCGTTAGGGTGACGACCCGTATGTGTGGCTCCTTTGGTCTTGACTTTCTCTGTGTACATGGGGTTACAAGTAGCGTCGTGACAAATATTATCGGTTCTGTACCTTCGTTGGATCTACGAGTAGTCGTCTACTTACCTATTCTTTCGACACCATGTATATGTGTTACCTTATAATGAGTCAGTAATTTTTCTTATGTAAACTTAGTCAAGATTACTCCATCTACTTTGACCTCGGATAATATGTTTCACTTCATTCGGTCTTTCTTTTTGTGGTTATGTCATATGATTGTGTATATATACCTTAAATCTTTCTACCATTGCTATTGGGACATAAGCTCTGTCGTTTTCTCTGTGTCTACATATTTGTCAGAAAACCTGAGACACCCTCTCCCTCTCCCACCCTACTAAACCCTCTTACCGTAACTTTGCATATAATAATATACACATTACTTAGCGATCAGGTCCAAGCTACATACTATGTCCCACGAGCCCCGACCACGTGACCCTACTGGGTCTCCCTACCCTACCCCTCCCTCCACCCTCCCCCCAAGTCCTACCCCTTGTGTACATGTGGGTACCGTCTAAGTACAGTTATATACCGTTTTGGTCATGTTATAACATTTCATTAATCGGAGGTTTATTATTAAATTTTTCCTCAATACGTTCCTGAAGGGACCGCTCGGTCACCAATTCTGAGACACGAAGGTTACGTTCCCTACGGCCAAGTCAGGGACCAGTCCTTGTTTCTACAGGGTACCGTGTCCCGTACAGGTTTGTTTGTTTTTTTTCACGTTTGTAACAGTGTCGGTCGGAAACCCTTTGTAGTCCCAAATCTCTCTCAAGGACTTGGAGTCACAGGTTCGGTCGTCTCTTCTCGTCGAGATCTGTTGTACCAACCAGGGGTTGCCCCACATTTCCAAACTTAACTTGTTCCTTGTCCGTAACTCAACGGTTCCACACTGATTGTAAGTGACTCCAGGACAGATACGCTCCGATGGTAAAGAAAAGGATTGTTGGGAATGTCCATCCACCACCATAAATCTGTAAAAGTCAAACCGTTTGTTTAAACCCTCCTCTTGAACAGGTTTCGACCCCGAGTCCAGATCCGAGCACGTCGAGGTTTCCGACAAAAGAAAAGTCACGGTAAGGAAATTCTTTCCTTCTTCTTTCTTAGGGTGAGGAATCGAGACCACCGACTCGTCTTAGAGAACGGGTGAACTCCTCACAGGAGTCCCGAGAATCTTAATCCCTAGAAGGCCCCCTCCTAAACCACCAAGGTTTTCCGTCTTTGGAGGATGTCGGGAGGTCGAGAGTGATCTGGGGTGTCCCGTTCCGTCTGACCACCAGGGAAACCTCATCAACTTAGGACGGGAATAGTGAGTTCGTCTATGTTGAAGTTTCAAGAACACTTCCTTTGAACCAAATCTTTCAATCCTTATTTTAAGTTCTAAGAAATCTTTTCGATAAAGAAGAGAGAAACCCCTCTTTCACGCCTTTCTTTATTGAATGGTCTTGGACATTGGTCTTTGAAACCCGAATTTTTTGTTTGGTTTTTTTTTTTGTTTTTGTTTTATTTTGGGACGTTTTGTTCACTAAATCTTCCGGAGGTCCAGACACGGGTTGATCGACACATTTCTAATAAAATGAACCGGAGATACATGGAGGTGAAAGGAACAGTGTTTATACCAATATATCTCACCCCCCTTCTTACCCTTGAATAATAAATTACCCAGGTCTCAAAGACTAACCCTGTTACTTTTTTTTTTTACCTTTATCTATCACTATTACCAACATGTTGTAACGTTTATATTACGGTGACTTAACATGTGAATTTTTACCGATTTTACTGTTTAAAACAAAATATGTGTGTGTGTGTGTGGACCCCTTCCTTTACCGTTGGGTGAGGTCATAAGGACGGACCCTTTAGGGTACCTGTCTCCTCGGACCGTCCGATGTCAGGTATCCCAGTATTTCTCAACCTGTGCTGAATCTCTGATTTGGTGGTGGTATATGTATGGTGTCAAATATTCTCACTTTTCCCTCTACCCATTATGATCATGACTGTAATTTTTAATATCTCTCCTGATTTACCGTATTAAGGACATTTCGGGAATGTCTTCAAGGACCGTACACTCGACTCGAGGGTAGGAGAAAGGGGTCCAGTGTCTTCACGTCCCCCTATTTGTATAATGTGTTTTTTCGGATTACCTAATTCTTAACACGGGGACCTCTTCCTTTACCGTTGGGTGAGGTCATAAGAAAGAACCTCTTAAGGTACCTGTCTCCTCGGACCACCCGATGTCAGGTACTTCACCGTTCTCAGTCTGCGGAATCGTTGATTCGGTTGTTGTTCAAATACTGAACGGTCCGTTGTTTAACTACGTGGGTTTACTCGTTGTAGGGGTTTGTGTGAGTTGTTGATGTTATATTTAAAAGAATAGACACTGGAGATCAAACTGTCTTACCGAGGTCTAATTTGAACATTTTTCAAATTAAAAAGTACAAGAGAGACGACGGAAACTAATCAGGAAATGAGAGAAGGGTGAATGAACGGATAAAAAGCACCTCGAAACTTTGTACAGAAAGAAATGTGTTACTGAACCTCTTTAAAGGTTATATCAAGAAAGAAAAGCCTTTCTTATTGTAGAGTGACCATGTAGTCCAGTAAAATAGTAGTATACCGAGATAATAAAAGGACTGAGAAAGGTTGACTGACGATGACGTGGGACACCGTTGTCTCGGTGTTAGGTCTGGAGACCTTTGACTGGTTCTTAAACCTTAGTTCGTACGATTCCTCCTTTGACTTTGGATGTCTTTTATCTTACCCGTAAGACAGAGACTAGACAATTGGTATCTCTTCATTTCTAAGACACCATTAAGTCAAGTCGAGTCAGAGAGTCAGTACAGGCTGAGAAACACTGGGGTACTTGGCGTCGTACGGTCCGAAGGGACAGGTAGTGGTTGAGGGTCTCGAATGAGTTTGAGTACAGGTAGCTCAGTCACTACGGTAAGTTGGTAGAGTAGGAGACAGTAGGGGAAGAGGAGGACGGGAGTTAGAAAGGGTCGTAGTCCCAGAAAAGTTTACTCAGTCGACAAGCGTAGTCCACCGGTTTCATAACCTCAAAGTCGAAGTTGTAGTCAGGAAGGTTACTTGTGGGTCCTGACTAGAGGAAATCTTACCTGACCAACCTAGAGGAACGTCAGGTTGCCTGAGAGTTTCTCAGAAGAGGTTGAGGTGTCAAGTTTTCGTAGTTAAGAAGTCGTGAGTCGAAAGGAATATCAGCTTGAGAGTGTACGTATTTACTGGTGACCTTTTTAGTATCGGAACTGATCTGTCTGGAAACAACTATTTCATTACAGAGACACCATTATATATTCCGTTTTAACTATAATTCTGATCCCTCCACCCTCTCCCCAAGTCCTACCCCCTATATACATATAGACACCGACTAAGTACAACTACATAGTGTTTTTGGTATTACGACATTAATAGGAGGTTAAATTTATTAAAATTTTTTAAATAATGTGTCCCCGGTCCTCCCGTTTAACCATGTTCGAGAGTCCTCTCGCCAAAATGTACATAGTTCTTTGAATATTTGTATATAATATGTGGGAGACTGGATCTTGACGGGGAAGATTCTTAAGTCGTATTTATTTAATACCTATAAACGTTTTTTAATTAATGTCCCTAGAAGTAGTGGTACATACACACACAAATTCAACGCGTCAGCACAGGTTGAGACGCTGGGGTACCTGACATCGGTCCCAGGAGGCCGTTCTTATGACCTCACCCCACGGTAAGGGAAGAGGTTCCCTTAAGAGGTCCTAGCAGGGTTGGACCCCAAGTTTTGACCCAGAGGACGTAACGTCCGTCTAAGAAACGACAGACTCGGTGGTCCCTTCGGGGGTTTTATCTTATTATCCCTTCTTGACTTTTATACAGGTTTGCCCTGGATAATTTAATGGCCTATAGAAATACTATTTCGTGTTGATAATTTTTAATAACATTGTTCTATAAATTCCTGAGTTTTTCAATTGTTTATTTTACATTTTATCATGATTATGACAGGGTAAAAAAACTTCTGTATAGTCGTATCTGTTTTATTACCTTTTTTATAACAGAGACCCATCATCATCACAACCCTAAAATCAGAAAAAGAAACACGAAAAGTCATAAAAGGTTGAAAAGATACTTCTAACACGTAATACGATTCTATTTAATATCAAAACACACTAGAGTCAGACTGCAAATATGGACGTCGTTCAAAACCCCTTTCTTTGTCGAAATTTTTCGTCACAAGAATTTTTTTTTTTTTTTTCGTCACAAGAATTAGTTTCTCACTGACTTTACCAGAGTAATTTCTCTTTTCCCCACTGTGATTGGAGAGAATCTTTCTCCGAACCTGTTTCTCGGGTCACTTGACTTTTATTAAAGAAGGGGTTTAAGTCACTTAGTTCCTTTCCAGTCGAACCCCTAAGGGAGGACCGTCACCAATCCTGAGTCGTGAAAGTGACGACCCCGGACCCAAACTAGGGATGAGACGTACGATCCATTCTATGATTTTAAAGAGTAGTGTTCCCCTTTTCTTTCGTTGAATTTTTTTCCTTACCAGTCGAAAGGAGTCGGAGACCCTCGGACCACACGGTAGTGTTGAATCCGGTCGAAGGATCTCCCCAATTCATGATTATACATCTATTGACTTTGTTTTCAAAATATTTTTATACACAGTAATAATTAAAAAATTTTACGACCAGGGTTGGATGATTCAATTAAATTGTTAGGTGACTACTCAGTTTTGGAAACAATTTCAAACTTTTGTACGGGAATTATTGTGAAGTTGGAAAAAGTTTAATGATACCATAAAATTGAACCTTATAAATTCTTTAACAACAAGGGTCGACAACCCAGTCTTGTATTCGAGGTAGAAAATAACTGGTCAATTAGTGTTTGTTCGAAGGAGGGTGGAGTCTCGGAACAAACGAGTAGACACTTTACTTCTATTACACTGCTATAGTCTTTCGGGAGATTACTCGAACACACGGGTCTACCTGAGGACCCGTCCGAAGTGACAGTTCCCTACAGGTTCTCAGAGACCGACCTAGACTTCTTAGTTTTGTTATCCTGGCCCTGAAGGGACCGTCGGGTCACCAATTCTGAAGACTCGAAGGTTTTGCCCGGCACCCAAGCTAGGGACCAACCCTTTAATTCTAGGGTGTACGGGACACCGCATCGGTTTTTTTTTTTTTTAATGTCCTGGTTCGACTGGACCCTTGCAACACCTATTTTCGTCGAGGGTCCGACGGTAAGGCGGACTCCGGACACTCGATACAGTTCCATTTTTACAGAGACTGGTTTCATCAGTTCTCGTTGACTCCCAAACCCTCGACATGTTCGGTCTCCTCATCGTTGTTTTCCCTTCTTCTCTCGAGTCCGGAGTAAGACATTCATGAATCCAGTCTCGAAAACCATAACGGGTCAAGACACGGATGAATCAGTGTACGTGAAGACCCGACTCGTTAAAAAAAAAAAAAATTTAGTTTCCTATTAACGAAGTGTAATAACACAACCAAACCAGACCGGTTAAAGACATAGTCAATAGATAGCGGAGTTATTACCACATATTGTTTGGGTTGGGTTTTGAGTCTCAATTTTGTCATTCGTAACTAAATCGAGTACTTAAACGTCCAGTGGACCGTGAAGTCAAGAAACGACCCGAGTGAATCTAAGACACTAACTTACACATAACCTAATTACTGAGACGACTGAAAACTGATACGACAGAGAATTCAGACCCCCATCCGACCGACCGACAGTCGACCAGAACCGACACTTTTGACCGTCGAACCGACTCTACGTAAACAGAGTAGGGGGTCGTCGTCGTCAATTGAACGTACCATAAAATTATAATCAGAGTTCAACGGACACCGATCACACTGACGGGTTCTCACACCGAGTCCGTAGTACCTTTTAATGGACACAGTAGTGGTACTCGGGGTCCTACTCCGGAACGTATGTCATCTACGAATTATTGACGAAGTTTAAATCGGAGAAACATCACTGGTCGACCCGACCTAGTTTCACTCCGTTTCCTCCCTGAACAGATCACTAGATCACTCGAGGGTTACGTCCCTCGTCTCCAAACTAGGGACCAACCCTTTGATTCTAGGAAGTACGGAGTGTTGAGTCGGAATTTACACCCGAAGGGTACACCGAGTCACCATTTCTTTGGTGTACGGTTCGTTTTCTGTGTCCAAGTTAGGGATCTGACCCTTTTAGGGGAACTCTCTTTTTACCGTTGGGTGAGGTCATAAGAACGGACCTTTTAGGGTACCTGTCTTCTCGGACCGCCCGATACCAGGTATCCTAGCGTTTCTCAACCTGTGTTGAATCGTTGATTTGTTGTCCCTTGACATAGGACGTATGACGTTGATTCTAGACCACGTCGGTATATTTATATATAAAAAATTTCCCCTCTTCCGTGGGTCCCGTGAACGATCTGGGGGTTTTTACTCGTGGACGAATTTAAAACGTGGGAAGTAAACAGAGAGGAATCGAGGACGGGACCACTATCCGCACCACGAGAGTTTCGAGCACTCTTTAATCATATCTCTTCAGTGCCAGGGATAGACTTCTTCTGTCTCCGATGTCATTCGACCGACAAGTGTAAAGACCTGAATGATCGTCGACTCCCAAACCCTCGACTCGTTGGGTCTCCTCTTAGATTGTCCGGAGTGAGACCCAGAGGGTCCCAGACCAGTAAGACTTGACAATGGTGTGGTAAATGGTATCGGTGAAGGGTGACCATAATCCCACATCATTTCTTAAATTGAAACCCCTGAAGGCACCACCAAGTCACCGATTGTGAGACACAAGGGTTACGGTCCCGGGACCCAAGTTAAGGGTCAGTCCTTTGATTTAGGGTACTTGGTGTTGATTCTCAAGAGTATGACGTTGATTTTTTGTTTTTTGTTAGGTGTACAGTGTTGCTTATTTCTTTCTAGGTGGTGTCGATTTTATTTGTTTTTTTTTCACTTTAGTGAGTCAGCACAGGTTGAGAGACACTGGGGTACCTGACATCGGATGGTTAGAGGAGTCAGATACCTTAAAAGGTCCGTTCTTATGACCTCACCCAACGGTAAAGGAAGAGGTCCCCTAGAAGGGTTGAGTCCCTAGTTTGGGTCCAGAGGGAGTGACGTCCGTCTACGAAATGACAGACTCGGTGGCCCCTTTAGTTTATTTGTTTGTTTATAATTTTTTCTTTTTTTCTTATGTTGAAACGGGGTTTTCCAGTAGTGGGAAAGAAGACCCTCGATTAGACATTTGGAAACCTGACAGTACAGACTATCCTCATAGAAACAAACGGACCACGGGAACCGTGCCAGTCTATTGTCGTCACACTCAATCCCACCCCGACACTCGGTGTGGGTGTGGTACTACTTCCCACCCTCAAAACCTCATTATCGACCTCAGAACTTCCCCAACTTTTGACGGGGCTCCACCTGTCAATTGGTAAATAAAAATTTAAATAAAAATTATTAACGAAATGTTACAACATAACTAAAGACGGTATGAAGTTGTACCTAGTCGGTACCCATATGTATACAGGAAAGAGAGAACTTGGAGGGAGGGTGGAGGGTGGGGAAGGGTAGGGAGATCCAGCAGTCTCTCGTGACCAAACTCGGGGGACTCAGTATATCGTTTAAGGTTGATCGATGGATAAAATTCTCAATTGGTAAAGATACATTACCTCGGAGTCATTTCTGAGACCGGACCACTAGAAGAGACCCACCGTCGTAAGACACGTATAACAGTAGGTACCTTCGATCGTCTTTTTATGACAGGACTGGGGTATCCCTCTCCCGTTACCTTTTAGAATCTAGACCCGAAGAAGGGAACCCGATGAAATACAAACAAAAAAAAATACCGACACGACCTAAGAGGGACGACGAACGCCCGAAAGAGATCAACACAGCTCTTCCCCGATGAGAGATCAACACCAAAGAGAACAAAGTCTCGTGGCCAAGTTCCCGGACGACCGAAGTCTTCGACGTCGAGCATCCGAGGTCTCACACCCGAAGTCATCAACACCACGCACCCGAATCGACAGACTCCGTGCACCATAGAGGGGTCTCGGGCCTGGTTTAGGTGCAGGGGACGTAGCCGTCCGTCTGAGTGGGTGACATGGTTGTTCCTTCAGGGGAGGACCGACAAAATTCAATCCAGAAAAACCAACTCGACATCAAGAAAAAATATAAGACCTATGATCGGTAAACAGTCTATAAACTAAATGTTTTAAAAGAGACATCCAACAGATAAGTGAGAACTGTTGCAGGAACAAATAAAAACGAAAGACCCAAACAAACAAACAAACAAAAAACCGGTGTGGTACACCGAAATCCCTTAGAATCAAGGGGTTGGCCCTAACTTGGACCCGGGGACCCTCACCTTCGTGTCTCAGGATTAGTGACCTGACGGTCCCTTAAGGGGTATCACAGGAAACTACATGTCTTCAAAAATGAAAACTACCTCAGGTTAAATAGATGGAAAAAGAAGACAACGGACACGAAAGCCACAGTATTGGTTCTTTGGTGACCGTTTAAGTTACAGTATTTCTAAAAGGGAACACCAAAGAAGATGTTCAGAATGTCAAAGTCAACAAAGTCAAGACCAAGAAAAAAAAAAAACCAGTCAAGATCAATAAATTCAAAAATTTTATAAAAATAAATAAAACCGACACGACCCAGAAGGAACGACGAGTGCGAAAAGAAATCGACACCGTTCGTTCCCGATGATAGATCAAAGGCACGTGTCTGAAGCGTGACACCGAAGAGAACAACCTCGTGTCCGAGACCTCGGACGTCCGAAGTCATTAACGCCGAGGGTCCAAGGTATCGTGTCCGAGTTATCAACATCCGGTGTCCGAGTCAACGAGGTACCGTGCACCCTAGAAGGGTCTAGTCCCTAGCTTGGGTACAAAGTACATAACTGTCCACCTAAGAAATGGTGACTCGGTGATAACTTTGGGGTCAGTGAATAAATGTTTGTATACGTGGAACCTAAACGAACGACGACCGAGGTTCAAGGTATGTGAATACCGAATCTCGTCAAGAGTTGTACTCGTCCCTAGTCTTAGTGAGCCTCTCGAACACTTTTGTCTACGAAGGGTAAGGAAAACTCAAAGACTAAATTCTCCAGACCTCACCCGGACTCTTAAACGAAAAAAAAAAAAAACCAGTACAGAGTTCCGAATACCCTAGGACCCACCACTTTCTAGTCGCAAGATTGTCTGAAGAGATTGTCCACCAGGTCACCAACCCTTAGACGAACGGTCAAACTAGGGGTCAGGCCCTTCTACGACTTCAACGTTATGAACCCGGTGGACTACGCTTCTCGGCTGAGAAGTCTTTTCTGGGACTACGACCCTTTCTGACTTCCGTCCTCCTATTCCCCTGCTTTCTCACTGTCAGTTCACGAGCGAAGGCGTCGTGTATATGATTTTAACCTTGCTATGTCTCTTCTAATCGTACCGGGGACGCGTTCCTACGGTACGTTTAGACACTTCACAAGGTAATAAAAATATTTCCTCTTGTTAAGTCAATTTTTTTTTTTTCACTGTCAGCCTGTGCTGACTCACTGATTTGACCCTTCTAAGGTGTACGGAGTCCCGTTGATTCGGCCACGTGACGTCGATGACTCCGACGTACGGGACCTCGCGTTCAAGACGTTGTTCTTCGGTTTCGTTACTCTCGTCGGGGACGAACGGTGTTGAACGGCGGTGAATGTCACTACTTCTGGGTCGTGTTGGTTATTTATTAGTTTTTTTTTCTTATTTTTATCTTTTTTGTTTTGAGTTCTCAGGATTGGTGACCAACAAGCCAACGAGTCAGTACAGACTGAGAAACTCTGGGGTACCTGACGTCGAGTGGTCAGGGACAGGTAGTGGTTGAGGGTCTCGAACGAGTCTGAGTACAGGTAGCTCAACCACTACGGTAGGTTGGTAGAGCAGGAGACGACAGGGGAAGAGGACGGAAGTTAAAAAGGTTTGTAGTCCCAGAAAAGGTTTCTCAGTCAAGACGCCTAGTCCACCGGTTTCATACCCTCAAAGGCGAAGTCGTAGTCAGAAAGGTTACTTATAAGTCCTGACTAAAGGAAATCCTACTTTACCAACCTTGAGGAACGACAGGTTCCCTGAGAGTTCTCAGAAGAGGTTGTGGTGTCAAGTTTTCGTAGTTAAAAAGTCGCGAACCGAAAGAAATATCAGCTTTAGAGTGTAGGTATGTACTGATGACCTTTTTGGTATCGAAATCTACCTGGAAACGTTTCATTACAGAGACGAAAAATTATATGATAGATCCGACCAGTATCGAAAAGAAGGTTCCTCGTTCGTAGAAAATTAAAGTACCGACGTAAGTGGTAGACGTCACTAAAACGTCGGGGTTTTATATTTCAGAGAGTGACAAAGGTAACAAAGGGGTAGATAAACGGTACTTCACTACCCTGGTCTACGGTACTAGAATCAAAAGACTTGCAACTCGAAATTCGGTTGAAAAAGTAAGAGGAGAAAGTGAAAGTTGTTCTCCGAGAAATCAAGGAGAAGAGAAAGACGGTATTCCCATCACAGTAGACCCATAGACTCCAATAACTGTAAAGCGGGTCGTTAGAACTAAGGTCAAACACGAAGTAGGTCGGGCCGTAAAGCTCACTACATGAGACTTACATTCAATTTATTCGTCCCACTGTTATATATCGGAACTGTATGAGGAAAGGACTAAACCTTGGTCAGACAACAAGGTACAGGTCAAGATTGACAACGAAGGACTGGACGTATGTCTGAAGAGTCCTCCGTCTATTTCACCAGACCATAAGGGTAGAGAACTTCTTAAAAGGTCAAACAACACTAGGTGTGTCAGTTTCCGAAACCGTATTATTTCGTCTTTATCTACATAAAGACCTTGAGAGAACGAAAAAGTTACTAAGTTGTCTACAATCTTTAAACTAGAGACCAAAGAGACGGAAAGATTTAGTTCGAACTTGTAGACCTTCAAGTGTCAAGTGCATGACAAGTTCGGACAGAACCTCTTAAAACTCGCAATGAAACGATCGTACACTCTACTCACGTTGACACACCATCAAACTCGTAAGAAACCTTAACAGAAAGAAACCCTAACCTTACTTTTGACTGGAAAAGGTCAGGACACCGGTGACGCCTTAAAAGGTTTAAACGACCGTATAACTCACGTCGTGAAAGTGTCGTAGTAGAAAATCCTAAAATTTATCGAGTTGACCTTAAGGTAGAGGAGGTGATCGAAACAAACATCACTACGAAGGATTCCGGGTGAACTGAAACTTAAGGTCCTACAGACCTAGATCCACTCACTAGTGTGGCAGCACCAATAGACCTAGTACTTCTAGAAAAAACATATCAACAAGACACATACGAACGGTGGAGAAGAATTATAAAGACGAAGACAATCCAGGTGTGGTAAAGACAGGAAATAACTATCTGTCTCACGGACTTCTTGGTACCTGCCTCCAAACACTGTAACATGTCCTCCGTCACTAGTTCTGGTAGGGGTTCCTTTTCTTTACGTTTTTCCGTTTTACCAACAGACTCCTCCGGAATGTTTATGGACTTTTTTCTTCAATTTCCGTTTCCTCTTTTCCTTTCTATATGGGTAAACTTACGTCTTAAGGTTTCTTATCGTTCCTCTCTATACTTTTGGAAGGAGTCACTGGTTACGTTTCTTTGTCTCCTTTTGTTACCTTACTCTTTCTGATCTCTAGAGTTCTATCAATCTCTATGGTTCCCTTGTATAGTACGTTTCTACCCGTGTTAATTTCATGATCCGAAAAGATTTTTCATTTAACCCAAATTTCTGTAATTTATGTCCACATACACCGGTTGGAACACCTCACGCTCAGATGTCAATGCCATAGTAACAACGTCCATCTCGTATCAAGGGGAATACCATTTGACCGGGGTCTACTCGGGGACCCGACTCTCGGTAAATCAAACAAAAAAAGTCACTGTACCCTTCAATAAATAGACCACACTTACTACCTGACCTCGGCAAGAGAACCTGGAGTCGCGTACTCAAACAGGTACAGTCAGATAAAAGGAGGTTACATATCCCGAAAATAAAAGACACTGGAGGCACCACCACCCATCTCTTAACACCAAGGTTCTGTGTTTTATGAATTATAGGACCACAGTTTCAGTCAGAGTATTTAGTCGAAAATAGACGGTTACGTGGTATATTGGATCACGTGTCGGATTAGTAACGTTGAATTTCGAGTGGATATATTTAAGATTTAAAAAAAAAATTTAACCAGAAGGTCCTGGGGAGACGGGAAGGTAGTTAGACTTGAGGTTTTCCTACCTTAGCACATATATTATACGTTGTTTAGGTGTGGAACCGTAAGGAACCTGAGTTTTACACGGTTGTGACAAAGACATCATATCTTTATAAGTTGAAGGGACATTCTGTTGGTACGGCGTTTGAATGATAAACCGAGTTTTCGACACAGTGAAGGTGAGAGCGAAGTCAGAGGAACGTAATGACATTCGAATTCTATCCCGCACACTTTGTGTCATAGGCGGAGTTTCATTCATAAGTTATTTACCGATAAGTGTAAAGATAAAACGTAGAGACGTCAGGATCAAATGTTTCCGACGACAGATCAAACTAATTGAAGGATTTGGAGTCGACGAAGGGAGATGGGAATCGTGGTTAAGTTAGTAAGGAGGTGGTCATGGAACGGCAAACGGCCTCCGTCTTTAGTTTGGTCCAGGGATGGTAACGGTTCGAGTGTCGGCTGATTGCCCGACATTAGTTCCAAAGGTCACAAGATTCCTCCTTTACCCCTCCCCTGCTGACTCTGAATCCCTAGACGCCCCGCCCACCCCTCCTCCGTCAGTAAGTCCCGTTGAACGTAACGGACATATTCGTGCCCGTCCCCTCACCCTCGCCTGACGTCGACCTGGGAATTCCTGACACGTCTAGACCCCCTCCGCTGTCCTGCGTCCGCGACCTCCTTGAACTTACGGGCCGATGCTCTAGCCTCAAGGACGACAATCGGTTTCATTGGACCTCGTCGAACACGGTTCCTCACTCCGGAGCCGGGTCGGTTCAGTGGAACGTCCGCCCAGTGTTGTGTTTTCGTTTTCCGCCTGGGGTTTAGGTTCGCCTGACCTTTTATGGGCCGGCAATTCCTGCCTTCATTGGCGTTTGGACCCTGGCTTGGCGTCTCATTGAGGGTCGCAAGAGTTGCCGCCCTCCTCGGCCTTTGATGGTCGCGCTCCACCCACCCGGGCCGCCGCCGGTTCCCCCGCCACGGCCGAGAGAGTGCCGTCGACTAACCAGCCGGGCCGCCACCACCTCCGACGCGCACCTTAGCAGTGGAGCCGGACCACTCAGGACTCAAGCTCGGACCCGGAGCAGCCGAGGCGTTAACAGGAATCCGAGGGCCGGAACTGAGGGAGCCCGGCCGAGGTGCGAGGACCGGAGGGCTCCGTACTAGACCCACCCCCACGGCTCGCTCCGGCCCCGGAGAGGAACCCGCCCGAAGGTGAGAGTTCAAGGGCCGACAGATCGGTCCTGGGCAGCCCCTATGAAAACACCCCCTCCCTGCTCAGTACGTGAGCCAGGTATCTCTTTTTGTCACGCCCCTACACCGCCCCTCCTGACAGCTCACCTCGTCCATCTCCGGGGGCTTGACTTCGGGTTACCCTCTGCGGCTCCTTCGGGTTTAGGACCCGACCTCCTAAGCTGCGCCCCCAGGGGCCTCCCCCTCCCTTTCCTCCTTCCTCGGCACCGCCCCTTGTGCGCCCCAGACCTCGAGCCTCCTCTCCGGAATCGACCAGCCTTTAACTCAATCTCCTACTTACGTCCACCTCCTACTCTGGCGGTTAGTTTTGGGAACTCAATAGAGGTAGGCTTCTTACCCAACTATCTCGTCCTCGATCGGTTCCTGTCGGTATTTTCGCACCAGGACCCCTCGCCCCGCCCCCCCTCGGCGGGGTGGGGTCATATGTCGCGTAGTCAAAATTCCTAACATATCAAAAACCGTCTCGTACTCGGGTGTGGTGCTATTCCGTACTACTCCGGATTATTTACATAAAAACCAAACCAGTAATGAAGCCATTTGGCTTCTGTATTAATTATACAATTTCAAAAATAATACTTTCACAAGTCTGAATGTGTCTTCATATCTTTTTATGTCTTTTATCGTATGTTAAATCTTAGGATTCATGGTGGATTGGAGGTGGTACTTACCGGTGGGGGTCAACGTATTGTATATGCACAGTCATGCGGAGTTTAGGTATGACTATTTGAACAAAACGAAAAAAAAAGGTAAGTACAAATCACCCATATTTCCAAGGTAAAACGTTCTCACCTCTCAAGACCTTTAACGAACGTGTTGTCACTTACATTAATTGTGTTGACCTAACATGTGAATTACTAATTCACCATTTGAAATACAGTACCCAAAAATTGGTGTGTGTGTGTTTTACAGGAAAGTTTAATCTTTCTTTTTTTGTGTGATCCCTTAAGAGACCGACAGGTCACCAATCCTGAACCACGAAAGTGTCACCCCAAGGTAGGGACCAACTCCTTGATTCTAGGGTGTTTGGGACCCCGTCCGTAATTTTTTTTTTTTTTTTTTGTTGGATCACGATATTTAATTCTTTATTTTAGACTCAAGTTCACACGTTACCTTTTATTGAGCAACGGTTCATCTCTGGGTATCTCAACATAAAAATTGATACCTCCGAGACTTTACTTGGACAACCAGACCTACGACCTGGACCGGACCCTACCTCAATTCGTGATCACCACGGGATACCAAACATGATCTTGAACTTCCCAACCCGGTCGGGTCGACACTCAGGTTGAAGAGGGTTTATAAGGACAAAAAAAATGTCAGACTCCGTGTGAAAAAGGGGGACCGACATCGTCGAACACCCTAGAATCAAGGGTCTGGTTCCTAACTCGGGACCCGTCCCTTTCGTCTCAGGATTGGAAACCTGATGGTCCCTTAAGGGACTCCGTGTGTAAATTAGGAACCCATTCGTGGACACGTCCCGAAGAACCCACCGAGTTATTATTTCTTATGTGGACGATTCGTCCTCTAAGTCCAAGATAGGGACCCACCCCTTCTAGGGGACCTCGTCCTTCACCGTTGGGTGAGGTCACAAGAACGGACCCTTTAGGGTACCTGTCTCCTCGGACCACCCGATGTATGTCAGGTATCCCAAAGTTTCTCAGTCTAAACTGACTCTCCGATTTGTCGTCGTTCGAAGTCATGACGGGGCACGAAAGTAAGTCCCTTCCCACTCACTTCACACTTCAGCAGAGAAAGGTGAGGGTAAGAAATCTCAACGGGAACCATCAGACAGACATCACACTGTAGATGGGAGACAGAGGGCTTACACGGTGTCCAATCAGGAAATGTGAGAATCCCGTCGACCACAATTGACCCTCCACCGGAAGGTATAAGATCAAGAAAAGGTTCACTCAGGACGTATACACTGGAACTTTGAAACGAAGACGGACGGGGTTTGTTTGTATGTCTTGTTTGACGTCTGGTTCTTTCATTGACGGTCCAAACCCAAAAACCGAGGAACAGAAGGAGAGTTCCGAAGTCTTGGTCGTGAAGAGGACCTCGAGCTAAAAGAACTACACTCAACCGCAAATAATCTTTTGATTTGTCGGGTAGTTTGAACGTAGACTTTAATGAAAAATTTTTTAACAGAATTTTTCTGCTAATGTAATCAATAGTTTTTTGTCTAAAAATCTTGATAAGTCCTTTTTTGATCTATAAACTAGTGTAGTGACTTACAGTTACTATCATTCTTCCTTGATCACTGTTCCAGGGACTACTTACTACTGTTTCTCGTTTTTAATCTAAGTCAGTGGTCCATCTACACGAATCACTAACTACAACTTCAAATATGTGAGTCTTGATAGTTTTACTAGTAATAATTTTATAGACTCCTTTTTTCAAAAACGAGTATACATCGAGTGGGAAATTAAAGGAAAAAAAAGGGCTACCTTTATTAACACTAAAACCTAATTCACTCCAAAGAATCCTTACATCGGTAGTACAATGCAGTATTGACGGACATGGGTCCTCCCCTATGTTTTACTTACTTGGCAAAAGAATACAAAAGGAAACATCCCTTCTACCTTCTTGACTCAGTTCGGGACCGACCATCGAAAAGACACAGAGTTCTAGACTTGTCGTGTCGGCGGGGTGTGGGGGCGGACAGGGTCATGTTCAGGTTCATGTCAAGGAACCTCGTCTCACTCGCCGCAGCGGTCAATGACCTTGACGTCTTTAACATTCTCTCCAAAATTGAGGAATCGAAGAGAGACATCCGACCGTCGACACTTGGTGTCTCCTCCGAGGTCCGAACAGAGATGTCTTGGGGGAAGTTTCACCTGGGAGACATCTAACAAGAACGAGTGTTCCAGTCCTCCCTATTTAGGGCCGTCTCCATCTGTAGGAACTGTAGGTCTCGAACCCTTTTCTGCTCCTTCATCCCTCTCTGACTTCAAACTTTCGTTTTCGAGTTGATAGACCAATTGAAAAAGAAAAGAAAAAAGGACCGTCGTCATGACTCGAAACGTCAAATTCCCGAATACTTTCAGTGCGGGTCTGAAGCTAAGGGGTGTAAGGGACACACCGAAGAGGACGTGAGACTGAAGACCGAAACCACACCCGAAGGACAGAAGGAAGTCGGGTCTACAAAGACACCTCGGGAACCCTCAAGGTCTGTTTATTAAGGTGTCCCTTAGACTCCTTTACAGAAGGTATGTGAAGTCGGAGTCACGGTTCGACTTATTTGTCCCTTTCTCTCAAATATCCTATCGCTCACAAACTCTGACCCGGCACGACTTCCGCTCCGGACAGGAAAATAAGAGTCACGTTGTGTCCGGAGAAGATCCATTCCTCAATTCTTAATCCTCTTTGACAGTTGTCGACGTCAAAGCTACGTCAGAGGTAAAACGGGTGACGAAGTAACGATCTACACACATCGTCTCGACCAAGGGACACCGAAGACCCAACGAACGTCTAATGTAAGAGTCTAAAGAGGAAGAGGTATTGGAGGTGTCAATTAATTAACACTAATTAATCAAACCTTATCTATTATGTAAGTATACCAAGTTTTAAGTGTTATGTATTTGCTCATGTACCACTTTTTAGACAGAAAATCTGTAGTTCAAGGAAAGAGAGAGAGTGAGAAAAAAAAACCAGTGTGACTCGTCGAACGTCCCAGAATCAAGGGGCTGGACCCTAGCTTGGGTCCGGGTGTCACCACTTGTGCGGCTCAGGATTGGTGACCTGACGGTCCCTTAAGGGGTGTAGAATATCATATGAACAATGTCGACTACTTATTCACAACTATGTAATAATAATCTAAAGGAACCGAGAAGATTCACCAGAAAAAACTTTCAATCCTCTCTACGTAACGACTAAGAGTCTTTCGGCGTCTTCGACAAGGATAGAGTCTGAAGAGTGACGTAGGGTCGCAAAGGAGGAACGTCAGGGACTCTCGGAAGTCTGACTTCAGACGGTCCGTCTCTTCACAGTCGAGAGTGGATGTACCTCTACCCGCAGATCCCACCTCACCCTCCCTCACCCTAGTCGGTGATCGTTTTGACCTTTTAAGGAAATTTATGACATAAACGAACAAGGATCCTTTGAGACTTCTTTCGGCTCACACGAATTTGACCCAAAGGATAAATTCCAGACACTCCTCCACCAGTGATCAATTCCGAATGTTTCCTTTAAGATAGTAGAGAATGAGGGTGGTGTTAAAGGTTTAAAGAGGACTTAAATTTCTGAAACTTAATGTAGACAGTGTAACATCCCACAGAAGGACATTCTGTATTTCTGGACCGGAAAACGGAGAGGGGGGGAGGTCTTTCGCCGACCTAATGCACTTGGTACGGTCTTCTGACCGACTTCTACTGACCTGCCCCTACGTCTCACTTCTTCTTCTTCTTTTCTTTCTACTACTCCTTTACCTGTAACTGTGACCGTTCCTCAATGGTTTCGCGATACGATTAGTTCATTCGCCAGGTCTCTTCTAATCCACATCGACCAGGACGAGGTAAATGACACGTCAGTCTCGAGAAATGAATGGTACTTGTCTCTCCTTGCTCTATCCTTCTTATCCTTGACGTAACTCTCACGACTACATGTCTTACAAAGACTCTACTTCTCTACCCAATGTCGAGACACACGACTCCCACAGCGACTACCTTAGACTTATCACCCAAAGTCTTAGTAGTGGGGTACGACAACCGTTTCCGAAGACCGGACGACGGTTTTGGGGGGACTCGATAACTATTCGATCAACTAAAGTAAGAACAGAAAGAAATGATCAGTAATATGTCTACAAAACCTAATCTGGACGGGTCGGGTCGTGACACGGGGTGGGGTGGAGGGTCCATGGAAAGAGTTCACTACCTGATTATACGGTCAGAACCTAGAAATGTAAGTCCACCAACCTCCAACCTTCATGTCGACGGGAACTTGTGACCCTTGACGGGTCGTGGGGGTCCGATCGGTCGACTCCAACTCTGGTGATATTGTCTATGATATCGTTTGAAGTGAATCACAGGACGACTAAGGTCTCCTCTTTGGTTACACCGAACACCACGGTCTCCCCTCCGTCCGTACCTCTGACAGGTCACGAGATCCGTTGGGTCCATAACGTCTCCATCCTGTACATAGACTCACCCCGGTCCCCAGATGGGACGATAACGTATGAAGAGAGACATTGGGTTCACAGAACAGTGGAGTCGTAGGAGAGGATGAAAGTCTTATACCAAGGACCCATGTGTGTGAGGGTAAGAGAAGGAGACGGAGTTTATATCGTGTCTGCTGTAGAAGACACTGTTTCATGTCAACTCAAGACACCTCGTTCGGAACACGTACGCCTTAGAATCAAGGGACTGGTCCCTAATTTGGACACGTCACCTTCGTACTGAGAATTGGTGCCCCGGTGACCCGTTCAGGGGTCGTTTGTAACAACTTCCGGGACAAGAAACAATTCGATCCGATACGAGTCTTTCATCTGTACCCGACCTTTATCGGGCACGTGAAGATCTCATTCACATCTCATACAAAAAAAGTCATTCTTTCACTATAATTGAAGGTCGTCCCTTCCTTCGTCCCAAAGTTTTAGTCCTTTTCCAATTACTTTCTCTTCTGTCGAAACTTAACACCCATCCTGTCCGTCTCCATGTCTCGTAAAGTCCCACAAAGTCCGTCGTGTTATTCCGACTTGTTCTCGGGTCTCCACCCTCTCCTTATATACTACACAAGTCCTCCCTACATGTCTCCCACACACGTCTACCTCGTTGTATCCCAACCCCCTCCATATATCGTCTTTATACATGTCCCTAAATCTGAGGCCGGATCTGACACTCCTTCGTGACTCTTAAAAACTCGATCCCCGTCTCCACCCTAAAGTACCCTACTGAGGGTGTAGTCACACATCTTGCCGGACCTTCTCTCTCTAACACCATGCCTCGATCCAAACGATTTTCTCGACTACCACTCAAATGATTCCCGTCATTTTCACACAGACCGAAAAAAGTAAATCGTTTTCCTAAGTAAATACAACATCGTACACAGGCTTGAAGTAAGGAAAAGTTCATTATAAGACAACATATCTATATGGTGTAAACAAAAAGGTAGGTAGTCAACTACCGGCAAACTTAACAAGGTGAAACCCCGACAATACTTATAACGACGATACTTATAAACAAATGGTACAAAAACACTCCTGTATGTAAAAGTAAAGAGAACCTATATATGGACCCTCCCTCAGTGATCCGGCATACTATTGAGACACAAATCGGAAAACTCCTTGACAGCCTGAGAAAAGGTTTCACTGACATGGTAGAATGTAAGGGTGGTTACTACACACTCTCAAGTAAAAAGGTGTATAAATGGTTGTGAACAATACCAGGTCGCAACACTCATATCGGTAGGATCACCCACACTTCACGACAACGTATCAAAACTAAACGTAAAGAGATCACTGATTACTATAACTCGAAGAAACGTACACAAATAATCGGTCATAGAAACCTCTTTACAGACAAGTTTAAGAAACGGGTATATTTTCACCTCAATAAACAGAAGACAATAACTCAACATTCTCCAGAAATATTCAAGACATACTCTATGTACTAAACGTCTATAAAAGGAAATACACCCAACAGAAGTGAAAGAATTACGATAAAAACCGGCGTGTCTTCAAAGTGTCGAACTACATTAGAATAAAATAGAAAACAAAGTAGTAAACACGAAAACTACAATATAATGATGATAACAAATTCCCTAACAACTAATACGGAACCCAAATTCCAACTTATTGTGTCTCCCTCCACTACAATAATAATTAACCCGTGTCTTACGTCTTCCCCTTCCCACCCACAAAGTCCCTACCCTTCATGAACCCCATGTCTTCCCTTACTTAAGACAAAACCTATACGACTCAAATTCCATGTCTCTCCTGGTCGTCTCTTTCTCTATGGTTCACCTGTCGACCTTTATGTTTTGACCTCGTTTCCTTTCTTAAGACCTCTACTTTTTCTTCTCTTAATCCGCCGTAGAAGAAACCTTACTGTTCATTTCGATGTCTTCATCTACTCTAAGTGGGGTTGCCCCCTATCGTAGATTCTCCTTTCTTTTCCCCCTGGGTTTTGTCGGGAGACTTCTAATAAATGTACAAACCCTCTCACACACCTCCTGACAAACCTCCTTTTTATCTTTTCACCACACAGTGCCCCGGTTCCTTCGCACACAGCTCCTCTTACACTGACCTCGTAGTGTGGTCCTCGCGTCCTTCCTCCCCCTCTACGCCCCTATCTCTACGAGCCGACGTCGCTCCAGTCCGGCCCCACACTCCATCCTTTGGACCTGACTCCCACAGTCTCACCCTCCCTTCCGTCATCGTCCTTTATACTTCACAAGTATCAATCTCTTTCACCTTCTCGAATTATCTTTACATCTCACATTTCAAAGTAAAAACGGAACCTAAACTCCTAATCCCCAACACATAAAACACCGGATGTCCCTTCCTCTCTACCCTCTCTGTATTTAAATCACCCTCCCTAATGGACTATCCGGTTTCAGAACCATAACTACCCTCCCTGGTCACTACTTACCTTCTCACGTTGGGGTATCTGCCGTCGGGTGGTCGAGGGGGCAGGGACCCTAAGAGGTCCGTTCTTGTGCTCACCCAACGGTAAAGGAAGAGGTCACGTACTTTCACTTTTCACTTTCACTTCAGCGAGTCAGCACAGGCTGGGAATCGTCGGGGTACCTGACGTCGGGTGGTCCGAGGAGGCAGGTACCCTAAAAGGTCCGTTCTCATGACCTCACCCCACGGTAACGGAAGAGGAGTACCTTTTCGTCTAGAAGAGTTTAAGGAAAATGGTGTCGGAAAAAAAAAAAAAAAAGAAAAAAACTCCATCTAAAGGATTGTAGAAAACCACATCATAAACCCAGTCATCAAACCCTGAACTAGATCAAATCTCGTAGAGTTCCATTTACTAAAATAAGTAGAGACTCCATATTAGGGATCTTGTATTACCACACTATTTCCATCAACCCCCTTGTTTCATTCCTTTCTTTCTCCCAGCGTAGGAGGTCATATCATCCACTCCATCACTCTTACATGTACCTACGTCTATTACTTCCACTCTTCAACTTCAAGTTCCACTTGTCCTCTACTCAACTAATGATTCTCGATCACTCCACCTCCAAGGTGACGGTGGCAAAAGACAAGAGTAAGAAAATGTACATAAAAGTAATATTATATATGTACTTCACTTTCACAATCAGTGAGTGAGTACAGGCTGAGAAACGTCGGGGTACCTGACATCGGGAAGTCCGAGGAGACAGTCACCTTAAGAGGTCCGTTCTTATGACCTCGTCCAACGGTAACGGACAAGGTCCCCTAGAAAGACTGGATCGTTAACTTGGACCCAGAGGACGGAACGTCGTCTAAGAAATGGTAGACTCGGTGGTCCCTTCGGTATATATATATAAAGAAAAGAAAACTTATAAATAAACGACGGACCTCAAGAATCAACACCGTCCCTCCTAGAAATCAACGTAG
The DNA here is from genome assembly GCA_006410555.1 of Capra ibex. Lineage (NCBI taxonomy): Eukaryota > Metazoa > Chordata > Mammalia > Artiodactyla > Bovidae > Capra > Capra ibex. Next base: position 29,111,414 of record SJYO01014747.1, read on the forward strand.
AACACCCTAGAAAGGATTGGTCCCAAACCTGGACCTGGAGGACGTAACCCTTCCTCTTCAGAATCGGTGACTTGGTGGTCCCTTCAGGGTCCTGTATTTAAGAAACAGTGACATTTGTGTCCTCGTCGTGTGAGGACAACTGACAAAAACAAACAAACAAATTAAACACCTTTGAACGAAATGTTACAGCACAATCAAAGACGGTATGTCGTTGAGCTTAGCAGTATTAATATGTATATAGAGAGAGGGGAGGGAGCACTCGGAGGGAGGGTGGGGGCAAGGTGCGGAAACCTAGTAGTGTCGCGGTCCACCCCGAGGGACACAATTTACAGGTACCGCCGAAGGGTGGCGACAGAGACAATGTGTGCTATCTCACACACAGTCACGACAGAGAGTCAAGTAGGGTAGAAATGGACAGCGACAAGAGTGGGGTTCAGGCAAGAGATCAGCCTAGTAGTCGGAGTAAGTGGAAGTTGTGGTAAAAAACACAAGGGTCAATTACGAGAGTCTCACCAATTAACTGCAGGGAAGTCTAAACCCCGTCCTTACCTAACACCAGCACACGGGACAACCTTTTTCTCGGGAATAGCACCGAAGGGTCCACTCATCGGCGAGGGTGCGGGCACGGTCACCCGGACCGGACGTCGAAATCCCCAAGAGACGTACGAGACACAAGGAATAGACAGTCCGTCGACACGGGCGGGTCCCTAACTTTGCGAAAGGACACCCTCCCTAAACCACTCTTGGTAGGAACCGGACTACCGTGGGCACGTCACACCTTCGTTTTTCCCCTCCTCTGGAACTACGGACTACATTGACAGAAAGGCGTGTCCCAAGATGGTCACGGATGTGGTTCTCACCGATGACACAGTTGTGCAAAGGAAGGGAAGACGGTCCTCCGTTGTCCGCTTTGAGTTGTTGTCTCTTTCCACGGATGTATTTCAACAGACAAATAATTCAAAATATTAGTCATTCTCTGTCACGAACCAATGAACGAATCAACAAAATTTCTGGGTGAAACTTTCCTGTGGAAACTTTGACGTGTTCCTATGACAAGACGGGTGACCCGAGAGGAAGTCCCAGTCCGGAGGAGTCAACGTCTTATCAACCGTGAACACTCCGGCCGACTTAATTTGGGGACTTAATTTCAGTCACGTGGAAGGGGTACCTGAAGGCAGTGTTCCACTGTCCACGCTAAAAGACCCCTTTCCAGGGAGTCTTCTGGGTTCACATTGTATGTCATTCGACAACGACCCCGAAGGACGGTTTAAGGGAAAAGAGGAAATAGAAACAGGAGTGGAATCGAAGAGGGGGCGTGGACCCGGGTCGACTCCTCTGATTTCCAATTTATTGAACGGGCGCCAGTAAGTCGCTCCTCAACCGTCTCGACCCGGATGTGTTAAGAGACCAGAGATGGCCGAGTCCGAGGGAACCACGAAGGACGACAGGAGACAGGACTCGGGTCTAGGGAGGCAACAAAAAAAAAAGTGAGACCGGACTTTGCCCGGGAGGGGACAGGGGACGGGACAATAAAATCAGGAGCCTAGGGTGGTCTGACAAGTATAGGGCAGACAAGCACTTCGTAAAGGACTACAGGCCAGGGGAAAAGGACCTTGAGAGTAAAGAGAATCAAACACGACGTGTCACGTCGAGAACCAAAAGAGAAACTAGTGGAATAGAGGAGTTGACCTAACATTGAAGGGATTTCCGTCCCTACTGAATGTCAATTATGAGGGGTGTCTTTCGTCACGGATACTATCCTTGAGTTTTCATTAACAGTTGATTTTACCTTTCAATGAACGGAAGTTTGAACTCGAAGAGAATTTGGAATAGATTTCTAACTCTCTAGGGTACACCGTACCGGAACTGGGGAGGACACGACTGTGTGGAGTCCGGTGGAAACCCGATATGGTCCGTCGGTCTTTTCCGACACTTCTTGAAACAGGGAATCACGACCCCGAAGGACACTAGTGACTTCCAACAACCTATATCAAGGGTTCGGGGCTTCTACCCTGAGGAATCTCATACCACCTCCCTCGGGACTACCCTTGGCAGGTGCCTGAAAGACGGACGTCTGATGTGGTAGGACCTGACGTAAATGTCACTCCACTTGGTCTGGATGATGCAAGACCTGCACTACACGACCGCCCCTGTGGGCAAAATACTGACGGTCCATTCCTGACTACGAGAGGAGTACAGAAGAGGACGAAAGAGGAGAGAAGGGTCCTTTCACCGAGTCGTGTACCCAAACCAGGCACTGGTCGAAGAACCACAAATGTCCTACACCATATAGTTCTTATAGTGGATTACAAGGAACGTAGAAACTCACACAAATTTAATCGAAGTAAAGATTTTTCTCCATCCTCCTTGATTCCCTCGTATCGATAAGAGCTCCCCTCCTTCCTCTTTGTCTCACCTCCCTATCCGACCCTGAAGCACCTGCGACATCGGAGGGGAGAGAGGTCTCACACCCTCCGAACGACGTCCCTTCCGACGCCCACCTCCCCTACGACGGAGCACGTCCGCCGTGGTCCTTCTCTTTCACCTTACCATTCGTGTAGTCCATCTGAAGACGGTGGGGACGAGGAACGGTCGACGTAGGACTGGGACTTACAGTTCCGACGGAATCATACTGCTATTCCCGTACTCAGGGACTCCCCGATCGAGACCTTCGTCTAAAAGGTTCACTCCTTTACGATGGACGGGTTATAAGAGGGGAGTTCAAAGTGGAAGGGTGTTGTAAAAAGAGTCTAACCACTATGAATGTCCATTGTTCGTCAGTAGTTCTCTCTCCGGTCCAGTGGGGCGTCCCAGGTAGAGACGAGGACACGAGGGGGTAGGAACAGGGCCAAAATAAACAACAACAAATCAGTGGTCCAGTACAGGTTGAGAAACGTTGGGGTACCTGACATCGGGTGGTCCGAAGAAGCCTTAAAAGGTCCGTTCGCGTGACCTCACCCGACGGTAAAGGGGGAGGTCCCCTGGAAGGGTTGAGTCCCCAGCATGGGTGCAGAGGGCTTAACCGAAGAAGTGGCGACTCGGTGGACCGTTCGAGACAGGTCAAAATATCATCACCCAAAAATTACGAGGGAGAGTCAACAATTATCAAATAGTAACATCAAGAGTTACACACCGAAGTCTTTCAACAAGTCTTACGTTTAAGAAGTTGGACAACTTAGTCTTTAATACCCCTACCCCGAATACAAAATTGTTCGGAGGTTCACTAGGAGTATCTCCGGGTTCGTACGTTTAGTGTCCAATAGTGGTATCCGACGACGAAAGGAATTCGGTAATGGGGTTGGACCCAAAGGTTTAACACGGTTTACCACTATCAAGTCTTAGAATTGTACGTAGATTAAGTTTTTTATTGTCGGTTCTGGACGTAACGATTCGTGAAACACTCGCATTAGAGTGACTTAGGGAATGTTGTTGAGATTTTCTATTCATACATGATAACAAAAATGAGGACTAGCAAATCTATACTTTCGACTCTCGGTGTCTACAATTCATGGAACGGGTTTGCGTCTCGGTTCGGGGTTTGAGTCTTAAGTGTTTAAGTTAGGTCTTGGACAAAAAGAAATTAAGACAACTTCCTACAAAGCATTGTATGTAAGTGTTGGATGTTTAAACCATTGACTTCGGTGGATATAAAACTATTATATTTCTTTTTTCTGACAACAAAAAAAAAAAACAAACAAAAACCTTTAAACTTTTCTTTTTCTTTTCGGGGATTTATAGTTATCTTCCCATACATAGTCTTCATCATCAAATACTCTACAATGTTGATGTTTCATCAAAGATTGGGAGTCCATTTCATTCTGTTTTCAATTGAGTTCCACGAAACCTCAACGTTTCGGGACCAGGACACCATTACGACACACGGGGCCCACTCACTGCGTTAGAATGGGTCACTGCGGACTCAGGAGTGGGTATTTTACCTCTAACATTGTTATGTTAAACCTCTCCTACCAATTACTAATCATGCTAATACACGCATTCCAGGAATCGTACCTCGGACTCTGTATCATCCGGAAGTCACTATTTACAACCGTAATGATGATAATTATTAGGAAAACCTAAATTCCTTCTATATAGGTTTCTAAAATACTGTAGAAGGACTGGAATATCGTCACAAAATTGTCTTAACTCCCATTACTCTCCTCCCAAATCCAAAAGTAGTTAGTCCACTGACAAAAAAAGTGTCAAAATAACTTCATATTGACTGTATGTCGTGACACATTCAAGTTCCACGTGTCGTGTCACTAGACTGAATGTATATACCATGTCATTCAATTGTGGGTAGTCGAGTATATCTGTGGTTTTTTCTTTTTTTATCAAAAAAAAAGGAACGGTACTCTTGAGAATCCTAGTCGTCGAGCGTTGGCGACAGTATATATGGGCTGCCGTTTCAATTGGCAACAGTAGCACAACGCGAAAGTCACAGATCACAAATAAATAGAATATTGACCCGTAGACACGGAAACCTCGGAGTTCGTCTAAAAATCTTACCCCACAAAAACAAGCATTTTGTTCTAAAACAAGTACTTTGTCACCCGGAATAAAGTAGAAAGGGACAGAGAAACCGTCTGACTAAAGGCTAAGATGACCAACGTATGTTTCAATGGTCTTCTTCTTCCTGACCCTCTCTTTTGGTTCGAGTTAGGTCATTCCGGACCACAATCCTGACGTCGCGGAAAAGACCCCTAGTCAAACCTCGCGAGACAACAGACTTAAGTTAGTAATACCTATTTTAATAGAAATAAAAAAGGAAAACTCCGTCGTACCGTATCACCCTTTTCATACCTGAATTATCAATAGGTCTAAGGTCAAAACCGAAAATTGTTAATAAACCAATTCAATTATAGAAGTGAACCAAAATTAAAGAAGTAGACAAATCACCCCAATTATCGTGGATGGAATGTCTCGTGTTACTAGACTGAATGTCTACCATGTCATTCAATTGATAAACCAAGACACTGGGTTTGCTACATTTACTACGTTCAGAACGATCGTATTATGAATCCCACTCGTGAGTTTTTATCGTCAACTATCTTTCACGATTATTGAAGAAAATAATTATTACGATAAATCTTACGATCGTACCACCCAAAGTTTGACATCGAACGTAGGTATCGGTGACCTCCGAACAACTTTAAGTTCGAGGACCCGAAGTGGGGGTCTCAAAGACTAAGTCATCCAGACCCCATTTCGGACTCTCAAACGTAAAGATTGTTCAAGGGGTCACTTTAACTATGACGACCAGAGTGTGAAACTCTTGGGGACGAAAATACAGACTCGATTCTCACTGGAGTAGATCACTCAAGGGGAAAAATATCTACTCCTACGTCCGAGTCTCTCTCCCACGACGGAAGGGGTTCCAGGGTGTCAGGTCCTACTATCGGGTTCCCAGAAACGATAAACGAGTCCCTAATTCGTGTCCTGCCGATAAAAGTAACACAAAATAAACAATTCGAGATATCTGACCGTAAACGAACCCAACGAATGTCGTAAAAATTTCCGTTGATCTATTGGTCAATGTCCTGTCATTTACTTCGGTCATGAAGGTCACTGCAATAGTTATTTCAGGTCCTTCTTGTGCCCACGACGAAGGAGACTCTGCGACAAGACACACGAGATGCACAGGACAGAGTGACTCAGACGTACTGTTGGGATGCGTCATCTTCGAAAAATATCTGTCCTTTTACCTCCGTATACATCTAATGTACTAACTGTCTCTACGTGAAGTCTGGGTTCGTTAGACTGACTCTCCAACAGTATTAGGAGTAGTGAAACAATACAACGAAATCATATTTTAAAAAACGACAACACCGTAAAGTGGTCGGGAAACAAACCCCGTCGACAGTATGACAACCCTCTTATTGTCTTAGGGGTCTGGATCATGTCCCATCAACAAGTGTAAGAACTGGTATACAATTTTAGTTGACCTCTCGAATTTTTTGTTTTTGCGAACCCAGGGTGGGGTCTCGTCAAGTAAGTCTTAAAGTCCCCCTCCGGACCCGTAGTCATTAAAAATTCTCAAAGGGTCTACCAAGAGGACATTTTTTGTTCCAACTCTTAAGATACGGATCATTAAGTCTCCTATCTATCTCCCCCGGTCAATCCCACTCTAAATTTAAAAAGAAGAAACTATATAACAATCGAGAAGTTGACGGCCTTGGTCATAACAAACATTGTATATGATTAATAAACAAGATTAAATACAAAGTCAAATTTAAACACCCTGATTTCTTAAAGGGAACATGGGGACTCTCGGACACATTCCACGATAGATACCTGAAGGGAAAACTCCATTGTTTTGGTAACAGAAATAACGAGACTACACTAACACCCTGTGCCCCTTTGAGCCGATGTACCTCAGAATTCTCACGGAGACTGAAACGACTCAGTTTCGCAGTCTTTTTCCCGACTTTCGACTGAGAGCCCTTTCCTACACGAGTACTGGGAAGTCTCAGTCTATTCAGTCTTCCGGACTCGACCTTCCCGGGACTTTCCTTTCGAGTAGAGTGCGGGAGTAAAATGTCGACCTCTTTGACTCCGGGTCTCTCTCCACTCCCAAGGTAAGGACCCAGGGACACAAGAGACACACGATGTTCGCACTCTTAGTCGGGGTACAAACTGACGGTGCCGACTACTACATTTCCGCGAAGACACCGACCGTCTGACGTCCCGAAACTCGAGGATTAGGAGGAAGGAGGCTGGTCGTCTACCAGGGGCCCCTACCGTCACGTACGACTCGTCACCGTCCCGTCGTCACTGAGTGAACAGGGTCCAACGGATCCTGGAGGCCCCGAAGTCACGAGTTGAGTTTCAGAGTCCGGGAGTCCCAGACGAGTCGGGACCCCGGAAAACAGGAGGAGTCTTACACGGGCATGGGAGATGTGTCTGAAGAAACGGGTAGTATAGGAAATTTTAAGACGGATCAGTGGGTGTTCATAAACGAACTTGACTTATATTAGAACGATTTTCCTAGTGTCGAAGGGCTTATTCCTTTATCGTTTCCGACTCGACGGAAGTAAAGACCCTCAGTTAATTCTTCCACCATTCTTGTGGTAGAAATAAATATTGGGAATACGGGGTCACTGTTATTTACGAAAAATTTCTACTCAGTGACTTAGTGTCTTTTCTTTTATACCCTGACACCCTCCAGAAGGGCAACTCTTTTTGACTCAAAGGGTCTTGCATCGAGAGTTTGTTAAATCCCCCTCCAAGTCCGTCGGTCTTTACGACCGACGAACTGGCCGACGAAGGGAACGTGAGTCGTCAGACCGTAGAACCTCCCCGAACAGGTCAAAGGGACGAAACAAGGGACACACCTCGTGTAGGGGGTGAGGACCCTGGAGGTCCACCATCATTCATGTACCTTAGTCCTCTCTTCTGGACCCGAGTTCCACCTAAAAAGGAAGTAGGAGTCACACAAACCCCCTCCGGGGTCTTGACCTCGGTCTCGTCGGGGTCGAGAGTCTGTGAAAGTACCACCCATTCTCTCACTTTACCCCGAAAGGACCACCAAGTCTACCATTTTTTTAGACGGACGTCACGTCCTCTGTCTAAGGTAGGGACCCAGACCTTCTAGGGAACCTCTTCCCTTACCGATGGGTGAGGTCATAAGAACGGACCTTGCAAGGTACCTGTCTCCTCGGACCACCCGATATCAGGTATCCCAGCGTTTCTCAGCCTGTGTTGACTCACTGATTGTGTATGAAGTTCTCCCACTTTATCACCTATCCTTTCGTGGGACATTTGCCCTTTCATGAAACATACAGAAATATATAATTTTAAAGCAAAAGATCCGGTAAAGAAGTAAATCTCTTTACGTACACACTCTTTACTCCTGAGAGAAAGTAGACCGTCACTGGGTCCTTTTTTCTTGACCTGGTATCCTTGACGGCGTCACATGGATCGAGAGGGCCTCTGTACCCGGGGTCTTAGGGAAGAGTAGGGTCCAAAGGAGAGAACATCCACCTACCCGAAGAGAAGATGGTGTTCGTCTGGGTGATGTCGGGACCTTCGTGAGGAGACCACCCGACCGACGCGGGGATGTACCACAGTCTACAAGAACCGCATCGACACGGTCGGACGGGTGACTGGTGGTTCGGTCTTATACGACCGATGGTCGAGGTCGTCTAATAACTCGTGTTCTTCTCGGTCTTCCTCCCGTATTACCCCTTCGAGTGTAGGTCCCGGAGACTCTTACCTGTGATACTCAACCTCGTGGACAGATGGGGGTTTGACTTCTCGGGAGGGGTCTCGGGGTTCGTGGGCCTCTCGGAGTACCTCTTGATCCGTCCCGTCGGAGGAGACCCTCGGTGTCCTACCACCAACCGAGTCTCCTTCCGACTCCTCCACCTGTCAGTGTTCTTGTTTCACTGAAGTAAAATCCCGTCTGGAAGGTTTCGGTAAGGTCGACCTTTCTCGAACAGAGGATAGACTTTACGACCGAAATTGTCATCCCCCTCCAAGGGTGTAACCCACCAGAAACCGAACTCGTCGTTGAGGACACTTTTACATAGTGTCTAGGTGTCACATTTATATACAGTAAGAACTCTTCAATAAACACCAAGAATTTGAAATCTGACAGTCCTTAGAGGGGGTGGAGGTGAGGAAGTCCGATGGATTTGGTACTGACAAGTTCACAACCGGGCAAAGTGAGACAAATCGTGAATTCGTAAGACGACTCAAAGATCAACGACGACGACCATTGTAGTAAAAGATTTTCCAGAATGGTCCTTGACGTCAAGAACCATAAACTTATACAAGGGAAAAGACTCTTCTGTTCACACTAAAAGAGACCAAAGCTGTGTCGGTCTCTATTTTACGTTTATCTCAAGTAAGTGACGAAGGTGGTTGTAAACTTGTGGAAGGTCTTTTATTCGGAACACGATCCACGTCCCCACATCTCATCCGACACCACACCTTGTCCTAAAGTAGGGACGGGAACTCGAGTCCTAGGTCACTCTTTTATTTGAGTGGTCGTAGATCTATCACCCTACTATCGAAATCACGTCTTTCCTCCCGTCCCCTCTGACCCTCCTCGTCTCCCTCGAAAGTCTCGACCCGACTCTGAGTCTCCTCCCTGTCTTTACACGAGACACCTGTTCCTCCCCCTTCAAAGAGCGTCTTCGTCCTCAAATACGTCGACGTGGGGAGGTCTCGACTCGTCCTGAACGAGACCCCGGACTTCAACCAAGTCGTACCGAGCTCCCATTTCACCCCGACCCCTCCGACACCCTTTCCTCCGACCTTTCTCTACCGGGACTGGCCTTCACCGGACACACAAATTCCACACAAAATGTCTTCAAAACCTAAAATATAGTACCTATTTTCCCTCGACTACTCCGTGAAACTTGTTCGTTCCAGGTGAGTCTAAACACCTACTCTCGAGACACCGTCGACGTTCCCACCTTCCACCGGACATTGTGGTTGGTCAATCAAAGACGAGAAACAAGTCCTTTACACAGGGTAAAGGGCACCGGAGTTAGACGAAGGGTATGACGAAAGGTGAAAGATCCTGAAGAGAATCATCTGTTTTCCAGAAGTGATAAGGTGAGGTTACATGATCATAGGACGCCTCTTTAAAAGTCTCCCTAGGTCCAGTCTAGAACAGACTGTACGTCAACAAAGAACCACAACTAGTCAAGACCCTTGCCTAGACCCGTCTTCGACACCAATTCGTCTCGGATTAATGTGTTTAAGTCGCGGGGTAACCTTGATCGGAGTCACAACCCGAGAATCTCCCGGTGAGTCCGACTGTGACATTTTAACCTCTTCCTTCTTTGGGGGAAAGGATGGGTTATTACTGGGTCGACCGGCGTCTAAATTCGTACGGATGTAGTCATTCGACAAAGGACTTAAATCCAGTTAAGACATTATCCTTGTAGCACAAGGGGAACGGTTTTTCGTACAACATCCGACGAATCTCCAAATCAGAGACAAATTACTAGAAGACCTACGAGATCAAACACGAAAGTCGTCGGTTGACATAGTAAAGTCCTCGACACGTACGGTCATAGTCATCTCTGAACTGGTCCGAGACGGGTTTTTATTAGTCCAGATCTTCCTGACGAAGGGAGTTTCTTACGAGAGACCCCTGTCTACGTACTTAGTTTCTGGTATCGGTTTGCAGTGGTACATGTTAAACTATGACAATTTACCATGGAACTTCCTACAAAGAGTCCCTATACGGGAGTATAAAAAGTCACTCGGTCATACTAAATAGTCAGTGACTTATCTTACACAGAGGACCAGTATAAAGAGAGACTTAATACTTTAGTGGGGGACGGTGAGTAAAGTTTCTGTCAACACAACAACCAAAGACACTAACGTATGAGCAATAAAATTACAATTGAGGTTTAAATCTAACATCTCCTTTACCTTCTTCTCTCTCCACCCTGAATTCCTGTACCACTGAGCGATCGACACTTTACTTTCTTTACTTGTCCTCCTCCTCCTTTACCGTTGGGTGAGGTCATAAGAACGGACCCTTTAGTGTACCTGTCTCCTCGGACCACACGATGTCAGGTACCCCAGCGTTTTCTCAGTTTGTACTGGCTCCCCGACTTGTTGTCGTTGTTTTACACTTACTTACATTTTTTACACTTCATAACTAAACCCTCCAAAAGTCAAAACCGTTCATCCGTTTAAATGTTTATGGTTTAGACACTTCTTCCTCCTGACTCATTAACAGAACGGTATTTAATACGTTTTTCTGTAATTCTTTTTTTTTCTTTACCTGTCCTTAGTAGTCTCACTAAGAATTCAAGGATTGAACCCACGGATTTACGATAATTGTTCCTGTTCGTAGAGTCCTTCTTGTACTGACCATCCCTGAGACCCCGTCTTCCTATTACTCGAGTCAAACCCTGTTCGGCTCAAACTTTACTCACCCTCTAACTGTGTAGTCATCAGTCCGGAATTAAGTTCAGAAGTAGTAAAGAGGCGACGTCGTGACGGTCGCAGAGAGTGGACCAAAAGGACGGTGGTCAGAAGGGATGGAAGGGAAGTCGAGATTAGACAGAGACAGCGTTGTTGACCGTCTCACTGGGAAACATTTTTACGTTTAGACTAGTACAATGAAGTTCCTGAAGGGTGCCGGATGTTCCATGTGCATTTCGAGGAACCGGACGACACGTTCAAAGAAGTACTGGACCGGAATCATGTAGACAGAGCAGAGCCTATGGAACGGCGAAAATGACGGAGGAAAGATCGGTACGACGTAATACCAAATCATTTTTGTGAACAAAGTATGAAGAGGAAAGGGTGGGGGTTTGGTCGGGAGGAGCGAGACTAAAGTAGGGGAACTACTTATATGGATGGGTAGACACAAAAACCGACGAGGTCCAGAATCAACATCGTGTGTCCTAGAAAACTCAACATCGTACGTTTGAAAATCAACACCGTATACCCCAGATCAAGGGACTGGTCCCTAGTTTGAGTCCGGAGAACACAACCCTTGTACTTCAGAATCGGTGACCTGGTGGTCCCTTCAGGGATGAATAGGTGTACAACTTATCTGTCTATGGACAAACCTTGTAGTGGAGACGTCCACGTTAATCGGTAAAAGTAGAAACACGGGAGGGGTAAGGTAATGCTTAGATAAAGGGTTTCAATCCTATCAGAGGTTCTGACATGAAACTAAACCATTAAATGGTCTTCCTGAGTCGTGTGAGTGACTTTTGACAAAATGAGGGTCAATGTCAAATAGTGTCACTTTACTTTGTACATTCAGGGGAATCGTAGTACCTGTCGAAATTTAAAGGATCATTAAAACACTGTTTTGAGTACCTTATAACGGTTGGTCTCTTAGAGTGGACATGGAACCACAGGTTTCAAACAACAACTTGAACCAGTATGTCTGGACCAACCGGCTGGAGTAAGAGGTCGGCGAGGACTCTAGACCGACTATTGCACAGTGTAACGACCTAATAGACCACTCCGTTTTCTATGGGTACGTTTGTTTCTGTAATAACAATCAGTGTAAGGTTCCCGAATCTCCAATGAAGGGTCCTCGGTTCCCGTTTCCGGTCGGAGAGAAACCCGTTCCGACTTAATAAATACTGTCTGAAGGAGATAATCTACCATTCGTGAAACTCCAGTCCCTGAACCAAAATAAGTAGAAAGTCACGGACCACGGACCGTTATACTGACCATGAACGTGGTTATTTACAAACAACTCACTTACTTTACTACTCGACCTTACTCTTACGTCAGACCTCTCCTTGGGGAGGGGAGAGAGGACGGGTCCCCTCACTGGGACCTCTCTTCTAACTCTCCTCCACACATCCGACGATCGTCCACCAACCTATACGATGTCTGAAGATTCTTACTCTTGATATAAATTAAACACTTACACTAATTTTCCTCTCGGTATTTTCCCCTGTAGGACCCGTCAGGTCACAAAATTCAGGAAGATGACGTCTCCCACGTTCAAGTAACTAGGGATCACCCCCTTTGATTCTAGGACGTGAACGGTGCACCACACCGGTTTTTTTCCTGTCGGTGTTTTTGAAGTGTGACGTATGGGACCTCCTCCCTTTCTTTACCGGAAGGGTCAATGTCTGAAGGAAAGATTGTCTCTTTAGTTATTTTTCGAGTCGATCATTTCTTAGGTGGACGTTACATCCTCTGGGGTTAAGCTAAGGACCCAGTCCTTCTAGGTGATCTCTTCCTTCTCCGATGGGTGAGGTCATAAGAACCCGCAGGGAACACCGAGTCGACCATTTCTTAGGTGGACGTTACACCCTCTGGACCTAAGCTAGGAACCCAACCCTTCTAGGGGACCTCCTCCCTTGTCGATGGGTGAGGTAATAAGACAAGGTACCTGACATGTCAGGCACCCCAGTGTTTGTCAGTCTGTGCTGACTCACCGAAAGTGAAAGTGAATATATATACATATTAAATAAAATCCGACGCGACCCAGAAGTAACAACGTGAACCCGAAAGAGATCGACACTAGCCCCCAATGAGCAGTAACACTATGTCCGAAGAGTGACACCACCGAAGAGAACAACGTCTCGCACCCGAGTCATCAACGTCGAGGGTCCGAGATCTCGTGTTCAGTCATAAACACCGCGTGTCCGTATCAACGAGGCACCGTACCCCCTAGAGGGACCTGGTCCCTAGCTTACAGGGGACGTAACAGTCCACCTAAGAATTGGTGACCTGGTGCCCCTTCGGGTTTACACAGAAAAACTTAATACTAAAAGAGACCCATATACGGGTCATCACCCTAACGACCCAGTGTACTATCATCAAGATAAAAATCAAAAACTTCCTTGGAGGTATCACCGACATGGTCAAATATAAGGGTGGTTGTCATATCCTCCCAAGGGAAAAGACGTGAAAAAGGTCGTAAATAACAAACATCTAAAAAACTACTACCGGTAAGACTACCCAAACTCCATTGTGGAATACACGAAAAATCGGTAGACATACAGAAACCTCTTTACAGATACATCTAGAAGGTGGGTAAAAAAATTTAACCCAACAAGTAAAAAAACTATAACTCGACGTTCTCGACAAACATATAAAATGTCTAATTAGGGAACAGTCTACGAAGTAAACGTTTATAAAAGAGGATAAAACTCCCAAAAGAGAAACACAACAACTACCAAAGGAAACGACACATTTTCAAAAAATTAAATTAATCCAGGGTAAACAAATAAAAATAATGAGTTCCTCCACCTAGTTTTTTCTTTCACAAGACGGATACAAAAGGAAATTCTAAAAATATCATAGACCGGAATGTAAATCCTGAAATTAGGTAAAACTCAAACAACTTTACCAACTTACCGTAGTGACTGAGTTACGTGTACTCAAACTCGTTCGAGGCCCTCAACCACTTTCTGTCCCTTCGACCGTACGATGTCAGGTACCCCAGTGCTTCTCACTGGTGAGTGTACTGACTCACTGACTTGACTTGACTCAAATAAAAACGCGTACCACAATCCCTCACAAGATTAAGTAAACAAGGGTGCCTCAACAGGTCAAAAGGGTCGTGACGACTAACTACTCTGACATAAAAGAGGTGACATATAAGAACGACTCCGACAAGAATTATGTCGAAGTAATGACGGTCGAAGGGTCGTGAGGGTCCGGGGAGATGTGGAGCGGAGACGGAACAATAATCTATCGTCTATGAGAGTCCCTTCTACCTCGTCCTCCATTCAGTGTTAGTTAGTCCCGGGTTCTAGTTTGAAGAGTCATGAACCTCCCCCTTTGTCTTAAATTTTTAATTAGATCAAGAAAACTACATTTCTAACTCATATTATTGTTTTCGGGTTCTGTTTCACCCTGAGTTTTTAGTCGAGTAGAATGGTTTCGTTGGTCAGTATACGACCGATTTTCGAGTTTCGAATAGTTAGAAAGGACGGGATGTATAGACTTCCGTATTTTGTTTTCTAGTACGAACGAATTTTTATATACAACCTGAAGGGACCACCAGGCGACCAATTCTTAGGTGGACGGTTACGTTCCCTGTACCCAAACTAGGGACCTGGTCCTTCTAGGGTGTACAGGACCTTGTTGATGACTGACACGAGACCTCGGACCCTCGACGTTGATGACTCGGGTTAATGACTTTCATGACTTCGAGTTTTTGGAATCTCGGGCACGAGGTGTAGTTTTCTTCGGTGTCGTTACTCTTCGAACACACGATGTCACTTCTCATCGGGGAAAAGACGTTGATTCTTTTCCGACGGACGTCGTTGTTTCTAGGTCACGTTGTTGTTTTTTTTATTGTTATTTAGAAAATTTTTTCTGTGTACGTGGGGTTACATGTAACGTCGTGATAAAGGTTATCAGTCCTGCACCTTTGTTGTATTTTCAGATAGTGTCTCCTTACTTATTTCTACACCATGTACATATATTGCCTTATAATGAGTCGGCATTTTTCCTTACCTTAAATCCAGTAAATATCTCTGACAGTTTGTGTCACTTCGTTCAGTCTTTCTCTTTTTGTTTATGGTATATATTTATGTACACCTTAGACTTTTTTTACCATATCTACTAGAATAAATGTTTCGTCTTTGTCTCTCTGTACCTCTTGTTTGTATGACTATCGTTCCCTCTTTCCCACCTATCCCACTTAACCCTCTAAACCTGACTGATTGTATATGATAACTATGATACATATTAGCTATTGATTACTCTTGGATGACATATTGTATCCCTTGAGATGAGTTACGAAACACTACTGGATTTACTCTTTTCTTAGACGTTTTCTCCCCTATATACATACACACAACGATTAGGTGAAACGACATCTCGTTTTTGATTGTGTTATAACATTTCGTTGATATGATGATATGACGTTAATTTTTTTTCTAATTTGTTCCCTTTTTTTCTGTTTGGATTTCTGAATTTTTATCTCGATGGTATACCAGGACTTTAGGATGAGGATCTGTATATATCTCTCTTTTGGTATTAAGTTTTTCTATGTGCATGGGGTCACAAGTGACGTCACGATAAATGTTATCAGTCCTGTACCCTCGTTGGATTTACAGGCGACTGTCTCATTGCCTATTTCTACACCATGCATATACGTTACCTTATAATGAGTCGGACTTTTTTACTTTAATATGGTAAACGTCGTTGTACCTACATGGATCTCTAACGGTCCGACTCACTTCGTTCAGTCTGTCTTTTTCTGTTTATAAACTATAATGAATGTCCACCTTAGATTTTTTTTTTTGTGTTTACTTGAATAGATGTTTTGTGTTTATCTCAATGTCTACATCTTTTATTTAAATACCAATGGTCCCCCACTCCCATCTCCTTTCCATGTAACTCTCTAACCCTAACTGTATATATGTGACGATATATATTTTATCTATTAATTAGTCCTGGATGACGACGTCTCCGGGGGTTGGGGGTCCGGTGCCTGACCAACCATGGTCAGGTACCGGACAATTCTCGGTCCAAGGCACTGTCCTCCACTCGTCACCCATTTCGACTTTGGTAGAGGGGGTGGGATCAGGTACCTTTTTGACAGAAGGTTTTTTGGTCAGGGAAAGGTGTTTTTCTGACCCCTGAGGACTGGATGACATATCGTGTCCTTTTAGATATGTTATGAGACATTACCGGATATGACCTTTTCTTAGATTTTTCTTACCTATATACATATACATATTGACTAAGTGAAACGAAATGTGGACTTTGATTGTGTTGTAATATTTAGTTGATATCAGGTTATTATTATTTTCTTACCGGAGTCCATCGTTTATAAACTCCCTTCCCTGTCTCAGGGGTTTTCATCCTACGCATATAAACAAAGAGTGTAGGTAAAGTACTCTACCACTCATAAAACTTTTCAACTAAAAAATTTTAGACGAAACTACTCCGTCTTTTTACTGGGGTCTCCGTCGGAACCTTTGACCCTCCATCCGGAGTGAAAACCTGGGTCGGGTCCTCGTATGGAGGGTAGAAGTCCCTTTTACACCTTGACCTGCTCCGTTTAAAACTATGGATCTCTCGAGAAGACCGACCCTGAAACGTGTCTGGTAATTGTCAAAATCGTTTGAAGGAGGTAAGGAGAGAGGGTCACCCAACCGTTAGAAAGTTCAGAAGATAGAGAGGGAGAACAAAAACGGGAAGTCCAAAAGAGACGTCAGTCAGACCCTTTATTTTCTACCTTGAGTTTAGACAGTCAAGACGAAGAGTAATCCTTGAATTTGTTCAAAAATTTTCCATCCTTCAACTTTCACCGAGTTTATTTCAAAATAGATACCCGGAATAGGTAAGAAGAGACCGGAGGGGTGATTGTGTCCATTCAGTTTCTCTCACTCTCATTTCATTGATTAACCATGGAACGTGGACATAACTTATAAAAGGGTACTCGTTAATTCATAGGTTCCATTGGTTTGGATACACCATGAGAAACTGTCCTTTACCTGGAACAAATCCCGAAGGGACCACCGAGTCACCATTTCTTGAGCGGACGTTTCGTCTTCTACGTCCTTTGCGTTCAAGTTAGGGTCCCATCCCTTCTAGGGGACCTCCTCCCGTACCGTTGGGTGAGGTCATAAGAACGGACCTCTTAGGGTACCTGTCTCCTCGGACTACCCGAAGTCAGGTATCCGAGTGTTTCTCAGACTGAGTTTACTTCGTTGACTCGTACTTGCATACCTAGAACAAACGTTTTTTCCTACCCAGGTAAGAAGATCGTTTGAAACCAACTCATGGTCGAAGAGACTTGATATATAATACGGTCCAAGACTTCCCTCTCGTTACTTATTCTGTAATTCCTTGGGAGTTCCTTGAGTACCACGGGAGTTCCTTGAGTACCACGGAAGTTCCTTGAGTACCAGATCACCCCCTCTTGTCTGTTTATTCGTTTATCAATGTTAAGTCTGAAAACCCATTTGAGATCTGTTACCCATAGTCCATATCTGCATTGTATCTGAGTCAAGTCAAGTCAAGTCAGTGAGTCAGCACAGGTTGAGAAACGCTGGCGTACTTAGTGTCGTGTTGTCCGGAGGGACAGGTAGTGGTTGAGGGCCTCAAGTGGGTTTGAGTACAGGTAGCTCAGCCACTACGGTAGGTCCGTAGAGTGGGAGACAGCAGGGGAAGAGGAGGACGGGGGTTAGGGAGAGTCGTAGTCTCAGAAAAGGTTACCGGTGTACTCCACCGGTCTCATAACCTCAAAGTCGAAATCGTAGTAAGGAAGGTCCCTTGTGGGTCCTGACTAGAGGAAATCTTACCTGACCAACCTAGAGGAACGTCAGGTTCCCTGAGAGTTCTCAGAAGAGGTTGTGGTGTCGAGTTTTCGTAGTTAAGAAGTCGTGAGTCGAAAGAAAGTGTCAGGTTGAGAGTGTAGGTATGTACTGGTGACCTTTTTGGTATCGGAACTGATCTGTCTGGAATCAGCCGTTTCATTACAGAGACGAAAACTTATACGACAGATGCAACCAGTATTGAAAGGAAGGTTCCTCGTTCGTAGAAAATTAAAGTACCGACATTAGTGGTAAACGTCACTAAAACCTCGGGTTGTTTTATTTCAGACTGTGACAAAGGTGACAAAGGGGTAGGTAAAGGGTACTTCACCACCCTGGTCTACGGTACTAGAAGCAAAAGACTTACAACTCGAAATTCGGTTGAAAAAGTGAGAGGAGAAAGTGAAAGTAGTTCTCCGGAAAATCAAGGAGAAGTGAAAGACGGTATTCCCACCACAGTAGACGTATAGACTCCACTAACTATAAAGAGGGCCGTTAGAACTAAGGTCGAACACGAAGAAGGTCGGGTCGCAAAGACTACTACATGAGACTTACATTCAATTTATTCGTCCCACTGTTATATGTCGGAACTGCATGAGGAAAAGGATAAACCTTGGTTAGACAACAAGGTACAGGTCAAGATTGACAACGAAGGACTGGACGTATATCCAAAGAGTTCTCCGTACAGTCCACCAGACCATAAGGGTAGAGAAAGTCTTAAAAGGTTAAATAATACTAGGTGTGTCAGTTTCCGAAACCGTATCAGTTATTTCGTCTTCATCTACAAAAAGACCTTGAGAGGACGAAAAAACTACTAGGTCGCCTACAAACCTGTCAAACTAGAGACCAAGGAGACGGAAAAGATTTTGGTCGAACTTGTAGACCTTCAAGTGCCAAGTGTATAACGACATCGGACCGAACCTCTTAAAACTCGTAATGAAATGATCGTACACTCTACTCACGTTAACACGTCATCAAACTCGTAAGAAACTGTAACGGAAAGAAACCCTAACCTTAC
The DNA here is from genome assembly GCA_006410555.1 of Capra ibex. Classification (NCBI taxonomy): domain Eukaryota; kingdom Metazoa; phylum Chordata; class Mammalia; order Artiodactyla; family Bovidae; genus Capra; species Capra ibex. The sequence goes on from SJYO01014747.1 coordinate 29,130,161, forward strand.
TTTTGCTGGAAAAGGTCAGGACACCGGTAACGACTCAAAAGGTTTAAACGACCGTATAACTCACGTCGTGAAAGTGTCATAGTAGAAAGTCCTAAACTTTATCGAGTTGACCTTAAGGTAGTGGAGGTGATCGAAACAAGCATCACTACGAAAGGTTCCGGGTGAACTGAAGTGTAAGGTCCTACAGACCGAGCTCCACTCACTAGTGTGGTAGCACTAATAGAACCAGCACTTCTAGAAAAAACATGTCAAGAAGACACATAAGAACGGTGGAGAAGAATTATAGAAGACAAAGACAATCCACGTAGGGTAAAGACAGGAAATAACTCGGGTAGAAACGTACTTTACAAGGGAACCATAGAGATTAAAAAAACTTCTCTAGAGATCAGAAAGGGTAGGACAATAAAACGAGATAAAGAAACGTAACTAACGACTCCTTCCGAAAGAATAGAGAGGAACGATCAGAAACCTTGAGACGTAAGTCTACGAATATAGAAAGGAAAAGAGGAAACGAAAAACGAAGAGAAAAGTATCGATAAACATTCCGGAGGAGTCTGTCGGTAAAACGAAAAAACGTAAAGAAAAGGTACCCCTACCAGAACTAGGGACAGAGGACATGTTACAGTGCTTGGAGTAAGGTATCAAGTAGTCCGTGAGATAGATAGTCTAGATCAGGGAATTTAGATAAAGAGTGAAGGTAACATATTAGTATTCCCTAAACTAAATCCAGTCTGGACTTACCAGATCACCAAAAGGGATGAAAGAAGTTAAATTCAGACTTAAACCGTTATTCCTCAAGTACTAGACTCGGTGTCAGTCGAGGGTCAGAACAAAAACGACTGACATATCTCGAAGAGGTTGAAACCGACGATTCTTATATTAGTTAGACTAAAACCACAGCAGGCAGACCACTAGAGGTACACATCTCAGAAGAGAACACAAAAACCTTCTCCCACAAACGATACTGGTCACACAAGAGAACCGTTTTGAAATAATCGGAAACGGGACGAAGTAAGACATGAGATTCCAGTTTAAACGGACAATGAGGTCCACAAAGAACTGAAGGATGAAAACGTAAGGTCAGGGGATATTACTTTTCCTGTAGAAAACCCCCACAATCAAAATTTTCCAGAACATCCAGAAGTATCTTGGCAAGTTGAATTCGAAGAAGTTGCAATGACCAACCCCGTATCCGAACCTAATGGCAACATAACTTACCAAACGGAACCTTTGTCTCTAGTAAGACAGCAAAAACTCTAACGTAGGTTCATGACGTAAAGCCTGAGAAAACAACTGGTACTACCGATGAGGTAAAGAAGATTCCCTAAGGACGGGTGTCATCATCTATATTACCAGTAGACTCAATTTAAGTGGGTAAGGTCAGGTAAAATCAAGCGACTAAGGATCTTACAGCTGTAAGTGAGAACGGTAGAGGACAAACTGGTGAAGGTTAAACGGAACTAAGTACCTGAATTGTAAGGTTCAAGGATACGTTATAACGAGAAATGTCGTAGCCTGGAACGAAGATAGTGGTCAGCCCATAACAAAAATGAAACCGAGATAGGTAAGTAAGAAAGACCTCAATAAAGAGGTGACTAGAGGTCATCGTATAACCCGTGGATGACTGGACCCCTCAAGGAGAACTTCATAGGATAGTAAAACGGAAAAGTATGACAAGTACCCCAAGAGTTCCGTTCTTATGACTTCACCAAACGGTAAGGGAAGACGTCACCTGGCGTAGGACAGTCTAGAGAGGTGGTACTGGGTAGACAAAACTCACCGGGGTGTACCGTACCGAATCCAAGTAACTCAATCTGTTCCGACACCAGGATCACACTAGTTTAACTGATCAAAAGACACTCATACCAAAGTCACACAGACGGGAGACTACGGGAGAGTGTTGTGGATGGAAGAATGTACCCAAAGAGAATGGAACCTGCACCCCATAGAGAAGTACCGACGAGGTCGTTTCGCGTCGGCGACGAGGAATGGAACCTGCTCCCCATAGAGGAGTACCGGCGGGGAGGACTGGAACTTGTACCTCATCGAGGAGAACCGGGAGGACGCGGCTGAGGAACCTGTATCTGAGTCAAGTCAAGTCAAGTAAAGTCAAGTCAAGTGAGTCAGCACAGGCTGAGAAACGCTGGGGTACTTAGCGTCGTGTAGTCCGGAGGGACAGGTAGTGGTTGAGGATCTCAAATGAGTCTGAGTACAGGTGGCTTAACCACTACGGTAGGTCAGTAGAGTACGTTGTATCTGCTCATTGACTATTTAGGCACTAGACCCTCACCATCTATCCTCACAGCCTATTCTTTTGACACACTACTTCTTCTGTCTAGTGTAAAATCGAATCTCTTTTTCTTTTCTCTTTTTACGTCTCTTATCGTCATCCATTTATGGTCCGAGATTTCATAAACCATTATCCCCTTGACAATAGATATGTTCTAAAAAGTGGAAGGAATGTATCGAATGAAGCCGGTAGGATCACTAATATCTAAACCGGATACTTATTTGCTCTTGTTTAAAAATGGGATCTGTAACCAATCATCATACTGAATTAATAAAAAAATACAAAAACTACACCTGGCAAATTTTTTAGAAGTAACTTAAACAATGTTATAACGAAGACAAGACACAAAACCGAAAAACCAGTGTTCCATACACCTTAGAATCGAGGAACTGGTCCCTAACTTGGGTGTAACGGACATAACCTCTTGTTTTAAAATTGGTGACCTGTCGGTCCCATCAGGGACCGGAATGAATAAGACATAGACAGAAAATCTGTACAGAAAGTATCCGTCATCTATAAAAGCTCGTTATAAATTCTATTGGAAACCTAAAATCTCCATTTCCATAATACCCCCTTTGATGTTTTAAGATTAGTGTCGAAACCTTTACGGAGATAAGGATCTGAGTCTGTTTATAAATTTCTCCGTCCTCTTTTACGATTCTGTCTCCAGAGTCTCAATTCCACCGACAGATTAACTAAGTCAGTAAGTTATGTATAAGTACTTCCTAGACGGATGATCCATGATCCGAGATCCGTGACTCCCATCGTCCCGGTCGTTCTGTCTACACCGAGGACGGAAGGACCGATTCGTCCGTCTGTGCTCCGGTCACTTGTACCTTTGAGCACGTATTAATGACTGACACTAGTCGAGAGACTATTTCTTATTCTTCCACGATCCTCTCTCATTGTCCCTCGTCAAGTCCCTCATCAGTTCCTTCTAGAACGACTCCTTCACTGAAAACTCGACTCTGGATTTTCTACTCAGTCTAAACAGACCACTTCCTCCACCCTCCTTCCTCTCCCATTCGAAAGATCTCTGTCTGAACTTTGGACACGAAAGTTTCGTTTTTTGTTTACATGTTGGGGATTGTGAGGAGAAGGATTCCAAGGGAGAAACATTAAATAAAAGGTGAAAGTCTAAAGTCAAGTACAATTAGATTATTTTAACAAAAAAAAAAAAAAGGACAGCGGATATGAGGAAGTTGGGAGATCGGAAGGAAAACTCCGGGACGTCGGTTCGTAGCTTTTTACCTAGATGAAATATGTGTGTGTGTGTGTGTGTGTGTGTGTGTATATATATATATACATATATATATACAAAAAACCTTCTAATTTTGAAGTCGATGGAGTATGACACTACCACTCTAATCTACTTACTTTTCTTGTCACAGACCGTGAACCATTCCTATGTCGTTTACACTTGATAATCAAGTCACATACATACATAGTACTAAATAAATGACTCATAGAATAGCTACCCGGTAATGTAACAAAGGTTAGAAAACATAATGTTTAACAAAACATCAAAGATTCTAAACTAACTGGTCCTTCTGTCATAACGTGAACTAAAACAATCAGGTTCGGACGTCAAGTTCCGTCCTGAAACATGAGACTAAGAGGTTTCTAAAGGGTGAATCTCGTTTAGGTCGGTCGACGGAACGTGAACCAAGACAAGGAATGCAGAGACGAGTCTTTGAAGGTTTGTAATAGGACAAACCTGACACTATCCGTTGTCAAGGTCTTTTGACAAGGGAATGTGTGGGTGTGCGGGTGTGTGTGTCGACACGAAGACTTTTGAGACGACTAGAGAGAGAGGATCGAGTGAGACAGGTTGGAGGGGGAAAATTTTAAAGACAGTGGTCTATGGACGTACTCCTCAGTCTTACGATCCTAAGTTCAAACTCAAGTTTTGATTAATTAATCGACATAACGGGGTTGAGGGCCATAGGATTCCCAGTAACCGTTTTTGTTCACATTTATCACCCAACTCTTTGAAGTTAGAGAAGATGCAGGTGAACCACTAAACATGATGAGTCCAAACGGTAAAGGTCGAATCGGGATCTCGGTAAACGGAGAAACCCTATTGTTGGTGTAAATTTAATGATAATTTTTTAAAAAAAAACCTTTTCCAATATGTAGGTACACGTTTTAAATTTGTGTGTGTGTTACAACAATCTTCAGTTTTATCACCATTGAGCTCATCACTGGCCCTCCCCTGTCTCCTGAAACTGTTCAACCCTTAAAGAACTAGTCACACGACCAATGTACCCACACAAGTCAAATGTTTTTAGTACGACATGTGTATAAAAGTGGAAATACATATGTATAATATGTAGTGATTTTTCAAGAATTTTTTTTGAATTTTACATATTGACTAGCATATCCCCTTTCAGAGGGAGAAGGGAAGACAATGGTCCTTAGGGTCAAGGGGAGGACCCTCTGGTGGTGACGAGAGAAAGAACACATAGGGGAGTTTGGAAAAACCGTATATTTATTTAAATGTTTATGTATAAGTAAAGAAAGAAATATGTTCACTGTCGTACAATATGTGTGATAAACCCAGAACGAAAAAAGAGTAAATTATTGTATCGAATGCTACAAGGTAAGGAATGTACACCTTCTCTGGTGACAGAACAAGTATCAACATTGGAATCCCGTCCGAGTCACGGACCGTATATATTTTATGAACAATTTATCAGGCGGTCTCCTCGTAGGCCAATGTCATGACTTTGATTGAAGAAATATCCCATTACTTGAGTTGGACCTCAGTAGGAATGACCACTTTTCCTCTTTCATTGGGTAGACGACGACGACGATTCAGCGACGTCAGTAGAGGCTGAGACACGCTGGGGTCTCTTTCGTCGGGTGGTCCGAGGGTGTAGGGACCCTAAGAGGTCCGTTCTTGTGACCTCACCCGACGGTAAAGGTAGACTCCGTCTTTGTTTAGGTTGGTGGTTTCCCAAAGAAGAGATTAGTTTCCGTCGGACTTCAAAGATAACGTTACTACATCTTTACTCCACTCCAGTCACCAATGAAAATTGAATAAAAATTTTTTATAAATAAATAAATCCGACGCGATACAGAAGAAACGTCGTCCACCAGAAAGAGATCGACGGAGGTCCCCCGATGAGAGATCAACACCGGACTCCCGAAGTATAACACCACCGGAGAGATACTCTCTCGAGTCCGAGATCCCGCCACCCGAAGCCATCAACAACAGATACCCGAGTCGACGGAACGTCGTACACCCCAGAATCTAGGGACTGGTTCAGATCTCAGGTTACAGGTTACAGAGGACGTAACCTGGTGACCTGGTAGTCCCTTCAGGGTGGTCTCCAATGAAAAATTCAGGGTCTTCCTCGTAGTCTTGAGTCCCGTAGAAGGAGACAACAGACTCCTGGGGAGGACAACCGGAGACACTGGAAGTCGGGAGACGGGAACCGTGATCGACACCGTGATGAACAATCGACGTAGGGAAAGTCTCATAAAAACCAGACCTTACTACGTTTTTGTATGATCTGGGTCAGGACGGAAGGGTCACGGGAGAGATAAGGGTTTGACTGAGGGTTCTGGAAGGGGTTCGAGAAACGTCGAGAGCGGAAGTACTTTTAGTTTGCGAACGTATGTGACGCACTAAGGACGTTCCCCAAGCTTTAACTTACCACAAAGAAAACTTTGTGATTTTAATTGGTGCGCCCACTACCTAATGCCCTATGGCCACCGTTTCTCACTCTCGCTCGATCCCGGCGCTCGTCGATCGATTGTCCCAGACAAAGAAGATGGACGCCTGGGACCTGAATCATTCGTTGGAAAGGTCCCCAGAAGGTCAGTCGTTCACTGCGCCTTCACCCACTGCTGACACCTAAGGAGTGTTCCTTCACTATCGTCGTTCATTGGGGTCAGGTCCACGGATACCGTCGATCAAAAGTTTGTGAACATAAAAAGAAGGAGGAGGTGCCTCGAATTGGAGTGCTTTGAGTGTGGGAAAAAGAAGGAAAAAGAGCGAGGCGCGCGACGTCTTCAGGGGCTTCGGGGAGGGGGCGGGGCCACGGAGACCCACGGGGGAGGGGCGCGGCCGGAGGGGGGCGGGGGCGGGGGAGAAGCGCAGGGGGAGGAGCGCGCGGCGGCGGGGGCGGGAACCCGAGGAGACAGAGGGGGAGGGCCTGCCGCCGCCGCGAGCCGGCCCGGGAGGCGCAGCGGTCAAACACTTACTCTGCGAGTCAAAGAGTTACCTCGGCGCCCCCCGAGCCCGCCCGCGTCACGCCGGCGTCGCGACCGTCACTCGGACCTCCCCCCGCGGAAAGGGAGCGAGGGAGGAAGGGAGGGAGGGAGGGCGGTGGCGCCGAAAACTCCTTGTCCCGACTCTCCGGCGCCGCGTCCAGCGTCCCGGGGCGTAGGGGCTCCTGCGGAGGCAGCGCAAGACGACCTCGGCCTCGCGGCGGCTGCTTCGACCATCGGCTCCTCCGGCCACCGGAAGCCCTATAAAGGGGGTCGAGGGGCGCCAGGAAACGAGACCCAAATCTTTGAAGAACTAAAGGGTAAAGGAAAAAATTTAGGGCTAATCGAGGAGCGGACGTGAAAAAAAAAAAAAAGGACCTCTCCACCCCCTCACACTCCTTTCCTTGCTTCTTTTATTTTTTCCTAAAGGCGGGTCTTCTCTCGCTGTCAAGACTCTCGAAAAAGAATTCCTTTGTCTTCGCCGCAAACGCCGGCGGCGCCCGCGCCCCGGGGCGGCCGGGTCGGTACGCGCTCGGCCGGGGCCCGACGACTCCGCGCCCGTGCGCCTTCGCCTCCGGGTGGCGTGGCCCGAGGGGCGCGAGGGCCCGCTGAAGACAGGCGGCCCGCCGCCGTCGCCGCCACCCTACCTCGGGCGCTGGCGCGGGGTCGGGCTGTACCGCGGCCTCGACTGGGGCCTCCTCCTCGTCCATTCGGCCCGACGCCTGCGCCACCACCCACACAGGCCTGGGGGCTCCGGATCGTCCCGACGCGAGAAGCGCCGGGGCCCAGGCGCTACCGGAGGTTGGGGGAGGGGGGCGCCGGCGCGGGGTCCGGCAGTAGGGGGTTCGGTCCCCGCGGCGACCGGCGACGAAGACGAGGGCCGGAGAAGTCAGACGACGAATGCCCGGCGCACAACGGGGGAGGGGCATAAGGCTACTACTAACGTCAAAGAGGACAACCCCCGGAGGGAAATGGGAATAGTTGGAGGGGGCTGCAAACATTCTTGTGGATGCAACGGAGACCGGGAAGGTGGGGATTTACACAAAACGAAGTAAGGCACTCCCAAACACCAAAAGATTCCAGTCTCTTTCGGGTGAAACCCCCGGCCTAAGGAAGCCCCTGACAGAGGGGAGGGATCCTGTCACTCTTCAGGTATCTACGAGATCTAAAAGTCTGCTCGGGGAGCCCGTAAAATCTCCCGACACCGGATGAACCTGTAGTAAGACCTTCTAGGTCCGTAAGAGTCCAAGGGTTTCAGAGACCGGAACTGACAGGACAAATCGAAAGAGACCGACCCGCGTAGGGAAGTGGGGATGAATGGATGGGGGTAGAGTAGAGTGACAGAGGTAGAAAGACTTCAGATGTAACTCGGGGTAACAGGGAATTTCGAATTCAAGGGTCTTCCTTTGCCAAACGCCACAGTAAACTCCCGGAGCCTAATCCTTTCTCGGGTCCCAGGAATATTGAAAGGGAGCGGGTGTAATGACAACCCCTCTGTACCCGGTGAGGAGACTCTTGCCATCCTTTTAGACTCTAACCTTGGGATTTCAGAAAAACGAGAAAGAAGGAATCGTGACGGGTGTAGGTACCAGTCTATATTGGTACGAGAACTAAGACACAAATTTTTGTTTTGTTTATTTGTCTTTTTTTTTTTTTGGATTTTTTTCTTTTTTTCTACTTGGTACGACCATTGGTAAAGTACGAACGGTCCGGAACAAAGGTTCCTGGCGTAAACCATCATGTTAGAGATCACACTTCTGTCAGACCAAACGTTTGATTATAACCAATTATCCGAACAAATTCTGGCCCAAAAATTTCACGGGAACTGAAAAGAGGAGTAAACATCTCTACTGAAAAAAGTATAAACCGAAATCTGGTGTCGGAACAGAAAACTGTGGATCTCTATTTTAGTCGTACTCCTTTTTTTTTTTTTTAAGACGACGAGACATGTTCGTCACCATTGTAGGACCATTGACATCACATTACGTTCGTCCACCGGTTCCTCTGGTGTGACGGTTTTAATCCCTTTATGATGAAGTCATGATTCTACGCTACACAAACCAACTAAAATTTACCCGTTTTGAGAAAGTGAAGAAAAGAAAACCAATCAGTCTAAACTTCAAAAATATAAAGACTCTGAACTCCCGTAGTCATAAGGTGATACTTTTACGGTAAACCAACGCTTAATTTTTTAAATTTGACTCTCTTCATTTATAATTTCACATGTATCATAACTATTTCATAATTGAAATAAGACATGTATATATGTTACATATATGTATATATGTTGACTCAAATTTGATCTTTACTATAACTTACTTACACTACCTTAATAGTTCCTGATCTACTTTTATCATTTTACATGTATATAATTCTAGTTGTTCAAGACACCCAAAAAATTGGTATTGAAAAGGATGTTTTGTGGTCCAAAAGACGTCCATGAAGTCTTACAACTCTGTATTTGTATTTTCGTATTAAGGTCAACACCATTACGGACTATTTTATAGTATAAAATTAAATTATAGTGTATTCTCATGAGAATTGACTATTCTAATGAAACTTGATAACTTTAATTTGTCGTCGTCTACGTAAAATCCGAATAGTTTCATCAAAGGTACCCTTTATTGTGAAGTAAGGTATTACGGGGTAACGAGTTTGGTTAAAATCTTGAGGAAACCTCAACTAAAGTTTGAAACACAGTCTTAGGAACTTTATACAAATCACAACCCTTTTAGAACATGTAAACTCGTAGGTAGACTAAAACCCTTTATCTTTTTTAAAAAAACCTTAGGATAAAGTATCCATTTCCTCCTGTAGTTTGACAAATTGTATCAAAGTCCGAGAAATACTCCACACATTTGACAGTATTTCTACAAAGACCTTGTCTAGGGAGAGTTTATCATGGAGAGAGATATGTCAGTACGTTTAGTATTAGGGTCTTCAAAAGAACCTATGAGACGAGAGAAAGTCGGGGACATACAACATGTAGTAGTCCAAAAGGACTTATAGAGAACTTAAGAAACTGAAGAAGGTGGGAGTCAAGTCAAGTGGTGGTGGTAATAACAGCGGGATCAAGTTCGACGACAGTATAGGACTGTTGAAAACAAAGGATGAACTAGGTAGACGTAAGGAATCGAGAAAAAGGTTCTTTGTTTCCGTTTAGCTTTTAGACTAACGTAAAAGGGAAGGAACATACACAACCAGCGAGTCTACACAGACTGAGACGCCGGGGGTACTGACACCGGGTGATTCGGTCCGTTCTTATGACCTCGTAAGGAAAGACATCCCCTAGAAGGGTTGTGTCCCTAACTTGGACCCAGAGGATGTGACGTCCGTCTAAGAAATAGTAGACTCGGTGGTCTCTTCGAGTTTTACATTCGTAAATATTTTGGGAGTCACCGAAAAGTATCGAGAACCCTAACAATGTCGAGCACATACTAAACAATGTCGAGAACTTACACCAGACGTCACGGAGTCGGGAACATACCAAATCTCGGGATCGAATAAGAGTGTCAAGTAGAAACGAGGTCCTTGTGACCGGAAAACCAGGACGTAAGAACGGACAAAGAAGGACGAGGTTCCAGAAACGTGTTCAACGAAAGGAGACAGACCTTTATGGGAGGTGACAATTAAGGAAGAAGTAGGAAGTCGAGTACCCTTCTGGAAGGAACAAGAGGAGTCAATCCAATCTGGACAATAATCGAGAGTCTCATGGTACATGACAGGAGATGTAGTGAACAGAGTTCAAATGTGATAAACATACTAACATACCCCGAAGGGTCCACCGCGATCACCATTTCTTGGGAAGACCGATTACGTTCTCTATTCTCTACGACAAAACTAGGGACCCAACCCTTCTAGGGGACCTCCTCCCGTACCGTTGGGTGAGGTCATAAGAACGGACCTCTTAGGGGTACCGGTCTCCTCGGACCGCCCGACGTCAGGTATCCCAACGTTTCTCAGCCTGTGTTGACTTCGCTGGATCGTACGTGTACTAACATGCTACCCTTCGAGGTACTCCGAACTTGACGCAGACCAAAACGAGTGGTAGTATACTTGTAATGACTCGTACTGACCGTGAATTACTTGACAATCCTTTATATCATGACCACCTTACTTCTCATCAAGATAAACACTATACATATGTCTGTCGTAGCAGAAAGGTTCACCGAATATTTTTATTCCCGTAACAAGTAAAAATATATACAAAACTTCCAGTAGCAATAATGAATCATCAGAGTAAAGGATAGATCAGTACAAAACTTGACTATAATATGGGTCAGGAAACATTGGAACTACAAAGAACGGAAATACAAAAGTCAAGAGTTATAATATTTCGGATGTTAACTCAATGTTCTTTTTCATACGAAACGGAAATTCTTCAAGTGTACTTATTGTTGTCCCATTATCGTCATTGACAAAGGACACGAGGACGAAACTCAGTCTGAGACACGATCCGTAAAGTGTATGTCAATTAGGAGTATTCTAACCTTAATAATAGAGTAAAACGTTTACTCTTTTGAGTCTGATTCTCTTCCTTTAACGGGTTTACGTGTATCTACCGTTCATTACCCCCGAAGGGACCACCAAGTCACCATTTTCTAGTGGACGTCACGTCCTCTGGTCCTAACTAGAGAGAGGTCCAGCCCTTCTAGGGGACCTCTTCCTTCACCGTTGGTTGAGGTCATAAGAACGGACCCTTTAGGACACCTGTCTCCTTGAACTGTCCGACGTCAGGTACCCCAGAGTTTTCTCAACCTGTACTGAGTCTCTGATTTGTTGCTGTCGTCGTTCGTTCACTACCTCGGAACTAAAGGTGAGTCGAGATCAATAAGACGGAGGGGACTTCTACAAGGGAGACAATGTGAGTGATGTAATGTAGAACACTTCGTCAATTGGTCGAATTATTCTACGGATGTACCTATACATTATCGATTAAAACCCAAACCCATAACTATGTATATACGTGTATATATGTACATAACTATACACAAACTCAAACTTCCAAAAAAAAAAAAATTACTTTTTTCAAAATAAATAAATAAACCGACGTGGTCCAGAATCAACGCCGTGTTCCCTAGAAACTAGAAGTAACATCGTACGTCCTAGAAATCAACATCGCACACCCTAGATCAAGGGACTGGTCCCTACCTTGGACTCGAAGAACGTAACCCTCGAGTCTCAGAATCGGTGACCTGGTGGTCTCTTTAGGAACTACTACGAAGAATTTTATATCATAATTTTTAAGTCCCCGAAAGAACCACCAGGGCACCGACCCTGAGGTGTGAGGGTCACGACCCCCGAGCTCAGGTAGGGACCAGTCCCTTGATCTAGGGTGTACGACGTTGATTTCTAACTTCTAAACCACACGACGTCTATTCTGGGACGTGTCGGTTTATATAATTTTTTTTTTTTACGTCTGTCTTTTTAAACCTTTTGGAATAAGTCTGGACAAATAAAGGTCGTCTTTGTATAACATGTCGGACACGTTCTTTAATACTACTTTAATGAGAACCTTTTTTAAACAAGGAATTCTATCTCAACCGTTGAGAGGTAAAACTCCACACCAATGTTATTTTTAAATGAAAAATTTTATAAAAGAAAAAGAAAACATATACTCTCTATCGATAAGAATCTCGGTTTATACTTCCTATAATAAAGAGGTTTGACATTTTCGGTTCCACAAAAACACAGTCTTTATATAATAAAAAAACTATGCAAATATACACTTATATTTTCGGAAAGAATTATCCGACCGTTTTAACATTTAAACGGTCACACTTCCCATTAAAGACGTAAAGTCATGATTAGAAGTAAGAATAATAACATTAACAGAATTAAAATGAAAAGGTTTCGTCCATGAGAGTGTAAACATTGAACTGGACTTCAACCATTCAAATAGTCTATACGATTTAATATTAATTGAACTGGTGGTTCCAATCAATTCCCACACAATGAATAGACAAGACACAGGTGTATTGGATGTCTTTCACCCTATAGAACCTAACGTAGTTAAATCCTATTTAATACTCCTTTTGAAGGAGAAACGTTATTTGGAATTTTCTTTCTGCAAATTGTTCCTAATATTTGGATAAACTACCTGAGAGATTCCTTAATATCGGAAATCCCAGAAAACCAAAAAGTGTCTAAAGGGTCATTACCGGTCATCTAATTAACAAAAGATTTTATCAATGTGCAAATAAGTATAAAAGTAAAATCAACCAAGATTATTGAATGTCTTAGGAAGACAGTGTAATATTTATTACGTACAAAAAATTTCAACAATATTATCTATTAGATGATTATGAATGAAAGTTTCGAAGGTTTCTTTTAAAAACAAAATCTCAAGTACAACAAATCTCGAATAAACATTCCTAATTATTCGATTACGTATATCTATCATTACGTAATATGTCATTCGTGAGGCAATGTAATCGGTAATATAAGAGACAGAAAGTTATCACTTTCTCAAATCTCGGTTCAATCGAATTCGGTTTGGATTCCCTCTTTTTATAAGTATAAAGTGTGACTCCTAGTAGTGAATCGTACCTAAGAAAACTTACGGTCTTTTATCAATAGAACGTGGAAGTATCACATTAAAAGTTTTTCGATAAGACTAAGACACGGTACTAAACACAAGAATATTGGCCTAAAAGACTTTAATTTTTAAATTGACGGAACGTCACCTGAAATCTCTAAAAACCGTAAAAAGGGTTCCCGTCCCCAAAACAGGACCAAGAACACCGGTTCTTGAAGGGAAAAGGGTGTCGGAGTGTACAGGACACGATTTACAGTAGACAGGGGGACCTTCATTGGTATGCAGTTCCTGGTTTACTAAGTATTACAACTCAGGAAGGTCTTTCCCTTTCTTCTCCCCTATCTACTTCTTAAGAGTAAGGAAGGGAATAACGGTCATCGATTTCTATAACATTAATCGTGAATCCGTTCTAGAGTAAACCTACACTCTTAAAAGAAGAAAATTTTGAAGACTCACATAAAAAGAAAATTTTGAAGTCTCACATAGTCCCCAGAACCCGAAATCAACACTTACAATTTCTCTGGACATCTATAAGGGGTTCCTTGGATTGAAGACTATGAATGATTACTCAACTTTTCATTCTGTTTGTGAGATTTTTCCTTGACTTGACAACTTATCTCCATTTTCAATTTTGAGTGACATCCAGTCATGTCGACTTAGAGTAAAATACTGTATATATAGAAATAATAGCACCTTTTCTGTATCATTACAACCCTAAGAGGTGGAAACAATAGATTTATAAGTCAAGTCAAGGTAGTGACACAGGTTGAGAAACGCTGGGGTATCTGACGTCGTGCGGTCCGAAGAGACAGGTAGTGGTTGAGGGTCTCGAACGAGCTTAAGTACTGGTAGCTCAGTCACTATGGTAGGTTGGTAAAGTAGGAGACAGCAGGGAAAGAGGAGGACGGAAGTGAGAAAGGGTCGTAGTCCCAGAAAAGGTTATTCAGGTGTGTAATTCTGGATAAAATATCGTCTTACCGACTTGGTGACGTCACAGTTATAATATGTGGTCTCAGGGATTGAGATCAATAAACAAGTCCATGAACCTACAAGTCACGTTAAAGTCGGTAAAGCGTGGACAAAATAGTAAGACGGAACTACAGAATCTGTCAATCCCGATGAAAGAAAAAGGTTTAGTTAGTAATAATGTAAGGGTCACGAGGGGGCATACGGAGGTGAGACCTTATCAGTGACAAAAAATAAGGAGAAGGAGACCTCATCCCCGTCTATAAGGACCTTATCCATCAATTCGAACGTGACGAGTCACGACCTCCCGGATACGAATGACCTTACTCGCGAAAGTATATACTAAAACTTTTCTGGAGCAATCTTGGATTGACTCTACCGACCCCCGACCCTTATCCTCTACCTCTTCGAAGTCTCGGGTACCCTTCTCGACAAATAATTCCTAACCAATAGAGAATCCAGGTCTGATATTTTACTACTTTGGGTTTGTCATCTAATCTCTACCGAAAAAGCAATCAAAGACGAAGACTCTTTTCGTAAGGTAAGAAAAGCGACCCTTTCTCTTAAAGACAATACATGACCAAAGGAGATTTTATGGTCTAGGTAAGTTTTGTTTGTACGTGCGAAGAACAGAAAAATAGGTCGTACCCACCGTGTCTAGCTTGTTCGGATCATCTTAATAATACTCTGGTCTTAAATAAGAGTCTTAACTACCCGTGTAAGATTTCTCTTAGTAGGTACTGAAATTAGGACTTCACAGACCCCTATAATTAGGTAATTAATGAAAAAGTAACTTGTTTACCGACCAGAAAGGAAAACGTAAATGAAAAGATATGGAGTGACAATGTGCTATCTGCAGTATAATTTTACGTGGATAAAACTTTATCCAAAAAATATAAGAGATGTTACTAGTACAAAGAAAATAGTAATTTTGGTCATTGAAAGACATCTTTCACGACGTATGAGATATGTCCAAACCCTAATACAATAATTGACCACTCTAGGGTCATAAATCCTTACGTTTAGACCGAAAAAAAGATTTGTTATAAATGTCCACTTTAGACCCGGAAACCTCTCAACTACGGTCACTCAGAATCCATTTGAAGTCCTTAGGAACCGAAGGAAACACCGAGGTCCGTAAAATAGATTATGAAATAATTAAAATAAATTGAGGGAATGCCCGAAGGGAACATCGAGTCTATCACTTCTTAAACGGCCGTTTCGTCCTCTGGGTCCAAACTAAAGACGTAGCCCTTCTAGGGGACCTTTTACCTTATCAATTGGTGAGATCATAAGAACGAACCTCTTACCTTACCTGTCTCCTCGAACCATCCGATATCAGGTACCCTAGCGTCTCTCAGTCTGTACTGATTCGTCGATAGTGAAATTTGAGGGAATGTCA
Organism: Capra ibex; assembly: GCA_006410555.1. Classification (NCBI taxonomy): domain Eukaryota; kingdom Metazoa; phylum Chordata; class Mammalia; order Artiodactyla; family Bovidae; genus Capra; species Capra ibex. Next base: position 29,145,575 of record SJYO01014747.1, read on the forward strand.
ATGTTTTACGAGTTATTTATAGACACTATTATCATAAGAATGGGAAACACGACATCCTTTAGTACAAAAAGTTTATTCTTATCCTTTTTAATTCTTAGAATGAAACATCGTTACTTTATCTTCTAAAGATCCACCGGATTCCGAAGATTGTTAACTTATGACATAGAGCTTCTACCATCACTCCGACGGACACGAGTAAAATACGATCATCGTGAATTGTGTGATAGGTAACCAAGCAACCAAATAAAGGAGAAGCAATTATCTAAAGAACAAATCCACGTGACTAAAAGTAGAAAAACAAAAAAGGTCTATTTTGACATTTTCCAGTAGACTACTAGATTTTTACTGTACAAATCTCATGTTTCTTAATATCAAATACAGTAGAAAGAATAGAAACAAGTTGTCGAAAATACTTTTTTAAGGGTAAGGTAACAAGTATAGTCACTAAGAGTTGGTCCCACTAAAATAAATAAAGGTTTGAATTTTGGAAAATAAAACACAAACCCATATCGGTTAATATCTCTTCCTTCACCGTTCGGTAAGGTCATAAGAGCGGACCTTTTACGGTACCTGTCTCTTGGGACCGCCCGACGTCAGGTACCCCAGTGGTTCTCGACCTGTGCTGACTCCGGTGTGTGTGTGTCTCGGTCAATTGTAACACCATCGAAGTCCACTTGCCGTTTCCGTGAGTCGGTATATATATGTACATAGGTAAGAGGGGATTTGAGGGAGTGTATAAAAATTTAAAAATTTTTAAATAAAAACCGACATGACCTAGAAACAACGACGTTCTCCCGAAAGAGATTAACACCGCTCTCCTGAAGAGTAACGCCACCGAAGAGAACAACGTGCTCGTGTTCGAGATCCCGAGAGTCCGAAGGACCGAGCACCCGAGATCTCACGTCCGAGTCATCAGCACCGAGTACCCGAATCAATGGGGCACCGTATATCTTAGAATGGTCTGGTCCCTAGTTTGGGTACAGGAAACGTAACTGTTTGTCTGAGAATTGGTGACCTGGTGGTCCCTTCAAACAGTTAGTGATCCCACAAGAAAACTTTCTTACTACGATGTCGACTTTGAGGTCCTGAAACCGGTGGAGTAAGCTTTTCAACTGAGTAACCTTTTATGAGACTACGACCCTCCCTAACCCTCGTCCTCTTCTTCCCCTACTGTCTCCTACTCTACCGACCTACCGTAGTGGTTGAGCTACCTGTACTGAAACTCACTTGAGGCCCTCAACCACTACCTGTCCCTCCGAACCGCACGACGCTAAGTACCCCAACGTTCCTCAACCTGTACTGACTCGCTGACTTGACTCTCTATGTAAACTAACAGGGTCGACCCCTACGATGACCCTAGATCACCCATCTCCGGTCATTACGACGGTTATATTACTACCCGTATCTCCGGTGGTGTTGGTTTCCACTTGACCGGGTTTTACAGTCATCACGGTTCCGACTCTTTGGGATCAAATGTAAACTTCTCAAAACATCAAGAATCCTTGTCTCAATGTTCAAGGATGAAAAATCAAGTTCCGTCCAGAAATCAATTGTCATTTATAAATAAGTTTAATACACAGGTATTTATGACCAAAGACGTCAACTGAAGTGTATGACTTTTTGAGGTCAGATATTGTATTAATAAAACGTCGTATTGGTAGTGTGTTCTATTTTACTCTGTAAAGGTGTCGGAAACGACCTCAAAAGTCTCTGCCCTCTAAGATACACTGATCGTCTTGTGATGAACTCAGGACGGTACCCTACTATTACCTTTGACACTAAAAACGAAAGGGAAGGTTTATAAAGACACAACGATGACTCACAGATAAAAGAATGTCACTCACTCCACTAATAATACATAGTTGGACAAAAGGAAAAGTACAATTAAAGATCTTTCTCCTTTCAAAATGTCTAGTATTTGTCTTTTTGTCAAACAAGTAAGTCGTCAGTAAATAACAGACAACGACACACGGTCCAAGAACAAGTCGTACCTAACTCCCTAGAAACAGGAACTCCTTAACGGGAGGTCAATAAACACCCGTCCAGAACTTAACACCCCATATATGGTTCCTCCTCCTGGAGAATAGATGTCGTTCCCGTCTATGAATTAGAATATATAGAAAACATATGTAACACTCTCAAGTTTTGTACAAACGACTTCTTACTCACTTTGACATATACAACTTTAATAAATAAGGAGTGTGTGACCACTTCATAATAAAACAAATCCTACTAATAAAAGGACTATGTCTATAAATCAAGTCTTCGAAAGTCGTCAGGTGGTGCCTCCGTTGGACCCTGATTTACGTCACGACAGAGATCATTTACAGTAGACACAATTAGTGCACAAAGACACATACTGTGTCATGTATGTATATATGGTCTTTGTCGAGAAAGAACCGTAAACATACAATTTCTAAGGACCAAAGTTGGTAAATGTTTAAAGAGATGTCTGTACACTAGGTAACAAGGATCGACGAACAACATATAAATACTTTCTTTAATATATAAAATTACCCTAATCACTTGAATTTCAAAGTATATGTAGAGGCCGACATGGAGAGTCTTACAACATCCAGACAACAAACGGAAATATTTTGATCATAAATCAGAACAGATACACCTCAAATTGAAAAGTCTATGATAATAGTCGTAGTACCCTTTCATATATACCACATAAACGGATGGTCATTAATCCTACTCTGATACCGAAAATTTTAACAAAAAAGGTACTATGGAAGTCAAATGGGTGTAAAGACAGACATGAATGCGATGATGACCCCGAAGGGACCATCGAGTCGACCATTTCTTAGGTGGACGTTACGTCTTTTGGGGCCAAACTAAGAACCCAGTCCTTTTAAGGGACCTCTTCCCTACCTGATGGGTAAGATCATAAGAACCCGAAGGGACCACCGGGTCTACCATTTCTTAGGCGGACGTTACGTCCTCTGGACCCAAGTTAGAGACCCAACCCTTCTTGGGGACTTCCTCCCGCACCGTTGAGTGAGGTCATCGGAATGGACCTCTGAGGGGTACCTGACTCCTCGGCCAACCCGATGTCAGGCACCCCAACGTTTCTCAGTCTGTGCTGACTAGCTGATTCGTGTTCGTGTTTGATGATGATCTAAAGGGAAAGGTTGAGAACGGTTCGCCATTTCACCTCCTTCTTTAAAAAAGGTTTCTTTCCTAAAAAAGGGAACCAAAATGAAAGACATGAATATTTAAAAGAATACAAACATTTCCCTCTTTTTGTCAATGATTCTCTCTCTCTGGATTTTGGAACTTGTATTTTGTCTTCGCGTTCTTTTGTCAAAATCAACCCTTACTCTGTCAAACAGAGTAACTGAAATGGAGAAGACACGGTCCTTTGGGACCTTCACTTCTTTCACCATAAAGACCGTTTCAATCCCTATATCGATCGTTCTAATTTTATATGTCTTTAAGGGTCGTATGAAAAATTTTTTTTAGAAAAATCTAATCCTAAGACTTACAAAATCTCTTTGGCAGACTACAAAAAAGTATGACTTACGACCACGTGGTAAAACAAATATCCTTTATTTGACGTAACAATACCTTAATTATCATTGTAAAATTTTTTAACTTTTGGTAAGAAAAAAAAAAGAAATTGGTGGGTTTCGTAGTAAAAGAAAGTATCAAATATATTCCGATTCCTTCACGATCGAAACCTCCACTAAAAACACTCTTTTAATCTTTGTTGACTTTTGAACACAAAACTTATTTTAACGATCCTGGTGACCTTGTACCTTTGATCAGCCTTGGAGACTAACAACAGTACGATAGGAAAGTCACGATCTTCATAACCATTTTCGGGTGTAGTTTGTACATTCGTGATTGATCCTGAAGGGACCACCGAGTCTGCCATTTCGTAGACAGATGTTACGTCCTCTGGGACCAGGCTAGGGACCCAACCCTTCTAGGGGACGTCTTCCTTTACCGTTGGGTGAGATCGTGAGAACGGACTTTTTAGGGGACCTACCTCCTCGGACCATCCGACGTCAGGTACCTCAGTGATGCTCAGCCTACGCTGACTCACTGAAGTGAAAGTGAAAGTTCGTGATTGATCCCACCGATATTAATTTTTTCTTTTTTGTGGTTTTTTCTCTCTCTCTCCTTCTTTCTTTCTTTTATTGACAACCGTAACGGCCACCCTTACATTATACCATGTCGATGGCACTTTTTGTTAAACCATCAAAGAGCTTTCCAATTTGTATCTTGATGGGTCCGCTACGTTGTTAAAGTAAACATCCATACATAGGTTTTCTAATTTTCGTCCGTGAGTTTATCTATGTACATGCACGTAAATATCGTTGTAATAAGGGTTATGGTTTTCTGTCTTCGTCGGACTGATAGGTTACTATTCACTTATCGATTTGTCTTACATCATATATGTATATTACCTCATAATAAGTCGAAATTTTTCTTTACTTTACAACTATATACGATATTACACCTATCCAGAATTTTTGTAATACGAATGACTTTATTCGGTCTGTGTCTTCATACTAAGGTGAACATATTCCATGTTTAAGTACCTCTGTCATCTTAGGGTCCCTGACCCTCCTCCACCTCTCCTTAATGACAAACTACTCATATGTCCAAAACAACTCCCAATACCTCTTCAAAACCCTGATCTATCACTACAAAGTGGGTTGAAACACTTTCGTAAATTACGGTGACTTAACACATGAATGTTTATCATTTTTTTTTTAGTTTTCATAAAACATATAATATAGAATCATTTTTTTATCGTCAGTTCGTGGTAAGTTTCACAAAATACTTAGAATTAAGTAAATCACTTATTACGTCGACCACTCAGTTTCCTTTCTCTTATCCACAATGAAGGTGAAGAGGAACCGAGGACTAGAATTCGGATCTTAGAGAATATATTCATGGTAAATAACAAAGACCCACATAGATACAATTATTAAACAATCTTACACTTAACAGTACACAAATTTGAGGACTTATAAAGTGGACACTCTAGGGTCAAGTGAAGATGAGACATCCTCTTATTCCTCAAAAGACACTTCTTGTTTCAAAACTCACAATACCATATTTACCTGGGACATATATATCGTAAGAGCAAAGGAGGGGGGCGGAGGACGGGGTGAGGGTCATGTCAAGACCCTTACTGAACTTTATAACAACTAGATCTCGGGACCAAGAGTTGCACATCAGAGGTCTAGTCGTCGTATCCGTACGGAACCCTCGAACAATTTTTTCGTTTATAAGTGCAGAATAGGGTCTGGATGACTCAGTCCTTGAGATCCCGACTCCAGATTATCATACATAAAATTGTTCAGAGGTTTACGTACGAGTTCAAACTCTTAGGATTTCACAACCTAATCTTTAACAGTTCAGTCGGGACAGTCTAGGTAAACTGTAACCGTTTTGACTCGTACTCCCCACACTCTCTCCCACTCCTCTCTCCCTACCTCTACTTCTACCCCTCTCCTCCATATACTCCCACCACACGATCAATAATCCCTTACCTTCGTCAACTCTCCGTCGAAGTAACACACTTCACCCTCCCTTATATTTTGGTTTTTTCTTCCTTGATCGATAATGTAAAAGTTTCGTAGAGTGGTGAGACTAGAAAAGAACCTGACTAAAACTACACGGTCACTGGTAGAATCTCAAATCGTAGTCTTGATTTCTGTCATAATGTTTACTACAGACTATCCGGGGGAACAAAACCCGTGGTGCGAAGACATTACACGAGGTTTAAGGTTTGTTAAAAACCGTCAAAATCATTTGACAACTGATTATCTAAGTTCAGTTGATTCTAAGGGTTCAGAAAAGAATACTCGAAGACAATTTAAAGTAGACTACGAAGATTTTAAATAAAAGAACGGAAATAGGAATTTACATTAAAACAATCTAAATTACAAGTGATGGTAAACAACTCGAAATTCTCAGTTTTTGAAATGTTTATAATGAAAAAGAAGGGAGAATGTGGTCAAGACACCCTCACAATGAGGGTAAAATAAACAAACAAGCTAAATAAAAATAAAAACCGACATGGCCCAGAAGTGACGAAGTAAAGGTCCCCGAAAGAGATCAACGTCGTTCGTCCCCGAAGAGAGCAACGCCTCGTACCCGAAATCCGTGCCACCGAAGTCATCAACCCCGACTCCCCGACATCTCGCACCCGAGACATCAACACTACGTACCCGAATCAACGAAGTCCCGTACACCCTAGAAGGGTCCGGTCCCTAGCTTAGGGACAGACCGTCAACCTAAGAATAGACGACATGGTGGTCCCTTCAGGACGACGACGACGACGACGCAGCGAAGTCAGCACAGGCTGAGACACGCTGGGGTATCTACCGTCGGGTGGTCCGAGGGGGCAGGGACCCTAAGAGGTCCGTTCTCATGACCTCACCCCACGGTAACGGAAGAGGTTACGTACTTTCACTTTTTACTTTCACTCTAGCGAGTCAACACAGGTTGAGAATCGTTGGGGTACCTGACGTCGGACGGTCCGAGGAGACAGGTACCCTAAAAGGTCCGTTCCCATGACCTCATCCCACGGTAACGGAAGAGGTTCCCTTCAGGATAATGAGGGAAAAATTTCCACACCTCAGAAATTCCGAGTTTCTTCATTGAACGAACGTAAGATTTGTGATTCACGATCTTGGACAATAAGTTTGGGAACAGACAGTCTGGGGTTTCGAAGTGAAGACTCACGGTAAGATCGGGTAACAAGATAGGACAAAACTAGAAAATCTAGACAAAAGAGAAAATGTTATAAAAACAACAGATTCGAATCGAGAGGAGAATGTACCAGTTGGACTGAGTCACGGGGATAGATCCAGTAAATATCGTCACCCTGGTCCGGTCCCTCCCTACATCCCGTTTAGTTCCCTGTCTCACACTCGAAATGTCAGTCTGAACCAAAACCTTAGAACCAACATAGTAGTCCTCATCACACTCAACCGTTTCATGAATTGAACAGACCCGGAGGTAAAGGAGTTTGTATTTTACAGAGTTATGGACGGTAACCTTTTCAACTTATATTTGTTGTACCTACGTTTCACGAACTGAGTACCCAATCGTTCGTATGACATCCGAGAGTTATTTGTAATCAGACAGAGGGAAAAAAGTTTCTTAAGAAATTGTAGAAAAAGAAAAAAATTATAGGAAATTTTAGGGGGTGGAGTCCAGGGTGAGTAAAAAAATTTTTAACTGACAGAAACCCATATTAACAAATAACAAAGAGCGTCCCAAACAGTATTAGGGGTGACACCGTCGTGTGAACCGACATCTTTCTTCACCAATTCTTGACATGCTATTCAAGACGTACTAATACTCATTGGTCGAATTAGGGAAAAACGGAATCAAAGTAGTATACATTTTACATCCATTGAGGTCATTTCTTAACAATACTCCTAATTTATTCAATTATATATACTTTAGGAACTTTGTTAAATTAGAAACGATGATACTTATAGACGTTTAATGTCTATTATTACGGGTGAATCATCCCAATAATCGTTTAATTTATTCAGCAGTTGACTAATTGCAAATTGTAAAAATTTAAATAAAGACCGACGTGACCTAGAAACAACGACACGCCAGAAAGACATCAACAACGTTCGCCTCCGACGACAGAGATCCACGTTGCGAGTCTGAAGAGTAACCCACTGCAGAGAACAACGTCTCATGTCTGAGACCCGTACACTCGAAATCATAAACACCCGAGTCATCAACACCACGTACCCGAATAATAAACGGGAAACCGTACACCTTAGAAGGGTCTAACCTCTCACTTGGGACAGGGGACGTAACCGTCCGTCTAAGAATTGGTGGTCCCCTCAGGACGAATTGTAAAACTAACCGTTTAAATGTCTTTAATTATCTTCCTTTAGAAAGACAGGTGTTTCTATCGTACTTTACGAGTAGTCTACGGAACGATTTTCATCTAGACAAAACATGTAGTTACTAAAAGTTTGACTTAGTGTGTCTTCTTAGCAGATCCTGGAACAATTGTACCCCTAAGACTAATTGACACCACTCCGGACACCAGACGTACAGACTGAAGAACCACTGAGGTGATGATGAACCGATGTTCTACAGTGAAAACTCATAGTGACGATTTCTCATGTAAGTAATGAAAAGTCAGATCACATAAGAAAGAAATTTCTGAGCAAAAGTCATTCAGCGAAGACCACTAGTCATAAGGGGACGGATTTTCGAGTTTCGGGTGAAATAAAAAAACTGGAGTGGTGAGTCAAACACCCTAGAATCAAAGGACTGGTCCCCAGTTTGAACCCGGGGTCGTCAGTTTCGTTTTCGTGGCTCGGGATTTGTCACCTGGCGGTCCCTTGAGGAGTTTCGGTTGAAATTTTCTTTTTTACAACCGGTCGCGATCCACACACACACATACACTTTCTTTCTAGTCAACACGTCAAGCGGTTCTTAACTTCATTTTAACAGTCCCTGACCGTTGAAAACATCGGGAGTCATCTACGGGGTAGAACTTTAATCCCGAAGCAAGCGAGTAGGAGCCCGAAACTACGAAAAGAGCAGGTAATTCAAGATATCGTCTACAAGTAGTCCGAGGGGATCTTAAGGGTCCTAACAGTCCAAAACATCCAGACCTCCGAACTTGACGAAATCTTATTAATCTCCGAGATAATGAAACTCGAAGTCGAGAACGAAAGGTGTTCCGAACAAGAAGGAGAGAAGTCCAACCTCCAACATCAACAACTATCTCTTTACTTTCTTTATCCTCAACTAGACCTGTCAACAGTATTTCGAGAAAAACCATAGAAAAATCAAAATAATTACCTGGAACCGAGTAAGACCCGATACTTAAAGAACCGTGAAAAGGAAATCCAGTCTTGGTGGTGAGAAACATTAGAAAAAAAGGACACGGGAGATGAAACAGGTACACACATAACCACCCTCACGAAAATTGTAGACATGAGTAACCTCTTACGACACGTTGGTATGATGACACAAAAAATAAAATCGAAAAGAATAAAATTTAAACTTAACCATATTAAGTGTTGATTGACGTGTTAACTAACAGTGTTAGAGTGAAAACTCTTAAAGAAATTTTTTATGGTCGTTGAGAAAAGAGAGATCTCAAAATCCAATATCTAAATTAAAACACTTTAGATATAGAACTTTCGTTTTTCCTTGATTTCTCGGAGTACTACTCCCACTTTCTTCTCACACTTTTCGGTCGAATTTTGAGTCGTAAGTTTTTTGATTCTAGTACCGTAGGTCAGCGTAATGAACTACCGTTTATCTACCCCTTTTTCACCCTCGTCACTGTCTAGAATAAAACCCCCCGAGGTCTTAGTGACGTCTGTCACTGACGTCGATGTTTTAATTTTTTGCGAACCAGGAACCTTCTTTTCGATACTGTTTGGATCTGTCGTATAATTTTTCGTCTCTATAGTGAAACGGCTGTTTCCAGGCATATCATTTATGATGCCAAAAAGGTCATCAGTGCATGCGTACACTCTCGACCTGGGTTTGACACCCCGACCTCTTCTGAGAACTCTCAGAGAACCCGTCGTTTCTCTACTTTCATCAGTTGGCATTTCCCTCAGTTGGGACTTAGAAGTAACCTCTCTTACTACGACTTCGACTTCGAGGATATGAAACCAGTGGACTACACTTCTCGACTGAATGACCTTTTCTGGGACTACGACCCTTTTTGACTCCCGTCTTCTCCCACTGTCTCCCACTCTACCAACCTACCGTAGTGGTAGAGTCACCTGTACTTAAACTCGTTTGAAGTCCTCTATCACTTCCTGTCCCTTCGGACCTCACATCGTCAAGTACCTCAACGCGTCTCAGTCTATGTCGAAGCACTGGCTTGTTGTCGTTGTAGAACTTTTGTGATATTTCGTGTTACCTAAAAAAATTTTTCACTTGAAGGATCTCAGTCTTTCGGACTTAAGACTCAGTCCAAGCAAATCCCGAGAACCCGTACAATGTATTGTCAACCTTTAGAATCAAAAGAACTAACATTCTGCCCCTATTACTCTCATCGGCGGAGGATTTCGGTAACTCTCCTGGAGTGTTAGGGACATTTTGATTCATAGACTGACCACCAATCTCGAGTCATGGGTTATTCATAAACGACAAGAATTGTTGATAAAAACAATTACAAAAGCACAATGAATGACTACACATCATCCCAAATGTATTACGGAAGGCTCTCGGGTAATAACCTGGCACACTTCATCCACCCACAATGGGAAGAAACTTACTCCTTCAAAGACGTACTTCTCAAAACTGACCGAACTCCCGGGCATCGACACCGTCTTGACCCAGAAATTGGGTCCTAATGACCACGGTATAGATCCTGAACAAGAGAAATGACGTAGGAAGACGGATGACGGTAGGAAAATGTCGACCGACAGTTTGAAAAAAAAAAGACAAAGAAAAAAATAACTTCATACCAACTGTTTGTTCTAATGTAATAAACGTCCACATGTCGTGTCACTAAACTGTGAATATAAATAACGTTTTTGTGTCCTTGTCGGTCTACCTTCTCTTCACGTCCCGTTCCATGCACCTTTCCGTATACCACACGGGTACGGAGAGGTCCGGGTCCACGCGGCGAGAGGGTGTTAGAGACACAAGTGGTTCGGTCTTCGGGGAACCAGTAGTCTGAAAGGTTCTAGTGTACCAATGAACGAGAAACTCTGGGAGAATCAAAAAGACGATCAAATAGAAGAACCCGACCTAATTTAGACCATATCATCAAGGGAGTAGAAAAATCTTGTTTCGACAGTCGTTCCAAAATAGTCTAAAAGTTGGAGGATGGAGGAAAATCCTACTTAAACTATGGATCGGTCACTACCCTTCGAACTTCAAAGGATAGAGATTGTACTGATAATGGTACGGTTAACTCCCTAGAGTTAGTCTTTTTATTAGATATAAGTGGTAGTAACTCGTCTGACTTCCCATGAGATCGTCGAGATGGTACAGGTAATGAGAAACTAAGAGTAAGTCTTTAAGAGATTACACTAACTACTTAAAGATGACCCCTTATAGTAAACCCTGTGTAACGGTAGGGTGAAAGGGGAAATTCTAAACTTACTCTCCAGAAAGAACCACCGAGTCACCATTTGCTAGACGGACGATTACGTCCCCTGTGTCCAAACTAGGGACTAGACCCTTCTAAGGTGTACGGTTCCTTGTTGATTCAGGCACACGGTGTTGACAACTTGAATATGACACCTTGGGTCCTCGGCGTTGACGACTGTGGACGTGCGGGATCTCGGGCACGAGACGTTGCTCTTCGACGGTGCTAATCATCGGGTACGTGGTCTCGATTTCTCATCGGCGTCGAGTGACGTCGATCTCTTCTCGGATGCATCGTCATTCCTGGGTCGTGTCGGTTTTTATTTATTTAATGCACACATTTTTTCTAAACTCACTCTAAACGGGTAGGTAACCGTATATCGTAAGTGTTTAAGTAATTTGAGTCTAAAAAGTACTCATCCTTGGTACAGAATGAAGTATTTTAAACATTTGAAATTGAATAAAACTCGTAGAGAGGATATCTACAGAAAAAATTTTTTTATTATTTGGAGGAAATAAGGAAATATAAAAGAGAAAAGAAGTCAGGAAAAATAAACAAATAAAAGACCAGCGAGAGGTACCGAACGTCCTAGAGTTAAGGGGTGACTTCCTCACTTGACGGGAGGGGTGTCACCTTCGTACTCCAGGATTGGTGACCTGGTGGTCCTTCAAGGGATCTACAGAATTCTATCGCCGTTAAATTATAAGTCTATAAAAGAAAACACTGAAGTATCCAAGGAGAGAGTAACGAAAAGAATACAGTAAGGACTATAAGAGACGGTCAAAATAGGTCCTTAAAAAGAGTGAGTCAAAAGTCAAAATTTGAGAGTCTTAGTCTTGTCGTTCGTAAGTCTGCTTATACAAGAAGGATGAGGGACAGTCGTTGTGAGAAAATCGTTCGACTCTCGGGTAGTAGTAAGTATGCAAGTGAGTAGTCTCACCACGGTACGTGACACCACAACGCCTACGCGGCGTCAGGTACCCCAACGTTTCTCAACCTGTGTTGACTCGTTGACTTGTGTTTGTTGTTTATTTCCCACTTATCTTCATTCGGTCCCAACCCTCCTCCCTTTCCTCTCCTTACAAGGTCGTCCTAGACCGTATAGACTAAATGACTATCAGTAAGTGTAGGAGGAAAGAAGAGACTACAGAGTCGGTCGTTAACCTTCTTCTCTATTAACAATGATTGCTGGAGGGGGTAGCGGACCCATGGTGTTTAGGAAACCCGAAAAAAAAAGAGATCTTTATGTAAGGTCCAAGAAGACCAACACATCAAATTGGAGAATAATTGGTCGATCTTACCCATCGTCAACCGTCCGACGGAAACCCAAACAGGAATACCTCTCACTGGTTAATACATGAGTGGGGGTCAGGGGTGTTGGGGACAAAGGGGGACCTTTGTACCCACCGAAACGAGAACAACTACTACTCCTCGAAGGACAAATAAGAGGTCTAAAGACAAAACAAAACAAAACAAAACAAAAGGACACAAAGAACGGACACAATATAAGAAGACGAGGAGTTGGAGACCTGTACTTAAAAAAGGATACTGTTAAATCTTTACAAACGAAGGAATAAAAGAATACCTTAATAAAGGAGGTAACAGAGACCCTCAAGAAGTAGGAGATACTATTGACAACAGACCTTTCACCATAAATTCGGACTCTCCTCTCTACGGTCGAACACAAATCATTTGTACGAAAACCGTCTCCGGAGGTAGTCCTTTCGCTTACACCGTGTTAAGACGTCACGGAACCTTGTAGGACAAATCACGAACAACAACAAGTCAGTGATTCAACACAGGTTGAAAACGTTGGGGTACCTGATATCGTGTGGTCGGAGGAGAGAGGAGGTGATAGAGAACCTCAAACGAGTGTCAGGGTAGGGAACTCGACCACAACGATAGATTGGTAGAGTAAGAGAAGGTGGGGGAAGAGACAACGGAAGTTAGAAAGGATCGTAGTCTCAGAAAAAGTCACTCAGCCAAGAAGACAAATTATGACTTCCAAGGTTTTTCGTCGACATTCGGAAATAGGGAAACATCTCGAGGGATTGAGTAGTAGAAACCGGAACTATCCTTCTGATAATCTGATAGTTGTTTGAGTAGTAAACCACTGTAACACAAGTCTATTGGAATAATATATATAAAATCAATTGCTGATATATTTTACTTATATAAAATAAAACCCCCATCTATTATATCAGTGTACTAAATTTGAATTTTTCCATGTCTCCTCTTAAACCATTTATATGAGGGAGAACGGTATAGAGAGTCGGTGGATCAAGAGGAGACTCTGTTGGTCACAATGGTCAAATAATATATAGGAAGGTCTCATTAAAACACGTGTTTGTGTACTGTATGATATATACAGTATTATATATAAAGTCCATTACAGGGTCGGTCATGACCAGACACCGGACAATCCTTGGTCCGGTGTATCGTCCTCCACTTGTGAACAGAAGGTGTTTTAACCAGGGACCACGGTTTTTCCAACCCTTGACGACTATACTATATATACGACTACTCTACTTACTACACATAAGTCATAAAGAGTTCCGGTGAATCACCCATCTTTCTGACATCCTAAACTTTTCAAAACTTAAGTTCGGAGTTTTGGAGTGGATACGGTAAATAATAATCAACTCACCGGAACTTGTCGAACGAATCCAAGATACACGAAACTAAAGAAATTCACCAACTTATACTATATAAGGTCCGAAGGACCCAACACGATCACCATTTCTTGGATGGACGGTTACGTCCTCTACATCCTCAAGTCAGCGACCCAGTCCTTCTAGGGGACCTCCTCCCGTACCGTTGGATGAGGTTATAAGAACCGACCTCTTAGGGTACCTGCCTCCTAGGACCGTCCGATGGTAAGCATCCCAGTATTCTCAACCTGTGTTGACTTCGTCGACTCGTGTGTGTACTACATACATGTCAAGGAAGAAACCTCGTACAATTTACGAAGAGTTCACCAACGAAGAACGACCTGGTGTGAGAAACCGGAGACACTTGCCCCTCCCCGTCTCAGAACGACATTTTTTTCCTTACCTAACTTAACGGAAGAAATGACATTATACACTGGGTACGAGGGATGAATACTTCCCTTGGTACTCGATCCCCTCTGTCTTTCTCGTGAAACTTTTCTTATCTTGTAAAAAACAAGTAACCCTTAACCACTTGTCGATAAGGACCAGACTCCGGAAGTACGAACTGACAACCTCACGACTATTTGGGATCCTGAAGTGAAGAGGACCATCCTTCAATGATTACAACTCCTCGAAAAGTAGTACAAATTATTGAGTTAATCGAGACCAAGAAGTAATAACGAACTTCGAAACCTGGGAATACCCTTCGAAACGAACCAGTCGGGACGAAATCCAAAGAACGATAAGTTAAGGGTAACACTACAATTAGGAAATGATCGTTAATCAAAAATAAGAAAAACCAAGAACGTGTTACGAACTAATTATCTACCTTCTCAGACTTAACGTCTTGGTCAGGGTACACCAAAATAGTCCTTCTACCACAATCCGGAAGAAAGGACCAATAGACCTGAGTCGGGAAAACTACCCTAAACATCCGGAAACTTAAACTCCAAAGAAACCAGAGAATTACTCACTTTCTTTCTCTAAAAATTTATTAATTAATAAAACCGGTGTGGTACGTCATACATCCTAGAATCAAAGGGTCGGTCCCTAGTTTGGGTGTAGGGGACGTAACGTTTCTCCTAAGAATTGGCGACTTGATAGTCCCCTCAGGGTTCTTTCTCTAAAATATATCAAATTACGTACTTATGGTCTTATCTCTGTTGACGACTACACCCCTATAGAAATTTCATTCTTTTTAAAGTCCTGAAGGACCGCCAGGTAGTCAATTCTGAGATACGAAGGACGTCCCCCGTGTCCAAGTCAGGGACCACCCTCTTGATCCTAGGGCGTACGGTACCGGTTCCTTTTTTTCATTCTTTTTTAAACTTATAGGTGACACGTTCTAAGATTCGTCAAAATTCAGTGACTAACACCCAAGGGTTTAATGACAAGAGGTCTAACGATAATGAATAGAAAATATTTGTTTAATGTAAATGACACAGCAGTATAACGATCTCTTTTGACCCCTTGGTGACTTTCCATCTTTACAGAAGCAAGTCAAGTCAGCGAGTCAACACAGGCTGAGAAACGCTGGGGTACTTAGTGTCGTGCTGTCCGGAGGGACAGGTAGTGGTTGAGAGCCTCAAGTGAGTCTGAGTACAGGTAACTCAGCCACTACGGTAGGTCGGTAGAGTAGGAGACAGCAGGGGAAGAGGAGGACGGGACTTAGGGAGGGTCGTAGTCTCAGAAAAGATTACTCAGTTGAGAAGCGTACTCCACCGGTTTCATGACCTCAAAGTCGAAATAGTAGTAAGGAAGGTTTCTTGTGGGTCCCGACTAGAAGTCTTACCTGACTAACCTAGAGAAACGTCAGGTTCCCTGAGAGTTCTCAGAAGAGGTTGTGGTGTCAAGTTTTCGTAGTTAAGAGATAAACTTATATACCTGAATTCTTAACATACAATACAAAATATATAATCCTTCACACTTTATGTCTTAAGTAATATCGATTCCGGGTTCCTTAGTTTTAAATCTCTGTAATTTCATAGGGTATCAAAGAGACTGAAAAACTTTCTTTCGTAATTTTTATTTTTTGTTTACTTTCACTTTGATTAAAAAAAATTTCAAACTAGGTAACTTTATCTCTTTTATTTATTCCTGTTACTTCCTTTTCACTTATCTTTAGCCTGAACTCACGTAACATTCATGAATTTTCTCTTTCACTTCGTCCAGACTAACGTCCGTGGTGGAGACAACGGAGAACATAAAAAGTTGACGACATTCTTACTAGGATCTTGACTGGGGTCACCCTCCATCTGACCCTCAACAACAAGTCAGTGATTCAACACAGGCTGAGAAACGCTGGGGTACCTGACATCGTACGGTCCGAAGTCGTACGACAGACGAACTCAAACGAGTTTGAGTACAGGCAACTCAGATACTACGGTAGGTTTATAGGGTAAGAGACAACGGTAGAAGAGGAGGACGGGAGTCAGAAGGGTCGTAGTCCCAGAAAAGGTTACTCAGACGTGAAACGTAGTACACCGGTTTCCTAACTTCGAAGTCTAAGTAAAAGGCCACTTATAAGTCCCAACTAAAGGAAATCCTAACTGACTAAACTAGAGGAACGACAGGTTCCCTGAGAGTTCTCAGAAAAGGTCGTGGTGTTAAGTCTTCGTAGTTAAGAAACCGCGAGTCAGAAGAAATACCAGGTTGAGGGTGTAGACATGTATGACCTTTTTAGTATCGAAACTGACATACCTGGAAACAGTCGTTTCACTATAGAGACGAAAAATTATGTGACAGATCCAAACAGTATCGAAAAGAAGGTTCCTCGTTCACAGAAAATTAAACACCGACGTCAGTGAAAGACTTCACTTAAACCTCGGGTTATTTTATTTTAGACAGTGACAAAGGTGAAAAACTATTTAGTGACTCTACAATTGTCGAAAAATGAACCAATTAACTAGACACCATTCAAGTGAAAAAATACCCTTTTTCAATACATAAAAAGAAAAATTTTTTATTTACTTTTCCAGTCAATAACGTAAATTTTACTCCTGGTGAATATCAAACCTTACCGACGTGTCTAAACCAAAAGTAAAGATCGGTACAAAAAAAAAACCAATCCTTAAAACCGTCCGACGGTAACCTCATAGAACAAAAGTGAATTTCAAAAACCACCGTCATTAATATCATATTAAATTCATTGTAACCATCATTAAATTCATTCATTTATCTTGATAAAACCTAACTAAACTTTAAGTATATATAAAAAGGAAAAAAAAAAAGACTTTCTTTTCATAATCGTACCTTGTTTCCTATTTTCCACAAACCAAGACACAAAATGTCTAACTACGGTACAAACACCACAGAAACACAAAAATTGTCTTTTGACTACATGAAACCCATAGACCACCAAGACACACACTTGTAACGTATTAAATAAGTAATGGAATAAATAATAACCAGTAAATCCAATAAAGATTGTAAAACAGTAATCTTTGTCACGACGTCATTTATTGATAAACAGACCATAAGTAACGTCGTAATAAAGATTACCGTTTTATAATCCTTGTTGAGACACACATAGACAGAAAATGTTAAGTACAAATATAAAGACATGTCACCTAAAGACCTTCACCAACACACCCAGTATTCTAAACGTGTAAACTTTAATACGATCTATTCACGGTTTAACTAAAAAATTTTCACAATATTTAATATATCAACGGCGTAACCCACTTTCGTAAGTAAAGAATGTAAGAGAGAGAGAGAAAAAAAAAAAAAAAAAAACCGACGGGACACGGTGAACGACCCAGAATCAAGGGTCCGGTCCTTAACTTGGGTCCAGGGGTGTCACTTTCGTGGTTCAAGACAGTGACCGGGTCGTTCCTTAAGGGGGTACAAGAACAGTTATGATATATAGAGTTAGAATATTTGACAGTAGTCAACTATCTTCTTTTACCACAGGGAAAAATAAATAGAAAATTATAGATATTTAAAATAAATGAAAAACTGATCCAAACTGAAGGCACCACCGATCTACCATTTCTTAGACGGACGTTGTGCCCTCTGGACCTAAGTTAGGTCTAAATCAAATTTTCTACACTTTCAAATATCAAATGGGATAAAGGATCAGAGTCAAGTAAAGGAGAGGAGTCTCTACTAGTTATAATAGTCAAAAAAAAAAGACTACATAAGAAGATGTTTATGAAATACGTACATACTTGTCTAAGCATATTATGTGAAAAGGACAATTAACTGTATAGTGAACATAGTATATATATGTTCCTAATACATATGTTTAAGATGTATATGAATTCTAACCAAAACCTAAAATAAGAGAAGAAATTTCAGAACAGAAATACTTAGTCCAAAGAGAAAAAAAAAGTTCATAATAAAATTGTGAAATACATAAATAAGTACTGACGTGACCCAGAAACAACGGGAACCCGAAGGAGATTAACTCCACGACCGAAGAGTAACACGACCAAAGAGAACAACATCTCACATTCGAGATCCGAACACCCGAAGTCATCAACGTCGTGTACTTGAGTCGTCAACTAGGGAGATACGGAGCTCCCTTAAACGAGTCAATTTTTTATATATATATTACCCACAACTTAAAATATGTCACGTAAAAGTCGTAGAGAACTCTTCCAATATATGAAAAAGAGGTAATCATAGACAAATATATCTTCTAACGAGACCATCTACAGGAACACAATTTGACAGAAAGTAAGGACCCTTCTCAGAAACCAATACTACATAAACAAGAGATAATATAACCACAAAGATGTTGTTCTCGCAATAGACATGGTACTTCGAAATTATCTTATACCGCATTTTCGGTAGACTCAGACATCCATTAACACGTACAAACACACATCCCCTATAGACTGCCGAGAACAAAAAAGTAAGTGTAAAGAAACTATGAGTCACCAGTAAACATGAAGATTTTCACTTAGAATTTTCAAAGAATCAAGAAGGAGGAGACGGGAGATTTACAATTATAACAAATCTCAAGACAACAAGTAATAAGTAGTATGTATAAATAATCTATAATAATCTCTATAAATAAATACGGTCCGTGTCACGATCCTCGATTCACTTATTTTTATTTATACTAGGAACTGAAGCCGAAGGGACCACCGAGTCACCACTTCTTAGGTGGACGGTCACACCCTCGGTGTCTACACCCAAGGTAAGAACCCAACCCTTCTAGGGGAGTTCCTCCTTTACCGTTGGGTGACGTCAGAAGAACGGACCCTTTAGAGTACCTTCTTCTCGGACCACCCGATGTCAGGTACCCCAGGTTTCTCAACCTGTGTTGACTCACTCGTGTCAGGAACTGAATTGTCTTGAAGGGAGGGATGACGTTAAAAAAGGCAGATAGACCGAAGGGGTGACGACCTTCTCAGTAAAAATCGACCCTATCCTCTTGATTTGAATAAAGTAGGGAAGAGACTTTCTAGAGACACCTTAGGAAGTACCCATATCTTAATACCTGGAAAGGACACACCGAGTCGGAGACACAGTTGAGTAGAAGACGGTTAGAGACAGTATATGTGACCCGTGTGTCAATGTGACATAGGGGGTCATTGGGGGTAAGGAAGTACTGAGTCGGAAATGTGTAATTTTTTTTTGTTTGTGGAACGAAAAGAAAAAATTTTTTATGACATAATTTTTTTTCTACAAATAAAAATAAATAGACCGACGCGGTCCAGAGTCAACTCTGCGTACCCTAGAAACTAAAAACACCGTCGTAAGCCCTAAAAATCAACGTCGCACGTATAAGAATCAACACCGTGCACCCGAGGTCCCCAACTTGGACCCGGGGGACGTGATCCTCACGTCAGAATCGGAGACTTGGTGGTCCCTTCAGGCGAAAATGTGCATAAAACAAAAGAGATTACTATTAAGAATATAGAAGGACCGTTTCAAAATGAGTAGGAAGTTCCGTGAGAAAATTTTTCTAAATAAAAATTAAAAGGACTCTCAAACTTAGGATGTCATGAGACAAGTATCTAGAATCTTGAATTTGATACACTACGACTGGATAAGTACAGAGGTACAAATTTACTAACATTGGACGAGTCTTACCCAGAAAAAGAAAGACTCAATACAGACTTGTCGATGACATGATTAATCGTGTTTCACACACACACACACACACACACACACACGTACGCGTGCGTGCGCGAATCAGCGAGTTAGCACAGGCTGAGAACGCTGAATATCTGACATACATCGGACGGTCCGAGGTGACAGGTACCCTAAGAGGTCCGTTCTTATGACCTCACCCAAAGGTAAAGGAAGAGGTCCCCTAGTAGGGCTGGGTCCAGAGGACGTATCGTCAGTCTGACAAATGACTGTCTCGATGTTCCCTTCGGGGATCGTGTTTCGTCAAGGAGTCGTTTATGAACATTTACGAACTGACTGGTGTACTCACCTACGGACTTTCTCGAGACGACACGACAACGGAACTTCCCTCTACGATGACGATGATCAGTACCTTCCAACGGTCCCTCCTTTGTTCAGAGACTTGATTGTGTCACACCTGAAAGAAGAAGGGAGAGGGGTTTTACACACACACACAACTCCCCACCCCCCGCCTCACTCCACCAACATCCCTGTATTTGAAATTTTTCATACATAAATCATCATAAAAAGACAACTAAAATTGAAAATTTAATATTTTATGTACTCTTGTCGACACCTTACTACCCTAAAACTAACTAGAAAAGGGAAAAAAACGTCTAAAAGAAATAATGTAATAAAGTATTTTACTATTCTAGTCTTCAACAAGAATCTTGAAAAAGGAAAGTTCTACGTCATTTTGGGACAAATTCCTTTGTGACCGAGAAAATTTTAGTGTAAAATTCTTTTTCGTTTTAAAAGGACTATTTTACTTTTATAAACTCTCATTGGTCATTTGTCATTAAGTTTCTCTGATCCAAATAAAGGTACTAACTGTGTTATTGTCTCCCGATTTCCCTTCTACCATCAATAATCAAACTTTTAAGTTGTCCGAAGTGGAATAACGTAATTTCGTTGGATCACATAAAATCAAGTCTAAGACAAAGGACCGTCTAAACATACCTGATTTCCCTAATTGTCTGTATTGTTCTGTTAAGTGTTACTTCCTTTCCACCCTTTTGTCCGTTTTCTCCTTCCATTTAAATGATTACGTAAACAGTGACTTTAATTACCCCTTTACCGTATAAACGGTTTTATGTCTCCATTGGAATGTAAACCACTTTCCGTCTGTGACTCAGAATATAACTTAGTGAAAAGAATAAATCCATAAGTCACGGAAAAAAAAAAAAAACGAAGTCACGTACACAAACGGGACGTGTTTCAACAAGGACATAATACTACTCTTTATGAGAGTTTAGTCAAACTACGACAACTTTTCCTAAACACGAGTCCTACCGTCACAATTAGAGGTCTCGACGGTCACATCCCTGTTTTCGTAAATCTCAACCCTCGTTCCCATATTTATGGAGACCTAGACCGAAAAAGATACAACAGTGTCTCGGGACTTACTCCTATTCAACGAGGAAATTTCTGAAAACAGAACGTCAACTTGTGCATAACCTTTAAAGGTTAAATTTAAATACGAAAACCTATTTTTCCTAATCTCGCTAACTTAACCACGTCCGATTTCTCTTAATTGTCACCAGTGAACTAAAACTCCTCGAGACAGAGACAGCTTTCTTCAAAATCACACTTTACTGACCTCATTCTTTTTTTCCTCTTACTTGTACGTAAGTCTCTGATGGATGGTTCATGGTCCATGACACCACTTACGAAGGATAGGTAACAGAATAAGTTCGGAATAGGAAAGTACTCCTTTATTTCTGAGTCTTTCTTCGTATATTAATGTCATTCGAAAAAAAAAAAATTTAAACCGATGTGGTCTAGAATTAACGTCATACACCCTAGATCGAGGGGTTGGTTTCTAACTTGGATTCCGGGGAACGTGACCCTTGTGTTTTAGGGTCGGTGACCTGGTGGTCCCTTAAGGGGATGTTATTCGAAACTGATACGACTTGTTTAAATGGATATGACTTGTTCAACTAACTCCTTCCAATATTCACCATTCCAATCAAAAAGACGTGTAGTCAAGTCTGGAAAAGGGTCTCCTTCTGGTTCGGAAAAACTTGACACTGGTGAGGAATCAGCGGTCTACAATTGTTGAACACCAATGAGTATTCGGATCTATCTAAGTTTGGTAACTGGAACTCGACTTCATAAAACATTCGACACTGAGTGGAAAACCAATCAAGTAAGAAAGTGGTCCTTTATATGACTCATAATTAAAGACCTTAAAGTTACTAGGGAAGACTTCTCACATGACGAGTAATTTTATAGACCCAGAACAAAAAGACCATTGTTTGTCTTGGCGTTTAACCAGACAGGAATCACCAACATGTTTAGGAATAAATTTGTCTCCCTCTCTAGACTATTGATAAACCTCTCTCCGACAATTTCTAGACTAATTGACAAACCTCTCGCCGACAACAACTTTCCAGTAGGAAAGATCGAAGACATTCTCCAAGTAGAGAAGGAGGTCTCCTCACCCCTATGTCCTCTCACTTAGGTTCCGACTGGTATTGTCCACCACATACACACATAAACATAGACACTTATGGTGTAGAGACAAATAACCTGCGACCTGAGAAGTACGTTTCGGATCAGTCCGGTTCAGACCTCCTTAACAAGGGCACGAATTTCGGTTCTTATTGTAGGACTGGTCGTCCCTTGTCTCCAGTCGAGTTCCGTCGTCGAGAACCCTCGATGTGCTGTAGTTCTTGGAACTTTCTTGAATCAAATTATTCTTCCTTCGGTTATCCATGGAACTTCCTTCACACATTTTGGACATACAGAGAACAACAACAACAAGTCAATGATCCAGTACAGGTTGAGAACCGCTGAGAAGCGTACTCGACGTCGTACGGTCCGGAGAGACAGGTAGTGACAGAGGACCTTAAACGAGTTTGAGTACAGGTAATTCAACCACTACGGTAGGTTGGTAGAGTAGGAGACAGCAGGGGAAGAAGAGAACGCGAATCAGAAAGAGTGATAGTCCCAGAAAAGGTTCCTCAGTCAAGTAAACCCCATATTCTCTATTTTTTATTAGTAGATTTGTCCACCGTAAGTATAATGGAGGACCAGTAGATTGACATAAAAGGGGAGGGTGGACTTATAACTAAACAGACAAATAACAAAAATAATCTTTTCCTCCTTTTTATATAAGACAATAAGACCACAAAATAAGATGTCCGTCGAAGTCTCTGCGGGTCTTCACGACCGAAATTTTCTACTATACAATTTGTTTATCGGAAATGTTTTAGAGGACCCTGGAAGGTCAAAAGGACTTCAAAACAGAGACCCTGGAAATACGAGGTGAAAGAGAAGGCAGAAAGGAGTAAGACTACGATTGGTGAATAGGGTGTCTCCGTTGAGGTTGACAAAAGTCCCCCTCGTAAGATTCAAACACGACAACAGAAGAGACCCTGAGTAAAGAGACCCGACTGAAGTTCACCAAGACCCGGTTTCACTAACATTTTCGAAAAGAAGCATCGGAAATAAAGAACCGAGAAAGACAAATACGTGAAACAGACTAATCAAAACGACCAAAGGAGGAAACGGTCGACTACACTCCATATAACGGAGTCGACGTCCCAAGATTTCGAGTCTACGTCGGGGTTCGGAGAATCTAAAACGAGGTGAAACATTTCACGGAAAAAGGAAAGGATCTTTAACCCCGACACCATACTCGATAACGACTGAAAAGGTCCTGACATCAAACGATAAACAAATTTGTGTATACATCGTTCAACCTAACATAAACGTTCCATCTTGAATAACGGTTCTGAGACTTATCCAGTAACGATAATGGGAAAGAGCGGATAAAAACTTGACTTTTTAATCTCTGGCACCAGTGTATTATCAAACCAGAATATGGAGAACTTTGTTTGGAGTAAAAACATAAGGAATATACATCGTGTTGTCAACCGGAAATCTATAATTGTTTATCAATTTATGTATTATCAAATTAATTATGTAGAATTGACACCCTAACTAACTAGTTAATTTGGAGTCTTAAGAGTAGTTCAACTAGTATAAAACCTAGGTATACACTCTCTTCAAAGACCAACCTTCCCTGGTTTATCGTCACATCCTTTACAAATCGTCAAATTTTATACGTACGGTTTTTTAGGACTACATTTAGGACAAGATTTTACTTCTTTGTCTTCTCACCAAACTGATCTCGCCTCTGACCAATTTTATATTCCTCTTCATCCCACTCCGTCCTATTTTCTTGCACCTAATTTTCTGTCGTTGTTAATACTTCATCCGTAGGACAGTCAAACCCGAATTTGGTACTCTTACTTTGAAAGGGTGGGAAGGGGGTTTCGTCCAAGAGGTGGAAGTGTAGGGAGGGAGTCTGGCGACAGGTCTCCTCGACGATTACTGGGAGACCGGTGATCACAGGTCAAAACTCCCGACGAAATACTTCGTGTCTCTCCAGAACACTCCAGTCCGTCACGTTTCTGGTCAACCGGAAATCTAAGTAATTTAAGACACATTAGCAAAACGACGAGAGGTGTCATAACGATTAAGGTTTCGGTTTTGGTAAAAGATTAACGAAATGACACACACTGGTCGGATACCCTGGTTTTGTCGTCGACTCTGACGAAACGACGGGACACGTAATACGTCATTGGGAAGTCTCCCCGGGAAATGAAGAAAAAATCGGAATTTTTTTTTTTGTTTGTGTCTGTTACTTGACGACAAAAAGACGAAACCCCGGTCATTAAACGTAGAATAAACCCTTGGAACAAGAGGGGGGAGTAATAAAGAAGTATATAGGAACGCGATTCATTCGGGACGAGAGACTTGGACCGAGACCGAAGACCGGAGTAACTAAACATACTTAACATTATTAAAGACTAAAGTCTAGACAAAGGTTGAAAACAAAAAGGGCCGACAGAACCCCAAGTTTGAACGAACCCGAACCTCTTTCACAGAAAAAAAAGAACAAATAAAAAAACAAAGACATTTATATAAAAGATTATTAATAAGAAATAAAAGAAAAAGTTTGTCCGGTGGTTCGTCAAAGAACTTCTCTAATTGTTCACCTGTCAAGTCATGTTGCATAGGGGGGACAGAACCTTACACCGGCAGTTTAAGGAGTACCGGGCCTTCAAACTACACGAAGCTCGGTAACTCAACAAAGTGAGGATGTCTCATGCATCGAGTCTCTACCTGGACGACACACCATGGACCCGAGAGATATAACGACAACAGAGACGGTCAGACATGTGTACCTCAAAGAGGGGTCAGGTAATTTTTTCTTTTGTTTGTTATCACCTCGTCATAGGTCCTCGGGATGGAACTTCAGTCTTTTAGGAAGACTTCTATAAATCTGAGAGGGATTTATTTAAATTTTTTCCTTTACCTCTCCCCCTATTCTCCGTGACCCTAATCAAATACTCAAATTCTGATTTCGAGTGAATGTGGGTAAAATACCTAGTAGAACAAGTTATGAGTAAATAAGTTGTCAACAAATAATATATGGATGATACAAGTTCCACGTCTCTAATGACAAATCTTTCTCTCTCATATGTTTCTTAATATCCTTTCGATACTATCCCGTTTTGACACAAGACACCTTTCGTACAAATCAATCCTCTGAACTTCGAAACGACTTCCTTTACTGAAGATTTCATTCTTCTCACTCATCCTTAACCTGTCACCCCCTCATACCGTCTTTCTTGTCTACGGATCACCGTTCCCCCTTTGACTCGACTCGTCTCTACGAGTCATCCCCACCCCCATACGGTCCTCTAACTCGTTGTCTCCATTTGTTCCGGTCTAGTCTCTCATAGACGAAAAAGAATTCCCGTCTCTTTAAGTAACTGTCATATTTGTCGTTTTACACAACTAGTCTATACGAAAGACCTTTCTAAAAAAAGTGACACGAAATCTCCTACCTAGTCTTCCCGATATCGTCTCTGTCTAGGTAATATTCCGACGACATGAACGATCCTCTCTCTACTAACAGCACAGTAATTCGTATCACAATCACCCTTATCTCTTTTTCACCCATCTAAGATCTTCACTTTAACTATCTTGTCTCAATGAACTTAACCACATACTCCTTTCTTCTCACCACCTAAGGTCCAGAGACTGAACCCGTTGTCCCACCATTTACCACCGCCGTAAATGATTAATTCTCTGTGACTTCCCCATATCCATACACTTGTCTCATCCGGTACTCAAGTCAAACCGGTACAATTCCAACTTTACGGTCACCCTATCGGTTTAACTGTACAGGAGGTTCGTCAACCCTATACTCAGATCCCAAACTCTTTCTTCCGACCTGACCTTCATCTCCGAACTCTCACTGGTATCATCTTATAACGTCGATTTATAACCTCGGTACTCTTACCCCCACCCGTAGACCCCTCTCTCACTCCTCATCCCCTATACACATCTCGTCTTGGAGTAAAGTATGAGAAAAGAAAAAAGAGTGATAACAAACAAATTCAATTTAAAAGTACCAAATCCATTCCGTACGTGAGAGGACACTAAGGTCGAACGTATGACAGAAGTAAACGACGGAACGGAGACGTCCGTAAACTTAAACTAAAACCCTACTTAACCCCTTCTTACACTTGTTTCTGGATCAAACGACATAAGTGGCGTCACAAGAATTGTGAATCAAGTCACGGACCGTGTATTATAAACGAGATATTTATAACCGTCTTACTTACTTACTCAGTCACTCACTTTACTCACTTGTTCACTTACTATTTTTCGGGTGTTTTATCAGAATCTTCCTCATCGACTTCTTTATCTTTTTGGTTCTCTTTTTTTTTATCTCTTAGAGAATCCTTTTTCTCTTACACTCACCAGTTGGAATAATTTTCCTCCTGATGTCTACACGTGACGTAAGTCACTGACCTTCCAGGACCAGTGACCTCGTCTCCGAGACCCACCATACCAATCTGACCCTCCTTTACTCTTACACTAACTTACTCACAACTCCCTCGACTCCCACTCGAACTTCTTAGACCGACTTCTACTTAATTTTACTCTAGTACCATCGATAACAACGTCTCCTATGATTCACCCCCTACCGAGGATAAATTCTGTCTTCTCCGGATTCGGACCTACTCTACAATCCTATATACGAAGGTCTGTCAAATCCACGTATAAAATTATAGTCACGACGACGTACAAATTCTTCAAATCGAAACATGAGATTACTAACTATATATAACTAACCAGAAGTCCCAATCCGAAGAGTGAGTAAGTTTCCTTTCTAGGATTCGAGACTCCCCGACTATTCCATCGTAACCTGTTCTTAAGACGATTGTCAACCGGAGCTCCTTCCAATGTTTCCTTAAGCACAAAGTCATTCGACTAAAGATTTTAGGGAATAGAGACTCTAAACCACCAATGTATTTCGACAGTATTCATATGTCATAAAAATATAATTAAATAGAACGAATAATATAAAAATCCTTTGTGCTTCCTTCCTCCCGTAACACTTCGACTTTGGAGTACTCCTTGGAGAGGCAAGACTCTAGGAATCACCTTTTAAGTGGTAGAACCACTCATAAATACTTTGGGAGAATATTGTAGAGAAATAAAGGAAAACATTGATAACAAGAGAAACCTGAAACAAGGATCTACTGAACAGGACTTAGATCTCTCAGAATTATCACCCCTTATCTACATTTTGTCGACACTTCAAACCGTATTTTAATAAGATCATTATTGACTTTATTAACTTTGAGTCAACAAATCATCAAAATCCTTTCAAAGAAGTAACCAGGTAATTCCAGTCATTTCTGGAAACCCTCAACATATGTCACACAGTCTCGGGACAGGAACGAATAAATTGGATTCAAGAGAGGTGAATCCCTGGTGTCGGAAAGTCCATTCACAGGTCACCATGAAAATTCCGTCTCGTACCTTTGGTACCAACATAAGATACCAAAAGAGGACAACGAAAAAGAAGCGATAGGAGAGACCCTTTAGTCGATCCGTCGGTTATATCTGGTAACAAATTAAATTAAAGAGACATGAACTTCTCAATACTCTTGCACCAAAAAAGGATGGTATCCTTATACTAGGACCCTCACGACCCTCAGTCTGTACCCTACTAATTTTTCGAAAAAAGGAAAAGACCTCGTTAACTACGTTCAGTCTCTTCATAACAGTCGTAGACACGAGAAATACCGTTTGGAAACAGGTTCGATATTCTTCGGAATCACTAAAGACACTAAAAAGATGAACTATAGATTTATAAAGAACAAAACAAACGAGATCTTACAAGCCCTGGGTTGTCCTCGGAGATAGCGGGAGAAGTGACGGTCTAATGTAGTAGGGGTGTTCAGTCAGGTTGTACACCATGAAGTCCGAGACAAAATGAACGACCTGTCTCGACACCTATCCACTCAAACCTGTAATAGAAAACCCCACAAGATGTATGTCTACCCTTTCACGGTCACAAACTAAACTAATTTGAGTCGTCACGCAAATGGCACGAGGATCCTACACGGAACCCGTCACGATACTTATCTTTTGTGAGGTACAGGAATTCCCGAACCGGACAAAGGTCCGTGATAGTTCTACTACCCATAAGACGTAGGAATGGACGAACCGAGATAAAGTCCCATTGTCTCCGATTCTTTCGATTAATTGGTCGGTAAGAATCACATGACTCTTAATGAATAACTTTCTCACACTTCCATTCTACTGGGTACGAGTAAGAAAGACTGGTAAGAGGGGACCATAACTAAAAGTTTTGGGAGACCTCGGAGTCAAAGCAATAGACATTTTCACCTTATTACGACTCCTAAAACTCTTAGTCGTAAGTCCTCTCTCCTCAGGTTCTCGTATTCAATTCGTCTTAGTAGAAATATTTATTCACACGAGACACAAGTCAACGAGTCAACACAGACTAAGAAACGTTAGGACACCTGACACCGAGGTGATCCGAGGAGATATTCGGTTTTCTTGGTCGAACCCACTACAGAGGTAAGGACGAGAATCCATTTATCATAATAATGACAAGATACCTGTTTCTTTGAATCCGGGGTCCTTCAAAACACCGAAAAATGTCAGTAGTGTATAACTAACTTGATTCAGATTCTGGGACCAAAGAAGTAAGAACCAGTCTTGATAGACATAAGGATGACACAATAGAAAGAGAAAATGTAGGAAAAAAGGGAGCTCGAGTGGTAAATGTCACACAATAACGAGGGTCACAGTAACTGACCAGGAGACCCAATCTTCACTATATAGCTCCCGACTCTGACCTCTATCACTCTCCGTCGACACGCGAAATCAGTATGAAGACACAAATCTCCTACCCTATCGACTTCCTAAAAGACTCCACCCCGAGACACAGATCAAGTGAATCGAGGACGGAACAATAACAATGAAAGTACATGAATCGAAAACGACCACCACAACTCGCCCTCTATATAGGTTTGGTGTGGGTGTCGTAATAAGATTTTTGCTCTTCAATGATTCCTCTTTCCTAAAGAGTCAAGAAGAAAGAATACTAACAAGAAGTCTGTATTAAAGACCTTATATTAAGGGAAACTTTACAAAGAAATGGACTCCCCCAACTCACCTTCCGAGAAAATGGTCCTTTAAATCGTAACCGAGGGAGAAACTCGTCGAATCTCAGTCTCGAAAGTATGTCCGTACTGTCACTGGTTTCGAACGAAAAAGGTCACTCTCACAACTTAGGGTATCCTTATGGTGTGTCCATTTACGTTAATTTTGAAACACGAGTACTAGAGGTAGTGAAAGAATTTTTAGGAGTCACTGAGGAGTAAAAAGTCTCCCACGTACATGCGATTTATTTACACTCGGGAAAAAAAAGGAGGATTTACTTTATAAGATGGTCACTCATCTTTAAAAACAAAAGGAAACAATGGAACTTGGTCTTACCTTCTCCTCCTTTGGGAAAGAGAAGTGATTTAGAACGGGAAGGGACTTCCGGGCTAAAGACACGGACCGAGGGAGTGGGGAGGTTGATCAGTATTTTAAGAAAGATGAGACTGAAATTATCGTCAATAATGATTATGGTTAGTAAAACATAAATTAATATGTATCGTTACCGTGGGGTGAGGTCATGAGTACGGACCTTTTAGGGCACCTACCTCCTCGGACCTTCCGACGTCAGGTACCCCAGCGACTCCCAGCCTGTGTTGACTCGCTGAAGTGAGAGTGAAAAGTGAAAGTACGTAACCTCTTCCTTTACCGTTGGGTGACGTCACAAGAACGGACCTCTTAGGGTCCCTGCCTCCTCGGACCACCCGACGGCAGATACCCCAGCGTCTCTCAGCCTGTACTGACTTCACTGAATCGTCGTCGTCGTCGAAATACTACAGTAAATAGAAAAAAAAAAAAAAGAAAAATGGATGGTGACCTACCATTCGAGATCCTCCCGTCCCTTGGAAGAAAAGTTGTAATATACTACCTTTTAAGGGTTTAGGGGTACCACCTCTCCTTTAGCATAGTAGTTGAAAGTGTACTAGACTTTGGTCAGATCAAAACAACTATCGGGGAGTCGGTGGGAAAACCTCTTCCGTTACCGTTGGGTAAGGTCATGAGAACGGACCTTTTAGGGTACCCGTCTCCTCGGACCGTCCGACGTCAGGTACCCCAACGATTCTCAGCCTGTGCTGACTCACTGAAGTGAACGTGAAGAGTGAAAGTACGTAACCTCTTCCTTTATCGTTGGATGAGGTCACAAGAACGGACCTCTTAGGGTCCCTGCCCCCTCGGACCACCCGACGACAGATACCCCAGCGTGTCTCAGTCTATACTGGCTTCGCTGAATCGTCGTCGTCGTCGTCGTCGTGGGTGGGAAAATGGAAACTAATAAAACTTCGTTTACAGTCCCCGTCGCCATCAGAAGGACCACAAGGGTCAATATAGGATCAAGTCTTTAGTCAGAGTTATCCCATCCCTTCGTCAATAAGAATCATCCCTTAGTCACAACAACAACTTACTATTTGGAATATAAGACATGGGTCCCTTCACTTTTACGATAACGTAAACATAAAGCATACGGAAGTTTCCTACTCGCCAAAGTCCAGATCCTTATATCTTAGACGTAGTAATACGTGATATTGAAGAAAATAATTTAAGACAAAGGAGACCACGACTAAAGACAAACAAAGTTAGGGGACGGTGCTCGACCTCGACACTCCCCTTTTGGACATTAAGAAGATCAAACCGGGAACAACTCGGACACCTCTCTTCGCTGTAGAGATCTACACCCACCAGAAGAGGCACGACCCGGTGAGTAAATTGTCGTAGAAACTAGAACCATTTAATCAGAGAGGCCCCAACACTTTTTTCCTCTGTTCTATATCGAGAGTGAAATTGTACACTCCCCGGTAAACTCTAATTCAGACATATCTTGAACCAAGATGAAGTCTCTAAAAACTTCACGACGAAGTACCTATCCACGAAGACGGAGAAAAAGACAACTTTCCTACTTCAATACCTCCAAAGATCCTCCATTACGGTCTTTGTTTTTTATTCCTATGTTTTATTGTAACTCTAAGGACTAAAGTCCTTAAACAAAACACAGTTTTTCAAAAGAACTTATATTTATGTACACTTTTGATAACAATAGTAGACACTTATCAGGTTAGTTTATTAAATAAAGATTGTCTGTAAATCCACACGTCTAGTCTTCGTCCATTTCTAGCCCGAACCACCTTCTCACGTTGAAATCCTTAATTCCTCTAACCTGGTTCACTATCAAAAACGAGGATTGAAGTTAGACCCTTATCCGGGTGGTCATGAAATACATGAATACGGAGGGTTTCTGGTAATCATCCAAAAAGAGAAGGAAGTAATTTCAGTATTCTCTATTTATGTAGTAGTAATTCAAATCTTAAAACAAAATGTCAAAAAGTATCCGGGTGTCACAAAAGAATCACTACTCGAAGCTCGGGTGACTTAATGTTAAGACACTGGTAAGTACTATAAACGTTCCTGACACGACACCTGACACCTCCCATTACTCCACTTGTTTTGTACAAAAACGGGAGATCCTCTCTTCTCTAACGATGTGTTTTGACCTCATGACATTCTCTGTGATCTTTTTAGGTGTCTTTCTAAACACCCCGAAGCTCCCCATACTTGTTACCATCATGTAAACCACTGTTAATAGTCCCTCTGGAAGTACCTCCTCCTTTGAAAAATCAATTTGTATCATACCATGTCTTAAACCTATCAGCCTAAGTCTCTATTTCCTCTTTTGTCAAGTTTAAAACTATTGGATCTACGAGACCTTGTAAGAGTCTGATACTCAAACCATGAACTACTTAGACCTATTTATACGTAGTTATTCATATTAAGTCAAAGCTTGTACACCCCAAAAAGGAGGTATCATAGTTCGTCAAGAGGGGGTGTTTAACCCGTAAACCGTCAAGTCGAGCTGAGACTGTGATATATGGACCTCTCTCGGAGTCTAATGTGTTCAATTCCCAAGTCAGGATTTTCTGGTAGGGAAGTCTGTGGTCACCGTTCAGGTCCAACAGTAGAGACGAAGACTAGTATCTAGTTTCCCAGGTCACGGGGGAGGAACCCAAACTAATTAAACAACCTCGTCAAATATCTTGAGTTTGTAACATGAATTATACCATGGTTAAATAATATTCTTCCATATTAAATCCTTTTCGGTTTACCTTTTCTACGTATCTCCCTTTCTATACCCCTTTCCCCGTACCTCGAAGGTACGGGAGAGACTCTCCTTCAACGAGTCAATACAGACTGAGAAACGCTGGGGTACCCGACATCGGATGGTCCGAGGAGACAGGTACCTTAAGAGGTCCGTTCTCATGACCTCACCCAACGGTAAAGGAAGAGGTCCCCTAGAAGGGTTGGGTCCCTAGCTTGGGTCCAGAGGACGTAACGTCCGTCTGCGAAATGATAGACTCGGTGGTCCCTTCGGGGATCTACCTTCTCTACGTATCTCCCTTTCCACACCCCTTTCCCCGTACCTCGAAGGCACGGGACAGACTCTCCCGATGTACACAAGTGGACGTACACAAGTACACAAGTAGTTGGACCTTTAAGAGGTTTTAGTATAGGAAAACCGTAAAATACCTCCGAAGTAAGTAACGTTCCGTACTAACTAATTTAGTGACCGGTAACCCCTGACTCGAGTCAGAGGTCGCGGTCAGGAGAAGGACCCATACCCTCCCACCCCGATCTTCAAGGTCGGGAAAGATTAATACACCAACCAAGGAGACCGTTTGTCGGGGGCAGGAATCCACAGGATTCTCGTAAGGTTCCCAGTGGAGTAATTATACCGTTACCTATGGAAGGAACGAAAGGATCCTTTAAGGTTCAAAATCCTTAAGACGGTCCTTTGTCCCAGTTTCAGGTTTATACATAAAGAATATTTAAGAAACATTCCGGTCACAAGTCCCTTCCGTCAATAAAGCCAGGGTATACACAGGGTGTGAGAGACACAAGAAACAAAAACTCGGTCCAAAAGTTAGACGGAGTAGGTAGAATAATGAATATTTATAAAAACAAGTTACTAACCAAATGTCGAAACTTTGAGTCTCCTTACCTGACCACAAATAGATACTGTACACGCCAAGATTAATATGGTTGAAACTCGACCTAGAACCGTTCTTTCAGGATTTGAACGATTTCCATTCCTTCCCGACACTCTCCTGGGAAAGTTGGGAGGAAGTCACCAATGAAAAAAGATAAGAAACACTCTAAATCCTTACTACATTTGAAGTCTTAATACAAGTTACAGTTCCAGTGGACATTTACCACTGGTTATAGACGAAGGAGTCTTATTCTTTGTCAGAATTTTCATTTCACCCTCCTTAATTTTACGTGTCCCTGTTACTCAACATTTCCACCCTACAGAGAAAGAGTCTCAAAATATCTTATTTTTAATTACTTCCGATCCCTACCAGTAACAGACACTTTTTACATTGGATCGGTCACTAAAAGTCTGAAAAAAGAATCAGATCAGTCTTGGTACAAAAGGTAACGTTAAATCAAGTGTCTTCATATACATGTGATTGAGATGTGTATGTATATTTCAATATATGTCTCTATCAAAGAATAAGAGAACAGAGTTTGAGAATCCAGGTCTCCACAATAAATTATAAAACTTGAAATTTTCTATTACACCATACATACAGTGAGATCATAGTTCATAAAGACGTTACTTTACACAATAAGTATTACTCACCTTTTCTTGTTTCCAATATTTATTGGATACTTTAAAGTCCAGTCTCAAACGACAACGTACCTAAAAACGTGGTTTGATTGTTATCTTTGGTCACCAAAGTCTCTACACATCTAAAGTCTTAGATTCCTATATCCACATATCTAGAAACACATGTATAAATATTTTGTTTTAAATTTTACAAAGTATTTTGTTTGAAATGAGACATATCAGTAAAACTCATAAGATAAGACATAGTAAAAAAATTTCACAATCAGTACTGAGTGATTTAACTAAAGTCCTGGGCGACGTATTGTTGGACGTCGCCCTTTTTGTAAGTGGGTCCTCAGACACATCAGAAACAAGACCACAGAGTGACCCCTCACGACACCTTGACCTACAAATCTTCACCAGTAAATGATGATGTCGAAAGGTCGTCTTTAATACATTTCTCTTATAATATGACGTACAACAAGTGACCCTGAACATAAAAATGTGAGTAGTGACACAACAATTTTAACGATCACACCAAACATCGACTACAAGTAAGGAAAGATTAACTACCAACTTCCTAAGTACGGAAAATTAAGGAGTAGGTAACCACTTATATGGTAAAACAAATAGGTGAAGATAACTACCGAGGAACCCATCGAAAGACTAAAAACGATAATTATAATACTTGTCACGACGACACTTGTAAGAATATGTATAGAAGACCACACACACACCTTCTTATAGAGATTCCGTCTTACATATAGAGACGAAATACACGTTTCTCTCGTACATACAAACCTGGTAAAAAGGGTAAGGGTCAGAAGAGTCTTGATTAAAGTGGGAGACCCCCACTATGGTGGGGGTGACTTTTACAAGATCTCATATGTAGATCCTCATCTCAATGACCCAGTATTCCGGACCCTTCTAAGTCACAAAATTCTATCACAAATTAACGAAAGGTTTTACCAACACGGACGGACGGTACACATTTAAAAGGTGTAGGAGAGGTTATGTACTATTACAGTATGAAGAATTAAAAAGGGTTAGTTGTCCATATTTTACCATAGAATACTATATTGAGTTTTAGAGAAAATAATCACTCTAACTCATAGAGAAGTATATAAATAACCGGTAAATACAAAAGAAGACGTGTTACGGATAAATACTGAAAATGGGTAAAAGGATAGCAGGTAAATACATCAACAAATACATAATCATGATTAGAGACACACACATACAGTCCGAAGGGACCATCGAGTCTCCCATTTCTTAGACGGACGTTACGTCCTATGGACCCAAATTAGGGACCCAGTCTTTGTAGGGGACCTACTCCCGTACCGTTGGGTGAGGTCATAAGAACGGACCTCTTAGAGTACCTATCTCCGCGGACCACCCGATGTCCGGTACCCCAGCGTTTCTCAGTCTGTGTTGACTCGTTGACTGTGTGTGTGTATGAACATAATATATGTATGTAGGTGTAGATATACGTATGTATGTGTATATGTGTATATAAGTCAAATATCGAACGAAAAAGTGAAAAACATCTCAGGAAAACTGATTGTTTTCAAGAAGTAAAATTATACCAATCTACACAGACACAAATTAAAGACGAATTATGTAAAACGTAGTATTCAGGAAGGGATAAGGTTTCAGTCTTTTTACTATAATTTATAAATAAAAAATGACGAGATGGTGACTAAGGTGGTATACATAATTAAAAAATTAATAAAAAAATAACACTATTTTATATGTGAATATGTGTTAGAACACCAATGACAACAATTGTTAAAACTCACATGTCAAGTCATCGTAATTCATGTAAGTGTTACATCGGGTAATGGTGATAGGTAAAAGTTTTGACAAGTAGTAGGGTGTGTCTTTGAGTCACGAGTAATTTGTCATATAGGGGAGAGATGGGGTGTCGGGGGCCGTCGGAGAGAAGATGAAAGACAGGGACACTTAAACGGACAAAATCTAGGAGTACATCTACCTTAGTACGTCATAAACGGGAAACACAGACAAAATAAAGTGAGTCGAATTATAAAAATTCTAAGTAGGCATAACATCGTACATAGTCTTAAAGTAAGAGAGAATTCCGACCTATTATAAGATAGTGCATATATGGAACACAACAATTAGGTAAGTAAACAGCTTCCTGTCAACCCAACAAAGGTGCAAAACCGATAACACTTACTACGACGATACCTGTACCCATAATGTCGTAGACAAACTCAGGAACGAAAGTTAAGAAGCCACACATACGGATGTGCACCTTAACAATCTAGTATACCACTAAGATGTAAATTAAAAAACTCCTCGATAAAAGAAAATTTTCAATTTTTAAAACAAAAACACTAAATTCTGGAATTAGGTAGACCTCAACTAAAAGCTCATACCATATTCTACATCCTTAGACTGAAAAAAAAGGTATACCTATCGATAAAAAAAAGAAAGGTCAAAACGTATGATTTATCGGAGAGGAAAGGTGTTGTATCCGGAAAATGAATAGTCAAAATTGTCTCAGTGTTATTGAACCATTCAATTATATAGTATCTGTCAAATTGATAGATTGGTAGAAAGACATAATAAGTCTAACAAAAGTCCAAATTTATTATGATAATACCAATAAAAACGAGAAAGAGAATTTAATAAAATTCTTCTATAAAGACTCTCAACCTAATAAACCGATTTCTAATACTTATAAGAACACAGAGAGAATATGTCGTGATCCAATGGGAGCTATTTTCGCCTTTTCTTTATATGTAACAGTGGTTGTTTATTCTCATAGACAAAGGTAATTGACAGGGTCATGACGTAAGATATTAACAAGAGGAAAAAACTTATATCTTAAAATTTTATTATCATAGGAAAAAAACAACAAACTTGAGGAATTTTTGTACTATAGAAAAAGAAGTTTACAAGAAAATGACAAACATACAGGAGGAAATAAACGACGTTTTATCACTTTTATGACATCTACAAAACAATATATTTAAGTTTCTCTTACTTTATTTTCAAACCAACGGAATTTTAGATATATAGATATACAAGAGAAATCACTGAACAACGAGGTAGTAACCCTTATCTATTTTAAAATTTAAGTCAGGGGATGGTAGGAGTAAGAATACTTTCAATATTTATCTTCAAATAGAAGTTACGTGCCAGAGTGTGAAATCTAAAGATAAGTCACACTTAATTAAAGGTTATCAATTGACACCACTCCTAAACCTACTTTTATACTGTGATCTTATTTTCATATGTATTAGAAACTGAAGGATTCAACGAGACTTATTTAAAAGGGGTAGAACCATTGAAAGAATCCTCATTAGGAACAAAATTTAAAATTTTACAGTATTGGATAAAATCAACGGTAATATACCTAAGAATCGATAATAAAATCTACTTGGTAAATTTGGTACGTCACACTTTAAATGAGAATGATCTGTTACACCTTAAACAGATCGGGTTTCTTATTTACAAATAAAAGGACTAATACTTTATGTACTGACCCTGAAGGGACCACCAGGTCACCAATTCTCAGACGGTCGGTCACGTCCCCTGTGTCCAAGCTAGGGACCAAGTCCTCGTAAGGTGTACGACACCCCTTTGAATCGGGCACGTGACGCTCATGACTCAGTCGCGAGATCTTGGGCGCGTGGTGTTGATCTCTCATCGGGGATGAACGACGTTGATCTCTTTCGGGTGTACGACGTCGTCTCTTCTAGTTCACGTCGGCTTTTATTTTTATTTATTTACTCAAATTCTTTTTCTCTTTATGTACTGATTTTCATGTAATTAAAAGTCTTTTAAATAATTACGACTGTGAATAGTTCATTATAAACAATTGTGAATTACTTACAAAACTTATGTCAAGATTGAAGTACGAAATCAATTAGGACTATGGTAATTAGGAGTTAATTAGGACTATTGTAAGGACACTCAACACTACCGATAATGATATTAACATGGGTAAAATATCTAGATCTTTAAATCCGGATCTTTTATATTCTTGAACGACTTCCATTATGTTGATCATTCATATCGACGATGACGACGACGATTCAACGAAGTCAGCAGAGGCTAAGACACGCTGGGGTATCTGTCCGAGGGGGCAGGGACCCTAAGAGGTCCGTCCTTGTGACCTCACCCAACGGTAAAGGAAGAGGTTACGTACTTTCACTTCAGTGAGTCAGCACAGATTGAGGGTCGCTGGGGTACCTGACATCGGATGGTCCGAGGAGGCAGATACCCTAAGAGGTCCGTTCTCATAACCTCACCCCACGGTAAAGGAAGAGGTTATTCATGTCTCGATAATGAATATTAAGGTGGGGAACTTTTAATAGTCATATTTCTTGAATCCCATACATACAGGTTCGAGGTTCGAAAATTTTACACATGTACACATATATCCATACGTATGTATACCCTACTCCTATTAATAAAAAGAAATGTTCATACCGTATAATATAAGTCGTCAACATTAAACAGTAAAAAAATGAATCGTCACATAGAAACAGTAGAAATATACAGTCATGTATATCGAGAATCGAGAAAAAAAGGGAGTGCAAAAAATCACCGACGTGTCAAAAACAAAAAGAGACACGACCCAGAAGTAACGACGCACCCGAAAGAGATCAAAGTCGTCCACCCCCGATGAGAAACAACACCACACACCCGAAGAGTGACGACACTGAAGAGAACAACGTCTCGTGTCCGAGATCCCGGACCCCCCGAAGTCATAAACGCCGTGTGTCCGAGTGATCAACACTGTAGATCCGAATTGACGAGGGGTCTTACACCCTAGAAGGGCCTGGTCCCTAACTTGGGTACAGGGGGAAGTCACCGACCGAAGGGTCCACCGCGATCACCCTTTCTTGGGCCAACGATTACGTCCTCTGTATTACTCTGTAGTCAAACTAGGGACCCAACCTTTCTAGGGGACCTGCTCCCGTACCGTTGGGTGAGGTCATAAGAACGGACCTCTTAGAGTACCTGTCTCCTCGGACCACCTGATGTCAGGTACCCCAGTGTTCCTCAGTCCGTACTGACTTCACTGGATCGTCGTGGCGAACGCAACAGTCCGTCTAAGAATTGGTGACCCTTGTGGTCTCTTCAGGGAATGTTTTTTACAAGGACAACAACTATATGGTTCGTCTTTTTTACTTCAAATAAGATAAAAAAACACAACAATATTTCCGAAGTCGCTTGTAGCAAAATGTAAATAAAAACATATAAACCAGTTAATAAAGGAGTCCTATTTAAATCCATTCGTCTATAAATACCAGTTT
This sequence comes from Capra ibex, assembly GCA_006410555.1. Taxonomy (NCBI): domain Eukaryota; kingdom Metazoa; phylum Chordata; class Mammalia; order Artiodactyla; family Bovidae; genus Capra; species Capra ibex. Next base: position 29,184,782 of record SJYO01014747.1, read on the forward strand.
TACATCCATGTAAATTTTAAACTATTTATAACGGTTTATCAGGAGATTTTGGAATCAAGTCTAAATATGAGGCTAGTTGTAGGAACAAACGATCTAAGAGTAGTAGTAAATAATAAACCTAAAATTAGTATAAGTACAGAAATAAACCATAAATAAATAATGACTACTTGAAATTGAATAAAAGTGCAAATTGTAGTCATAAAGAAATTTTTAAAAAAAGACGAATATATAAGATGGGTAAAAAGACAACTTCACAAACAGAGTAACTAAACGTTTTAAACAATAATTCTTATAATCCTTGTAATAATTCATACACAATGGTCGTAAAAACGTCAAATATTAAATGAGTTGTATTGCTACAGAACAGTATCATGATACAAAAGAGTTAAAAAGTAATATCAAAATTATATGGTATAATGTATAAAATGTAAATTATTATACGTATCATATATTATAATACCTGTTTTATTAAACAAAAATTTATCGACAGAACCACTATAAACAATTGATTATGTGAAAGAAGGGATGAATGAAACCCATTGCGGAAATAAAATATGATTTAAAGGTATACCATTCACACAGATAAAGACCTGAAGAACAAGATAACTAGATCCGTAGGTCTGGTTGTATGAGTGAAAAATTTAAATAACATCGGAATATTACTTCAAATTGTAAAATATCCTATTCGAAGGGACATAAGAAAATAAAGATTTTTAACAAAACTGACAAAAATGTAAAAATAAGAAAATGTACGTGAAAACACACGAAAATAAATTTAAAAATGACCATATATTGTCCGTAAGATTTTTGTTTGAAATATGGAAAAAAAATTTAATATTTTTGTTTGTTTTTTTGATTAGGTTCCTTTTCAGAGGTTGGGGAGGAAGTATGTCGGGTCACGGTAAGGTGTCTCCATTAGTGAAAAAGTTTTAATATTTAGACAACTCTTTTACGAAAATTTTTTAGTACTAGAAAACTAATCTACTTGTAATCTCAGTAAGTCAGTTCAAGACCATCTATTCTGTGAAACCCTAAATTAAACCTATATTACTTAATTAAATTCCTCTTAACTGAAATGTCGGAGTAGAAATGGACAGGTCCTTACGAAACAAAATACCTAAAAAATTTCAGAAAACAATACAGAAAGTTATTTTAAATTTTTGATACACAGAATGTACAAAGAAAACTACATATAAGAATCCGATTTTTTACATGTATATATATATACATATTTGTATCATTTGAGGTCCCTATTTAGTAGAGAAAACATTCTGGTAATAGTATGTCCCTCTCTCTACCACGAAAACATATATTCATGATAATATTTGATCTCCGAAAAATGGTAATATGAAAATACAACTAATAATAAATATCCCACCGACTAAAAGAGTATAAATAGAAAGTATAAAATTTTACGATAATGTCATGAAATTTTATGATAATATATCGACCCTTATTAAAGAAGGGTCATCTTCCTGTCATAATGAGTAATAGGGACGGATACTCGTCCTGACCTCACAACTCTTTGAAATACTTTGTTTCTCGACACCGAATTTTTCTTTATTAAAAATTAAGAATACGGAACACGTCTAGTCCCACAGAGGAAAGAAAATCTGGATTAAACAGGAGTACGGGTCCACTAGTATAACTAACTGACTTACTTACTTATATATTTATCTACTTCTCTACTCATCTTTTACTAATATTTGTGTGTCTATAGTTAATTTCCTTTCTAATACTCTTTACAAAGTACAAGTAAAATAAACACTAGATTAACAAGGAATTTCAAAATTATTAATCTTACATTCCTACGTATGTACATACGACTGTTCTTTTCAGTCTCATCAAAACTAGATATTTCGAATATACCTGTTCTTGTATTATAATGATAAAAAAATAAAATAAACAAGTGTTTATTCTCAAAAAAACTTTTACACCACAACATGACTGTTATTTTTAGTATCTCTTGAGTGAACTAGTTCCCTTATATTAGTGTCTTTTTTTTTCCATTCCTCTATGAGTAGACAAAGGAAACTCTAAGGAGAAAGTCTAGACGTCCCTCTGAACTCTTAGAAATCCCATACAGAATGAATGATTGCATTGGTTTTCAAGACTTCAGCAAGAGACCACAATTCACCTAGGTCTAGTTTATTGAGTTTCGGGTACGTAAAGTTACACACCTAAGGTCGTATGAGTGGATATTAGGAATCCACAGGGTCCGACTTGAAAACGGGGACAGATACAGAGGTATTATACTAACGAAACTTGCCATTTAGTCGAAAATTAAAGAAAAAAATTCGAAATAACTTGACATCAACTAAATATTACGACACAATCAAAGTCCACATGTCGTTTCACTTAGTCAACGTACAAAATATATATCATAACACAAATACAGTTAGGGTTAGAGGGTTAAATAGGGAGGGGGTGGGAATAGGGGATCATTGTCATTCAAACAAAAGATGTAGGTACCGAGATGAAGACAAAACACTTATTCAAGTAAACATGGGAAAAAAAGAAAAATTCTAAGGTGTATATTCACTATCTAAACGGAAACACAGACTGAAGTGAGTCATACTCTTAGAGAACCAGGTAGGTACAACGACGTTTACCACAATAAAACAAGAAAAATTACCGGCTCATTATAAGGTAACATATGTACATGGTGTAGAAATAGGTAAGGAGACCACTACCTGAAAATCCAACGAAAGTAAAGAAAGAAAAATTGATGAAAAAGAGATCGGTGATTCACTTTAGACTTAATCCGACATCTGAGGGGGACGACCCATTCTTACCACTTTTCTCGTCTTTTGGATTTAAAACCTAAATTTGTTAGTTTCGAGGGTGATCCGTGACAACTTCACGGGACTAACCACATAAATTTAGGAACATACACAAGAGGTGTCCCGAAGGGACCACCGAGTCTACCATTTCTTAGACGGACGTTACGTCCTCTGGGCCTACACTAGGCACCCAGTCCTTCTAGGGGACCTCTTCCCTTACCGTTGGGTGAGGTCATAAAAACGACTCTCTTAAGATACCTGTCTCCTCGGACCGTCCGACGTCAGGTATCCCAGTGTTTCTCAGTCTGTGTTGACTCACTGATTGTGTGTACACAAGAGGTGTCCCTCGAAAAGGTCGAGCAAACTTCTTTCACGACTAACACCCTCGTGGGTATACCAAGGCTCACGGGATAAGGTAATAGTCGGAGGAAGACTTCCTATTTCAAGCCCTCTCCCATTCCGTTCGATTGAAATAATAAACCTCCACCCTATCCATGTCAAGGCAGAGACGACAACTTTGAACAGTCAATTAAGAGACGGAAGTTTTCGGAAGGACTGAACAGAGAGAAGGACGAAGACAATCACACAAGTGAATGTAAAAGACGAAATAAGAAATGAGTCGAGTCATGTTCGAAGGAAAAACTGACATGATGTTCAAGGAACTTCAAACTTGGACCTTTATTAAACCCGTGAAGGGGAGATATATCATGGAACGTACGTCGATTATAGCTTCTTTACACAGGGTACTCATTGAATCTCTATCGATGGTGAAGGGTTTAAATCTAAACATGTCGAAGATTATATTAATGGAGTCAACTCGACCATAAACTAAAACAAGTTGACCTTCATAGTGAGTCAGGGAAACTGGTGGTCCCACCATTTCCTCTTAGAGTCTGTGAAAAAATGAGGACCGTAAAAGAGAATTTTGTCGAACAACGAAGGATTGAAGTTTTCACAGCAGATTGTAGTAGAATTAAGATAATAGTAAGGGGCTTATAAGGTACTGTGTTTCTAATACCAAAATCAGTAAGTGAGTAAGTAAAGAGTGGGAATTCTCTTTCCCATATCCTTTGTAACTATATGATCTTATTCTATTATTACATTTTATAATGGTCTCCTAAAAAAATTTTATACTCTAATATACTTATGATTGTTATGTCTAGAAACAACGACTCCGTGGAACCCAACCTCCCTTTTTTGATTTCTGTAAAGCAAAACATCTTCCAATCCCTGAATCACTGGGGTCTCATCCTCTCCATGAGAGGGTCCACTGAGAAACTCTCCTGAGGAACCCACTCAAGAATTGTGAACGTAAAATATGTTCACATATGTGTACGTACATGTTCGAGTTTTATATAACTCGTGGAAATGTCAGGTCCAAGACTCAGAACCCTTAATTTTGAACTCACGGTATCGGGAATGAAGACACCTCGAGTACCAACACTTTCCCCTCTTCTGTACAAGTCTCCTGACACCGAGTTGCCCTTGTGTCTCCTCTTATAAAGGAGTCTGTCAGTTCCTTCCGAAGTGTTTTCTCAACTCGGTATCGACCAGGAACTTCTCCGGTATCTCTTTTTCTGCCGTAAGGTCCTTCTTCGTCGTCGTTTGTTCCGTTTGTAGGGTAAGGTGTGTCTAAAGTTTTCCTTGGTCGATCCGATTAAACCAGGTTATACCGACACAGGTGATACCGTCGTTTCTCTCCTTAACTCATAATATCAATGAAGGGATCGTAAAAAGGACCCGAAGGGACGGAGACCCACCGACCAAAACAGAACGAAAGTAAATCTTTAGATAAAAACTCTTGTAGGTATGGTTCGATACTCATTTCCTGTTCGATTGTCTGAATCTTAACCAATGGAATCATACCCCAACTGTTTTGTTGGTGAAAGGTACGTAAGAATCATCAGTTTTTCCGGTCCTGGGCACACTCTACCTTGACCTTTCGGAACATATATCATATTTCGGAACCAAGAGATATGGATGGAAATACAAATACTGTCCCGGGGATTAAGGTCCTTACTCAAACGATATGTAACACCTTTTAGTTTGGAAAGGACCCTTTAAGGATCCTAAAGTTACAATTTGTCTACTTTACCGTAAATGCAGAAAAGATTCATATGGTGCACAAAGTTCGGCTAGAGTAGAGTAAGAGACTTCATGAAACCAAGAAATGCAAGTGACAGACATACGGGGAGGGAAGGGTGTCTGAGTGCATCAAGAGAGAATGAAAGGTCTAAGTCTATAACTTCTGCAGACTTCAGTGGGTCGTGGACGGGTCTCTCACGGAGGGCCTTTTGGACCCACCTATACAGTTTTAACTGGAGCGGTGAACCTTAAAGGTCAAAGATAGGGTCTACTTACCGGTGGGTCTAGGGAAGCTACTCTAGTAGGACAAGAGGGAGGGAGGTCGGAATCTGACCCTGAGTCACGTACAGGGTCTGGGGGTTCGGTACTGGTAGGTCCTCAACTACCTGATACAATCGTGGTCCGTCTTCGCCCCCTATATGCTCCTCATACTTCTGTAGGCAGCACTCTTGGGTCAACCATGAAAGGTGACAAGGTACATTCATCCCTTCCAAGGTCACTAGTGAAAGGTTCTATGAACACTGTGCACAACCATGTGGAAGGTGTGGAATGTAGGAATCCTCTCCGAGAAGGAATCCAATTCCTCGTGGTGAAAGTGAATCTAGTACCAAAGAGAGTAGGTCTCTCTCCGTGGTCAACCGCGAACAACGGTTATCGTATACGACACTTCAAAGACTTCCAGAAACCATTGTTATCTCTTTGACATGATTTCCTACGTAAAAAAACTACACAAGGACTATACGTTCACGAAAATCCCCCTTTTTTTTTTTTTCATCTCCGGGTTTTACATCCGACAACTAAGAACAAGATTCACACTAGAGTAGGAACGAAAACCCGTCGAAGACGGATCTCGCAAATATCACAATGTAATGAAAGACTCCTCCGTATGACGAGGTAAAATTTATTGGGTGTCAGTCATTCTCTCCTCAACGGAGAATCCTTAAATCGGACACCCTAAAAGGAAGATGGATTTAAGATATTGACCAAACATTGATGAACTATTGATAACAACCGTCATCTCGTGACTAGTAAAGAGAATGACGACGACAGTAAATAGAATTGTACAAAAGTAACTGACGTCGTTTTTGAAGAAAAGGAGGTTCAAAACTCTAGACAAACAACTTTTAATTCCTTCGACAGAAGTCACCCAGAGTCCGAGTTCATGGTCGAATCGGTTTTTATAGGAGAAACTAAATGGGTTCAATAAAGGGATGAAATATGGAGTCAAAAGGACAAACATTATAAAATACAATCTGAGCGACTATAGGTGACTAATAAAATATCGAATTTACAAAATCCTTAGACACTCATGGAGAGAGGGGAACATTAAGGGGAGGTCGAATCAGTCACATGACATTTTTTCCATACGTTTCTCACTCCTTTCTTTCTCTTCCTTTTTCTTTCTCTTATTATTGTTCAATCCTTTGTCTATTCCTTCCATTCTCTCCTCTTCGTTAATTCTTTTTTTTTAGTCATTTTGTTCTTAGGTTTCTTTTTATTCCTTTTTTTTCTCGTTCTTTCGTCTCGTACATAGTGTACCCCTCTCACAAGAAGGGGTGGTCAAGATCTGGGGATATACACAGGTCAGGAAAAGGGTCGGTCTCGTCTCCCACGTGGGAACAAGACCCTTAGGGACTGGAACGAGACCACGAAGACGACTCCCCAGGAATTCCACAGTAAAGATGGTACCAAGGGGAAGTAGTGTAATTTTTTCATACAAACCTAATAGGAGAAACGTAGTAGGTTCAGTCGATAGTACAATATTAGTCTCTTATATAGGGTTAGAATACCTTCCTAAGGGTCAGGACGGAGAAATAAATAACTTACTTACTTTTGTAGGATGAAGTCCTCGATCTTTGGTCTTAGGAGTTGTAGAAGTCCGGACACAGAGTGTGAGTCAAGGACATCTTGATGAATGTGTCTTGTTTGACAAAAGGAACCTTAAGATCAAATTCTTCATCCATAAGTGACGCCAGGTCCTACGGGTACCTGATACTCTGAAATGGAAAAAAGGGGAGATGTAGCAAGAAAGTTTCCTAAAAAAAATTATTTATTTTTAAATTAAAAATAATACTCTTTTAACATCTAAGTTTCTAGTACATATGGGAAAGGTGTCGATAGGGTACCATTGTAGAAGGTTTTCGAAACATGTCATAGTGTTGACCCTATAACTATTCATTCAATTCACTTTCAACGAGTCAGCACAGAACTGAGAAACGCTGGGGTACCTAATATGTCAGGCACCTTAAGAGGTCCGGTCTTATGACCTCACCCATCGACAAGGGAAGAGGTCCTCTAGAAGGGTTGGGTCCCTAGCTTGGGTCCAGAGAGTGTAACGTCCAGGTGGTTAGAATAAGTCTAAAGGGGTCAAAAACAAACACACAAACACATAAATCAAGAAACGTTAAAAATAGTGAGTCCATCCAAACACATATGTTTTGGTGTCAGTTCTATGTCTTAAGGTATTGGTGTATGGAGAGGTAAGATAGGGAGGGGTAGGGACTGGGGACATTGATGATTAGTTAAAAGGTAATGATATTAAAACAGTAAAGTTCTTACAATGATATATCTACCTTAGTATGACACATATCTGAAACCCCTAACGGAAAAAAATGAGTCATATTAAGAGACCTCAAAGTGGGTTCAAAAATAAACATAGTTCAAACAAGGAAAAATAACGACTTATTATAAGATACTATACTAACTTGGTGTCACATTTGACAATTGGTTAATTGGTGAACAACTTCCTGTAGACCCAACAAAGGTCAAAGATCGCTAATACTCATTTCAACGACACTTGTAAGTACAGATCCAAAACACATTTTTATTCAAAGACAAAGAGACCCTCTTTACCGATTCCCACCTTAACGATCCAATATACAATTGATTCACAAATCAAAATACTTTTTGATAGGTCGATAAAGGATCTCACCGATATAAGAAGACGTAAGGGGGGTCGTTATACACTTACCCGACAAAGAAAAAAACTTTATACACAATAAAGAAATAGACTGAGACGACCCAGAGACTGGAAGTGACACCGTATACCCTAAGAATCGACGTCGGGGTCCCTGGTTTGGACCCGGGGGACGTGACCCTCGTGCCCCAGAATCGGTGACCTGAGGGTCCCTTCAGGGTCTTACAGGCAAAAGAAACGTAGGAGGGGTCACAAGTCACAACAGTGAAAAAAAAAAAAAAAACCGACAAGACTATCCATACATTACTATGGGGATTCAATTTTAATTTTAACACCAGAATTAAATGTAAAAAGATGATCGATTACAATAACTTGTAAAAAAGTACTTGAAAAAACGGTAGACATATAGGAGAAACATTTTTACACAAAACGGGTAAAAGGTAAACCTAAAAAAAAAATTTGTGAACTATGAACTCTCAAGAAATACAAGATGCATGAGCAAGAAACAACCTACGTATCAAACTTTTATAAAAGAAGATCAGACATCGAAAAGAAAGAAAAAAAGAAAAGACCAAGAGAACACTTCGTCTTCAAATAAAACTACTTCAAGAAATTAGTAAAAAAGGAGATATCCAGTATGAGAACTACAGTTCGGATTCTTGTGTAACGAAGCGGAATTTTAGGTTTCTAAAAAGATGAAAAAAGGGATTTTAAACATATCAAATACAAAATGTAAATTAAATTTAGACACTAGGTAAAACTTAATTAAAAAACACATTCCAAATCAAACCACAAGTCTAAAAAAGGGATATCCATAGATTAACCAGGTTGTGGTAACCAGCCTTTCTCATAAGGAAAAAGACAGCTTAACAAGAACTTTGAAACATTTTATAGTCGACCCAAATAAACACACCCTTCTACGGGGATTCTCATATTGCACCGATTGTTGATAAAGAATCGGTGGTTCTTAATTATTGACCGTCAAAAATCATAAAACAACATAAACGAAGTAGAAAAATATATTTTCTTTCTCAATTAACATTTCATCTTTAGGGAAGATTGACAGTGGTAGTTAAGAGTGAAGAGTCTTCGTCAGTGATCATACTTACACCATACAAAGGAAGGTCTAGTAATACAAATATGAGAATGTATATGTAAGTATACGTATTTATTATATCTCATAATGAAATACACCCACCAGAAACATTTAAAAAAAAAACGAAAATTAGTTATATATGCGTCTACTAAAAAAGTCTTCGTTTATTATGGTTTCTTTTTTTCATTACTTACCGTTTATCGTCAGAGGGAGGAATGGGAGTCAAGGTGAGGGCAACAGTAGGTAAAAGTTGAGAATGTCAACACAGAAATAAAGTCAAACAAAGTAGAGAAAGTCCAGAGGTCCTTTGGATCTCTTCTTGGCGATACCCCTACATGGGACGGACCTGGTTTGATCTCACTTCGACTGCTTTGCTTCGCCGGTGTGAGTCCATCTTTCTATTTACAGAAAGTCTTCGTGATCCCCTTTGCATTCGGAGAAGGTTTCACTTCGAATGATTATGACATCATCTTTCTTGTACTTGAGATTCGGTCTCTCCCTTCCAAACTCAAAATCTGATGTATGATCAGACAATGGTATACTTTCAGGAAAATACGGGTAGAGTGTCATGATTCACCTTTAATTTACTTTATGAAATGTATGTACGACTATAGGGTTTCAGACCATATAATGACATCCATGAGTTATTTAATATAGAGGAAAATGAGAAATCAATATTTCAGGATCTGTACAGTAGATGGAGTGACCACACTCCCATATATAATGTTATGGTCCCCTGAGTAATATTCACTGGAGACTAAAAAGGCAGATCTTCTAGACTGTTTTTAAAATCTGTTTATCACATGCGTACCCGAAGGGACCACCGAGTCTACCATTTCTTAGACGAATGTTACACCCTCTGGACACAAACTAGGGACCCAACCCTTCTAGGGGACCTCCTCCTGTACCGTTGGGTGAAGTCATAACAACGGACCTCTTAGGGATACCTGTCTCCTCGGCCACCCGATGTCAAGTACCCCAGCGTTTCTCAACCTGTACTGACTCACTGATTCGTGTTTTCTCTACTTAACCAGTTTACGGGTTTAATAAATCTTAACTAAGTTAGTATAGACACGTATAATTTTTAGTGTATATAAATCATCCCTATAAATCACCTTTACAATAAGTCTGAGAAGTGTATGTAGAAATTGTAGGCAAAGAAAAACAGGAATAAACTCGACGAAAAACTCAGTCAGATTGTCAATAGGTCTTGTGGAAAAATAAAGGAAAAAATTCATATAACAGTGACCTTTTAAATAGGATTTAGTCTTTTTTAGATATTATAATCGTATCAAAAAAGAAAAGAAAGTAGGACATAGAGTACGTAGGAGATATCGTATTAGTAAATAAATGAATAAAAATTTCAGGAGAAAGCATACTGAACTAATGTCACTGTAGGTTTTGAATCTTAAAACTCCAGTCGTTAATTTATCCACAATATAAAGAAGAAAAAAGGAAGACTATGTTGTCAAGACAGACCACTGGAAATATGTGTAGTTTTTTGTCGTAACTAACTCCAAGGGCAAGTGTCGTTTCCTCAAATTTATCACGGGGAATTGCAGTGTGCGTCATATACCTGAACAATATAGGAAGGAGAAAAAAGACCTCCTATTAAGAATCCTTTTAGTAACGAAATATAAACCCGTATATACTATATACTCAGTCCTGGCACCCTAGTACCAAAATTAGAGAAACTGGGATGACAAAGTTAAGTATTTGACTTAAGTATTGGGACAGATCCTAGGAATGTCTCCCAAAAAGACGTCACCATAATCGACTCTCAGACGGACTAACTTCTGTTTAAGTAGTCATAATGACTCAAAACAGAATCAACTTAACTCCGAGATCTCAGTCTCTATAGACTTACATAGACAGAACAACTGACGAGACAGAGGTTCTGGATCTTGTCACGGACAGTACATAGTCTGTAAGTCATATAATAAACACTCACTCACTCACTTGGGGTCACATGGTCCTCTGATAAGATCAGTAGCACATTAATAAGACTTCTAGTAGTGAACTCAATCATGAGGGAGAGGTGTAATGTTTATAACCATCTCCGAGAAAAGGTGTCATTCACCTCCTAAGTTCAAACAATCACTTAACAAATCGTCTAAATATATATGGACCTGAATATAATATAATATAAAGACAACTTGGACCGGGTATTGTCTTACACACACGACGAAACCAAGAAGGACGACAAAGACAAACGGGGGTTTAGACGTGAAATAGAGACTCCAGTAAAAGTCAAAAATCATAGATTACTAAGAAGACTTTAACGACCAAAATTAAGAGTCACGAGAGTCTCTGTTCCTACGATTTTTGACCATAGGAATCAATATTTCTTTATTCAGAGGAAATTTCTTCATGGTAAAGAAAAGTTTCGTACTTCCATTGAGGTTCGCATTGTCGAATATATAATGAATATGTTACCACAACTAACTGTACATGGTCGATTTAGTAAACACGAAAAGATACGGAAGAGTGCACCCGGGAAATCCCAGGGTAGACTCACACGGTCCGTCTTGTCTCCTACCCGAAACCGACTGACACCCACTCCGGACCTAATTCTTCGGACCAACCTCACTCACTCTGAAAATCGAACGACCCAAGTGACGTGTACAAGGTAATCGAATCACTTCCACAGGTTTACTCCCATCTCGTGATCATAATGATCATACTCCAGTGATGGTCAACGACACCCTCTTCTTTTCTCGTCCTTTGAGCTGATTTATTAGTCACCCTCCTATTCAACCATCTGACTGATAGATTACCTGTAAGTAGGTTTATTGTACCCAAACTGGTACTCTACCTCTACAAAAGAAAAACACCGACTCGGTACGTCGAACGTACTAGAATCAAGGGAGTAGTCCCTAACTTGGGCCGAGTGTAGTCACTTTCGGGATCCAGGATTAGTGACCTGGCGGGTCCTTAAGGAGTCTCAACAAAAGACTCCCACCGACACCCGTATGACTGTCAAGTCTGACAGGAGGTTCACAACCTTGGTCGCCGCTTTCCCGACTACCCCAGAAAGACTAGAGAGATCTAACCTTACCTCATACTCAAAAGGGATCAAAGGACAACTTTGTAGAAATGAAAACGGGACATTAGGAAGGACAGGAGATTATAGGTAGGTAGGATCGACGATCCACAAGAGTTGATCAATGTAACACTGAACTCCGACATCGACGTAGACAAACCGAAAAAAATAGTCGAACCTGATTTATCACAACTGTCTCTATAACACTCCTCCATCTTATTTTCGTTATTTTTAAATTCGGATAAATTAAAGGGACTACCGATTACTATATTTATCTCCTGTAACCCTTTACCCTCTTCCGGGCGTCTTCTCTCACGTAGGACTCGACAAGTAACTCTGAGAAGACTTCCACACACCGAAAACGAAACACAATTAAATCCGTCATTGTCTCGGACCCACAAACCGGGTACGACAACTACCAGGATCCACACTCCATATTGAAAGAAGGAAGAGGTCAGTGTGAAACGGAAAACACACAGTGGTGCACCTGTCCTACAAGGACGAGTCCAACGAACCGAACGGAGGGAAGACCCAAACCAAGACTCGACGTCACGACATCAGGATTCCCTGAAAAAAAAAATTATCGTCAAAATAACTCTATGTGTGTGGTATGCCAACTGAGAAGAATTCACATGTTCAGTAACCAAAAATTATATAAGAGTCTCAACACGTTGACAGTGGTGTTAGTTGAAATCTTGTAAAAGTAGTGGATTTTTTCTTTGAGTGGAACCATCAGTGAGGGGTAAAGAGGGTTCGTGTAGATGACAAACACATGAGAAAAACGGAAAACACCTGTAGAGTGTATCTCAGTATGTTATGCACTGGGAAATACAGACCAAAGAGAGTGAATCGTGCAAAAGTTCCAAGTAAGTATAACATCATACATAGTCATAAAGAAAAAATAACGACTTATTATAAGGTAACACACACACACACATGTGTGTAAAAATTTTTATAAATGAATAAGTAAACAAATAAAAACCAACACGACCCAGGAACAACGACATGAACCCGAAAGAGATCAAAGTCGTTCGTCTCCGACGAGAGATCAACGTCACGTGTCCGAAGAGCAACGTCATCAAAGAGAACAACACCTCGTACCCGAGTCACCAACACCGTGTACCCGAATCAACAGGGTACCGTACACCCTCGAAAGGTCTGGTCCTTAGTTTGGGTACCAGGGGATGTAACCGTCCACTTAAGAATTGGTGACCTGGTGGTCCCTTTAGGGATGTGGCGTAAAATAAATAGGTAAGGTGATCGACTATTTGTTAACTCAACAAAGACAAAAAACCGATGATACTTACTACGACGATACTTATAAACATATACTCAAAAAGATACATCTAGATACAAAAGTAAAGGGATCCCTAATCTTAAAGGTCCAGTATACCATCGAGTCATAAATTGGAAAACTCCTTTACAGTCTGACAAAAGATTTCACTGACGTGGTAAAATATAATGGTGATCACTACATACTCCTAAGGTCAGAAGAGTGTAAAAACGGTTATAAGTAATAATAGAAAATGGACATCGGTAAGATCACCCACACTTCACAATAGAGTAACACCTAAACTAAACGTAAAGAGAGTACTGATTACTACAACTCGTTGAAAAGTCCATGTGTAACAGGTAAACATATAAGAGAACCTCTTTACCGATAAGACTAAGAAACGGGTAAAATTTTAACTCAACAGAAAAATGACAAATAAACACTCTTAAGAAATATATCAAATCGATGTTTAGGGAATATTTTACACATGTAAGACACCCAACAAAAAAGTGAAAGAACTACCATAGGAAACTTCGTGTTTTCAAAAGATAAAATGACATCAAGCTAAATAGACAAAAACAGAAAACAACGAACACAAAAACTACAGTATAGATTCCTCCGAAACGGATTGGGTTCCAGTGTTTGTAAATAATGATACAAAAGAAGATTCCTAAAATATCAAAATCGAGAATGTAATCCAGACGTTAGGTAAACCTCAATCCAAAAAAAACAAAAAAAAAAAGCCGGCACGACACACCGGACGTCTTGGAATTAAGGAACTGGTCCCTGACTTGGTTCGGGTGTCGTTACTTTCGAGTCTCAAGATTGGCGACCTGACGGTCCCTTAAGGGACCTCAATCCAAAAACACATACTACATTCTCCCATCCGAACTAAAAAGACGTACACCTATAGGTCAACAACGTAATTGTAAACACGTCCACTCCAAAATTTAACCAGGAAAGTGAAGAAGTGACGGACTGTTCTTCTCTTTTAGGTATGGAACTCAAAGTAAATGGATCATGTAGTAAAAGCATGGGTTAACCATATAAGGTGTGTTGACGTTACTATAAAGGAAAAATAGTAATCTGTCTAATGTAGTTACGGTCAAAGTACCTACCGATGTTCGTCTTCTTACGAATGTAACCATGTGTTCCATTCAATCAGACGGTAAGTGTTTGACTAAAACATAGTAGACGGACACTAACAAACGTGGTCCCCTATCGCATTAAAAATTTCCTTTACCATTGAACTCCACTATAACGTCGGGAATCTAGAACACTTTCACTTTCAGTGAGTCAGCACAGGCTGAGAAACGTCGGGGTACCTTAAGAGATCCGGTCTTATGACCTCACCCATCGGAAAGGGAAGAGATCTAGAACCAGAAAGTATTTCTAACTCCCAAGATCTTCTTCCGTCTACTCTCTACATCTCACAGAGATAGTTTACACGGATCTTCGAGTGACGTATTTGATCTCTAAACTTACGTGTTGTAATGTTCAAAAACCTAACTCAGAATCACAACGTCTGTCGCCAAACCTGTAGTCTTAACTGACCGATCACTCTAACAGAAATACAGCTCATCCTGTATTTCCTTACCGTCACCTGAAGGGTCTCTAACTTAAGTCGGACACTTACCCACAACGACCGAACTCTCTGAAAACGACCAGACACATGGTAATGTCTCATGTGGTCGCCGGAGATTGCACCTATCAGAAACGATTCAGACTGTCACTTCATAACCCGAGATCCTCCTAAAGTCTACCTCAAAGATAATTACGAGAACACCCGGGATCATGACGATTACTGAACAAGAGACGGTAGAGTTCTTATGGACCAAAGGAAGTTTCTCCCACCATTCTTTAGTATTGTATCCTCCTATTCTCTCCGGTAGTATACCCAAATTCCCGGAAACTGGTAACACCCCATACCGGTCGTTCTCTAGAGCGACCATGGAGGAATTGGTTCACTAGTGTGAATCATAGTGGTTATTACCTCTTTGTCTATATACGGAGGATAAGACTATGTTACTCTTGATGTGTTCCATTGGAAACAACATACAACGGTCAAAAATTCACTTAGTTAGCCTAACACTCTTTGTTTGGACTCTTTAGGTCTAACACCTTGTACGACCTCTTAACCGAATCTAAGAAAGTTCAATTACGGTACCCCTTTTTTTCCCCCTCCCCTCCCTAATTTCCTCTGATTTCTCTGTAACTATTGACTTCCGTTACACAGTAGGTATTGAGTTAAACCTTTTTATAAAAATTCCTGTTTTATAACCGTGTCAACCTCTGACACATAATCTCCCATAATAACATAATTACACATTAACGACGTCACACTATTACTATAACAAGATACCTCTTACAAGAAGATTTATACACAAGTCCATAAATCCTCACTTTACAGTATTACAGACTTTGTATAAAAATTTATCATTTTTTCTTTTATACACAACACATATATATCTCTTCCGAAACATTTTATTATCGATTTTTACTATCGGAACTTCGGTTTCATACGTATGTAACACGACACCCAAAAAGAAAGAAAAAAAAAAATGAAAGACATCCAAAGTTTAAAAAGTTTTATCTTTAACTCCCTCTTATTTTTCCTTTTCCCGGAAACCTAAATACCATGTAACAATTAACCAGACTACCAGTGTCCGAATAAAAGGGAATCCCCCCTGATGATGGAGGTCTTTCGCAGGAAATTCTGGAATCCTTCTTTATTCTCTTGATAGTCCTTTCTAAAGACCGTCCATTTCTTATCCTACACTAGACGGACTCTCATTCCTCTACAGAAACAACTCCTCCTACAGACACCGTACCCACCCGAAGACCTCCCATTTCTAACCGAGATCCCCAGAGTCTCACGAGGAAAGAGACCAAGTCTACTGTTTACGTGGAGGATCTCAACAATCAATACGTCCTTAACCTAGGAAATCCAACCGAGACTTCCGGGACAGACCCTCTCCTTTGAGTAGGTCTTCATACTCTCTCTAAAGAACTCAATTTGTGACTAGTGAATCTTCCGTAGTCGTGACAATCCTGACCTTTTAGCCAACCAAACTATATAGACCAATTGGAAGAACCGATATAAGACATAAGACTAAAAAAAAAGTATTATCAAGATGACAATAAATACTTTCATAGATAAAATTTATATAATCTATATATTAACGGTAGATTAATAATATCTCTGAGACGTTCCTTCCAAATATTTAGGTACTTGTTTGACTTCGAGTTTTTCCAATTCACTGGAACCTAGTGTGTCGATCATTCACCGTCTCGGTCCTAAACTCGTGTACAGACGAACTAAGTTTGTCTGTTCGGTCCAATCACCTAACAAAGTGGGTGCAGACGTATTTGACGACTGAAACAAAGAAGTCTCTGTAGATGACAATTTCTTAGATTAGACCCCTTCGTATTGAAAGGGAAGATTTAGAGAGAGAATACGAAGACTCCTTTAATACTGGGAAGAGACAGGTCGGACTCAGAACTCACCATAACAGTCCGCGAGACACACCGTTGTGGTCGAAACGGTCACCAAACTTACACCTTTTATTTCAGATACTCTCGATGACACTACGTCTTGTCACTCCACACTTGTTCCGATTCTCAGTCTCCATCCCTTTCCGACAAAAATAATAGAAGAACTGTACGTACGATATCATTACGGTACAGGTAACACCTTTTCCTTCTACTTTTAGTGAGTATTGGGACTCTGAGTCTCTTTCACGACCGTAAAACGTCGTAGAGGAAGATTTGGAGTAAGACACGTATGTTTATCTACACCTGTATATTTTATGGATTGTTTTGTCCGCAAAAGATATGTAATGAAGAAAAAAGAAAACTACCAATAGAACACTTATGGAAAGGTATCGTTTTTATGTCTACCATGTCATAGTGGAAATACCTGACGATTTTAAATCCCATACGGTATTAAATTGAGAATAATTTGTAAATCGAATAAAAGTTCTGAAGTGTACGAAGACCGTCACAGGGGAAGACGTGTCTCCTTTAAGATCATAGTATTTTACAATCACGAAGGATTGTCTGAAATCGTTTTTACCGTCACTTTAATCGTCTGAAGGTCCTGGTTTAGTTGGGTACCGTGACGGGACGAAGGGGCTTTCACTTCCGTCTTTTCCGTGACCTTTTCATATTCCTTAATAGGACTCGGTAATGAGTGAACTAACTTTCCCTCAATAACCGACTGTTCGTAGAAGTTTCAAGGACGACTCACGGGTCGGGACATGTCCAAGACTGAGATTTTCCCCTTCACTACTGTGTCGGGAACGGGAGTCGTGGTGCAAACCGACTCTATACTAACGAAGAGAGTTTCATTTTACGGACTACACTCTGGTACATGTAGTTTACCAATTCGACAAAACTAGGTCGACACGGTAGCTCTTGACTCTCCTCTCCCTCGGGATGTTTCTTACACCACAATTTTCTTGCTAAATCCCCTCTTCGTCATGAACTTACCTCTTCCTACACCGTTGGGTGAGGTCATAAGAACGGACCTCTTAGGGTACCTGTCTCCTCGGACCGCGTGATGTCAGGTATCCCAGTCTGTCTCAGTCTATACTGACTTCGCTGAATCGAATGGACGTACGTCGTAAACTTTTACCCGCCGTACCACTAGTAAAACGTCACATATCCTTATGACTTAGTCGTAGAACACGTGACCCTCGATTGTATCACAACATCCGGTTAATATGAAGTTTTGTTTGTTTGAGTATCCTTTTCTCTAGTATAAATACCAATGTCCCCGTCCCCAACTCCCTCCCCCTTTAACCTACTTCTGTCAGTCTTCCATGTTTAAGTCATATCCGACTTATTCATGACCCCTACGTCACACGTCATACTATTTATATTACTTGTGTCAACACACAATATGGATTTTCAATTTTATTTTGGACTCAAGAGTACTACTCCTTTTTCACACAAAAAAAAAGAAAAATTTAAAACATAGATACACTTTACTACCCACAAGGGATTTGAAAGACACCATTAGTACAGTGCTATATGAATTCAGTTTAGTAATACGAAGGATATGGAATTTGAATGCGTCACGACGTACGACTGATATAGAGTCTTTTTGATCTTCCTCCCTCTTTTTTACCCATCTTTCAGTCACCGTCATCTCCACTTTGTCTCTCGTACTTGTTTCCTTATTTCCGTCTTCACTCGTACACACAGATATAACACTACTTCGTTTTGACCGTCTCTATAGGTCTTTTCTGACCTTCTCTTTAAGGAGAACTCTTTTCATTTGGTTTTACTATAATATCCTTGAATCTTTTTTTTTACTACATCAGGAATACTGTCACTTAAAGCCATCCTTCTGTTTTTCTATTTTCAGTTTTTTAAGGTTTCCGTTTTTATTAGATCCTGAACCACTTACGAAGACCCTCTACTTTCTTTACTCAGTCTCGACCTGAAAGGTTGAAAAACTTTGACTTACTAAATTCTTACGTCATGACAATCGTCTCAACTCTTTCACATCTCTCTTTCGATTGAAACTTCCTGTGACCTAACGTCTGTAGGTCCCAGACTCCTTTAGCCTACTACCGTGGACCTACCCCTTACCAATCCATCCGTCGACCACTAATATTCCGAATCTACCCCACCTTTGTCGACCTCTGCACATGTGTCAACTGTGACAGTCCGACCTACACCATCGACTCCGGGACTGTCACTCCGACCTTCTCCGATACATTGTCACGAAGAATTTACCATCGGATGGATGTCGAAATGGACCCCTAACACAAGTTTACGTCTCACACGTAAAGACTGTGAGAGGGCAAACTACGACCACGACGAACGGGTTCGGGGTGGGACTTATCGTCCCTACATCAGTTTTTCCGTCCCTCTGTCGTATACACGAAACCTCAATCATAGACCCTTTTTTGTCTTCTCGGACTCCTCCTTTCTTCACGAACGGTCCCAATACAAGGAACAAAACAAGAAGGTAACATCCGGGAAACCTCTTATGGATGGCTCTAAAGACCGATTACCATACCCTCGTTTTTCAGAACCACTAACAGTACTGGTGGGCCACTCAAGTAGGGAAAGGATGGCTAACGGGAAGAAAAGATGGGTGGGGGGTTGGGGGTGCGTACCCACTAATATCTCCCCTCAAATCGAAAATCTTTGTCCCTCCCAAAGATTCGGTACCGTTTCTCAAACTCGAAAAGGAGTCGACTGGGTCCCGATTGTCTCGGTCCCATACCACCTTTAACCATCTAGATTGAGCAATCTCGAAATTAGGAACCGAGACCACTGGAACACACTCCATGTCGGATAGGAATCCAGGACCGGAATTGATGAATGATCTCCTTCGTGACCCTTTGTGTACCCCGTCCGGTGAAAATCGGAGGAAAGATGAATATTTCCAGTCGACAGAAGGACCGAAGACTTAATGGTCAAGGGGTATCAAGAGGGAAAGGGACGATGAAACCTGGTCAAAATAAGACCAAGTATAAACGTAGATCTCCTCTTGAATGGTCTTCCTCTACATTTTGCATTATCCAGACGTCCTTCGAGAACTACTTTCCTTATCAAAACTTTACAACACGTATAGACGGTTTTAAGTCCTTGATGATAAAGTAATCATAGTAATAATAATACTAATAATATTGGGTAAAACCTACTCCTCTTTTTTTACGTACTCTTACAAACGAATCTAGGGAAGGAGTACCGTAACAATGTTCGGTGGAAACTGAACCTCTCCTCCATCACCTCCTTCACGGGGGAACCCCATGACACCTCGGTGACTTCTCATCACTCCCGCCTGAAATCCGGAAATGTATTCGGAAGACAACCGTAGGGACCTTGGTACGTACGGAAAGGGTCAGGAGGCAGTCGGTTCCGAGAGTGACCCCTTGTCTTACTTGTCATTGACTCCGTGTCCCGTCTCAAGTCAGACCGGGCGGTATCAAAGAGATGACAGAAAGAAACAGGTGGGTCATAAATGCGGTTCATACACACCTCATGGTTCTCCATAATCCTTCCCCTGGTTTACCTACATTGACCATGAGTCATTTACAAACGAATTACCCATGTACGTCTTTTAATTCGACAACAGATGTTCCTTCCAAAAGAAAAAGACGGTTCTTCGTTCCCCTATTTATCTGTCTTCGTCACGTTCTCTACTGTAAAGACGGATCCCCATGTCGTCCAAGTGCCCGCTTGTTCCAATGACGACACCTCTTCTTCCTACCTCCGAATAAAAAGAGAGACACAGAAGTCGAAACTCCTCCCGCCGTCCTCTTTCACACCGGTTATGACCGGAAATCTTTTTCTGAGAGCCTAGGCTAAACCGAAGGAGTGGCACTGGTTAGATCCGCACCTCTTATACTGGGTAATATTCTTTTGTTGTGATCTTTAAGTGTTGTGTCTCCATTTAAAATAAAAGAGTGAGAGAACTTTGACCCCCTTTTGCAAATGATATTTCTTTTAGAGGTTTCCCTTATCCGTCCTAAGGTCTCTCGAATCTTCACCGAAGGTAAGAAGACCTTCGTCCTAATCCTATAAGTCGAGTCTCGGTTTTATCGGTATAACAGAGTTGTGTATCACCGTAATGAATCCTTACCTTGAAAAATACTGTATTCTTCAGACCTAGGAAATTATCTCCTTAAGACGGGAGAGGTTTGTCAATTAGAAGGGAAACCCAAACGTCTCTTCGTCAACACCTCTTTCAACTCTCACAATCGTTGGAACTACCTCCCTTGAGGTCTCCCGACTCTTAGACCTTTTCGGTTTCCATCAGTCCCCGTGTCTCGTTACTGGAGTAATTGAAAACGAAGAAAAAGGCAGGTTCCTTGCCGTCTTCGCGGTCCACTGGGTGAAAGTCAAGGACTCGACCGGTCTAATACCACAGGGAAGGAGCCGTCGAAGGGAGTAACTAAAGAACTCTCGGCAGTCCTTGGTCGTCTCCAACCGACAGTCGTCGTACCCTCGCGCGTGGTTTCCCGTTACGGGACTCGGTGGGTAACACCAGGTAACGTCACGCCCGTAACCGGCCTGTCCATTGCGTGACCTACGTCGAGAACCTCGTAGGTTTCCACGATTCCCACCCCCTCCTTATTGTTTCGAGAATCAACGGTCTTACACTCAGAAACTAGGCAACCACCACTTAACGGTACTTTTTTTAAGGAGAAATTACAGGAAAATCATAGGGATCACGATCCACATGACCGGTCTTACATGTCAAGTACTCGGTCCAGGAGATCCCCAACTACGAATTATGTAGGGTAGTTGTACTAAGGTAGAAGACTAGGGTAGTGTCAGTGGACCCACAGGGTCTCTCGACTAGACCCGACAACGAGAGAAGGGTAGGGGGACGGACCCCTCCAGGGGTGGGACCCGGTACGAGAGGTAAGACCTTGGTCAATCGTCGAAAACGGAATTCCCCTACTTCTAACGTCCCTGACACCGGAAGATCGAGTCTCCAAGGAAACCCTCTTTCAGTTCTTCTTATCCAAACACAATCCAGAGACACCTTTTCAACATCTCAGACTTTTAACCCCGGGTCTACACCTTCGTTCCGTCCACCCCCTCACGACAGTAAGAGACACAGACCCTAACTTCATCTTCAGGACGAAGGGTGGATGAGTAGGACAATGGGAGTCTCTACGGGACCCTCTATTCTCCGGAAGAGTAAAGAGACCGGAAGTCGTGAGGGACACTGAGGAACTCAGAAGAGTCTGGATTCCGGTTGACCGGTGGACGGTACTCCATGGAACGGTAACTTAAGTAAGTAGGTCAGGACGGACCCAATAAACCATCTCCCTCCTTTTCTCCTCTCCATCTAGTCCACACTGGTGAAGGAAGGAAGGAAGTCCATGGAAGACGAGTGACCTGTAGACGGACCGTGTCGACCTCCTCGAACCGTGGGAATTACACAAGGTCTGTCACAGGGCGTACTCCTGGGTCTCCCGGAAGTCGTAGGTCTGGGGACTCGTCATGATAAAGACGATGTTCCGTTAGGACCTCAAACGTCTCTCCCTCCCGTACCACGGGGGGTCGGTGTTGGAGGACCGGTACCTCCCAGTCATTGACAGGGTGCTCGGAGGACAGACAACCGGTCGGAAGGAATTTGATGGGACCTGTGGCGACTCGGATATCCAACGGTAGTCAATGCGACTTCGGTACCTGGTTGGAGAAAGAACACAGAGGGCCGCGTGCGCACGTGCGTTCCGTCGGAAAGGGAAACCGATCTATCTATACCACTTTAACGGTGACCTTTCCCGGTCGTCGTTAAACAAGAATTAAGGATCGTGGACGATAGCTTGACACGGAATAATTTTGGTTTAACACCGATAGCTATAAACGGTCCCCGGGGCTCCATTCACCCCTTCCTTGGAGGGAGGGGAGAAAGGGTTACGGTAATAGGAAGAGTTCTAGAGAAAGGTAAGGAAGGGAAACGATCCTAAACTACCCCTCCAAACCACTCGTAGGTGGAGGAAGGGTCTCTCGAACTGGTTCAATGTATAAGATCTCTTGCAGGGGGCTCACGGTTCGTGCAAATATGGATCCCGCACATAAGGTCAGAAAAGACAGTAAGACACACACACGCACACACACATACACGTGAATACACATACTCAGGTATACATGCACACATATATTATATATAACATACACTATTATACCAGCATAAGATATTTATGTATATGTGTCTCTATGAGGAAACATCTTCAAGGACCCCGAAGAACAACGTCAAGTCCTGAGGAACGAAGAACCAAGATGACAACTAGGACCTGATCGACCCCAACCCCCTAGCACAGAGGACAACAGTCTGGTGTCTCACCACCTTCTCCTCCTGTGTGTGTAGGTGAGAGGCACGAGGACGGTGTCCGGGAGTAGGAATGTATTACTGAAGACAGAGAGGTCCTACGACGGACAACCTTGGTCCTTATGACCAAACACCACTGTGACCAAATTAAGTCGTACCTAACGGGAATAGATTACTCAAAAGAGACAAATGAAACGGTTAAAACCCTCATCTGGAGGTGACACTAAGGTCTGGCAGACAGGGGAGAGGGAGAAAGATTCCCTACCCCTAGACCCGTCTCTACTTAAGTGACTCGTCGCTCTCGGTTTTCGTTAGCCATGCTTCAGAATCTTCCTTTCTCTCCCTCGGGTCCACACTCTCTTTCCTTTGAGGTATGAGACTTCGAGGGAGGGACTTCCTAACTCGACCCCGGGGAAAGAGAGAACGACCTTCCAAGAAAAAGAACACGTCGAACCGGGACAGATGAGTCTGCGGGTAGAGAAAGGACGGATGATCGGACGGTCTGGGACCTCGAGTCCGAACCACCCAAGACACAGTTATTTTTTGAATTGGGGACAGACCCACTTTGTCAGGGGATGTGAGTGACAAAAGGGAGGATAAGTGGGATGGACAGAGACAGACGAGGGCCGGATGGTTCGGGTTATACGGTCCCTACCCCGGTTCTCAGGGGTCATAAGGTGTAAGGGTTCTTTTGGGGTCCTCGGGGATTTTAAAAAGGGGGTAGTGTCTACTCCAACCGTCGACTAGTCTGGAGTTATTAAAATATGACATTATTCGAGAAACTTACATATATAAGAATAAAAATGTTAGAAAAGTAAAACATAAATTGCAGTTACCTGACTCAGTCTAAGTCTTTTATTAACATTACAAGTATAAGTCATAGAATGTCGCTATGTCAAAACATAAATGTATATTTATATGGCTGTACTAGTTTAGGAAAATCGAAGTAGTTAAATCATCGTCAGACCCCGACCCTTCCACTCCTCCCCGAGATTCTCGACCAGACCCTCCCTACCCCTCCGTCCCTCGTTGGGTTCTGAATCTCGGAAAGTCAAGACTCTCGGCAGGTGGAACGGGGTCCGGTACCGGGTGGAGACCCGTCTGTTCCCCTTGGTCGTGGTCAACTGACGAACGGTTCAAGGTTAGAGGTACGAACCACGAAGGGCGGTGGGGGGGCTGGGGTGGGGTATGATGTAAATTTGGAGTGTTGTCAGGTCACTTTATAAAAAGAGGGAGGGAAGACAAAGACACAACTACTCCTTCCATTTCATGGTTCCCAATGTCTCTCACAATGTCACTTCCATTCCGAATAATCGTCCAGGTCGAGATCTTGACCTCGAGATCGACCAAACGAGTGTTTCGGAAACTGGAGAAATGTCGTACAAAACAGAAACCTTTAATCAAAATTTTACAAGAAAAGTTTCATACCTGTCAAGAATCCAAGGTCGATCAACTAAAACTCGGGGTACTATGTACATCTTCTGATCTTCCCAAAGACTGTACCACTGACTAAGAGGGTCTACCCTGGAGGACAACATCAAGGAGTTCAGACGTCGTATGGTGTCCCCAGTAAGAGAGTCC
This sequence comes from Capra ibex, assembly GCA_006410555.1. NCBI lineage: Eukaryota > Metazoa > Chordata > Mammalia > Artiodactyla > Bovidae > Capra > Capra ibex. The sequence continues at coordinate 29,209,368 of SJYO01014747.1, forward strand.
CTATGGGGTATGTAAACCTATATGACCATGGAGACACCCTTCTAGCACTCAGTAAACGTAGAGAGAGAGAATCTCGTCCTGGTCTTCGACACAGGTACACCCTGATGAAGGGTACGACACATCAATGAAGGACAGTCGGTCACTATGGACGGGTCAACCATGGTAAGACCGGACCCCACAAGAATTATTTTCATTGTCGTCGTCCGTAAATGACTAATTGGGACAAGGTCCATGAAAAGTTTCACGAAAGATCCATAATAGAGTACATGGGAGTTTGGTTTGAAAACTCCAACCATAACTGTCTTCTTTTTTAATTAGACGGTGTCGTTCTCGAGTCTGGAAATTCCAAGGTAGAGGACTAGAAGGTTGTTTTAAAGGAACTCAAAAAAATGGAATTAGTTCTCGACTTCATATGTTATTTTTAATACGGTTTCGAAAGAAACCTACGTCCGTTCGTATTATCCATCTCTCTGTGCACTTTAGACCCTTTAGTTACCAACCTCAAACCACTTTATACATCCTTTGTCTTAATTACTATTTTCTAAACCTCCTCCATCGGAACTTGACAGTGAAGAAACTTCTCTGACATCGGGTTATCGACACATTTGAGTCTTCAATACGAACTCAAGGAGTCACGTGTAGATTCCTAACCACTCCAATAGTGAACGTTCTGGAGGTATTTTTACGTCAAAGGACCCAGGATGGGTTATCCACCAACTCACTCACCGTCCTACTCGTTCGAACAACTTGATGACAAGTACGGGGACTGTATTTAGACTCTCTTTTCCTAGTCACCGAAAGCGGACGATATCAGATGAACATCGGGAAATGGGTACTCTATTATGAGTCACACTCGGACGGACACAATCGACATGTTCCTCCATTTCTTTCTTCTGTGCCCTTCTCGGGACTTAGACAGGTCTTCAGTTCCGACAGTGTATTCTCTAGACCACTTGTTTCGGTCTCTTGGGTGTTAGTTTATGCTACTTCTTTCACAAATTTTCTCTCTCGTATAACACGTATTGAGCCCGAAAACGATCCTACTCCTAAGGACTCCACTTCCCGTGGGGTCGTAGGAGTCGTCTCTTCCGGGTGGAAACAATACACGTCCACTTACTGTCTTACCCTGACCAAGAGTCCTCTGACCTGATAAATCGTAGTATGGACTTCTTCTACCCCGAGGACGGAATCCTAGAAGGGTAGAGATCTCTTGGTCTGTGTATGCCTTTGGGAGTGTTCAGTCTGGCGACGTCCCACCACCCGGTCCTTCATACCGATCCATCTTTTCAGAAGGATCTCATTGACTCGAGAAGTCATCAAGACTCCAGAGTGGTGAGTTGAGTTCCGTCCAGGATCGAAAATAAAATTTTTTTCCACGACAAAATTTACTAGGATGATGTCCGGGAGGTTGTGACTCCCAGACCAAGAAATGACCTGTTACGTTCTATGGATATCTCCTTGGTAGTCTGGGAAGAGACCAACCCAGTCGACGGTGAACCTTAGGGGTCAAGATCAAATAAAAGTTTCAGAGGAGAAAGTTCCACGTAGGTGGAGGGATACTAGGGAGTCAAGGGATAGGTTCCCCCGGTTGGGTATCTGGAAATTCCGAAAACACAATAATGTACACCCTGTCTGACCCACTGAGTCTCGGCTCGATGGTCTCGAGGGTTGGTTCCAGAATCCAAACAGAGGTCGGAACCAATGATGGTTCTGATGATAGGTGTGTGGTAGTAATTGAATGGTTCCTGTCTTCGATTTTCTAGGTGCTCAAACCCTTAGCCTAAATCAGAACCCTCTATGGGTGAGATGTCAATGGTAGTGTGTCTGTCAACACTTATAGTTTACAAAATTCTGACGTGACGAAAATTGACTGGTGTCTCCTTTGTCGAGGTGTTTATCTTTAGATCGTGAGAGTCTTTGGACAACGTCACAAATCGGAAGAAAATGGAGAGTGGTATCGAAAGTATTTTAGACAAATTCGATTCAGACCACAAGACGTCAGAATTTATGAGAGGTAAAAAAAAAAAAAAGACCGATTTGGGTTGTACCTGTTTCGATTGATTTGGTCTTTGGATCTCACACAACCTACCTTCCCCCTCGGTAACTAGGGAAGAGTTGTTGAATCCAATTGTTGTACAAAGAGGATTGTACCACAACCTCTTCTGAGAACTCTCAGGGAACCTGACGTTCCTCTAGGTTTGGTCAGGTAAGACTTCCTCTAGTCGGGACCCTAAAGAAACCTTCCTTACTACGATTTCGACTTTGAGGTCATGAAACCGGTAGAGTACGCTTCTCAACTGAGTAACCTTTTCTGAGACTACGACCCTCCCTAACCCCCGTCCTCCTCTTCCCCTGCTGTCCTACTCTACCGACCTACCGTAGTGACTGAGCTACCTGTACTCAGACTCACTTGAGACCCCCAACCACTACCTGTCCCTCCACACCACACGACGCTAAATACCCCAACGTTTCTCAGCCTGTGCTGACTCACTGACTTTACTTGACTTGACTTGTACCATTATACAAGGACTATCAAACCCCCTGATTCTACTTCCACTTTCATCCTTTCGTTCTGTCACTCAACACATCTCTTTCATCATTTTTTTCCTGTGTCGTACGAGAAGGGGTGATCCGAGTGAAGATGGGAAGGGGAGCGTAGTCTTGGACCAAGAAAAGATTCGATTACATAGTTATCAACAGAATCGGAGGGCTGACCGGTCTACGTATCGACTCAGATCGAGTGGGTAAAGTAGGACACTTCAGACAAAATGGAGGAACTGGAAATTACTATGGATAAGACACCGGTCGTTGCTCACCTGATGTCTCATCCTACAAGTCCCGTCTACGACCAGACCTCTATCGTTAACCACTGAATCAAATCTATCTTCGATCCTTGGAACCTTCACCCACTCTTGTTTCTTCTCACTCCTCCCGTTCTTCTCTCCGCTCTGCGAACCTTCGGTGACTATAAATCCCCTCCTACCCCTTTCTTTTCGAACCCTTTCTAAGACTAATGATCCGTCTCCATTGGTTCCTGTTCTGGTCCGACAGAAGAGTGTGTGACCACTCTCTACCCCTCACCGACCCTACTTACTGGTCCTAAGTCTTTACCTTGAAGTGATCACTAGGACTCCGTCCTCCACTGTTCCTTTATACTCAAACTTCACTTCCTTATCACGAACCCGAGGTGAAGTTGGTTTCGTTCCGGGTTAAAAACGTATAATCTGGAGACTCATTCTAAAGTAAATTTGTTTCCTTTGACGATGGAATTTTTTTTTTAGTTGTCGTTTATAGGTTTTCGTTTGTCAAACTTTCGTATTTCGTCTCATTTGACTTGTATGACAATGTAGAAAAAAGATCTAAACCCGACTTCACTGGATCTCCCCATTTGTTACGGTTCGCTCCCGTTCTATAAAGTTCCGTGACTTATCGGCAGAATTTTGGGTCAAATTTTTAGTACAGGTTGAAAACGTTGACATACTTGACGTCGTGTAGTCCGAAGGGACAGGAAGTGATAGAGGGATTCAAACGAGTTTGAGTACAGGTAACTCAGTCCCTACGAGTTTTATACCGTATACATGTTGGTATATTCGGTAGACCGACGGTCTCTTTACACCAAAGATTAAATATGTCACCTTAAAACCCCAGGAAGTTCGGATAGGATCAGAGGAGAGTTTGACCTTGTGGTCCCTGAAACTTACCGATCCTCTTCCCTTACAACTGTTTTATTTCCTTTTTTCCTAGACTGTTGGAAACTCACGATCCGTATGATATAAAAATTAGAGTGTTATTGGGTGACGCCATCCATAAGAAACCACCACCAATCAACGATTCAGAACAACCCGAGTAACACCGAGTTGCCTGACATCGGACGGTCCGAGGAGGCAGGTACCCTAAAGGACCCGTTCTTGTGAGTTCACCCAACGACAGAGGAAAAGGTCCCCTAGAAGGGTTGGGTCCTTCCCTACCTTGGGGTCAGAGGACGTAACCTCCACCTAAGAAATGGTGACTTGTTAGTCCCTTCGGGATAAGAATCAAATGTCTATTCCTTTAACTTTTCTAATTACTGAACGATTTGTGTCGGGTCGACCGATGTGACCTTAAGACTGGTTATGGAATTCGAAAAGGGTAATTTGGATAGTCTGTGAAACCCAACCCTCACCCTTCGTTCGGAATCTACGGGGAGTGGACATATAAGGGTTTGACGGTTACCAGAAATCGACCGTCTTTAACACAGTCGTCCCGGGATCGTGACTGTAGAAAAACCGTCTTGATGATTTCACGTCTGGGATTTATTGAGAGTTAGTGGTGGATGGTATTCGTGGGATTTTTGACACTAACTCCCACATACACACACTACGGATCCTCCGTCCCACAGTCTTTTACACTGTCAAAACTCAGATACACAACACTCAACTTCTACGTACATACACTAAACCTTTGTTTAACGACGAAACCTCTTTAAAAAAAACTTTTCCCGGTCTTTAGTAAAGTTCGACCGTGTTCGACGAAAACCTCAGTCCTTCCTTTCCTCACACCCTGTTCTCCCCTCCGACAAAGAGAGTCTTCAGGGTTGAACTTAGTGCCCAGGATCATACAGATTTTATCGTGCTCCACCTCACCTGCTTCGAGTCCGTCCGAGCCAAACCGTCGAACCAAACCCGTTCAGTAAGATCATGACACTCGGAGGTCAAACGAGTCGATGTTTATGTTAAGTTGTGTTTTCTCCTGAGGACCCTTAGTCTTGGACCGAAGGGGTACACTGAAGAGGTTCCGGAAGTGTGTCTAAGTAAGTGAGAAAACAAGAGTGACTATTAGTCTCATCCCCACTCCACCCCCACCTACGTTGACAATCACTTCGACCTCCCGGTAACAGAGGTTTAGTTTGAATTGATTAAAGGGTCTCAGACCCTCACCGACACAAGACGTCCCTAGTTACATGGCTCGGTCTTTGTTAGTGTCCTGGAGGAAGTTCCCCGGGGGAACGGACTGACGACCCCTATGTCCGCCGAGCCCCCACGTAATCTCAATGAGAGGAACTCCTTGAGTCAGATCCCCCACAAATTCTCCCCTAAGGGTAGTCCCACCACGTGAATCCTCCAATTCCTGATAGTCACTTCAGACCAAGAGACTCGTCCTCATTGACAGGATCAAACGTTTACGAGGTATTCATTGGAGTAAATGTCATGTGGGTGATATCAATTCCGAATGTCAGTCTACGAACCCGGAAACCGGAGGTGTATTCAAGGTTTGAAGACACATAATTTCTGTTCAATCCACATAATTTTGTTCAAAAATAGTAGTGCACACTAGACGTATTACCATACCTGACGAGACACTTGAAGAACATGTCCTGTCCTCCGACTTGGTGTCCTTTATTCTTCTGGTTCACCTTTGGTACCCCGAGTTGAAGGTCTACTTACAGGAAAGACGAGATAATGAGAGGGGGTAGAATGTAAGTGTGTCATAGACAATACGAAAGTAAATCCCGTCTCGTAGAACCCTCTATTTCGGGTTTAGACTCTATCCCGAGGTTTGTAGTACTCTAGAGACAAGACTATATCTTTTTGAACCAGAAGTCAGATTCCCAGGGGGTCCGACTCTCACATGAAGTCGGAGTTACCGGGACGGTGTACGACCCGAAGGGTGACTTATGTGTCAGAAGTGGAGGACCAAAAAGGAAGAAATGAGGGAAAGGAAGTCATTAAGGTTGGTTCGGCGGTGGGTCTAAGATCAGGGATATGGACTCTACTGGATGAAGGAAAGGGTTTAGGCACAAAGAAGGGTGGACGAGAGGAATCGTTTGAAAGGAGGGGTAATCTCGGGGGGGTGGGGGTACCTGAGTCCCTCCCTTCCCAGGAATGTCTGATAGAAAGATGAGGTTAAAAAGTGGGGATAAAAACGTCTTCTCTTTGTCCGGGTCTCCCTCTTTCCCTGAACGGATTCCTATATGACGATTTAGTGACCGGAATGATGGGTCTACCGGTTTCGTGATCGAAGTTCGAGAAGATGGAGAAGTGTGTGGTCGGTGACTGTTGAAAGGGAGGTATTGGGTGTTACTAGTCAGTGGGTCAGGAGAACTCCGAAAGAGTTTGTGTAGAGGGGTAAAAATAAGGACGAATGGGTAACGGTCACGGGATCAGTTCAGAAGGAATGTAGAGTGGACTTAACAACCCTATCGGATTGACCGTCGTCCGACGGGATAAGACGGTGTCCTAAATTTCCGGGAAGCGTAAGACTGTGGAGTGGAATAGGTGTGATCGAAGGAAAGGACTTATAGAGTTGACCAGAAAGAACGAGTAAGTGACACATTGGACCGGGGTCCCAGTCGAGACAACTCGTGTCTGTACACCGTATCGGAGTGGTAGGGGGACGTTTTTTTTTTTTTTTAATGTTTACTAGGTCCCTTCGTAGACTCAGGCTTAAAACTGAAATCCCGACGACTTTCATCCTTCCCAAAGACCTAACCCCCTGGTCCTCTCTGTTCTTTGTAGAACCGAGGGAGGTGGATGGGGAGGGTGGTCTTCTACATGGAGACATCAGAAGTTTGGTCAGTAATGTTCGGAAAGACGGAGGGGAACGGCGAACGTCCGTGGGAAGAAAGTCGGGTGGGAGTCTTAAGTAGGTCGACGACCCTACAACTCGTAGAATTCACCATCAAGACCCGGACACCAGGACACTGGGTCGTACGACGAACATGTAAGACGATATGTTCAGATTCTTAAAATTGTTCCATCTTTTCAGACGAGAAACTGAGGTAGAAAGGTTGAGACCAAAAGCAATGATATCGGTGTGAACTTCTTCGAAAATTATGACGAAACGTAAATAGTAAAACACACGAAACGACTTTTGCTCAATCAACGGGGAGGCAAAGACGCACTCACGGTGGAGGAGGTACTTCAGAAGTGGGTCAAAAGGAGTCGATCTTCTGAGAGGGACGAGACTCGGAGACCTCCACAGAGATATATGTAAAGGTTTAACGGAATCGAGAAAGACATAGGAGAGAAGTCGATCCAGACTTCGGGATTCTCCTGTGTCTCACTCGTAGAGTAAGTCAAAGACATTACCGTTTTTCGTCGTCCACGCCATACTTACACAGACGGAGCGGGGACATCCACGAGTCCGTTCACGGACAATGGGGCTTCCGTCCTGAAGGGCGAATGTGGCGAGTCAAAAATCCGTCCGCGGCCTGTGCCAATCCAATGTGTCGGTCCCCTCAGCCCTGTAAGGTCAGTCAGCGATCCCATAGGAGTGGGCGAGAGAGACGGGTCAAGGTTTACCCCACACACATTCTTCCTATACCCCCGGCCCATCGGAGTTATCGAGGAGGAGGTCCAAGTGGGTCGCTTAGAGGCTCAGGGTCCTCCAGAGGAAGGTCAGGTTCCCGGAGTTCATTGAGGTTCGCCGCCACGCCATCTCTACCCCGGGAGACGGTACCAACGTGGAGGGTGAGTGTCGATCAAATTAATTAAATAAAGATAAAAAACCTCCCTCCCCCGCAAGTTACTTCCCCTTCTCCACCTCGTTCCCCTCCTCCGCCCGGGTCCTACTGACTGCGCTCGTGGTCCCTCGGTTACCGGGCACCCCCCGCAAGGGGGGGTAAGTCCTGAGGAGCGGACCGAGCCTTCCATACAATTTGTCGACGAAAATTAAACCAGAGGGGTTAGAGCCCGCAAACCCCCCGAACAAACGGCCGGCCAGGGAAACTGGTCAGTCGGTACCACGTCCGCGGCGCCCGGGACCCTGCCTCGATCCCCTCCGAACCTCAGGCCGCCGGCTCCCTCCGCTCCCCGTCCGGTCCTTCCTCTCGAGAACCGCGGCGGGCGAGCGGTCACACACAAAGGTTCGGCCCGGTCTAGGCGCCCCTCCCCCAGCCGGGCTGGGCCCCAGAGGTCACACGGCCGGCACGACGGATCAAATAAAGTGGCTCGCCAGCCAAAGCCATCCAAAGCCGCCAACCGACCCATTCCCCGGCCGTCCTCCTCTAGGGAGCGGGACGACCTTACGGAATTTTTTAATAACATTTCTTCTTTTTTCCCCTCTAAGGCATGTGGCTGACCTTGGCCCGGGCTCTACGCCGCGCGCCCGAGCCATCCCCCGCCGCCGGACTCGAGTCGGCCGGCCCGGGTGGTTTGGCGGGCCTCAACCAGCTCTCGACCTCAATCGCTCGCTCGGGTCCGGGCGTCGAAAGGGGCGATTGGTGCGACCCGCTCCCGCCGTCGGCGGGTTCCCAAAACAAAGACAGGCGTTTGAACAGCCTCCCCCGCCACCCGCGCGAGTCTTCTCCGCGCCCGAGGAACCCGGGCGCCAACAATACCTGAGACCCCCGCCCCCGTTGCGGCCTGAACGCCCTCCCCGCCAGCCCCCGCCCCCTCCGGTGGCCTTTCTCGGGGTCGCGGAGCCGTCATCTGGGTACGCGGCCAGACTCGAGAGGCTTGAGGGCCCGGCACCGTCCTCTCGATCGCAAGCCGCGGCCTTGGGCCGGGCCCCCACACCTTTTGGAGGTCCTTGAGCCGCCGAAGCTGGGCGTCGGGGTCGACTAGGGAAACGTTTGTACCTCGACGGAGGAAGGGGCGGGTGGGGTTCCGCCGCTGCCGCCGAGGAAAGGGGAGGGGGACGGCACGACGAGCGGGCGCCTTCCCCGCCCCCGCCCCCGTGGCCGCTCACTCGCGCGGGTGCTCCCCCATCGGACTTTCCCCGTCACTTCCAGCCTTTGACCCGTTTGTCAGAGGTGCGAGCTTTAGCCCTTTTCCTTTACGTAGTCGCCCGCCCTCCCCGCGCCCTCCGCGCGGACAGTCAGCCCTACCGCCGGCGCCCGACCCCCCGCCCCGCGGCCGCGCTTGGCGCCTCCAGCCCGCCCCGCTGCGGTCCTCACCTCCGCGTCCCCGGGCCGGGAACCTCGCGGTCTGATGGGGTCGAAGGTGAGGAACCGGATCGGACAAATGATATGAGGCCGCTGCCGAACACGTTGGCCGGACCTCCGCTCGACTCCCCGCCCCGGAAGAGAGGAGAGAAGGTGGGCAGAGCCCGAAGAAGTCTCCCGGGCGGAAGAGAACAAAAGGTGACCGACCCGCTCCGAGGGAAAAAAGGACGAGCCAACAACTAACCTACTGTAAGAAGGGTCGAGGCGGATAGCCTCCGGCCCGACCTCAAATTCAACGATCCTAAAAAAAGGCACTTCCCGCCTCCCTCCTAAGGACGCCGAATGCACTCCGCGTTCCCGGGCGGGGATGAAGACTAACCACTCCACCTATCAGGGCGGGGGATGCCCCCTCGCTCGAACCTCCCCCTTCAGGTGGGGACAAGGGGCGGGGGATGGGATCGCACACACGCGCGAGTCGTGTACACATTCCGCGCGGAACGAGGAAGCTTGTCAGGAGGGCGGGCCTTCAGGGCCCGAGCCTCGAGAACCGTTCCCCCCGTCCCTCTCGGCTCTTTCCGTGTGCTACAAAGGAGGTTCCGAGCTCTAGACCATCGGAAGCGAAACTTCAATCCCCAACTGCCACATCCCCCCGAAACCCCCCGAAACGAGGACACCAAGACGTTCCCAACCCTCCTCCCCCACACCAGACAGGAAGGAGCGGTTCATGATTTCAAGACTGGGACGTAGGACCGAAAAGAACGCTGAGTTGAAGGGCCTCTGGCGGGATTCGGATTCGAAGTCTTGCGACGCCTGCGACGGTCACACAAAAGAAAGGTCGTATTCCGTCGGCGACAGGAATGATTCGAAATAGTTTTGGAGACTCGTTGGATCCCAACGGCACCTACGAAATCCGTTATAGGTCCCGTCGAGTAGGGGACGACTGTCTCTTCAGCTCTCACCGGGTCAAGACGATCTCAAGGTTTACCAAGAACTACAGGTCCACCCTTACGGCACACCGTGGGTCACGTTCCTCTCCTCCTTCTGGGTCAAGACGTATAAACGGCGAAGAAGCATTGGAGGATCTCCAAACCCGACCCCCAGAGCAAACAAAGCAGGCACAATGAATAAAAAACTCGAGGCAGGACCCCGTCCCAAACCGAGGGTCCCTCTAACAGGGGTAGACAGCCGATAACTACTTCAAGTCAAGCGACGGAAGGCCAAACCTCAGACCGGGTGGACAACGGTCGCGAGTAAAGAACCCCAGAGGCCGCCTAATGCCTCCTTCCTGTTCTTTCCTGGACCCTCACTCGATGGACCCCGGACGGAGAACCTATACCTGAGCCGAGAGAATCCCCTCATCGAAAAAACGCCTACTCTCGCCCTTTTGAGATCAGGGCGGGGGAGGAGAGGACCGCGAGGCACTCGCGGGGGGTTTCGTTCCGGTCGCAGTCAAGCGGGATAAATCACTTATTTATTTTCGGTGGATCTATAGCGATCGTAGAGCAGACACAAGTTCCGGTATAATGGATTTGTCTCTCCCGGATCCTTGACAGTAATTGAGGGCGACTGGTTCCTCCTCCCTTGTCGACAAGAATAAGGCAAAGGTTGAGACCTTGAAAATAATAAAGAGACTTCACACCACGTTCTAAGTAAATACGGTACCGGACAAACCAGAGGAAAAGAGTCAGCTCAGACTAGGAGGTCTAGATGGGACCTCTAGCGTTAACGGCATGCGGAGTGCGAGGCGGAAAGTCTCCGAACGGTCCCGCAACCGAGAATCCCGGGACGGGAGTAAAACCAATAGAGGCGGGAGAATACTGACGTATAAGTCCAAATCCCTCACAGCCACAATTTTCATACGTCGGTGGGGATCGACGCCCGACTTGTTGGCGACCTCGATAAGGAGCTGAAACTAGAGGTCGGGAATTAAGACATAAGATGAATGACTTTCCTCGACAGCCGACGAGGCGTATAAACACAGATGTTCCTCCGTAAGACGTCTTTACATTTAACATCTCTTGACCTACCCTTCTTACTCTAAGAGAAAGGGAAACATTCCCCCAGGAGGTGCCACCGTTACGACGACGGAGAGGGAAAGTCTAGGGTTCTGTAGCCTAAGGGCGACGACGCGAGGCGTAGTGGAAGACAATGTCCGGGACCTTGAGACGCGAAGTCAGAGATCACATTTGTAAGGTGTTTTCCTGACGATTCCAAGTCGGAGGAGCGCGTCCCGCCTCAGTCGACGAAGGATCTGCCCGTAGGACCGGTTATCTCCGAGGATGGCCGCGGCTCTGTCGGTCAGACTACCAACCTCCGCCCCGGACCAGGCCGTCACGCCATCCTCCTCGGACGAGTGCCTGTAAAATGGGGTGTAGCCAATGAATGGAAGGATCCCGTCGGCCTCTCGATCCCCATCAGAAGGTTATGCCACTGGCCGCTCCCGCCCTCGCCTCAAAAACCCGGACATCGACTCTGCCGTACCCCGCCCTGTATATCTCAAGAGGTTACTCCACGCTTCCCGAAGGGACGAAGAAGGTTATCATAACACCGAACCCCCACCCTAAGTCGTCAAGGAGAGGTTATCCGCCCCAACTCAATCCCTTCGAGGGGCGGTTATCCCCGCACCTCTTCCACTCGCCGAGGGGGGGAGGGGAGGGTCGGCCCCCCCTTCCCCGCCCGTAGTCGTCCGTCTCGCGTCGCTAACCGATATAGAAACTGCCCGCCTATCATGCCGGACACGCCTCGCTTCAACTCAGAAGGGAGACGCCCCGCCCGGCCCGCTCACCCGCCCTAAAGGGCCCATTGTCTCTTCGCCGGCGCCGCCATCTCCGCCGCCTCTGCCAAAGAGGTAGAAGGGGGGGAGGGGAAGGGGGGAGCCTCAAAGGGAGGGAGGGAGGGAGGGAGGAAGGGTCAGACCCGTGACCCCGGACACTGGCGAGGCAATCGTCTCCCCGCCGACGGTCAGGCGAAACCGCCCGGACACGAGGCGCGCCAAGAACCCCGGAGGGACGGGGTCTCCGAGTGCGGCTCTCCCTGTGCGTCACTCCTCGCCGGCTTCGTCGAAACGCCACTCTCGTGCGGCCCGGCCCCAGCCCCGCCCCTCGGACCACCGCCCATTGCGGCCTCGCTCCCACACATAAACCCCCCCCCCGACTGGAGGAGCCGAAGGGCATCTCGTCCTCCCGCCCTCCGCACACCTACACACTCCCCCCACCCCCCGCCTCGCCCCATCGAGAGCCACGCCCTCCCCCCTTCTCGCATCAGGGCCACGCGCGCCTCCCCCGCCCGAGAGCGCGGCGGCGAGTCCCCGCCCCGGCCGCGCGCGCACGCTAACACCTCTTTCCCCGCCCCGACCCGGGATACGACTCACGAGAAACGGCGGCTGGTGGGGAGGTCAGGAGGGACCAACCCGCCCCGGAACCGACTCGCCGGATCGTGACCGGACGACCCCAACCCACTGCCCGACCCCCAGAGGGCGGACACCGAAGCCCCGCGCCGTCCCTCCCCCGCACTTTAGACGGAAGGAGGCGGAAGGACCCTAGGCCAACCGGCCTCCCCGGCCTGCCTCGCCGCTACGGTGAGGGGGACTGGCAGGAGGGGGAAAGGGCCCAAAGGCGGAGGAACCGTTCACTCCGCCCCGAGCCCTTTCGGGCGACAGGACAGACCGACTCTCAGCGCCGCGGATCTAGACGGGGCGGGATGCAGAGGTATCCCACCCTCCTCGGGGGTCTGACGCTTGACACCTCCACAGTCCTGAAAGAGAACACCGAGCCGGTTCGGAAAACGGAGCCCGGGCTCTCAGTCCACGGTCTCGACAACAGAGACGAAATGAGCCACGTCGTACCTACCGTGATACGTCGGACCTCTCACTCTCGCACCAGGTGAAGTGCCGGGAGAACCAACATTAAGAACCCCGCTCCACGAGTTCCAGGAAAGCGACGTCAGACGCCAGCTCCCGACGAGCACGACTCTGGCACGAAGGCGTCGCCACGACCAACCCCCCTCCCCGCCTCTCAGTAGTCTCTGATCTTTACACCGGCCCCTGTTGGAAAGGACCTCAAGGGAACTACAACCCAATGGCTCCGACTTGCCCCGCCCCGAAGGAGATTCGGTTACTCTACCACCCATCAATCAATCTGAACCGGTGACAAAGAAACGGAATCTTGAAGTGTAGGTCAATCGGTTCCTTTCCGACTCTTTCGAAGAGAAGGGTTCTGACTCTAAATCTTTTCCTTCACAACTTAAACGTAAAATGATTTACTAAAAATTAGTTTTTGCCACTAATTTTTTTGGACTCTGAAACTTATTTTAAAAGGTCAAAGAAGTCGAGGACGTAAAAAACTTACGGGATTAACATGTCCACCAGACGATGAATTAAAGTGTTTATTCATTCAACGGGAAATCCATTGAAATCTACAAGAACTTTTCGGACCAAAATACATTAAGACAATCTTGTAGATCTGGTGAAAGATAAATATAAATATTTCGTATTACAAGAATGAGATAAAATAATCTCTTCCCACTTAAACTCCGATCACATAACTCGGAATACATACACCGAATACATGACAACGGGACGTCAGACATAAACCTTTAACGGAATCCTGTAAAGTTCCAATTACTTGGTGACATTAACTCCTAAAACGAGTCTCAACTCTGTAAGAAAAAAAAAAATTTAAATAAAATTAACCTCCGATTAATGTTATAACATCACCCAAAACGGTATGTGACTGTACTTGGTCGGTATCCATATGTACACACTTAGGGGAAGGAGAAGGGAGGGGTAGGGTAGAGAGTCCCAGTAGGGTCACGTGGCCGGGACTCACGGTCTCTGTAAGAGAAAAGAATTCTCTTTAATGAACACAAAAATTATAAAAAGTACTCTTTTATTTGTACCCTGTTTATACAAATAAATAAGGAATTATAGAATAGTTCGGGAGACCGATTAATCGACTTGAATTTAAGTCAAGACCTAAACACGAAACGAGTAAACCCTGACTCTCGAACCACAGGACACGACATGAGTACACTTCTCTAATTCAGGGTGGAAGAATCGATTTCTTCAGCGTCACCGTTGTCGTTGAAATTAAACGAATCACCACTGACATCATCTTGACCAGACCTCTGTCCTTAAAAGGGACAAAGATATTTGACTATTTCAACCACTCTTATCGCCTCTCAAAGGTAACTCCTGTCAAACCAGTCGTGTATTAAGGGTGATAAACACTACGACACACGACCCTTTGTATCTTCTGGGATAACTACGGGAACTTCTGACACACCAGAAAACCACTCGGTCCCAGTCTTCAGGGTGTATCTGAAATTCTAAAGTCCATTCTCGGATTTATTACGACATAATTCTTTCAATTATAGTTTATAGTCATAGTATATCAAAACAGTTTCTGGGATCTATCCAAACGTAAAACATTAATTCCAAAGTGGATTTCTCATTCTTCCTTTTTTTTTTAAAAAAAAAAGTCCTTAGCCAATACATCATTAAACTATTCTAAGGACCGTTTTGTATTAGGACAAACGTAGAAGTCACGTTTGTCTATTCTACGACTTCTAGAAACGGTCCGTCTACAATTACCGACACTTAAAATCAACCTTAATTTTCTAACATAGGTACCGTAAGTCATTAGATTACGTCACGAAAGTTTCCGAAAGAATGAGAAGACCTATTGAGAATAGTTAGTTCTTAAACAATTCGAAATAAAAGACATCTCAGAATATTTCTACTATTTACGAAAAAGTCTGATGTGAAACAGAGAGAAGAACTCATCATTACTCTTGTGAATGACTCGGGAAATGATACGGGGTCCGTGACTGAATTCATAATATGTAAATAATTACAAATTACGAGTGATGTCGTGACACATCATCCATGACACTTTAGACAAAATTTCTACTCCTTTGTCACCCTGTCTCTTCAATCTGTATACCATTTACCGATTAGGTCTTAGACTTGGGTCCGTAAGACCAATGTCTCAGGTCCGAGAATTACGATATGAGGTCGACGGAGACCAGATTCCTATCATTTACCTCTTCCTCGTCACACCACAAACAAACAAACAAAAAAGATCAACATCATTTTGTATATTTCAAATGTTAAAATAGATAAAAATTTACACACTAACTCACTGTAATTCACGTATATGTAACAACGTGTTAGTAGCGGAGGTAGGTGTAAAGTAGATAGGTATACTATCTACAAACCAACAAAGGTGAAAAACAGATTCACCTTATCACAGATAAGGTGAAGAACAGATACGTCGACACTTGTACCTACCTATTTATAGAGAAGTTCATGGATGAAGCATAAGAAGATCCATATATGGGCCTTCACCTTAACGATTCTGTATACTATTAAAATACAAATTAAAAACCTTCTTCGTCGTTACTCGAAAACTTCCGTGCAAACTCCCCATTCTAACTCTAAGTCTAAGATTTCAATTTTACTCAGTTGTACGTAACAACTGGTGGAAAAAATTCAACTCCATATCAACTACATGTCATAATATATTTAAAGTCCACATGTTGTGTCACTAAGTGTTAAGAAAAATTCCAATAACTCGTAGAAGAATTTATCGAGACCTAACTGTGTCGCTCTCACAAACAGGGACTTTTCAAATGTAAGAATCTTCCTTTCCATTTATATGTATATTACACTAAAAATGATGTGTGGTCATATCCAACTTACACATTCTCATTTCATGTCTCTCGACATTCCTTAAGTCACCTCTCGGGTCGAAAACCACCCTTCTCCTTCTTCCCTGTGACTTATTCTTTGTCCTCCCTCCTCAGACTTTAGTCTCGGTCAAATTCCCTCAACAATCTGTAGAGAGTTTTATGGGGTCTCTTACGAAACCTCACAATCTTTCCCACCGTAACATAACTTTTACCGTACACCTAACAGACAGAAAGTCTCAAACACTTAGGAAAAGAGAAGTAAACCGTCTACACTAACGAAGGGGACGAATCGTTCCATCAATTCTTCGTGTCCCTTCTTTAATACTTGAACCCCATTGAAGAACAATGAGACAATTCGAGTTTTATGAAATAATTATACCAGTTGCAATAAAGGATCATGAAGAAAAGGAGGTGGATGGAAGGACAAAGACAATGAAATTATTCACTCATCAGTTTCATTATAGAATCCTAAAATTATAAAACGAACAATGTTACATTAATTAAGGACCAAAAACAAGAAACAACTCTAATTCCACGTTTATTACTCCACGTAGGTCGTCGTATGAACCCATCAGACTCAAGACTTATAAAGTTCCTCAAAACAAAAAGACCGTCTGTAGAAAAATTTAAACTTAAAATTAATAGAAATATGTCAGTAGACAGGTTAACAGAAAATTGTTGTGTAATTTTTGGAAACTGAAGAGAAGTCAATACATTAAAAGAAGACTCCAGACAAAGAAGTTTTCCGTTCAGGAAGAGGGGGTTTCAGGGTTTTCTGTACGGGTCACCCTAAACAACAGTGTATATTGGTTTACGTCTAAAAAAAACAGGAACATATAAACGTCCTGTCTTTGGACTATGACTAAAAGGAGTCCCTCTCGACGTCGTCGTCGAGTGTCAAGTATATATAACCCTGAAATAAAAGAGGTATAGGAGTCACAGATCCTGTCAGGACCGTATGTCATCCAGTATGTTATCTATTCACCAAATGTTTGACTTGAGACTACTGTAAAATATCAAACTATTGATCTCCTGTAGGACCTCACACTTCAGTTCACCGGAATCCTTCGTAATGATACTTGTTTCGACCACCTCCACTACCTCAAGGTCGACTCGATAAAGTTTAGGATTTTTACTACGACAATTTCACTCTACCAACATACTGTAGTGACTGAGTTACCTGTACTCAAACTCATTCGAAACCCTCAACCACTACCTGTTCCTTAGGACCGTATGACGTCAGACACCCCAGCGTTTCTAAACCTGTGTTGACTTGCTGACTTGACTTTCACGACGTGAGTTATACAGTTATTTAAACCTTTTGAGTCGTCACCGGTGTCCTGACCTTTTCCAGTCAAAAGTAAGGTCAGGGTTCCTTACAAGTGTGATGGTGTGTCAACGCATGTAAAGTGTACGATCGTTCCATTACGAATTTTATGAAGTTCAATCTGAAGTTGACATGTACTTGGTTCTTCAAGGTCCACATGTCCGACCCAAATCTTCTCTGTCTCCTTGACCTCTAGTTTAACGGTTGTAGACAACCTAGTATCTCTTTCGATCCCTTAAGGTTTGTTTGTAGATGACGAAGTGACTGATACGATTTCGGAAACTGACCTAGTGTTGTTTGACACCTTTTAAGAACTTCTCTACCCTTATAGTCTGGTAGAATGGAAGGAGGACTCTTTGAACATAAGTCCAGTTCTTCGTTACCAATCTTGGTCTTTACCTTGTTGCTTGACCAAGTTTTAAAAGTTTCCTCATGTAGTTCCAACACATAATAATGAGACGAATAAATTGAATATACGTCTCATGTAGTACGTCCTATGGTCCGACCTACTTCGTGTTCGACCTTAGTTCTAACGACCCTCTTTATAGTTATTGGAGTCTATACGTCTTCTGTGGTGGGAATATCGTCTTTCGTTTCTCTTTGATTTCTCGGAGAACTACTCCCACTTTCTCCTCTTACTTTTTCAACCGTATTTTGAGTTGTAAGTTTTTTAATTCTAGCACCGTAGGTCAGGGTAGTGAAGTACCGTTTATCTACCTCCTTTGTAAACCTTTGTCACCGTCTAAATAAAAGAACCCGAGGTTTTAGTGATACCTACCACTGATGTCGGTACTTTAATTTTCTGCGAACGAGGAACCTTCTTTTCGAGACTGTTTGGATCTGCCACATAATTTTTCGTCACTGTAGTGAAACGGTTGTTTCCAGGTAGATCAGTTTCGACACCAAAAAGTCATCAGTATATGTCTACACTCTCGACCTGATATTTCTTCCGACTCGTGGTTTCCTAACTACGAAAGTTTAACACCACGATCTCTTCCGACTCTCAGGGAACCAGACGTTCCTCTAGTTTGGTCAGTTAGGATTTCCTTTAGTTGGGACTTATAAGTAACTTTCTTGACTTCGACTTCGAGGTCACGAAACCGGTGGACTACGCTTCACGGCTCAGTAACCTTTTTTGGGACTACGACCCTTTGTCTCCCGTTCTCTTCTTCCCCCACTGTCCTACTCTACCAATCTACCTTAGTGACTGAATTACCTGTACTCAAACTCGTCTGACACCCTCTATCACCTTCTGCCCTTTCGGATCGCACGACACCAGGTAACCTAACGTTTCTCAGTCAGTACCGAATCGCTGATTTGTTGATCTCCTATGGAGACAAATCAATCGTCAACCGAAGTTTTAATCAATCCGAAAATAACCATCCTTAAAGATTGCCTAGGTAGAGGAAAAACGAGGAGGAAAGAAAACGAAAACAAAAGGAGTGGGTGAGAAGAAACACTCACGGACGTACAACCAACATAAATGGTCGTAGTACCACCACTTACAAAGACGTCAGGACAACTATAGGAGGTCCCGATCCGAACGACTGAACGTCCGACAACTTCCTATATGTCTCTGTGTTAGGGAATAAACGTCGAGACTTTATGTTTATAAAAACAAACAAACAAAACCATTCAAACCTTAAGTCTCCGTGTTGAAGGTTTAAAACCATTCAAACCTTAAACCGTTCCTCTAGGTTGGTCAGGTAAGACTTCCTCTGGTTGGGACCCACACGAAACCTCCCTTACTACGATTTCGACTTCGAGGTCATGAAACCGGTGAAGTACACTTCTCAACTGAGTAACCTTTTCTGAGACTACGACCCTCCCTAACCCCCGTCCTCTTCCCCTGTTCGCTCCTACTCTACCGACCTACCGTAGTGTCTGAGCTACCTACACTCAGACTCACTTGAGGCCCTCTACCACTACCTGTCCCTCCGGACCGCACGATGCTAAGTACCCCAGCATTTCTCAACCTGTGTTGACTCGCTGACTTGACTTATTCCTTAAGTCTCCGTGTTGGACTAGATTCGACAGGGTGAACCACGTCTTTACACTTACACGAACTAATACCTCTCGATGCGATACGTGGTATACGGAAAGGCTTTGGATTCGTTATGACTATTGAGTTTAAAGATAGTGACCTTTGGAGAGGAGAGATGTCATCTCCTTGTTTAGGTCAACGGGTGAAGGACGAAGGAGAACCTATCGATTGTTCGTAGAAACTGAAAGAATAAGTGTCGTCTATTTATGATAAACGAGATATATCTTTTTTGATAGGTCTTAAACTGGTGAATTAAGGTGGGGGATGGGGGTCGATGTCGTCACTTACAGTCATTGTAGAGATAAAGATCGAACCTAACAAAGTCATCGTGGAATTGACAAGACAAAACAATGACGGTGAGAAGTTAGACAAGAATTGTATCGCTGGGTTCACTAAGAGACGAATTTTGGGAGGTCACCGAAGGGTAAAGTCAGACTCAGAAATAATGCTGGAGACTCTTGTTTGCACATGAGAGATGGAGAATGGGGGTTGAGGTAATGGAAAGACTGAAGTAAAGGATGATCAGATAGAAAGGAGGTAAGAAGAGGTTGATCTACCGAAAAAGGGAAAAGAACCTTTTACGGTTCGTGTATACATGCAGTCTCAGACGTGAACGACGGGGGAGACGGACACTACGACGAAGATGACTAGGGGTGTACCGGTCGGAGAAGCAAATAAAGGAAAGTATTCAATGGAATAATCACTCTATAAGAAACCAGTAATAATGGATTTTAAAGTTTTTAAGAGGAGACGAAAAAGAAGAATCGCACACAGAGACGGATTATAAAACTTTTGACAAATAATAGAACAAATAAAGAGGGTGATTTTACACTTGAAGACCCTAAGTGAAGGGACCACCAGGTCACGTCCCCGAGACCCAAACTAGGGAACAGTCCACTGACATAACGTGCACGGTGTCACCTCTCAAACGTACGGTGTTGATTGTTAGGGCGGACGACATTCGTTCTGGACGGCGTCCGTTCATTTATCTATTTATATATTAAAATTTGTACATTTGAAGGACTCCTTCCTCTTCAAACAAAATAAAATAAATGTAGACATAGGGACCGAGGATCTTGTTACGGGCTGTGTATCATACACGAATGATTTATAATCTCCTACGTATGTACACACTTACTTACTAAACCAAAGGTAGTGTCGTTTTGCGATAGGATTCGTGTCACCTCCTGTGTCTCCACAAATTTCCAAACACACGGGTACAGACACACCCCCGTCTTTGTATCGCTTATCTTATCTCCCTTATACTCCACTCACCGTGTAGACAGTAGGTGTCTTGGTGGAACTCAAGACAAGAAATATTATGAAAGAACTTTCGACGTCGATTGTATTGAAGACAATATGGATTAGACAACAAAATATGAACGGTCAATTAAATATCTTTGGAACAGTGTGCTTCATTTACAATTACAGGAACTCTTCTCCCTATGTGTTACTAAAGGAAAAAGTTTTAATGAGATGACAATTATAAATCAAAAAATTTGAAAAGTAAAACTTTATTAAAATCCGAAATTTTTGAACACTTTTATTATGTTTCTTAACGGTGTATTGGAAGTGGGTCTAGAGGGTTTACGTAGAATGTATTTTGATGTTATGTCACTAGTTTAGTCTTTCACTTATAACTATGTCAACAATCATAGAAAACTTAACTTGATTTATCAAAGAACAGGTAAAAAACAGACATTGTAGTCACAATCAATCTGGGTTAAAATCAAAAACTCAAAGAAAAAACTCGTCATAATTGATGGACATTTCTAAATATAAAGTAATGAACTAAGAAATAAACTCCAGAAGCTTTCTTACCTTTAAATGAAAAAAAAAAAAATTACCTCATTTGACCAAGATCGAAAATGGCAAATATGTAGACTGGATTCAACATCCTAGAACTACTAGAATCAATAAGATATAGAACTTGGTAAAACCAGAAAGCAGTAGAATCCTTAATGAAATAATAATGAAATAATAAGGGTTGATACGATTTTTTTTTTTTCTACGGATTTTATCATTCACCTTCTTACTACTTAGCGGATCTTCCTACACAACACACGTACACACGGATGAGTTAACACAGGCTGAAAGACGCTGGGGTACCTGACATCGGGTGGTCCGAGGAGACAGGTACCCTAAAGGGTCCGTTCTTATGACCTCACCCAACGGTGAAGATGAGGTCCCCTAGAAGGGACTAGGTCTCTAGCTTAGACATAAAAAAGTAGAGGACGTAACGTCCACCTAAAAAATGGTGATATGGTGGATCCTTTGGGATCTTCTTACTACGTTATCATTTTAAAATTCAGTAGTAATGCCGTCAAAAGAATGACGAAACGGGTTTCGTAATGTCGTGGAAAGTTTTTTCATATTTTCTTCAACTCTCTACGGTAGACTTTGTAATACATTCTACAATGGTTAACTCAATAGACTCACTTCTCATCTACTGTCAAGAAATACGATGATAAAAATATCAAAAAATATTCGAAAATAAGTTATATAAAGTATTGGACATTAGAAAATAAAAGGAGGTCATTACCGTTTCTCCTTTTGATTGTCTCCTTCTGCAAAGTGTCAATAGTCTCCTTGATTATCTACTTTCATAACCCGTAGGGACCACCGAACCACCATCTCTTAGGCGGACGGTTACGTCCTCTACACCCAAGTTAGGGACCCAACCCTTTTAGGGGACCTTTTCCTTTACCGTTGAGGTCATAAGAACGGACCTTTCAAGGTACCTGTCTCCTCGGACCACCCGGTATCAGGTACCCCAGCGTTTTCTCAATTTACACTGAATAACTCATTTGTTATTGTTACGTCGTCCATCGTTGTGAGAACCGATACTACCCCTACCATTTTAACTAACGTATTCGGTTCGACTACTGAAACTCCGAAATCTACTATTCTAGGATCTACTTAAAAGAGTTTGACTTCTTAAATACA
The DNA here is from genome assembly GCA_006410555.1 of Capra ibex. NCBI lineage: Eukaryota > Metazoa > Chordata > Mammalia > Artiodactyla > Bovidae > Capra > Capra ibex. Next base: position 29,231,238 of record SJYO01014747.1, read on the forward strand.
CACCTGTTATATAAAGACTCCCATCCCACGTCCGACCTTATACTACGGGAGGAGGTCCTTAGTAAGTTGATCTTCCTGAACCCTTACGTCATAAAAGTTGTTCTCACATTTGGTAAGGCTACACGATTTTCCTACATGTTACCATAAGAAGATGGTCTTGAATGAACTGTGTCAAACATTTACCTGTCTAAGGGTTTCAACACAAACTACTACATTCCCGTTTTTGGTTATTTTTGGGGTTTCATTATTATTCGATCTTGAAATGAACTCTATTCAGACACGTACTGTCGACTACTGATCAGTCAACGTAAAATTTCCTATAACGAATAAAACCAATATATATATAGAAGTTTTAGTCCCTCTACACCTGATTTTAAACCTAAACGTCGAATTTAAGAGCGATTTTAAAGATTATTTCCACAAAGATCGAGTCTACAAATTATTATTCAAAAAGACCGTATGACCCCAATTTCCACTTAGTGTACAACATTTCTTTCGTCACAATGGTAGACGTGTATGTTCCACTAACAGGACTTAGTGGAAAAATTTTGAACAACAGTATGACATCATACTGTATTGAAGTGGTCTCGAGTGTTTTCCATACATAGTTTACCCTGACAGTAATATAATTAGGGCCAAAGAGTCGGAACCGAGACAATTATAAAACCTGACTTAGTAAGAGAGAGCACCCCTTGACAGGACATGTGACGTCACACACACCACTGTAGGGACCAGAGGTAAGTACTCTACGGTCATCGTGGAGAGAAGACCTTAGCACTGTTGTTTTTCACAGAAGATTGTGACGGTCTACGTGGGACCTCCCCTCGTTTTAGAGGGGTCTAACCCCCTGACGGAGAAACCCTTTTACACTTTGATGAAAAGTCCCCTCCGAACCCATAGTATAGAACGACATAAAACTCCTGTTACCCAACAATTAAAACAACTCGTTAATAAGATTCATTACACCTTTTAGATTTACCTAACTGAAAAAGTAAGACCTTTGTAAAAAAAGGTGAAAGATTGTCTAAATTTAGGTCTTCACCTAAAAACCTGTATAAAACTTCATCTGACACTGTCCTCAAAATGACCCAACTTCATTAATATCTGTGAACACGAAACCGTTTTTAAAGAAATGAAAACTTCTCTTCGAAAGGTAAAAAAGTTCTCATAAGTAACTTTATTTTGACTGGTCCTGTGTAAAATACACTAAAGTGCACTACATCATTCTCTCTCATTGAAATCTAAAAAGAAAATGACATATTTATTTTCTGGAAATTTCACACGGATTAAGTTCTATTATGGTTGTGTTTTCGTTCTCCGTGGTTTCCCAGTCGGTATTCAATTCACGTAAAGTTTTTCTTTCAACACACAATTTTAGGAGGTATTATTCCACCATACAAGGTACGTGTGATAATGAAACTTGAATAGATCTGACTTTTTTAAGACAACAAAGGTAAATTCGGTTACACACTTTAAATTAGATTTAATTTTCTAAGAAATATCAACCTAAAAAGGTAAACCTAAAATCATTAATGCCTCTTTAAAGAGCTAAAGAGCCTCCGGTTGCGAAACAATACCAATTTCTATAAATCAAACATTTTCATCTTTTAACCGAAAATAAAAAGAACAAGACTCACCCAGTCGAAAATGGGACGGGAGGACAGACTTTACACAGAGCAAGCGAGGAGTCAACAAGACAGGATGAGGTCTTCTGAGGGGACGTTACAGTCTTAATAGGACGAGATGAACGACATAAACCCTTAATACTAATGAAACGGACTACTAAACCTCGACAAGGGTGAAAGATAATATTGCTTACTGGACTACTGAAGAATCACAGGACACGATAACAAACAAGTGTAATCCGAAAGAAATGATCAAAGATAGGGAGTCTCACGAAAAAAAAGAAGAAGAAAAAATTAAGACGGAACAATCTAATCTCAAAACTATTGTCCCATTGGAGGTTTAGCCTTTGTCAACCTCTGGTATCAGCGTCTACTTTTAGTACAGTTGACTTAACCCCGAACTTTCATCAAAAGATTGAGAACGCCGAGGTAGTAGACCGTAAGTTTATGAACTACCAAAGCTTAATACGATATGGAGAGAGATTCCTCCTAGGAGACCAGACAGGTCATAAAGATGAGGTCTATATAGTATATAAGGTTCCTCTGTCTCATAGATGGGAAAACAAGGAAATTGGTCGAAACACTGGACCTTATTCAGCGAATTAAAGGGACTAATAGTCAAAGGGAGGTCTATCTTCCGAAAACTCACACGAGTCAGCTGTCCTCACAACACTCCTCGACCATCGCTAGTCTATGCGTCCTGAACCGACGACACCTCGTCCCTTGTAGGAAAAGTCACGACCCCGCGGGTGGGATTCGTGTCCCGAACTGTGAGTCCCTGATAAACATCCTACCTATTTAACTGTTTTTAAAATATTTCGATAAATGACGGATATTCAGGGTCAATGATATTGTAAAATTAAGTAGGACATATGAGGGTATGGTATTAAGTAGGGATTAAAAGTTTTGATTCATAACGGAAGAGGTATATCCTAGAAAGAGTCACATGTGTAAAGATAAGGGAAGGGTCAACTATCACGAACAAACATAGTGAACACTTGATCAAACATAATAATCGAAAAGGAGGGTGCTAAACTATATTAAAATATCAACTGTGGGTGTATGTGTATGATGGACCTAAAATGATAAAGGCAAAAATGTCATGAACAAAATAATATATAGATAGAAAGGTAAGGTAGTAGGTAATTAGGTTTGATTAAAGAACCACTATAAGATTCATGTAAAGTCTGTAACCATGTGAGAAAACCCCCCGGGAGGCGTCACTTTCACGTCTCAGGATTAGTGCTGGAGGTCCCTTAAGAGATATGAAAATAGATTCACGAACTCGTACGTAGAGGAATAGATCTCAAGTCATGAACAAAGATCTTAAATGTGTGTTACTTTACGTCTTTAGAATTTTCTCATGTAACACAGACACAACTCTCATGTGACATATATAAGACATCGAGTAAAAAAAGTGATAAGACGGAAAGGGACATCTACTTGGGATTAGGAAGATTAATGATGTATCAAAAGATTTATACCTACCTAGGTCAAATGAACCGATAACTATCTGTAAATTTTAAAAGTATGAAACGACGTCATTTATATGAACCGTCTACATATCCTATCTCTGGATCTTCACCTTAACAATCCACCAATTTCCCATACGTGTAAAAGTTAAACTAAATTTTTAAACTATTTTCGGACTTTCAACGGTTGGTTTATCAGAAATGGTCGATGGTTGTCATCACAGAGGGACATGAGAGTGGATGTGACTTATAGTAGTAAGAGAAAAATTAGAAACGATTAAGGAAACTCATTAGTAAAACGAAATATAATGATCACTCCGACATATACCAGAAAGGTCGATCGCAAAACAAAAATTCGAAAGACAGTGGAGAGTGCCGTCGACCCTAGAATTAAGGCACTGGTCCCTAACTTGGGTGGGGGTGGTGGGTGGGTGTAACCGTCGTACCTCAGAATTAATTGGCAACCTGGTAGCCCTTTCAGGGAGGTTGATCGAAAGTCTGAAAAGATCCCGTATCCAACTTTAGTAGACGGTGGAAGTATAGATTTATAAACGATTTACTTACTTACTCACGACGGTCTCGTAAGGACGACGACCCATTCCGACTTCTTTCCTACTTACTCCGTTCACACACTCTTCAATTTCTTTCGTCTTCAACGAGTTGCACACACACACACAATTTAGTCATTTCCTTGAGAAGAAGGACAACAGAAGAGGAGAAGAGACACTCCATCCTATCACTCTACCAATTCTTGGGTCCGAGACCTCCGTCCAAAGCACCTAAGTATCGACACGTTGTAACCCGTTAAATGAATTAGAAACGCAAAGTCAAAGGCATAAATATTTTACCTCTTATCATCGTGGAACGAATGTCCCAATAACTTACCTAATTTAATAATGATCATTTAACATATCTTATCACGAACTGTGAGTTATATACGACGACAATACAATTAATAATGGAAAGGGAAGACGTATACGTCACAAACTCGTAGACACTACTCACAGACCTTCCACTCTTTACGTCTGTTTCAACCTTTCCTGAGAATAGAACTTCTTCGAATGACTAAAGCCCGAAGAAATCCCCTCACCTTTCTGTAAAACTGTTGGACCTACTATCCCACCCTAACTTACCTATATTAACCACTCAATTTAACAGGCGTGTTAGTCACTCTTTCTTAAAACTTCCGACTGAATTCTTTAAACCTAAAAAAAAAAAAAAAAAAAAACGACGTGACACACTGGACACCCTAAAATCAAGGGGTTCGTCCCTAACTTGGGTCCGGGGAGTCGTCAATCGCACGGCTCAGGATTGATGACCTGGTGGTCCCTTTAGGACCTAACTACCCAAATGTTGACCTAACCTAAACGTCAACTTCGGTTGGTAAAATTTTCGTCACATCTAACATACCCTCTCTCCCACCTTCCACAACCATTGTTTCCTACTATTCCAGGGTTTTACTCCCCAACGGACATACTGATCCCCTCTTCGTCAACTGAACTCTTAGTAAATCCCTTATCTTAATTCTCACCATTAACAATTTCTTCACCTCCCGTCAAGTGTCTTTCATGTCTGGAACCCGTTGGAGAAGTCATAGTATCTCTACCAGACCTTCCGTTTGAGATCTCCGTTTAATTCAATTGATGAAATATCTTAGTTTCAGTGAAATATTTCCTTTACTATAAAATTATCGATTTTCTATCCTATACTAGAGTCTTATTTCGTATCAAGAGATTATGAATTGGAAACCTTTTAAGTGACGTCGGAGGAGGGGAAGAAAAAGTAGAAGGGTATCTGAACAGGCATCTGGTCGTAAACCCTTATCGAAGGGTCCACCCCGTCACCATTTCTTCGACGGACGGTTACGTCCACTGAGTCCAAGGTAAAGACTCAGTCTTTCCCGGAGACTTCTTCCTTTACCGTTGGGGGAGGTCATAAGAACGGACCTCTTAAGGTACCTGTCTTCCCTCGATCCGCCCGACGTCAGGTACCTTACCGTTTCTCAACCTGTACTGATCGCACGTGCGTGTCTTATCAGATTAATGTACGAAAACGTTTATTCTTTTGTCTTGGTTTCAATGTACCGAAGTTCAGTCAAGTCTGATCTTAGATCCAGAACTGTCCATGAGATCAGAAAAAAGGTATCAGACACAGCACTGGAAGACTAGATTTAAACCAAAAGGTAAATACTTCATAACTGACCGAAAACCAAGGTCCCTAATTAGAGTCCACATAAATTCGTAGATCCAAGGTGCGATCATCTTGGGTTCTAGTTTGACACTAGATCTAGTACCCAAATGTATCTTCATTGTCGGTTTTTCAGAAATTCTGAAAAGTGAGACAGGTAAATAATCTGAATGAGGGGTTTTCCAACTCTAACTCACAAGGATCAGTCAACTGACCATCAAGAATTCATAGTTTATCGTACACATTTAGATATAAAGATTGAAGAATTATACAGACTTTTTAAAACTTTATGACACGATTTATACGATGAAGTATGATCTTTTCGGACCCTTCTGTATTAGTCAATTCTGTAAAATTTAATAAAGGGGAGCCGTCGGTAGTCGTCATACAAAAGTTGAGGTCAATTGACTTAAGTTGTATAATATATTTAAACCCGCTGTCAGGAAGCTAGATTTAAATATCACTCATCCTTGAAGGACCGCTAAGTCACCAATTCTGAGGTGCGAAGGATACGTCCCCCGAACCCAAGTTAGGGACCATCCCCCTGATTCTAGAGTATAGGGAGTGTCGTTTTTTATGTCATATTAGTCGTCTTTCTAATTAATACCGAACTCTAAATGGCTTTCTATTATAACTTTTACCGACCGAACGTCTACTTTGTCAACACGAGGACACAGTCTCAGATTGAATCCAAACACTCTCACACTCTTGTTGGGTTCTACGAGAACGTCCCGACTCGTGGGCTCAATGTCCGTACGACTTCTACTACCACTCCGACCTCTTCTCCACTTCGTCGGAGCTCCTCAGGAACACTCCTAACGAAGGGGAGCCCCGGACGTACGAGGGCCCTTTACTCCTTTTCTCTAAGCCTACACAAATCTTTGATCCATTGGGTGAGGGGGGGTTAAAATTTTTCTTAGAACGAAATCTACCTTTCCCTCACCGAACACTTCAGATAATGACATAAAAATTAGAAGAGTGGTGTCGTCGGCACAGAAAGAATCCGACACAAAACACTGGTCTTTTTACCATCCCGAACCGGGTAAAACAGGAACCGACTGATCTCGAGAGAAAGAATAACTATACGAACATAATTACTATGGCTACAACCTTTTCGAGGCTTTTCTGGGTAGACCTAAGGACCGGTCTCTGATCTGAAACACACGACGCCCTTTCCTTGATAAGGACATGTCCCCCTAATAATTTGACCCCCCAAGACCTTAGTGAAATCCTGAACTCTTATATTCCTCTTTGGAATGATTACCAGTCAAAGTTGGAATGAAATAAAAACTTCTTTATTTAAATGCACCTTCCTCCTCGAATAACCCTACATATATCAAAGAATTTAACCGTTCAAATGTTGGTAACAGGAGAAATGATGACCGGATCATAAGACACTATGGTAAATTAACAACTTTGTAAAGTATGAAATTTTTAATCTGGTGTTAATATTACGATCGAAAACTCTCCTCAATCCTTCTTTGTGAACTTACCAAAATATCGGTCACTTATTATATTAATTATAATCCCTACTACCGTGAACTCTTTTGGTCTCTTATTTCTTTCCACATAAACACACAAAGATTTAACCTCCGATAAAAAGTCGAGACGTCATAGTTCCATTAAGTTTGACCCAATAATAAATGTAAAAACAGAGAGTCGATACTATTAGACAGGTGACCCTAACCCTCACACACCAGGGGGTACGTGAATTTGATGGGTCACTAGTAGAGATCTACGTCCTCTATCAGTAACAGAGATCCTCAACTTGAAAGCCCATTGACCAGTATGTGCAATATAACCTCACACTTAACCAAACGTACACCAACGAAAACCAAAGACGTCCAAAACATCACGTAGGGACTCGTACTTGCGTCTTACTTCGCTGCAAACCTACTGGTCCTCAGTGGCCACATACGCCGGGTCGTCGCAGCCTAAGGACCATCGCGTCTCCGAAAAGGAGTGGTCGTGGCCCACGAACGGGGACGGGGAGGACACATACTTCGCCACAGACTCTGGTACGTCAGTCGGTGTCCCTAAGTCATGAGACACTGTGGGTCAATAGTCCATTCGACCTCGGGTCGTTCCCTGATCCCATTTCCTCCTTGTGACCATTTCGTAGGTCAATGTCTCAAAAACAATTTGTGAGTCCATAATTTTTAGACAAATACCCGATATACCTTCCATATTTTTTACTACATTTGTTACATGTGAACACATAAATGGTGTGTGTAAAAAAATTTTCTCACAACAACAACATTGGAAACTTCAACTAGGACAGAAAGGGACCAGAGAAAACGCTGTTATTTCAACAAATCAACATAAAAACTTGAACATAGACTTCATTTTTACATATAAAAGAAGAAACTAAGTAAAAAAATTTGGGTAAGTCACACCAAGGATTCTGTAGGTAAAAGTACATACACTGGTTAATTCATCTTAAAAGTGAACCAATACTTAATGCACTTATATAAGTTAATTAAATAGGTAGGAAGACAACCATCTCATAGTTCGACAAAGGTCTGAAAAGGACAATCTGTCCCCGAAGTCACTCACAGGCGTCCAAAAGGATCACGTCACCACGAGCGTCACCGTCAGGGCCGCTCTACTCGAACGTCTGAACCACGTGATGTATAAAATAGTTCTTCCAGAACGACACCTTTGTTTTTTCTCCGTCACCTTAATTTGTCGCACAAATAATCACTTCCTCCACCAAACGTAAGACCACGTTCGACGAATAAAAACGTCTGGTAAGACGTCTAGACGAATAAATTGGATATACGTTTCATGTAGTACTCTTTACGGCCCGACCTATTTCGTGTTCGACCTTAGTTCTAACTGCCCTCTTTATAGTTATTGGAGTCTATACGTCTACTGTGGTGGGAATACCGTCTTTCACTTCTCCTTGATTTTTCGGAGAACTACTTTCACTTTCTCCTCTCACTTTTTCAACCGAATTTCGAGTTGTAAGTCTTTTGCTTCTAGTACCGTAGACCAGGGTAGTGAAGTACCGTTTATCTACCCCTTGTCACCTTTGTCACAGTCTGAAATAAAAAGACCCGAGGTTTTAGTGACGTCTAGCACTAACCGTCGGTACTTTAATTTTCTGCGAATGAGGAACCTTCCTTTCAATACTGGTTGGATCTATCATATAAGTTTTCGTCTCTGTAATGAAACGGCTGATTCCAGGCAGATCAGTTCCGATACCAAAAAGGGCACCAGTACTTACCTACACTCTCAACCTGACACTTCTTTCGACTCACGGCTTCTTAACTACGAAAACTTGACACCACAACCTCTTATGAGAACTCTCAGGGAACCTGACGTTCCTCTAGGTTGGTCAGGCAAGATTTCCTCTAGTCAGTACCCATAAGTAATCTTCCTGACTATAACTTCGACTTTGAGGTCATGAAACCGGTGAACTACGCTTCTCGACTGAGTAAACTTTATTCTGGGACTACGACCCTTTCTAACTCCCGTCCTCCTCTTCCCCTGTTGTCTCCTACTCCACCAACCTACCGTAGTGGCTGAACTACCTGTACCCAAACCCATCTAAGACCGTCAACCACTACCTGTCCCTCCGGACCGTACGACGCCAAGTACCCCAGCGTTTCTCATCCTGTGCTGACTCGTTGTTGACTTGACGTCCAGACTCCTGTGTCATCCTTCAAACTCACAGATCCTCTCCCAAACGACCCGGTATCCCACGTATGTAAAAGTGGAAATCGTCCATTGCAGTTTAACAAAAAGTCTCGACAGGGTCAAATAAATGAGGTCGTAACATATAAGGACAGTAACGTATAGGACTAGTTGTGACTAGTAAGTAGAGAACAGACAAGTGAGAAAAAACATTTTTATATTTAAACACAAAACGGGAAAAATTAAAACTTTCATTTACAGTGGTAAATTTTATTTTTCTACACTGAAGAAGGAGACTCGGGAGTCCGAATTGGGGTGACCCACGTAAAGAGCCCATAAGTCTCAAAAGAGACGTATACGTCCGCACAAATAAATGAAAAGATTAATAAATCGACATGAAGGGAGAAATGTATTAAATCCGGTATGTCAGATGTGACAAAACAATAAAGAAAAGTGAATTATGTATCATCTGTTAAAAGGTGAACTTATATACATATCTGGGTTCATTAATTTTTATATACATATATAAATAAATGAGCAGACGAGGTCCAGAATCAACGTCGTACACCCTAGAAATCGACACCGTACACTTGAGAATCAACACCGTACACCCTAGGTCAAGAGACTGGTCTCTAACTCGAGCCCGGGGGGTGTAACCCTCGAACCTCAGAATCGGTGACCTGGTGGTCACGTGTAGGGTTCACTAAAAAATTTTTTAGTAACGTATATATTATAAGGTAAGGTCCAGTCAGTCTTGGTATTGAATCATTGATCAGATCTCTGCGTGTCCAACCCGACCGTGTCCTCAAGGGACCATCGGACCACCAATCCTAAGACCCAAAAGTGACGACACCGTACCCAAGTAAGGGACCAGTTCCTTGACTCGGGGACGTTCGGTACACCACGTCGGTCTTTTTTATTTCATTTTTACTTTTTTATTTTTCCAAACCGACCATGACCATTATATTTAACCAAATTAGAAGGAACTCTCGCTAAACTGTCAAACATAGTTTCAACAATAAAAAAATGGATCGTTAATGTATAGATCCTTAAATAATATTCTTTTGTCAGTTCCTTCTCCCTTTGGACCTACTTCATCCTTTACCGTTAAGGAATCCACAGTGAGGAGGTGACCTCGGGTGGAACGTCGTTATATCACGGAAGGATACCCACCCCACCCCGTCAGTCTCCTGACGATGTCTAGTGTAGCAATGTAATCCTGAACATCCTTTCTTTCCACTACACAAAAGGAACCCACTAATGAAAACAGACTTGATCAAGTGCTGAAAGAGGATGTGGACCCTATTAGTGTAAATAAGGATATGGTCTTTGACATTACACGAGAATATTTTGGTCGGTAGTGTTCATAAACATTTACGATCAATTCAGAATCTTTTTGGACAAGTCATATACGTACAACATTATAATTTTCGAATCTTTGTATTTTGAGAAGAATTTTTATAATCTCGAAAAGCTTAGTAGATTTATCAAAGAAAAATAAGGATTACAAATAACAAAGATACCTAAACATTTATCAACGAGATAAGGGTGGAAGACGAGACGGGTCCCATTAGAAACATTTAGACACCCCGGAACCCCTTCTTTTGTAAGAGTTCAACATCATGAATCGAATCAAATGTAACAAAGTTTCACAGCCAATAAATCAGAGGAATGGAACCTCTACACCGCATAGTCCACATAACAAGAATCAACAAAAGACATCACTAATTTCAAGACTTTATCCTTTTAAAAATCTCGAAACCTTTAAAATACATTGTGAAGAACGTTATCTTTATCTTCCTTTCCCCGGAAGATAAAATTGGGATTTGAAAATTCTCCTGTTCTCTCTTATCTATTCTTTATACAAAGTACAATCTGGTGCTTGTCCAACCTTTTAAATTTTTACAAAATAAAATTTTCAGAATTTATTCCCCCTTCAGGGACTTAGGATCAGGTCACTGATCTCTGAACCTCGAAAGTGAGGTCCTTGTTTACTCTTATATGTCTTATTTGTTTTAATTTTTTAAGAGATTGGAATGTCAGTGTTTTATTTTACAAGTGTAAAATGACATATAAACAAGAGATCCTAAATTTTAAAAGAACACAAAAAAAGACTTACAATTAAAAAAATAAGATCATATCAACTAAACGTCACAACACAATCAAAGTCTACATGTCGTGTCACGTACACACACACATATCCTAAGAAAAGGTAATCTCAAATAATGGTCTAGGGTTTATATCAAGGGACACGATATGTCATCCAGAAATAACCAATAGAGTAAATATATATCATACACATATACAATTAAGGTTTGAGGATTAAATAGGAATCATATAATATATATGACGAAACACATTACACGAAAATTTTTAATAAATTTTCAAATTTAGGTATACGTTGTGTACTTATGTAAGTCAAATACCTGACACTCGTAAAAATTCACAATTTTATAAACGGAGAGATAGTCACGATAAGTTTGACACCAGGTGTCTACCAACTGCACTTATGAAAGTATGATCAGACATTACTCTATTCATGTCTTTACCTCACAAATCTTTGAATAAATCGTTAACCTGTAACATTAAAATACAGACATCTTGGAATATTATTTTTTATCCCCGAATACATAAAAATAGAGTATACATCATTAAGTAAAAATAGCATAAAGTATTTTCATCATCAGGTACTTCCTAGTCTTGAATTCTTTGTTCTTTTTGACCAGGAAACGGTGTCTACCAAACTCTATATGGTTCGATATATTAAAAATTATCGACATCTTAAGACGAGATTCTACCCACCCGATATCAAATAAAGTGGTTAAGGGAAAACACCCTTTAAACCCAAAGACCATTAGAAAACACACACACACACAAGAAATCTCCGCAAACCTCTCCTTACGTGTTCGGAACTTCGAAGAGTAGTCGCAAAACAGGTAAGATCCAAAGTCGTCACGGCGTCTCGAGGTCGTCAGTACCCGGGTGGTAGCGTCGCCACGTGTCGTCGGTAGTAGTGGGGTGTCGGCACGTCGGGGTGCCTCCGGTCCACCAGGTCTCAGTGCGAGTGGGTCGAGGTGGTCAACGTGGTCACGTCCCTGTCGTCGTCAAAGTCTCTGAGTTCCACCACAAGGCGGGGAAGGTAAAGAGAGAATCGTCCGTCGTAACCGAAGTCGAACAACGATCACCACAATGTCCCCAAATGTCATCCGACCCCCCACTTACTGTTCTTCAGAAGAAAACTAAAGGACAGAATCGTGGAACTCGGACTAGGTCTCTTATGTAAGTTCTCTACAAAACCCCTACTTACACACCACAAGTCTGTAAGGTCCTAACTCCTCGATAAACTTTACTTCAGGTAAAAAACCTACGGACGAAAACTTGAGAAGTCAAGAATCGTACCTTATTCCAAAATAATTGTATGTATACCAACTGATGTCAGGATATACCATTTACCTGGGTTCATAATACCAAATTAGAAGAATAAGAAATACTGGTCGACTTAACCGGTCGTAGTAGTTCAGGTAGGAATCATTTAGTGTACGAGGAAACCCCTTTGGAAATACTTCAAACCCTTTCCGATAGCAACACTTATTTTTCAGTCACAAAAGTAGACTAGATGACCCACATACGACATCCAAAAGTTGTGAAACTTTAAGTACTCCGTAGGTACCTCTTTACTTTGAAAGTAAAGGTCGATTGGAAGAGAGAGACAAATCAACTCACAATGAAAAGGTTTACACACTAATACCATCATTCAAAAGGTCTAAAGAAGAAAAAGGGGATCAAAAATATATTTTAAACTTTAGTTCATGTTCTTCATATTTTGACTTCTGGATATTTCTCTATTCTACAACCTAGAAATAAACCAGTATGTTAACATTAATATAGTTCATCGAACGTTCATCCTCACTTGTTACATAGGAATTTTCTATATAGATACACTTCCTCTATAAAGTAGAGAGAGTAAAAAACCATGAATTAGATCAAGAGGGACTGAGGACGGGAGTAACAAACCCAAGAGTTCTTGAAATTGTAACCGGATTTCTTTAATTTACAATGTATTTATTTTCGTGTGGTTTCGATTCGATATATCTCCCTAAAACACTTTAAATGGGACATATAATCGAATTCAGTAATCCTCAACTGATACGTATTTGTATCAGGATTTCTCTCATTAATAAACCCGGACTTTGAAATGAGACCCGAGACAGAAATCCTTTCATAAACATTCGATATAGTCAAAAGGAATTTTGTAAAAATGAGAGATAAACATCTCACCACCGACATATTATGGTTTTACATAATAATAATGGCTCAGGACTTTTTTTAAAAATTCAACCAAACCACACTGACTGAAGGTATAATTATGACATAAGTCGTTAACTATGGAATTACAACGTTTTCGTGAATATTGAATGAATAATTTGATTGTTTTTTATATATAAATAAAGATATGGGAAAAAGGTCAGTCGGGACAGTTTCGTATCGTGGATAAAATAAGAGGAAGGAGTGAACCGATATTCACATATCTCACACGAAACATACAAAATATCCACGACAGTTCCTTCGTTCTTCCCGAAATCTCAACCCCAATATCTCACTCAGTGTCCAGCTCAATCCAAACAAGAGAATCAATGTTCGAGAACTTACACTAAGGACCTGTATTATTGAACAACTTACAGGAAAGATTGTTCCTCTCCATTTTACCAAAGAACGCGGAGGTACATTAAAGTAAATTGTAAGAGTGTAGCGAACGGTAAAAACCTAGTCAGGATTTTACAAAATGTTCGTAAACTTGGTCGAAGTCATTTGGTAAATATAAGATATTATTCCTTCACAAGTCACTCTTGAGAATCGAATAAAGTATGTAGTTGTAACAGATATGAAAGAAGAAACAGAAACCGTCTAACTACTGTTCGTTCTAAACTTATTAAACTCTGTGCAAACCACACTAAATCAACAAACAACTTACGGTCGTCGCACGTATAAACCGTGTATAAATCGTTCAAGAGAAATGTCAACAAACGAACAGAGGGGTTGTTCTGACACGTGAAGTCCTCCAACTCCTGAAATGATTATTTACGGACACCTTCACTCGGTCCTTCTACGTAGTCCTCTTAGATTCTGGGAGGGGTGTACGGAGGAATTTGGACATCGAAAGTTTACTAAACAAGGTTCAACACAAGAAGATTCATTACTAAAGATCTTGACATATGTACGAAAATATTTTCTCAACATGATATGATTAAAAATTTGTCACCAAGTAATACTGGACATGGAAAAAGAAGGTCTGTGTGTATGTAGTGTATGTGAAAGGAAGAAGTCCAAAGTCCTAAAAAAGAGAGACACATAAATAATATAATATGGTATCTCACGAACAAAAAACATACAAATAAAAACTATTGAGAAGACAACACTGACATTTATGACAAGAATTTATAGAAGGTTTCAGAAAGGGAAGACGTTTGAATGACTTAAAATCTAAGGTAGTTAAACCAGTGATTACTTTGTAAAGTTATACCTTTTAAGACTTATAACTTAAAGTTGTTTTTAACAGTACAATAAATATTTCATGGTTTTCTGGTTGGAGGTTACTCAACCATAACTGGTCCATATGCGTGACACGAGACCGTCGTGTTTACGAGAGTAATTGGTACCGATATCACCTTCAACCCCGTTGAGGACTCGATGATGAGAAATTACCGAATAAACTAGTATTTCTAAGACAAAGTGTTATACAGTGGTTTCATCACGAACAGTTTAGTCTACAAATGAACACTTTGAAAGGATTTGAATTACAATATATCTTAATTTTTATTAGGGTCTCATACATCCTATGTGGATCACCCGTCAAGGGAATCTACAGAGGACTCATCGATTTTGAGTTCAACAGGATCTAGTGTGAACATTGAAACATCGGGAAGTCTGAACAAGGAGAAACACTTACGGGTGTACCATATATTAAATCACTTACGGGAGAAACGGAATAGAAGGTACATGTCAGTCAATCGGGGGTTCGGGACAGTGAAGACAGAGGTCTTTCAAAAAATTAGACGGGTCAAGAGAGACAAACCAGTCATGATATTAAATACGGTGAGGAGAAGTGTGCACTCGGTTGGAATATCGTACTGACCAAAAGGACGGAGGAGAAGTAGTAGACAAAAAGGACGTGGTTGAACAAGAGTTGTGAATATCGGTTTAACTATGTGCACGTCTACTATTATCAGACTTAACGAAAGATTGTTCTAGGAAAGTCCTAGATCTAGAACGTAACAGAGGACACAATAGAGAATAGTGATAAGGATGGTGGTAAAGAAGAAAGGTGGTGTCTAGGAGACCGGTTTGATTTGACAAAAGTGTAAAGGTGTATATGGTCTACCACAGGGCAGACGTCAAAACGGGTACGACGAAGGAGACTGAAAGAAGTACCCAGAAGTAAAAACGATTGAACATGAGTAGGTGTTCTGAGTCAAATCTGTGGTAAAGAATTCCTTCGGGAGGCCACACAGGGGTATCCAACCAACCAAACAACTAAAAGAACACACACCTCCCCACGGGAAGGGTACACGAGAGACCCGTAAACCACTAACGGGTGAAAGGGTGACACAATACTGAGGGTCGACCTACACCTTACTTGAAAACATGTCGTCCCGTATGGCACCGAATAAACTGTAATTAAGGAACCCTGGAGTGCAACCCGGACCGGATCGTACAACAACGAAGAATCATTTATAAACACTTTACTTATTTACTTACTTATTCACTTACTGTATACCTACACTAATAGGAAGTGATTATTGAGATACGTTTTAATAAGTTTCGTCCCAATGTCTAAAATACTCAATTAAAAATAAAATTCGAACTCAATATAATGACCATGGGTATAATTAAAAATCACAAAAATTACATACAAATGATATACAAAGATAAAGTGAATTATACGACTAAAATAAATCCATATTTAGTCAGAAAGTCTTCACTAAGAACCGACCGAAAAGAGAATTATTGGAACCCTAAACAGGGACGGGGTCCACCTCCTACGTGATAGGATGGAACTGGTTCACTTCGACGTCAAACCATCAGTCGGAGTCCAGATGTTACTGAAGGAACTGTAGTACTTCCTCAAGTTTAGAGTCTCCATTTTCTATGTACACCAACATGAGCTCTTAAAACGAACAAAACAACCAAGACCTTCCTCCTATATCGAATAAGAGTAGACGACTTGCTATTTCCCGAGAAACCTCCCTCAACACGAAAATAAAGGTACCCAAAAACAAAATATATAATATATTTTTAACTTCCGGGTTGTGGAAATAAAAAACGTATAACTATTTAAAAAGAATCATGAATTAGAGTCCCTTCATTTGACCATTACTAATTCGATGAACGAAAAACCTAATCGAATTCTGTGGGATTATAAGACCGTACCAAGTGATAATATTTTCTCACTAATATATGTAGACTTGTCACATATATCTATGTACTACTAAATACGGTCACATAGTCCCCAACCTAGAACGTACCGTTAACCTCAACCTCTGAATGACGGACTCATAGACGAACTCCCCTGACAATCGTACGAACTTACAGACAAGACAAATTTTGACACTGGTACGGAGAAACCAATACTCATATTTACCGAAACTTAAAGTCTCCAGAAACCCACACCAATTAAAACATTATAAGTCCAACTAAAAATAAAAGGACACATCTCTTGGATCACCTTACACTTAAAACAGAACGGTCCCACGAAACAGTCCGAACGGTGAAATTATAAACACAAAGAAAAAAAAAAAAAAAAATTAGTCGTAGCTGTGAGGTCCTCACTAATCAGCACACAGGGTCGACAAGTTTCCGGTGGGACTGGACTAGTACCCGAAGTTATGGAAGAACGGGGGACCGATGTTCTAACTCCACGTTTGGTTACTGTACCACTTACACTGTTGAGGACCGGTCCAAGTAGTCTAGGGTTGGGTACCGTAGGTCGGGGTCGGAGTCGGTGGTGGGGTCGTAGGAAGGGTCGGAAGTCGGGTCAGTCGGGGTCGTGGACGGGTCGGTCGAGGAGTCGGGGGTGGACGGTTTCAGTCGTTCCACTCGTGAACCTTGTGAGACGTGGTACACTTTACGTAGGGATCTTTCGTGGGAGGAAACTGTAAAAGGGAAGCATATATTCCGAATCTATCTACTGTGTTCAATTTTAAGTAGTCTCTTCTACGCTCAGTGTAAGGATATTTCACCGAGTGTAAATGTGTGGTGTATCAATATATAGATAATTCAGATGTGTAGTCGTTGGATGTACCTGAGAGACGGGGGTTGAAGACGACAAACTTGGGCACTCGTAGGGTTCTTTACTGTCGAAACACATTATCATGAAACTATTGTGTCCGTCTTTACCAGTCGAATACTAGTCTAATATGACAAAAGACGTACCAGTAGTAAAATGTTTTCAATTGAGACAAATGGTCTAATCTGGTATAGTTCGATTCGTCTTCTAGAACTACTACTACTACTCCACAAAAATCATATCTTGAGATGACTATGTCATCGGTAATCAGTGTATACCGATATAAATTTAAATTTAATTAATTTTATTTAACAAAAAGGTAAAATGGTCGATGTAAAGTTCACGAGTGACCAAAGTACACCGATCACCGATAACCACTGAAGGAACCACTGAGTCTACCATTTGGCAGACAGATGTTACGCCCTCTGGGCCCAAGTTAGGGACCCAGCCCTTCTAGGGGACCTCTTCCTTTCCCGTTAGGTGAGGTCATGATAACGGACCTTTTAGGGTACCTGTCTCCTCGGACCATCCGATGTCAGGTACCCCAGTGTTTCTCAGTCTGTACTGACTCGCTGAAGTGATCACCGATAACACGTCTTCTTACGTTTATTTCTTGTAAAGGTAGTGGAGTCTCTCAGACAACCCGTCTCAACCAATCTTCTGAAAAAAATACACCGCAATTGACGTCGTTAACTTAACAGAAAAAACTGTAATTTCTAGATACATCTCATTCCAAAAAAGGATAAGACAAGTGTGGACAACTCGTTCATTCGAATTTTTAACGCATACTTTTAAGAAGGGACATTAACCTCTGCAGCGGGTGAAAATTCTAACACAAATCTTTTAAATTCCGAACTTATAAACATAATCTTACACACTTGGGAGACGAGAACGGTGGGGACGAGTCACACTAGACTCGACCCGATTCTACCGGATCGGTCTCACTTATTTCATATATACAATTAGTCTGTGGAACAAAGAGAAATGAAACTTGAAAGAAAGGACACAATTTGGTAGACATAAGGACTCCTCTTATTTCTGAAAAAAGAAAAATCGGAAGGGTTGATGTTCGTGTATGAGGTCGGTCAGTCGTCTGAGGGGGTGAGGGTGGTATGCGCAGGGGTGCAAGAGGTGGACAGGTCGGAGTGTGTGGTCACTGTTAGAGCAACCCTTGTCGGGGCGGGAACGTCTTGTTAGTCGGACACCTCAAATTGGTACGGTAGTTGATACAATTATTCTAGTTCTTGTCCAAGGTCCCGGTTGGTCTGTAGATGTTTCGCAAGGACCTCTAAAACGTGTGCATAGTCCATTCTGTCAACGGGAAAGTCGGACAGAATTGGTCCAACGGAAGACCCTTGTTGATCAGACTCTTCTTGACCAATAACACCTGTGTCAACACAGGTGATTAAGAATGACCATCAATTGGTCAATCTGTAACACTATACACAAACATTTCGGTCAAGCTAAATGGACTGAAATTAAGGGAACATCGTCGGTCAATCCTAAAAATTTCAGTGAGGAGACACTTTGTCACGACAAATAGACTTTCAACTTTCTTACTAAACACATTATATCAATTTCATGTTATCTTCCTCTTTAAAGAGATTATAAAACACAAAATAGTCAGCCATCACCAGGGGACTCGTAACTGTATATGACGGGACCAAAAGTTTTCCTTAACAGTCGGTGGTAGAAGGTGAGGAAACAGTTGAAGTTTCGAACTTCGGTTTTTGTCCACGATTCTTGTATCTGAAAGGAGGACTGACGATGTTTCGGTCTGTAGAGTTTTTCACACGTTTTCGTTCAGTAAGTTTTGTCACGGGGAAATTATTCTAGAGAAGGGTAAACGTTAAAGGATAGTCTTTCTCGTCGCTTTACGGTTCCTTCGACCTCCTTTGATGTGAGGTCGCAACTGACTCGTCCTCCACATACGGGTCCACCGAGCAGAAAAATTTTTAGTCCTTCTAGACAACAGTCTTAAACCTGTCAAGGATGGTCTACGGTTGTCGAGACACCATTCAATAAATCTTCTTGATGTGTTAACTCTTACCAACACTATTCAATCCTTCGACCTTAGTCTTCCTCTGAAAAAGCTTCACTATTGAACGAAAATATTCTCGTGAGTAGAGAAAGTACACAAGAATTAATCGAAAATTCGTTTTGTTGACGACTCTTCCAACTAAGGCACTCTTTACTGGTGCCTCCGTGCCACTTCTTTGGAGTCGACTTGTTGTTCGGCGTCTCCGGGTCGGTCTTACCGACGGTCTAAGCGTCCGTGAGACCTTGCCCCCGGTGGGGAGGTCACTTCCACTCCTTCCACTTTGACGAGCAACACTGAAAGTCCTTGCCATCATCGTCTGTCACGTGTTCCGACTGTGAACCTAGGACCGATAAACTTCAATCAACCACATACAGTGTATTTGAGTCACGTTTCGAAAAATAGACCGAAACATTTCCTTACAATCTTATATTTAACGAGGTTAATGAAAACTCAAGAATGTCCAAAAGAAATATCAAAGAGGGAAGAAACGATAATCGAGAGTAGATAAAGAAACAAAGGACGGTTCCCAAAGACTCTGAATTAAAAAGGACGAAACATGATTCTTTCTTCGACTAATTTAATTATTAATAAAGGTTTTATTCAGTCACCAGAGACTCCAGGAGAACACTCATTTCACGTTTACGAAACACCCTAGAGGAACCAGATCTCCGGACAGGAGGGGTTCCAAGAAACAACCCAACGGTCTAGAATAGACGGAGTAGAATTAGAGGTTCCTTCCTGGAACCCCCATGACGTCTCCCGCCAGAATTTGAGGACAATCACTGAATAGTACCACGAGGAACAATCCCATTTGGGACTACCAGACGGACGTCTTTCGACTCGGGTGAGAGAGGGACAACTGCACCCCGTCGTCACGATCCCTCACCCGAGACACATACATAACTCACAACAAAGTCACTTAAGACTTCGACATATACTACAACTTCTCCATCTATACAGAAATCTTAAATTTCTTATTGTTTTCGATCACCTTATAGAATACCATTCTTCACTGACCATTTATTCGTTTATTGGTGATTCTCACTGGACATTCTACAACTGTGAAAACTTCCTGACAACTTGATAAAAAGTTGCAAACATTACCAAAGAGGGAAACTTTGGTCGACTTGTATCATTAGCACATACAAAGAAGGGAAATCATTCCTCAAAATCATTATGCTCATCGTTCTTAGTCCAGTCGTCTATCCGCGGTTAGAACCAGAAGAGGGTGTGAACTAATGGGCGTCCACCTTTGGGATATGACCCTCCAATCCTAGGGGACAGACGGAAAAGGAATCCGTCACATTCCGTCTCCGACACCGAGGATTCTCTTGCGTCAGGCCGCCGCTTCCATCTACACGACGAAGAGGGCCTGCCACGTAAAGAAGTGTCCGTCGACTCTCCACTAAGAAATATCACTTGAAAGACGGACCTCAATACATACTGGGTAAGTAAACGAAAGTTTATCGTTAGAATTTAACCAGACTCACCTATAATGACTGTTCCATCAATAAGGAAGACAATCCTTTTATTTGAAAAAAAAGGGGTACTAAAAAAGTCAACTTGATAAATTTCCATTTCCAATTTCTAACTAATGACACATCAGGTCTATAAAAATATCGGAGAAGACGGAGGTGTCGATCCTTCTATTTCGTTATCGCAAACCAAGGATTATTTCAATGAAAATCGGGTACCTTTTTTCATTCCTATAAGTAAGATTGTAGTGTCATTACGACACTGGTAAATACCTTTCTCAATAACCGTTCATCTTACTGGACACTTGGAGACCCCCCTTTACTGTCCGTTAGACTTTTTATCCCTTCTATTCACCTTTAGAAAATTCTACATTTCGTTCAATCACTGAACTTAAGAGAGTAAACAACGTTTAATAATTAGTCACCACCGATCACTACCTTGGAATCTTGTCTCTACTATTATTTCGAGTCCCCTAAGGGACCGTCAAGTCACCGATCCTAGGCCGGGAGAGCGACGGTCTTCGGGTCCAAGTCAGAGACCAACCCCTTGTTTCTAGGGTGATACCCCGTGTCGGTTCTTTCGTTTTTGTCTTTTCTTGTATTTCGGGTCTCTTTGGGAGAGAAACTTAGAATGTACAAATATAAAAAGGAAAAAATGTCTTCTTTGGGTTTGACGAGTCGGAGTTTCTAAGAAGATACCGTCTACGGTCGTTCGTACCACATCCTTGCCTTAGTAATAAAAAACTATTCCACTCATTATTCACTTAACCTAAACTAACTTGGGTCCAGAGAATACAGAGGACGTAGCCGTCCGTCCAACAAGTGGTGATCGTGGCGGACCCTTCGGGACGGAGTGAAACTTTTTGACGCAGGTCAACCTTCTGGGGATTATAATCGATGATTACGGGTTTCTTTTAGCGGAACAGGGGTTCTTCTAAAACAAAATCTCCGTAGTTCGACCAATCCAGAAACATGAAAGATTGTGTCTAAAGTTTAACATCCAGGAACGGTAGAAACTCTTGACAATCGTGTTGATCTCTTTACCATTGTGACAAACGAAGTTAAAACACTTTATCAAACGTCGTTTTATATCGTAAACGGAACACCTTTTTTCGATATTTTCTTCACGTACTATAATGAGAGTTGATGACACGAAGATAACATCTATGGGTCCACATATATCACTTCGTGCAGTCACGTAGTCAACAACTCCTGAATTTTACCGAACATTGGAAGACTAACGAACACTTTGAATAAACACCATAACTTATAACCCAGTACCCTTAAGACTAAATTGACATACAACAGTCTCGAGGTGTCCACTAAAAAAAAAAAAATTCAAAACCAACGCGACCCAGAAACTACAGTACTCCCGAAAAGAAACTAATACTCGTCCTCGATGAGAGATCAACACTACGTGTCCGAAGAGTAACGGCACCGCAGAGAATAAAACCTCGTGATCGGGGTCTTACGTACCTGAGTCGTCAACACCGGGTCTCCGAATCAAAGAGACTCCGCACACCCCAGAAGGGTCTGATACCTAACTTGGTACAAAGGACGTGACCGTCCGTCTAAGAAATGGTGACTCGGTGGTCCTTTCAGGACGTGGAGACCCAAAAACGTTTTCCCGTTTAGTGAATCATAGAGGTACTAACCACGGAGGACTCAGGTACCGAGACTAGACTTGGTAAAGACTCCCGACGGACCCGTGAACCACGAAAACTCCGTTTATACTTTCAGGTCCAGTGTCGGTTGTCTACCGTTCCTTTCCCACTCCCCTCCCCTGACTTGTTCAATTAAAATTTTTATCACTACCACAAACAACAACAAAAGCTCCATGAATAAAGAATCTGTATGATTTTCTTTCGGGCCTCAAACGAACTATTAAGTCCCTTTACTAATCACAAAACCCAATAATTTTAAGAGTCGTGACACTTCTTTCCTCTTTACCTCTTTCCTTTGTCTAGTTCAGTCTCTTGTTTTCAGCGAATAAAATTTTTCAATAATCAGTCCTAATGGTCTCAAACTTTTCTCACAACTTTTCTAAGACATTTGTAGGTAATCCGCTTCGTTGTTTTCGAACCCGTTGTGAGAATACCAAGTCTCTTAGTCCGAACACTCTTCATTTGCAGAACAAATGAGGCCCTGGAGAAAAAAGTGTTGAAACCAATGTCCGTAAAAATTCGTACACTTTAATCTCTCTCACCATTCTACTGTCGTGCACGTGGGTAGTGGTCGGAGCCGCCCGGAGTCGAGGTCGACGACGCGGACAAGGTACACATGAGAGTGGATGGGGTCCAATAAACCTCTGTTCAGAGCATATTATATTATAAAGTGGGTACTCATGATTCAAAAGAAAGAAGAAAATTATAAACAAACCGACGTAGACCAGAATCAACATCGTGCACCCTAGATCAAACGACTAGTCCTTAGCTTGGACCAGAAGGAAGTAAACCTCGTGTCTCAGAGTCGGTGACCTGGTGGTCCCTTCAGGGATTCAAAGGAAAAATTTACTGAGGAAAAAAGTTTGTATTCGTAATTGTGTAGATTTTTTTGGTTTTAACTAAGAATTATAGTAGTTTATTGTCAAGTTCAAAGGGGTCAGAAAATTTTCACTCGGTCCTAGAGAACTAAAGAGTGACTTAATAAAAAGAAAGCCAACAGAGGTATTCCAGGCTTTCCGAGACGCCTCACGTCTCCGGATACTTTTAAAGGACGCGACAGAACAATAGAAATTGGTCCTTCACTAGAGAGCCCGCCTCGAACACGTCAATCAGAGAGGTAAGGAACCCATTCACCTCAGTCCTCGAACCGGGACCGCACACTATTCCTTCATTTTATTTTGAATCAAACACCCTCATATACTATCTGTTTTAATTAAACTAACACCACCCAGTCAACTGAGTATTCTACAATCACGATTCTCTCAGGAGACGCTTCAGAAGATCAAGTTGATACCTCTAATTTTCTAACCGTCTCCCGTGTAACCGGTTCTGATCACCAGAGGACTAGGGGACTGGTTACAACCTACAAAATATATCTGGTCAGAGAAGGTCCTAAGATCTTAGAACTGAAACTGTTGGTTTCTTAATAGACTTGAAACTTTGTTATAACAACTAATCTTCTTACCGACCAATAACGGAACAAAGTCATGTCAAGAACGTGGTGGTGGAACTGACTAGAATCTCGTGAGACATTCTTTTCCTCTTCGGTCCATAAGTTTTCGTCATGAATAATCCGTTCTTCATTATTAACAGTGACCTTAAACAGGTTACTATCGTTTCAAGACTGAGATGTAGTTTATCACCATCAGTGTGGAGTCGTAATGACGTATTATGAAGATTAACGAGTGGCCAAAAAACCAAACTAAGAAATCCTTTAAGGGTCTTAACAAATTAACCAAATTTTTGAAAGACCCGATATTCCTCAGACATGTGGACCTTTGGAAAGGTTTCCTTGCCCGGTGTCTCCCGTAACGGTACCTCTATCTAATACGGAGAACATTTGCCAACCCGAGGTCGATAGCTCGGGATGGCTTCTCAATGGTCGTCGGGTTCACATGCCCTGCCTGAGGAGAGACATTTCTCCATTCCGGAAGGTCCCTTCCGTAGTCGGGACTCAGGAGTCGAAGGAGGTCTTCCTTCACCATGCACCCTACCTCTTAAATATGGTTACTTCTTTAGTTTTAGGAAAGGACAGAAAAAAGTTTTCTTTTACAAAACATGAATATAACTATTGAAAAAAGATAGAAAAATTTGAACGATGTGTCAAAGTGAACGATACCCACTTTGAACATTACAATTGACAAAGAAGGGAGGGCCTTTCAAAACAGAAAAAATTAACTCTTTCGAATTAGTGGTCTTTTAAAACAATGTGAAAACAAAGTTAGAGAGAAGAAAATGGGTTTCCAAAATTTACTATGGACCCAAAGGAAGGGGAGGACCAGACTCCTGAGGTGGAAACAATCAAGGTTCTTTTGAGTCATACTTCTTGTATAGATAGCAACACTTCTACTTGCAAAACTCCATGTTCGAGGAAATAGTAAACTTCAAACCCCTTTACTCTCTAAGACTTTCTCCTATAGAATTTATGGATGGACTCTCCTGACCGAAAATTCTGGTTTCTCGTTCTCCGAGTATAAGAAGACACCATTTACGAAGAACATAAATGGTACAAAACACTGAAAAAGTCCATATAATCATTATAAAAGTATTGTTTACACTGAATAGACTTTCCGGTGAAATCGGGAAATTTGACTTTAATAGGCAACTACCGACTTATTATGAGGAAACTTAAAAATTACTGTAAAATTTCCAATAACACAACATGTATCATAAATTTTAGTCATAAAATTCTGGATCACCTTTTGAAAGACCGTCGACAAAATTTAATGAATAGAATTTCACAAATAATAAAAATCATCCATAGAATGATTGTACCAATCGTTTGATCGAGAGGACACTCTTGACCTTGAGAAGACAGTATAAAGACTACAACTAAACAGAGGAAAACTTTCTTTCAACTCAATCCCTGAAGTAAAATTTCATCAACCCTTCCCTTCTCGACCTCACTTCTTTACTCGACCAGGTCTCGGGACTATGGTCCTCACCCTCATGACCTTTGTCTGAGTCAAGGGTCACACAAATTTACAGACCAAGTGGCTATAGTTGTTTTTCCCTTACAACTTACACAGATCTCTCTCTTTTAAGGTACGGAGGAAAAATTACACAAATAATATATTTTGACTGACAGGGACGAGAAGGATACCCACCCTCTACAAAACGAGGAAAAAATTGGGTATGACTAAATCGGGACACGGTCAATAGGGGGAAGTGTGAACGAAGGGGACAAAGACCGCACAAAACTTACTTGTTGGTGTACAACCAACCAGGCGACCCGGGGTCACAAATACTCCTTGAAACTGGTAAACGTCTTTTGAGTCAGCACTGTCTATAATTCAAGACACAATTTCAAAATAGTTCGACTTCTCTCGTAAAGAAAAAAAAAAATTGGATACAAATCAGTCAAAGTCACTACCCAATCGTCTCTAACTGTGGACAAAAACTGTCCTATAAGAATAAGAGTTGATCATACGGACGTGTCCTCTCCGTAGTCGGAGTAAAGGACGAACAATAACGTCATCACTTCTACTTTCTTTACACACATACATACGTGTACATGTACGACTCCTAACCTACCCTATCTGATTAAACTTAGGAAATACGTAGTCCTAACCAATTATAAGGACATTATATCAGTTGGGGATTTAGGGTTACTGAACTTTTGCTGCCTAAATAAAGGAATAGTATGACGTACACGTAACTACAAGTCGACTTCTAAGGTGAGTAGTCTTAACGAACCCCTGGACCCGACAGTCTCACCGTGGCAGTACTTGTCATAGGTACTGACATCCTCTTTTCGAGTCTACCTAGAACGTGGGAATTTACGCGATCGGATCTTCATTACCTACAATGAAACTGAGTGGACAATTGTCGAGTATCCAGTCTTGATCAATGTGCCGGGATGTTGGGTGAGGTCATGAGAACGGACCTTTTTAGGGTACCTGCCTCCTCGGACCATCCGACGTCAGGGACCCCAACGCTTCTCAACCTGCGCTGGCTCACTAAAGTCAAAGTGAAAGTACGTAACCTCTTCCTTTGCCGTCAAAAGACTTCTTTTGCGGTCACAAGAACGGACCTCTTAGGGTCCCTGCCCCCTCGGACCACCCGACGGCAGAGATCCCAGTGTGTCTCAGCCTGTGCTGACTTCGCTGAATCGTCGTCGTCGTCGATTAGAGTTCCGTCGGTCCTTCAGGTGCGGTAGCAAATAGGTATTGACCCCTTTCCCCCGTAATTTTAAAAACTGTTTTACTGATGGTATCAGGAGTTTGATCTTTTAATCCTTTGTGAATATGTCTCAGTACCTGAGAACTCTGACGAGTAAAGGAAATAAAAGACAAAGAGTAGATCTTTTAAAACACAATTCGAAACCTTTTTTCAATTGAGTTCCAACGATCAGTACAGAAATTGGTCCAATCCGAACCGGGAACGGTCTTTTATTTCACAGTCTTTATAAGTCACTTTTAAATTTACCAATGAGTGTTTATGTTGTAACTTCGGGAATTCATTACGAGAATAACAATCATTTACACGTTTTTCTGTAATTTGTAAATTTGTAGAGTTCAATGAGACTTTTTGAAATGAGTACTCTAACTAAATGATAGAACTTACTAGAAAAACCCTAAACCACCATCACCAACAATAACAGACATTGTCTAGACTCATTAAGTGTTTTCAAGTCCCCTCTCACAGTCATTCCAACGGAGGAGGATCCAGGGAGACCGTACCCCCGGTCAGCAGAAGTTATTTGGTGTAACCACCGCGATCTGCATAATTGATGACGAAACAACAACAACAAGGCAACGATTCTGCTGAAACACTGGAGACACCCGACCTCGTGTAATCCGAAGGGACAGGAAGTGAATGGAGGGACTTAACCGAGTTTAAGTACAGGCAACTCGACCACTACGGTAGGTTGGTAGAGTAAGAGACAGTGGGGGAAAGAGAAGGACGAGAGTTACAAAGGGTCGTAGTCTCAGAAAAGGTCACTCAGTCGACAAGCGTAATTCACCGGCTTTAAAATCTCGAAGTCGAAGTAGTCAGGAAAAGTCACTTATAAGTCCCAAACCTACAAACGACACACGGACCATAACACGATTTAGGAAATACACCCAACATAACAATTTAGGTCTTGGGTTGGAACACTCTCATCCACCACCATAAGGACAGAATGACTATTCGATTGTCAAAATATACCGGTACCATACCGTCTCGGGTCTAAGTTTAGGTCCCTCAAACTGAAGATGGAAGATGAGGACTGTCGATAAGACAAGACTAAACCCAGGACTCGTGTGAAAAAAAAAAAAAGTTATCGAACTACATCAAAATCTCTGGTTAGACCGTTGATAGGCCCAAGACCTTCGTTATGTCTTCTTTGAAAGGGCGAACAGACGGCTTCTTGTTCGATTTAAAGCGAACCTGTTGTGGGAGCCCCCGTGTAGCCTTCAGTAGGTGGCTTTTCGTGAGGTTTCCTATATACGACTGTTTCGTCGACTGTAGTAACTACCAGACTCCTTCTTGGGAAGGTAACGGCAGGGTTAACAGGAATTTTCCATGGACTCACGTATGCGGAAAGTACGAAATCACGTGAAGAGTTGTCTAAATCACAGGGTAATTTATTCTAAGAGGAAAAGTCGGGTCAAAAAGGGACTCTGGAGGTAAAGAGAGGTTGGCGCCGACATTCTTCAGTCCACCTATTACACCCTATCACCTTGAAGAACTACCCCAAGACACAGTGGTTGTCGTCTCTTGTTCGGAAAGGTCAGGTATGACCTTACGAGACACACAAATCCCCCTATAAAATTTTATCTCTTGTTTCTTCTTTTGTCGGTGGGTGGAAGGACGGTGAATCATGATTGGCTACAAGTGTAGAAAACAAAAAAATTCTTTTTAGTGAAACAGAAATACTTTAACTATGCAATGAATTTTTCGGAATCGCAGGGTATTTTTAAGTTCTTACAGAAGAAAGAAGATTGGTTGGAAGCTTGGTTCATATCTCCCCGACAACTTGGGTGGATTTTATTCCGACATCCATAGCTCCTCCGGTCCCGACTCGGGGTCCGAGGAGCTTCAGGTACCGCGAGGATATTTAGACCAGGACATAGTGGACCACTTTTGAATAGGTGACGTGCCAGTGTGCACGGGTCTAAAAGAACAAGGAGGGGTCAGAAGGAGAGTTCTCGACCGTCTTCCACAAACGGAAGAACGGTCATCGCAAATTGAAAACAGAAGCTCCACCTCCTATAGGAAGTCAAGATCACGACCAAAACTAAAAAGAGAGGAGAGAA
Source organism: Capra ibex (assembly GCA_006410555.1). Classification (NCBI taxonomy): domain Eukaryota; kingdom Metazoa; phylum Chordata; class Mammalia; order Artiodactyla; family Bovidae; genus Capra; species Capra ibex. The sequence goes on from SJYO01014747.1 coordinate 29,259,867, forward strand.
GGTCTCCGAGTCAGTCAACAAAAACGACCTTGAAGGTCCGAGACAGATCTCCTCGTCGGTAACAACAAGTTCAAGAGACGAGAACCTGTAAACGTAAACGTAATCGTATTATTGCTAAGAGTCTTCAGCACATCGTCTCTTTGAACAAAGTGAAACAAAATCGACCGGTTTCTTCTCTCAGATGAAAAGATCCCATAAGACACCTTACAACCAACTCTTTATTGACAAGAGACGTTCTAAAGACTGAAACCCTATTTAATGAAGGGATATCATTCAGGGCTTACTCATCAAAAGAGCACATAGTCTCAAGTTCTGAACGAACTTATTTAAATAGGGTCTCAACGGTTGTCTAAACTGTCTAGACGACATGGACAACTGGAAACTTTATTTCATTTGGACTGTATAAAGAATGAAGATTTGGGACACCCTACTCCACGACAATAGGGGAAAAATGCCTATTCCTCCGTCAGAATGCACCGATTATACCGTCTCAGTCCTAAGGTCAGATGTTCACATTATACTGAGGAACGGAATTTTAAGGGAGACTTGAGAACACAGAAAGAAAAAAGTGGGAGGTGGGGTGATCCGACTTCTACTTTCTCCTTCTTACCGCTCTTCGAGTCTCTCCGAAATTGTTCCACACCTCTCTCGTTTTACTCTTCATGATAAACTTTAGAGACCTGGTGGTTCCGTAGTTGAAATTTGTTTTACTGTGGTTCCAGGACTCCAGGTTCTCGAATGAGTTACTCTAACTCTCATATATACTACTCCACTCAGCTCCCAGAGTCGTAAACACTCTTCAGAGGTCAGACATACGAGTCGTATCGAAACTGAGGACGTTTAATGGAAACAATATACTCGGACTCTGGGAGGTTCCAAACAACTAACAACGAAGTATCCTATCTGAAGATAAGGGTTAAGAAGATGGTAAAATTTAGATTCCGAGTGACTCGACAAAATGACCAAAAGGTCAAAAGGTAGGACCAATATCAAGTACGGGTGACGATGGGAGAAGGTGAAGAGAGGTATAAAGGAAGGTTGTCATGGAATATAAGGAAGAACATCGGATAGAGTTGAAAGGTGTTGAACTTTATGATAGAAGTTAGGGGTGTGAGAAACAGAGAGACAAAAACTGGTACGACACACCGAACACTCTAATGTCAAGGGGGTGGTCCCTGACTTGGGTCCGGAAACCATGACTCTCGTACCTCAGAATTGGTGACCTGGTGGTCTCTTAACGGGGGTCTGAAAGATTAGGAACAAATAAGCCGTAGGAAGTCCTAATACATCTTATGACCCTCGTTCCTATGTGTCTACTTATTCTTCAATTAGGAAGAAAGAAACTCGAGTATCAGAATCCCCTACCTATCTTTGTTTATCTCATACTAACTCTTAAAGATCTTCCCGCACTAGAACTTAAAATTTGAAATAATACTTTTATAGTTCGTATGTACTTTTCCCTCTCTTGTCATTTTACTTGACTGTATTTAAATTAAAGGAGGGACAGAACGGTCAAGACAATATAGACGGTGGAAGGAGTGAGGGTCTTCATAAAATTTCCTTTAAAATCTGGAGTACAGTATAGGAGGTATTCATGATTACATTTTAAAATCTTCTACCAGGGGAAAGACAGGATAACAGAAAATTTTTAGAGTCACAGACCCTCCATGGTCAGTACCATGGAGGTCAGTAAAACCATAGTTTGGTGTAGAACGTGTGATAGACAAACAAAGACCTTCAAAAGCTAACCTTTTATCACCGGTAATACCTGTATGACGATCACATCAGAGCATCCAGACAGACAACGAAAACATCGACAGTGTATTATGAAACAGAGAGAGAGAGAGGACCATCTCCGTTCTCGTCCGATGCCTTCTTTTACGACCACATGGACAACCGGGTGTGGAGAGTGAACGGATACTTCTGTTCGTCTAAGACCTTCTACGACGACGAGACTAATAGGTGGTGCACTTCTCCGTCTGTCCGTAAGTCTTCCTTCTGTTTATATTTTAGTTCGTTTAGTACGTGGTAAAATAAGGTCTAGACGAGAAACGAGTCTCTCCACTAGAGAGTCTACACCTCCTTCTCCTTCTTCTTCTCTACCTACATCTACTTCGGTGTCCCCGCCGATTCTTCGTGTTACCACAACCCCCGTCAGGGGGATTCAGGTTCGATGACAAATCATTGTGTCGTCGAGTCTTCAATTCTCCCTACCTACTTCACATGTTGGAGAAGATACAATTATTATTGACCATATAGAAATACGCCGACGTGGTCTATGAGACGAACTCCGACGAAGCCTAAACAAGGGTTCGACTTGCCGTTTAACTTCTTCTTTTGGCTCTTTCTCTCACCCTTGCCCTTCACGACCCGTAATTCGCTCTGTTCTCACTGTCGGGACGGTAGGTCGACGCAGAGTTTCTTGGATCACTCACGATCCCAACAACCAGACGTCTTCCACACTCTCGAGCCCCTACGTCCTGGATCAATCTGAGTCCTGACGAAAGAAAATACAATCACGTATCTCGTGTCCGTCAGGAAGCTCCGACCGACCCAAGTTTAGGATCGTGACGTTAAATGACCAACGCACTGGAATGAATTTGAGAGACTTGGACAAAAAGACATTTGACCTCCACGATGAACAATAGAACACCCCGACGACCCTCTTAACCCCCTTTATACGTTTCGTGGGACACGGAACGAATCTAGTATCTGGGAGTCATCGACCATGACACCTGTGGTTCCTTCACCCACAGTCAATGGCAGTAGTCAAAGGGTTTACCTTCCAGAGAGACTTTCCTGTCTCTTACTGACTTCGTAGTATCAACCAAGGTGAGGTGCTGTCTTGTTGACAAGCACGGACTCTGTTAATGTTTTTTTCTCTACCCCTGAGTCCTCTACCAAACTCTGTCGTCTTGTCCTTACTTCTATCTTTTGAGTCTTTTTCCTTTTATTCCCTTCCAATTCCTTCGGAGGTGCACGAGATGTACTAAGACACGGCGAACGAAGATCTAGAGGGAGGTCCAACATTCAATCCATGAATTCGACAATCGGTTTCGAGAAGACACTTTGGAAGAACACACAAGAAATCCTTTATTGGGTAAAAACCTCACTTAATGGAAAAAAAAAATTTGACAACCATTACATTCTTCGGGTACACTTCGGGACCGGTAGATAGACAACCTCTCGATTACTGGAACTTTTAATTAAGATTTTCGGAAATAGACCTAATTAGGATCGAACTCTCTCTGTAGAAAATCTGAAGTCACACCGCTAAGGGAGACGAACCCACCTTTGTTCTTTCTACTGGACTAGAACCGAACCGGTAACCGAATTGGACTAAAAACTCCGATTGTCAAGCAAGAACTCATTATTACGGTTCGGAGGTGACTAGCACCGAGTGCACCAAACGTGGTCATCTTGAGTATCGAAATAAGACTGCACTTTCGTAAAAAGTGTCGTCATCGTGTCGGGTACGGAGACGACACCTAGACTTGTTCCATTACAAGACAATCCTTTGAGTTCGGTCAACGAAGAGAATTTATCATCAACAGGACAAAACGGACATAACTTACTTAGGTAGTGTGAAGTTTATTTACCTTTACCTGAGGCAAAAACGAGAGTCTCGGAAAAAAGGGGACATATTTGAAATGTTTCTCCATCGATTTACAGTTTCTGTTTCTCAAGAGAAACATTTAAAAAGAGTAACATCACTTGAAAAACAACTTCATGTTGTGTATATGTCTTAACGAATCGAATCATTTAAAAATGTTTCGTTTATGTGAACACATTGGTCGTGGGTCTAGTCCTTTGTTGTATTGGTCATCGGGGGAACGTGACGACAGACCTAACGGCCGTGACCTTTACTCTAAACGGTAGAAGTACATTTATCCAGAATAAACTCATTCGATTTCCACCTCAGGAAGGTGGAAAGGAACACGCGAGACAATCAACGGTCTACAGAGACATTGTTGCCTATTCCAAAGATAGACCACCAACTCCACTAAGTATACGTCGTCCATATCTAGTAAACTACGTTAAACACTTTATGTTACAACTCTTAGGTGAAAATTTGTTTTTCTGAAACTGTTTACGTCTATGAAGTAATAAGTATTTCCTAAATTAGACGGGAGGATCAAAGGACAAGGATTCTCCAAAGAGTCACGAGCACAAGTCAAGACAGACGGAAAAGAGAAGTCGGCAAATACGAAGTAACTTTATCGATAAACTCGTTCATTGGGTAGACCCCCTATGAGGGAAACGTCCGAGGAGAGGATCGTCCCTCGGCTATCGAAAAACTTCTTTGAAGAAAGGACCCTATAAAACGAGAGTACAGTGCACAACGGTCCGACATGACATTTATTCACAAAACCAGTCAGTCTCCCAATCTTCGGCGACAACTTTAACGTCGCAGTGAGAGGAAACTATCTGTCACGACCCTAACACCGGTGGACAGTCTAGAGTAGATAGACGTCGTCTGACTTATGGCTCCCAAACAAGACATTTCACGAAAAGTCCGGTCGACACCCCAAACGGGACGGCAGAGAAGGGTAGAAAAGAATCGTCCCATTCCGGAGTGGAGAGGGGAGAAAGGGTGTCACCTACAACTACATCTTCTAATAATGGGTCGAAAGGACCTGTACCACGCCTCGGACGACCTACCGTTGTATCTGAGCAGGGTCATGCTTCTAAGTGACTCTCTCTACAAGTGGTAAGTACGGATGTAACGGAAATGGTACCTGTTTGAGTAGGTCTCGTAACAGTCTGTCCACTCCCACACCACGCCCGCTCCCAACCCCTCCCTCTGTCAGGAGCAGATGTCCACCCAGTCCTTTCTCTGCCCCGTTCAAACGAAGACCCTTGTCTGTTCGTCAAAAGAGTACACTATCACAATTGTTTGTCCACCAAGACATCTCCCCTCCCTCTCCAATTACACTACAACCTAAAGAGGACAGTTGACTCACCTTCCCGAAGTCGGTACACTAACTGACGAAACGAGTCACACGGGACCCTCCTCCTTGGATGGAGTCTACACTCCAAAACGGGGGTCGAGGACTGGACAGAAGGGTCGAGAATACAGTAAATGGTCCACACTCGACAAAGAGAAGATACTTTTCACTTTCACAATCAGTGAGTCAGCACAGACTGAGAAGCACTGGGGCACCTGACCTCGGGCGGTCCGAGGAGACAGGTACTTTAAGAGGTCCGTTGTTATGACCTCAACCAACGGTAAAGGAAGAGGTCCCCTAGAAGGACTGGGGCCAGAGGACGTAACGTCCACCTAAAAAATGACAGACTTATCCACAACCATTAAGATACCTGAACGGAGTAAATTGTAAACTTCAAGAAAAATGTCCTTCCCAAAACATATTGTAGAAAATATTATGAGACAGGCGGAGTGATAGACTCTGAGGGAGACACAATCCAAACATCAACCGAAACACCAAATAAGGACCCCATGGGACCCTCAAACATCTATACAACAAGAAATGTTGTTACTATTAAAATATCGTTTATTGTACATTATCCAAATGTAAGGAAACGGAAAACAAGACTCAAGAGTTTCCATAGTCAGACAACAATCACGTGAAAAAAGAAATTAATTACTTAAATAAATAAAAACCAATGTGAACCAGAAACAACGACGTGTACTCGAAAGAAAGTAATACCGTTCGTCTCCAGACAAGAAGTAACGCCACTAGTCCGAAGAGTAACGTCTCGTGCACGAGATCCCGTGTACCCGAATCAACGGGACTCCGTACATCTTAGAAGGGCCTGGTCCCTAACTTGGAAACAGGGGACACAACAGTCCGTCTAAGGATAAGTGACGGGGCGGTCCTTCAGGGTGAAAAAAGAAATTTCACCTTTCACGGAAGGAATCCATTTTAGTGTTTCCTTAGGAAACACTCCATGAGAACGAAAACAGAACTCAAATCTTCCTACACACCGAAACGTGGGGAGAGTATCCTAGATGAGTTTCAGTTCCTTATTCACTTAGAACCGTAGAAGTGTTTTCAACAATACCTCTTTCGACGTTCAACTTCGCCAATAATCCGAAAGGGAATTCTCCAGAAATACAACTCTCTGTCTTTAGAAATGTACCTATATTAGTAGATACCAGTATTAAAAACTCTCTGCTTACGGATAAGTCAAGTCAAGTCAACGAGTCAGTACAGGCTGAGAAACGTTGGCGTACTTAGTGTCGTGCGGTCCGGAGGGACAGGTAGTGGTTGAGGGTCTCAAGTGAGATCGAGTTCAGGTAGTTCAACCACTACGGTAGGTCGGTAGAGTAGGAGACAGTAGGGGAAGAGGAGGACGGGGGTTAGGGAGGGTCGTAGTCTCAGAAAAGGTTACTCAGTTGAGAAACGTAGTCCACCGGTCTCATGACCTCAAAGTAGAAATCGTAGTAAGGAAGGTTTCTTGCGGCTCCCGACTAGAAGTCTTACCTGACCAACCTAGAGGAACGTCAGGTTCCCTACGAGTTCTCAGAAGAGGTTGTGGTGTCAAGTTTTCGTACTTAAGAAACCGCGGGTCAAAAGAAGTGTCAGGTTGAGAGTGAAGGTATGTACTGGTGACCTTACAGGGGATTTAAATATACTCAGGCGAATGGTATGGTACACGAATACAAAGATAAATGTTCAAGCGACAACGACCTCGATCTTCATTTCAGAAAGTATGATAGTCGAGTTGAAATTTTTAGGTTATGTTGGTCGAAAAAGAAAAAAACATTCGGGTGTCAACTAAAAAATTTGTTATCTAATCACTAATCAGGTAAATGATCTTCGTGGACCACTACTAAAACTCAGTCATTATGTATTCCAGGTCAGAAAAAAAATACCTCTGTCTAACATAGGCCTTTAGGTTTAGATCACAAAATTTTCGTATACAAATACGAAGAGTCCAATTGAGGACTTAACCTCCGTATTGTAAAGAGGAATTTAGGAAACGACAAGAGGGTCTCAAGTAATGACTCCAGCTTATATGTAACGTCCCAGTTTGGTATATAAATCGAATGAAAAGGTCTGATCAAATTATGCCCAAACGAATCCTTATGTTATCCGTCAGAGTATTTACAGATCACACCCTGACTTTCATACCGGTCTGGTCTACCCCTGATCTGACCTTTCCAAAAAAGGGAGAGGCCGTACGGAGAAAAGACCTGTAGGGGGGGTAGGAGTGCGAAGAGAGACGTCTACTTGTAGGCCGGGGGACTCACAAAAGTCGCGACTGTACTGGTTGGAAAGGTTAGGTCCACGAGGAGATATTTTACAGACAGATGGCCTGTGTGAGTAACATAGTAAAGTCAAATCATCCTCTCTCTTAGACTGTTCGGACCGTAACCCAACCCTCAACGGATCAACACGGATCTAAATATTACGACGGGAAAGGTTTCTGACCCACCCCGCTCTTTAGGTTCTTCTCCCACACTTTCCTCAGCCACTGGAAATTGTCACTTCATATTTCTATATAGATGTATCATCTCTGGTACGAAACATATGAAAAAAAAAATTGTGACGAAAAAAGAGAATTTGTGACACAAAATTCGAAAGGGGACACAAAAGTTCAATATTCGTAACAAAATTGTCAGTGTAATTTTCGACAACATACCGGACCAACATTAAATTGGTAAAGGTCAACGACCGGAAAGACGGTGGTCGTCCACTGAGTGGCAGACTGGAAAGTAAAACAGGTAAATAGATGTTTATGTGTATGAACAGTAAATTCTGAAAAAGTTTACAATTTTTATTCATCAACAGTATCAATGATCACGAAGTTTTTCTCACATAGAAGGATTTTTATCTTACCGAATCACCAATACTCTTAAAATTTCATTTTATCAATAACGTTAATTACAAAACGAAAGAAGAAATAGACAAAAAGTGTAGGACACCACAAAATTCCCCATCTTAAAGTAAACTTCCTTAAAAATAAAATACTATCTAATATAGTAGTACTGGACATTCTTACCTTAGAGACTTCCCAAGTTGAACGATCCATAGTCTCTCAAATTATTCTATCAGTGTCTTCAATGGTCATCAGTTAGTACTGACTGTACATAACTTTTACTAAAATAAACGTATTTTAAATTTATGATACGAAAATAATAGTCTACACCTTTTTATCCCTTACACAATCTTTCTTATAACCGCACCCCAGGTCTTATAAGTAAGACTGAATCGAGGAAGTCGACTCACGGTCACTGTCTAATTAAGTCGTTGTCGAAGAAGTCCCGGACAACTTAAAGTGAAACATGGTCCCGAAACTTATATCCTTACCTAGAATAAAAGTACCAAGAGGTTCAAGGGAGAGGAGTGGAATCGTGTGTCACTCAAAAGAATAGATTTTACATGTAAATAGAGTATATATTGTCCCGTGAGGATAGGTCTGACGAAGGGTCCCATCAACACACCTAGTCTACTCTTATACACACTTTCGTTTACTATATACAATTTCTTCACGGTATTTCCATCGTTCGACATCTTTAAAAGAAAGTACATTTTGTTAAAAATTCATGGAATCTTGAAATTTACCAAGTCAAATTTACTTGAAATTTACTCGGTTGACCACCGAGTCAACCATTTCTCAGACAGACGTCACACCGTCTGGGTCCAAGTCAGGGACCCACCGCTTCTCACTCAACAGTGAGATCATAAGAACGGACCTCTTGAGGTACCTGACTCCTCGGACCACCCGAGTTCAGGCACCCCAGTGTTTCTCAGTCTGTGCTGGTTCACTGGTTGTGATCTTAAAATTTATTCATCGTGTAAGACTCAATGGATACCAAAACGAGAATTTATATATACTTATGAAATGAGCACCTGGTTACTATACCAACTTCTAAAACCGAACCAATAAGAGATCCTTTTATTCTATCACTAAAATATACTAATTAAAAGATTTTAAAAGTTGGTTTTTTTGGGAAAAAAATTGACTTACTAACCTTGGTGGCTTCCTTCCGGTTCACATACTGCCCCTCTTGACATTGAAACCAAGGACTACTGAACGGAAACGAACTAAGGTCGACGTCGTATAGCACTCACTACTCTAGACACACGTTCACTGTCTGGACATGGACCGTCTTTTGTTATTACCCCGGTGTCCGCCGGTCGACTTGTGTGTCTGCAGTTCCTCGGAGGACCTCAGTCGTATAGTCGCCTTTCGACTCGTCGAGTACAGTCTACTTTTAACAAAGTTCCACTCTCGATGAGCAAATCAGCCCCTCGCACGACTACCGTCATATCCGACAACCCTGAGATGGGCGTCTTCGGTCTCGGTGTGGTCCCACGAAGCTGGGTCACAGAGGTGAGGATCTCACGGCCCCTCAAGGAAACTTGAGTAGTCTTCTTTATATTTTTTGTACCTTTTCATTTCAGAGGATCCGTCAGACAAAGAACGGAAATTTTTTTTTAATCAAGAATATATACTAAAAGTAAAAGAGACTTGAAAAAAAAACCATAATTTACGAAACACTTTTAACAAATTTTTACATTAGGTACCAGTAACATCTTTTCCATCCTTTACATCTCTTTTCTTTTTGATCAACAGATGTCAAAAGGGGTCTTTATTAGTAACTACCGTAAAGATTTGAAAAGACAAACATATATAAAACTTTCTCTAATATGACCCGTTTCGTAAGACACATTGAATAAAACGAGTTAATCGTTGTGGAGACCCAGAAAAATACTGACAAGTCATAGAATATCTTTTGATACGGGCAGATAAACCCGTAAATCCAACAACGGTCAAAAGATGGTAATTTTATCGATTAATCTTTTCGGTCATCGACCTCTGACCCTTGTTAGATATACGGGTAGGGAATCACCCTTACCAATTACCGTCGACAACACACAAACGTCGAGAATTTTCAGTTAATATACAATCATTTTTATGACTTCGTTTATTTTCCTGTGTTTTAATACATATAATAATAACGTGGACATATTATACATATCAACTTGTTTCGGAAATACATTCCTATCCAAATCCACCGGGTCTCATTCCAAACATCAACCGACTTGTCTCTCTCGATTCGATTTGTTTTAAAATTGGAGTCACTCGTGCAGGGTACATGAAATTGCTACACTGGGAGTTTGACAAGTGAATCGACACGTACGAAGATGAAAGTCGGATGACAACCGAATTAAATCTTAGTTTCTGGACCTTTGCTCAAAAGATCAAGTCAGTGTCAACACTACGAGATGATGGACTCCTGAAAGGGGGATGTCCCCTCTCAAGGATTCGGAAAGTATCAAAATTTAGATATTTACAGATAGTACTCAAATTAGACACGAATAAAGTACCACTGTCTTAATGGTGGGGGTGGATGGCACTCAATTGTCTAACACACCACTCCCGGATACTTCCTTACCCATTTGAGTGGGACATCTATTGTGTAAACAGTCTTATCGTCTCCCTTGTCTTCCAAACCATTGGTCCTTATAACCCAGTAGTGTCACTGGAAAAAGAAATTTTACAAAATGTATCTCTTACTTTCAGGTATCATACTCGTAATTCGATTCGTATACGTCGGGAAGTCTAGGGGACGGGTCAGGGTGGAGGTCGGAGGAGAGTGAAGTACAAAAAGATCCGTATAAAAGATCACGAAAAAATTTTAATCCGTACAAATTGAGAGGTATATTGGTGAGTTTGGGAAAAGATACGTGAATGTATATGTACACATAAATACATCTTTATTTAAAAAATTGATTTGATACATGAAATGTAGAACGAAAAAAGGTGAATTATACAAAATCTTAAACGAGATAAAACCAAATATATCTGTATTGAGTACAAAAAGTCGACGGCACAGTATGAATTTTGATACTTACATGGTATCAAAGAACACCAAACAAACAAACAAACAAATCTCATAATCGAGGGAGTGGTGCCGAGTGAACTCGGGGGTCGTCACTTTCGTGTTCTCAGATTGGTGACCTGGTGGTCCTTTAAAGGACACGGTATCAACACAACAAAAAAAAAAAATTAGTAAGGGGATACCCACTTACAAAATTCGATAAAGGTAAAAATGATAGAGTTTATCACGAAGTAACTTGTCGTAAATGTTAAATATAAGAACACACGTACACCATTACAATTCCCATTTCTGTATCTTTACTTTAATGAGCCAATTTTCCCATCCCATACGTATAAAATCCCGAAGGGTCCACCACGTCACTATTCACTTCACTTTCAGGGAGTCAACGTAGGTTAAGAAACGTTGGGGTACCTGATATGTTAAGTATCTGAAGAGACCCGGTCTTATGATCTCACCCATCGAAAAGGCAAGAGGTCCCCTAGAAGGGTTGTGTCCCTAACTTGGGTCCAGAGGGTGTAACGTCTACTTAAGAAATGGTCGACTCAGTGTTCCCTTCGGGGTTCTTATGACCTCACCCATCGGATAGGGAAGAGGTCCCCTAAAAGGGTTGAGCCCTTAGCTTGGTCCCAGAGTACGCAACGTCCGCCTAAGAAATGGTCGACTCGATAGTCCCTTCGGACCACGTCACCATTTCTTAGGTGGGTTGTCACGTCTGCGACGTCCTCTGTCCAAATCAAGACCCAACCCTTCCAAGGGACCTCCTTCTTTACCGTTGGCTGAGGTCATAAGAAAGGATTTTTTAAGGTACATGTCTTCTCGGACCACCCGATGTGAGGTGTCCCAGCGTCTCAGTCTGTGCTGACCCGCAGGTACGTGTACGTACAAAATTTTAAATTTGAAATTATCTATAAGAGTAAAGAGAGGGCTTCACTGTCCTATATGGTCACACGTGAAACCATTCTCGTAAATAAAGAGGCATTGCGAATCATAATAGTTCGAGTAAAAAAAATCTACTAATCTTTTTATAAAATTAATTACAAAGGGGCAAAGGACAACAGTGGGTAAAAAGGAGAAGACACATAACACATGAGCGTACGCGTAGGAAGTGGCAAAGACCCCCTCGTCGTGACATCAAGAAAAATACATGAAAAAGTTTACAAAAACAATACTAAACAAACTAAAAGAAACAATACTAAAGAGACTTTAACTAACCAGAAGGGGAAACAGCACAGAAAATCCCGGGTCGATTCACAGTGAAGTCATTTCACCTTAGAAAGAGTCAAACGACTCGTCCCTGATCGTATAACGAGTACAAAGATCTTATCATGGAAACATCAATAAAACAACATTTATATCGACAAACATACATAGGGAAAAGAAAATAACTTAATTCGAGAAGGTAAGTTCTTTGACCCCGAAGGGTCACCGAGTCGACCATTTCGTGGTTGGACGGTTACGTCCCCTACATTCTCTGCGTCTAATCTAGGGACCCAACCTTTCTAGGGGACCTCCTCCCCTAGGTGAGGTTATAAGAAAGGACCTCTTAAGGTGCCTGTCTCCTCGGACCACCCGACGTCAGGTTCCCCTGCGTTCTCAGTCCGTGTCAACTCACGTATACATGGGCACTCGTGAGTGTGTGTTCGTTCTTTGGTACGAGAGAAGACTCACACGGGGACTGTCTATTATCGTTCGTAAGTCACCGAACTGAAACACAATCAACTTACTTCGTTTCCTCCATACATCTTTTTCCTCTCCTCCCACCACAGGTTTACCATCTCCTAGAAGTATCGGTATCATTCTCCACACTTAAAACAACACCAACCACTCGTCACTCCGCAAAAAATTCCTGATTTATCGGGTGACTTAAACTCGAAAGTCCTTCTAGTCAAATCATCGTGACTCATTCCTCTTCCCCTCCTTAGCTCCGTATAAATGTTGACCTCCGGTAATGTTTTAACCCCACTACACCCGTCAGATTATTATTTCGAGCAGGTCGGAACCTCACCAACGTCTCCAGTCTCTCAACCCCGCTTGTGTGCCAGTTCCTGGATCGTTCTATCCACAGTCCACTCCTCGGTCAACCCCACTTTAGCTCAAGGCAAAGTCTGTACATCTCCTGTGAGAATCATAATGAAACTTCCCACCGAAGGAATGTCGGTATCCTGTCTAGAACTGTGAGATCCAGCAAGTAGGATTTAGGGGTCCCCCAAAATCGTTTGAGGATCCTTGTCAAAAAAAGTTTAGATAAAACTTTCATTAATACAAACACAAATATACATACAATATAAGAACAGTAAAATTTTTTAAGTAATTCTCCTCAAAAATTTCCGACGAGATCTTTTTGACATTGGGTCTTGACCAAAGACCAAGACAAACGAATAACTGATCGACACACCGGAACTCTTTAGTCTTAAGACTTAAAATCCAAAAAGGGATACATTTTACTTCTCATAACTATATTTACTAAGAGTTCGAAAGAAGATTAGAGACTAGTAATGGTACACTAAGACTATCACTAGAAAAAATACAAAATTTAAAATTAAAAAAACTTAATACTTTCATACTATTGTGTAAATGTCCTTCAAACCTTTTATATATATCTTGTTCCAATGTATATCAAGGTGATATATAATATAAAAATTCATCTATTTAAGTTATAGTTTGAGAGTTTTTAATTATCTTACTCATATGTCTCTTCATCTATATCATTCGGACCTTTCGTGACACTTGGCTAAGTTGTATTAATGCTAAATATGTTAAAAGTGCATTGTCATCCTATGTTTAAGATAAGTTCAAGGGTGTCTGATATTTGAACCTCTGTGACTTCGTATAGGTCCCTGTATTTTGTTTCACGTTTCGAAACTACCAGATTGTCATCACTTTCGTATCTCAGACAAGAGAATAGTGACACGTCAATCCTATCTCTAGTTAGGCTATCACTAAATAGACGTCGTCAAGGAGTCCTACCCCGTAACTGTCAGGACCCTAAGGGTTGTCCCTTGAGACACACGGTAGTGATGAACTATAAAGAAAACACGTTTTGTACTGAACCAAAACGGGGATAGTCACATAACGAAAATTTATCCTTAAAAAAATTTTTAGTGTGTTTATTATAATCGTTTTGAGTTTTAAAGTTTATAGTAACCAAAGTAACGTTGTCTAGTGAAGAATTACAACTACCAAACACAAGGAATGGGGTGTCATACACACTAAAGAACCCATCAAAAATAACACCACTTTTACACTAACGACGACAGACAAACTACAAAAGGTTAAGTCAAACCGTACCCTTCAAAGAAAAATTTTTTTTTATGTTTTTTTGTGACATGTGAACAAATGTAGAAACGTAATTCAGGGTATTTACTCTAATAGTTCACTTTACCGTAACTGTAAAATACCAAGACTAAACTCGTGAGAAAGACTATAACTAATGACAAAATCGATTAAGTTCTTCATACTTTGTACTTTACAATTGTTCTTCGAGAATGCAAAGTAAAACGACCATCGTCGGAAACGGAAGATTAGTGGAGAATTCGAAAACTTATAGAAGGAGTAGAGAAGTTAACCTCGTTTTAAAAAAAAATGTTGGGACAACGGAGGGATTGAGAGTTGGGAACTCTTAGATTAATGTCGAAACCTCTACCAGAAAACAAATGTGATTCCAAAGAATAAACGTCGAATACAAGTAAGTCTCGGTTCCGGTCCAAGTCGACTGGTAACTCGAAGACCTGTGTCTTCTCCTCTTGAGCCTACTAGGACATCTTCGTCTCCATACCTACTTGTATGACATCTTTGACGACTCTCACACAACACGAGACTCTCAGACGCATCCCTGACAGACGATCTTCGGGTCGGTCGCAATCGGACAAGCTCCCACTCCTAGACTATGAATTTCATGTCCAGTACAGTCGCACAAAAGCTGACTTCTCTGACGGACCACCATCTCTAAATCTGAATTACCGTCAGAGTAGATCGAAAGTCATTTCGGGAGAGGAGTCTCCCTTAGAGTACCAACCGTCGAAACAAAAGAGGATTTCGCATTCTTTGTTTTTTACTCCACGGTAGACGGGTCATAATAGAACTAAGAAACTCAGTACAAATAAAAGACAACCCTATCTACCTCGGTCCTCAAGTTGGGGTGTCTCATCTACCTCTCACTCAGCCAACCGTATCGACCCAGATCGTCTATTATAATTACTCTCTCCGTTCGTAGCACATACTATGACTCCCGTATGCCTCCCCTCCTCTGAACAAAATACCCTGATATCAACGGCTTAGAAGAATTAAAAAAATTTTTCAAAGGTCTTTACGTCTAAAACTACACTTTCCATGACTAAAAGTTTGTAAACGGTGATATGTAAAACAAGAAATTGTCTTGGGAGACACCCCTTTATTTTTGGAAAAGTCCAAATGATATAGGAAGATGAAGACACATATGAGTAAGATAATTAAAAACTCTCAAACTATAACTTGAATAGATGAATTTTTATATTAATATTACACATAGCCTTGATATACATTTAAACAGTCACTCGATGGAAGATTGGTAAATGCTGAAGACTATTGAGATTTCATAGAGTCTCTTCGAAATTCAAAACGTAAGAGTGTCGAAAAAATTCCACAAAGTCATGGTGAATGGTTCGTACAGTAATACCTTTCTCTAAAAAAAAAATAGAACTTTAAATTCATAAAGTCTGTAAAGTCAGTACCTTAAACGATTGGGTGGACAACTCCAACCTCAAGTCCAAAAAACGGAAGGGGTGTGGGTACAACACAAATATGAAGATCGCGACCAGTCTGATACACCTCGCTATGTACTTAAGACTATGATGGAGAGGACTCGAAGCACTCGTAGACCGTGCCTTTGGTCATAAAGAGGGTGCCACTCACTTGGTACAGTACATGGCCGTCGTCCTGTGATTGGCCTTGCTCCCCAATCGAGTGAAAGTCCAAGAACCAAAAGTAAAATAGATAACAAGATAAATGACTCTTGTCATTAAACTCCAAACACACCGAAAATGTGGCACGAGAATGGACCTCACATACGAGTTCGTAGTCCCTCCACTCTCAAAATCCTTAGTCATTATTAAAGGGAAATCCTTATACACAGTCTCAGAGGTCCCAAACCACTAAGTGACCCTCCTGAGTGTCCTACGTCAGTAAGGGTGTCATTACTAAATGGTATTACTTTCCTATGCGTCGATTTAGTCGTTTCCGTCTTCCACGGACACTGTTTTTAGTCGCCGTGTTCGAAGATCTCTCAGACACCGAAGGCAACCTCAGTGTTCCTGTGAGAATTAAGGAGGTCGTCGTTTAATGTTATACAAACTTTACGATGGATGGTTTCTTCGAACGACCTCTGAACCACGACACTTTTTTTGATCCAACGATCAGGACATACATGGGAGACGGATTGAACATGGTTTTAAGGTCTGAAGTCTTCCTTTCACCCAAAAGTCGAAAGGTAAATGAAACATGTTCGTCAAATCCATGTCACTCTGTGAGAATCGTAAATCTCTTACCACCTTTGAGAGGGTGCTAGGTGTCAGGGTCTTGGGTGGGTCCCCTGTTGGAACATTCGTTCCAAAAGTTTCCTACCGTCAGAATCCGACCGACACAACGGAAATCGTCTTAAAAACTTTAAAGGAGGGACATATACCCCTTTAACACATACAACCTGGAGAGAGACTTCTACTTTTGTTTCAAAGTCTTCATCTTTTGTCCAAAACACATCAATTCGCCGAAAGAAGGAAAGGGTTTCAAACCCTTACCTTTAGAGTACAGAATATAAGGGTCTTTCCATAATACTATCACACTAATCTGAGTAACGACTAACCTTGTACCTTTCCACACTTGTCTTCCTGCGACGGTCGAAGAAGATGAGGAACTCAGTAAATCGTCTGAAGTTCGTCGACGAGACACGGTCCGGGGAAAGAGTTGTTTTGTCTAAATCAGAGGTACGAATACTTTGTCATGCTTATTTGTATTCTAACATATAAAGAGTGGTCTAACCGTTTTAAGAATTTTCTAAACATTTGACATAATACCGTCCACATCCCTTCTCCCCTCGCTGAAAGTGTATGAAATCCCCCTTTATAACTATGTTAGTAAGACTCCAGTCTCGTCAATTTTACGTCTGCTGAAATGGGACCTGGAAACCAAAAATTATTAAACGGAATGTTGATAATAATGTCGACTCCAATAAAAAGTCAGAAAAAGAAACTTTGGGAATTTAAGAATCTAACTTATGGGGGGTTTCGAGAATAAATACACTTAATATATATCATTATAAATAGTGTAAATCTTTAATTTTGATCTTTTACAAATACTTAAGTAATTTTTTGTTATGATCTACGTAAGGTACAATAATAGTATTCATCATAAAATCACTTTGTGACGAAGTCTACTCACCTTCCGCACCGTAACGAGACGTAGAAACACTTAGACAGAGTACAGACCAAATCACATTGTCGACCCAGGAGTGTCGACGGGGACACAAGTAAGACGACGGGCAAAGTAAACCAACCTGATACACTTCTTTTAGACCGATCCTTTCCCTCATAAAAGTATAGGAAAGTCTATTAACATCTATAAGAAACTATACTGTTGTTTTGAGAGGTTCATCATCAAAGAATTTCCAATCAACGTCATAGTGACTTTTATGGTTATTCGGACAGTTTTAGGTAACCGAATAGAACATGAAACTACCAAAATATTGAAGTATGTCAGTCAATAAACCTTTTACACTTGAGTGACTCAACGCGTCTGGATGGTTTACAACTGTACAAAAGAAAAACGTTATAAGGGTGGGATGGAGGTGTGGTGGGGACTTTTTTCGGTGTAAGTGACTATAGCGGTAACTGAAGTAGTCAGTGTAGAAAATTCATCACCCTTCAACAGTGAATACGACCGGTCATGGTTAAATAGTTTTAAGTCTTAAAATGAACTTTAGAATTTAGAATAGAAATTGTTGTTTATATAACGAGTCTACAAAAAGGAACTCCATGGTCCGAGGGAACAAGTAAAAACTCTTTTATAGACGGTTTGTAGGGTCTGACTGATCAGTCGATAAGAAGGTCCATTTTTCACACTTGTAAACGTCAAGTTCACCACGAGCGAGTTCACGAAAGGAAGTACTCAGGTAACATGAAATCGTGTGTCTCCACGAAATATACCTCAAGGGTAAAGTAGTGGGTCGTATAATTTTTCTATACTTTATTCCCCGAAATTAAAGTATTCTTTACAATGACGAAGTGCTCCTGTAAGAATTCAGTCTGGTCGAAAGGAAAAACAAATTAACGGTCACACACCGGTTTCTCATGTTTCTATGGATTCTCCCAACCACGGTGGTAGTCGAAAAAAAAATTAGTGACAATAAAAATATGACGATTACGATTACAATCATGAAACACAGAACAGAACAAAAAAATCTTTCTTTCTGTTACAAAATCATAATACTTTTATCAAAACTAGAGTGTCGAAGGAGTTTTTACAGAACCCGGGAGGCTGTCAGGAACCTGGTTTCTTGACGACAAGATACCTTTACATATACGTGTTTCTATAAGTGACTTCGTCGAAAATTATCGCTTCATATCCTTTGTTATCTTAACAGTTCGACTGTTGGAAAGAGACGAACAACAACTCCCCTAATTCGAGATTTATGGACGGTTCCGTAGGTGACTACACATAATAGAAAAAAGTATACATCTTACCGTGACTAATACATGGCAGAAACCCTCTTGACTTTTTTATCTGTAAACTTATTAAAAAACACGAGACACCAAGTCCACTTCTCGGGACTAACTAAGGACAATTCCTTTACAATTTAATTCTGTACAAAGAGACATCGTCAATTTCTCTTACTGTGTTTAAATACAAATTACTTTACTTTTTTTTTTAGAAATACCGTAATTCACTTTTTAACTCTCTCTGGATCTTCTAAAATTCGGTTTTGACGATTGTCACCCTGAAGGAACCACCAGGTCACCAATTCTTAGGCGGACGGTTACGTCCCCTGTCATCAAGCTAGGGACCAGGCCCTTATAGGGTGTACGGTTCCCCGTTGATTCGGGTACACGGTGTCTATGACTCGGGTGCGAGGTGTTCTCTTCGGGGATGTTACTCTTCGGCCGCGTGGCGTCGATCGCTCGTCGGGGGTGAGCGACGTTGATCTCTTTCGGGTGCACCTCATTACTTCTGGATCGTGTCGGTTTTTATCTATCTAAATTTTTTTGTTTTTGGGTTTGACGGTTGTCACCGGTGGGGACGGTTCCGTTTACCCTAAAACTCTTAACCCCATCCCCCATCAACCGTTAAAGATGAAAAAAAGGATACATAGACGTCAACTTTTTTCTAAAAAAAATTGTTACTTTGGTAACTTGTAAAAAAATCTACAGACATCAACACTAGTCGAAGTACTTCCGTATATTATTCCTTTTTAACCCCCCCCCGCCCGTCAGTACCCTTAGACCTAGACCTCCTTGAGAGTGCGACGTCCCGAAACGACGAAACATCCTTAGACGCCGCCTAGGCCTTCACAGTCGCACCAGCTCTCGTCGTCCTTTTCCTTCCCTTCCTTCCTTTGTCGTTCTTCTGGTACCTCTTACGCCTATCGGACCTATTTGACCTCACATCTAAGTTCGACTTAAGGATGTTCTACCATATACACTAGTTCAGTCTCCTGATGTACATAGCCTCCTGGCGGAACGACGCCCGAGTAGTCCACTCTTGGTCATAAACCTTAAAGAGGTGTGTAGAGGGAGTCGGTCATATGGTCCTACGACATTCTTTCGTGGTTTCTGACGCACTGAATTGTTGTTTTTGAATGATAGAACTGTGAACATCTCCGACCTTCAGGGTTCAGCTTCACAACCGTCTCAACGAAACTTTGAAGACTCCTGACACTCCCTTTTAGACAAAGAACGGAAAGGATCGGAGACCACCAAAAGGCCGTTAGTGGTCGTAACGTCCCGAACGTATAAAGACGGAAGCAAAAACGTACCATAAGAGGGATTCACACGCAGACAGGTTTAAAGGGGGAAAAATTTCTTGCGGTCTGTATGACCTAATACCCAGGTGGGAGGCTGTCATACTCGAGTAGAATTGATTAACATAGACGTTGTTGGAATAAAGGTTTATTCCAGTGTAAGACTCCCCACCTTCAATCCTAAAGACGAACACTTAAACATCCCCCTGTCGAATCATTATCGACCACCGTGGAAGATCACTTCGATGAGGGTCGTAAGTGTAGAGGCCATCACAACGAACACACTTAGGACAGATACAAGTGTACACTTTCAGGATCACGACAATACATGGTCCATAACACGGTCCGGGATTCTGATGTCGGGACTCTCTCTCGTACATTCCGTCACACTACTACACGTAAAGGTTCCTTTCTTTGCTCCACTAGCTCCCACTGACCGTGTGTCTCGGGACGAAAACAACCCTTCTGGATTCCTCCACTGGGGACTCCGGACATGTTACCACTCCTAGGTCGGACCACGTCTCAACCCAACCATGAAAAATCCGTTTCCTTTGTTCGTCCACGTTCCGACCCTCCCTCCTTTCCTGAAGTGCACAAGTTTTTCGATTGTAGTCAACGCCCCCTGAACGAACCCTGGATCATCAACTCCGAGGTGAGAAAGTCACGTCCCCCACGTTCAAGTCAGAGACCAGTCCCTTGACCTCAGGGTTTACGGTGTACCGTCCCGGAAATTTGTTATTCATTTTGTAGTAACACAAAACTCGGTATCCCCTTCACCCTACGTACTTCGACCTTTCCACCCGTCTCCGGTGTAATAAAAATGTCCAATACCAAACCCAAAACTCTATGTAACTCTGAAACAACTATTTCTATATCTGACTACCCTCACTCGCTTGCGTGGTTCAACCTACCCGTCTCTGGTGAGTTTTCTGACGAGAGTAGGCATACTCTCTACTGACGGGTCTGATGGTCCTAATACCTCCTTAAAATTAATCTAACCTCCCTGAAGGGACTACCAGGTCACCAATTCTGCGACCTCGAAGGTTACGTTCTCCGTACCCAAACTAGGGACCAGTCCCTAGGTTATACGGTACGACATACGGTTTTTTCCTAACCTCTATGTTAACAGTCCTACACGATTACTAACCTACACCTCTCCAAATTCTCTTACCTCTCGTAATTCCTACGATAGGCCACCAAAAACAAAAAACTAAAATAAAGAAACGAATAAAACGAACTTATTGACCCTTCGAATCCCCATACAGACAATTGTCCTTTCCCAATAATGGTCCAAACCCTCCGTCTAGTTTCCTGATGTCTTGTAAGTTCACCCTTCGTGTCTAACCCGTTAAATTACATGAAGAGAGATCCACGACACACAATATACAGACGTACAGACTAAGTTTACTACATCCCTCGACCCTTTGTGGAGTAAGTAGAAACATAGTGGAAGGGAAGGAACGAATACCCGTGGTTGTTCATACAACCTCCATCCTTGTTTTTGGAGGTGACTTCTAGACGACACGGGTTGTTAGACTACCTGTCTCACCCTATTATCGTCCTTCCCTACCACCCAAAATTTGGGAAACGGAACGCGACACTGTCTTCACTGGTTGTCGGAGTAACAGAGGGAGTCCCATGTAATCTTAGCAGACCCAACGACCAAATTTTTATGTCTAACTACCTTTGTTCCTTGAGACATGTGTAAAAAGGGTTCTGGAGGAGGAAGGGGTTGTACGGTGGTGGACCACTACGACGTCTGGTTTTAACTCTTCGTGACTCGATCAAGACTGGTCTGGAACCCAACCGTAAAGAGACCCCCGAAATGCTAGACGTTGAACTCGGGTGTAGAAAGGAGTCGATGAAATCTTGTTTTAACCTAAAACATAAGCTTCCCAAAAAGTCAGGATCAAGTACCTACCAAAGAAACAAGACAAAACGTCAGGGTACTCGCACATTCGTTCGCCGATGTAGTCTCCAAGGTCCGGACCCATCTATTTACCTGGTTCCTCGTACACGGGGCACTTTACCGTCGCCTCTGGTCGTTCACCGAATACCCACTCCCCGACCTCCCGGACCACGGGACGTGGTGGTGGACGCTGTGTCTCTGGGACGTGAAACACTCGTAATTGTTCATGGCACAGTTTATGCCGTGTCACAAGTTTTGGGGCATTGACGTTTCGGTCTCGTCTATTGACCTCCCCCCACCACACACACCCCCCGCGCACATGAGCGTGTGTGACTTCTTTGTTCCTTCTACGGAAAGTTCGGAGTGACCCGGAGAGACCCTGTACCGGTGGACTAGACACGCACCGACCACGTTGGACCGTGGTTCACCCGATGTATGTTCCTTGCACACTGGGGAATGTTTCGGCCTCAACCTTGAAAGGGTCCCCAAAACCGATAATCGGACGGGACCTCCCCTCCTTTGGGTGCGTTCGTGTCCCTGTGCGTCGAACGTGTGTGGTCGTCTCACCTCTGACCTCGGAGGACCCCGCTGAAAGTCACTCCCTTGGCTTACGACAAGTGTGCACCTGCTCGACCCGCTCGTAGCTGCTGTCTGAACTCCTCCTCGGTCGCGAATCTACCTAACATCGAGACTACCAGTGACGAGGAAAGGAGAAGGGGAGTTTTTCCTTTTTTTTTTTTGACCTAACCTAAAAAGAAGGACCAGTGAACTCGTGTAGATCTAGTGGGTAATCCAAAAGAGACCCTGGACGTCAAACCGAAACCCTAACTAGTAGAACACCTAAACTAAGGACTACTTATGGAACGACGGGTGGGAAAGAAGAGAGGAGACCAAGAGTCGGAGTTGTTCAAGTTTAGTCAGCAGGAAAAATCGAGGGCACCTTGACAAAACATGGACGAAGAAATGATCAGATGGGATCACGGTAGGTGGTCGAAATGAGTGTGTGTGTGTGTGTTTGTGTTAAAATTGAACCAAAAAGAAAAAAAAAAAAACATTTATTACATGTATGACAGTTAAAAAATAATTTTCTTTATACGAAACTACACGATCGTATTGACGAGATCGAAGAACACATGGTATCAAGATACACCGAAGTCTAAATCATGGATACTTGTCTACATGTTCTGTAAATAATGTGAAAAATGGTTTCCCTCAATGGCAACATCATGAAAACACGTTTTGAACAGAAGGAAGAACGGGGTTGAAAAAAAAAAAAAAAAACATTTATTTATTTCGAACCAAGAATGAATTCCTTACTTGAGAGTTGTGTTCAGGGAACAGGAGTGGTCTCTTATGACAACTTCGTCCCTAAACCCGAAACCAAGGAATAGATGTATGTCATGTGTTTGTTCTAAAACGAGATTTATCAATCGTCAGTCAACATGAACAGGGTTTAGTTTTATAGAGTCTAAATTTTTTATCTTAATAAGTAAGAAAACCATGTATAAGATGGGGGAATAAAGTCGACAAACCTTTATAAAATATATACCCATATAACACGTCGACATATCAAACACGAAGAGATAAAAAAGAATGGAAATAACCTTTACCCTCACTTGTCGAATTTATGGTTTGGTCACAAACTTTCTTCACACATGTGTCACACACCATATTTACCCCAATCCTCCCTCTTCTGAACTATGTAATCGTTGACGTTTACCTTATATATGCATATATATAAAAAAATTAATGTATTTAAATTTCGTCGTCTATAAATTTGTACTCACTAATCCTAAAAACATACACCCGTCGGACCGAAAAGACTTGTTTGTGGTTGACTCGGGGAGGGTCCTGAAACCACTTAAAAAGAGGTCGTTGGTAATGACATCAGTTTCATTTGTTGTCACAAGGACACACCAAAACAAACGAAAAATTAATTTTTAGGGATTATAGTAGTGGTGTTTTGGTGTAAAAAAAAAACGAGACCTGAAAGGAATACTTACCATTCGAATAGACTAAAAATCTGAAAAAAACAACCCCCGTCACCTCCTTACCCGTTGATATTCTCTGAGTCGAGTGTACACACTCCACCGTCCTTTCCGAACACCCTCTAAGACCACTTCGACGTCGTGACGGAGTGAACCTTCCACCTCACTATGACTACCCAACCCATCCTAGAAGTCCAAAAGACACCCATTGAGTTGGGTGGGGGTAGACGAACGAATTCTTTCTAGTACAACTGAACCTCAATTATCCCCCTTGACTAACTTGGACTGGGTCCGTCGGGGTCGATAACGACACAGACGTCTCCCAATACAGGTCTCGTCGACGGACGTCCAGTCCTATCCCAAAGTCCTGGTTAGGATGATCACGTTGGTTTTGCCTCGAAGTGGATGTCGGTCCTAAATGTTTGTCGTAAAAATACAGAGGACGGAAGACTGTAGACTCGAGGTTCGAGTCGAGTCGGACAGAATGTCGTCGTTCAATATAAAATTCAGTACAAACCATAAGACATGAATTCAGTGGAAAGGGATACTAGACGTAAACTTCACAACATTTGAACCAGTCATAAAGATAATTTTATAGTCCCCAGCCAGTACAACACATATATGAAAAGAAGGATTACTAAAATATCTCCTTCTAAAGTAGGGTAAGGGTCCTCCCTCCACCCCCTTTCGGCGGTTTTCTGGTGGTCTCATTGTACTCCCACTTTAACCTCCATAATACTTTTAAGACCATAATACCGAAGAGACTTGAGTAGTCAGGGACATCTCTTTACGTAATAAGAGAATCCGAGTACTTAAGATACAGACTAGACGGTAGAGTTTCAGAAATTCAAAGACCGCTACCCGTCGTTAATCGGTATATGTATTTTATCTTGTGGATCATCTCCTTGGACTCCAATGACCCCATATTTCGTGAGGGATAAATTGTGCAGGCGGCTTACCGAACTTTCGTGGCCAGGGACCGCGGTGGAATACGTCTGTGTTCCTGGTATCCGTTCCTCCAAGGCGAACATCGAAGACTCTGATCCACTGGACGTAGACGTCGTTGGCTTCGAGGGTGGTCAGCACGGAAGCCAGACAGAGACATGATCCGAAAAGAGTCTTAGTTTCGCAGTCTGAAGGATAAAATGAATTCCTAAACGGGTCACCGCTGGTCGAGCCTGGCTCTATTCTGATTTCGGAGTCTTCGCGTCGAAAATCGAAAGTCGAGCGACGAGTTTGAAGCCTCGTCGCCCCGAAGTGACTCGGCGACCACAAGGTACCTTTCGACGGGCCCGGACCTTCCGCGGAAACTCCGCGGCCTTGGAAACCAAGGTCCGGCACCTGGCGCGGCCGTCGCGGACCCCGGAAGGCCCCTCTCCTCTCTCCTCGCTTGCGCGCCGCTACCGCCGCCGCGGCAGGGACTTCGTGACCGCGTGATGCGACCTCGCTCACCTCTTTAAGCACAGCGGCGAGATGAAATGGCTAACATTAGAGGCGCCGTCCACACCGGGGGAGCGGGTCCCGTGGGCGGTCGGCGTAGGTGCTCAGAGATCGGAGGGGAAGACTGCCTTTGGGTTCGAAGCCGGTGTACCCGGCTCCCTGTTTCATAGGCGGAGTCTATCACGACCCCGGGTCCTCCTCCCTCACCCCTCTCTAACACAGCACCCCGTCGGGAGGGCCGCCACCTACCTCCCTTGCGCGTAGGGGTGGGCGGCCGACCGGGTGCTCGCGCGCGGGTGGACGGGGAGGGCGGGTCCGAGAAGCCTCTGTCGACGGGTCACCGGCTCGAGAGGTCGAAGAACTGCGGGCTTTCTGAAGGGATGGTCCTCCGTCAGGTCGTCCTGAAGGCGGGGCGCGTCCAGCCGCTGTCGAAGCCTGGGTGCACCCATTGCGAGGTCTCTCTCCCGCCTCAACGACCCGGGGTGGAGGGTCGAACGAACGGAGGGGATTTTCGGAGGTAACAGCCGAGAGACGGGATCTGTCAGTGAACCCCGTCTCGTCGTGGGAGACGACCAAGGAGTTCGGAAGTACCTTCTTAAAAGAGAAGGGGTGAAGAGGGGTGCCCGAAGGGACCACCGAGTCAACCATTTCTTAGGCAGGCGTCACGCTCTCTGAACCCAAGCTAGGGACCCAACCCTTCTAGGGGATCGCTTCCCTTGCCGTTGGGTGAGGTCATAAGAACGGACCTCTTAAGGTGCCTGTCTCCTCGGACCGCCCGATGTCAGATACCCCAGTGTTTCTCAGCCTGTGCTGACTCGTTGAAGGTGAAGTGAAGAGGGTCAAGCCACTGTAGAGAATCCTTCCCGGGAGATCCTGTCTAGTGTCTGGGGACTAAGAGACGGAGGAAGGGAGTGAAACGACGTGTGGGGTAACGAAGAAAGAACATCTAGTTTCGACTTATGGAACACCATGACGTCTAAGACCGTCTTTCAGAGTTCGGGAACTACTGGAATTAGTATCCTTCATACAACTTTCCTGTTCCGAAACTGGGGATCCGAGTAGAATCACCAAGACAACGTCTACCACCTGGACAACCAAAGCACATCTGGACTGGTAGGGTCTCCGTACCCATCCAGTCCTTCAAGTGGAAGCGACCCTTTCACTACCTCTTCCGGACCACACCGCGCTACCCCTTGGACAGGTCCACTCCTCGGGACGGGACCCAGCCCATACCGGTGTAAAGTCGGGACCAGAGACCACTTCGGTGTCGACTCACCGATACGGACGTCCCACCATAGTCCTAAAGTCCTGACCTACTCAAAAACGAATCCGGGAACACATTAACAAGGAAGAATATAAATTCGCCTAGTGAATTCCAGAGTTGTATTCATTACGCTTCGGTTGAGACGGTGACTGACCAGTAGGAGGGTAAAACCTTACTTTGATCAATGATTAGTTTATGTTATTATACATGTCGTCTACCTGAATAATTCGGAAATGATCCACGATCCACGGTCTGACCACCGAAACCTCTGATATAGTGAAAAATAAAAATTAAAAATTATTTGATTAAAAATAATATACATTATCTACGAATACCTTCGACCCCTCCTCCTGAAACTTTGTCAAGACCTATCATATTTCAAATGTCTCAGGAGAAATGGACTTTATTACCCAGAGAGGGATAGTGGAGCGGGGGTTAAGGGGTCTATCTCGGTGATAATTCATGGAACAAATACATAGGTTGAAATAGTCCAAATTGGAAATATTAGGATACACTATCCAAAAATACCGGTCACCGAGTCTGTCATTTCTTAGACGGACGTCACGTCCTCTGGACCCAAGCTAGGGACTCAGTCCTTCTAGGGACCTCTTCCTTTCGACGGGTCAGGTCATAAGAACGAACCTCTTAAGGTACCTGTCTCCTCGGACCGCCCGATGTCAGGTACCTTGACGTCTCAGTTTGTGGTGATTCGCTGATTGTGAAAGTGAAAAGTGTCTGTCTTTGACTCTATATATCTCCAATCGTGTGAACGAACCCAGGTGTGTCGAAGGTAAAGTCAAACTGATTGGGAGTCAGAACCCAACGAGAAGGACACGTCTTTCCGTCGTCTGGGGAGGAAAGGAGGGAGGGAAGGAACCGAGTCACCTACAGAGGACTCACGGGAGAGATGTGTCCAGGGACACGATTCGTGACCCCCAAATCACCTCTTACTTCGTTTGGAAAGGGACTGGAGTATCTCAAAGGAAAGTCTACAAATAAGTCCTCATGTCTCCGGCAGTCTTCGGTGGTTCCTGGACTGTGGATGGATTCCGGGGTATTCTGGTGATCGAAAAGACGACCAGTTGTCCACGGCAAACCGCCAGTACCACGACTGACGGCAACCCCCACCCCCCGTGAACGATAGTCTCCAGGGACTAAACAGTTAGAACCCGAACCCTCTCTCCTCGATCACGATCTCCAGGCCATCTCCCCGAAACGGGGGAAGTCGAATATGAAGTGGTCTTGACAGGTGTTCGGAGTCCGGGACAGAGAAAGTAAGAGGAGGAGTGGTCCCAAACTGGTTTCTCCCTCTCTTTTGGTCGATGTAAGACTGACTGTTCGATCCCCTCTTTCTGGGGGCCTCCACTCACTCAGGGACCTGATACCGACTGGTCACGACATCCCCTTCCCCCGTGGTCTCCCTCTCCTCGGCGACTCCAGGTCTCTTTGTGTAGGTGAAAGTTATGGTGGTAGAAGTTGGGAGTATTAAACAAAAATAAAATAAATAAATAAAAAGTATCAAACAAAAATTTTTCGTCCTATAAAGACTGGCTTTTCTATCGTAAAATCAAGGATGTAATTTACGTCTTTTCGTGTTTCTTCATTTATAACTATTAAGGGTAATGGGGTAGTGGATCTTTATAGGTAATAATTGTCGAGTCGTAAGAAGGGTCTTTAAAAAAGTCTCCACCGCAAATGATCAACTCCACCATAGAGAAACTATAAAACGCAGGACTAAAAAATTTTAAGGTATAACACGTAAAATACTGTGGTAGTTTTTTTGAGACGAATCTACAATATAAAATAATATAAGTCACAAATAATTTGTAACACATAGACTACAAAGGTCTGTACCCCTGATACTACCACTTACTACACTAGAAACTGTCGTTCCCCCTGAGTGTACATGTATATGTTAATGTTTGACTACTCCAGAGACTTTCTTTTGTGAGACTTACCCTCTTCCGAGAACATCTGGTTCCTCTCGTGATCCCCTTCTCAGGGTCTTCCGAAGGGCTTCCTTCAGTCCAGACGAGAGGCTTCTGACTCGTCTTGTCGTGGTGTCGAATGGTGTGACGAGGCTTGTTACCGGACGGAGACAACCGACTGTCTAGCAACGAGACTTTCGACCTGGACCCTCTAGGTTTGTACAAAAATTACACGATTCTCCCAAGACTCTGGGTCCGCCACGAAACATATCTGTCGAAACCTTTATTCAGATTTGTTGTATTAAGTGTGTCAAGGTTTGAGTCGATGAATAGGAGGAGTCGGCTCCGTCTTTCATCCACATCAGACGACAAAGGTGGCACTGGGAGACAGTTTGCGTGGACTGTATTGACACTCTAGGAGACCCACCATCTAGGACCCCCGTGTACCCCTCCCCAGACAGCCTACGGAGAGTCTAGGAGGGAGGGGTTCGGGGTCTCAGGGGATCAGGGAACCGGACTCCGACGGAGGGGTGTAAACATCGGACTGGGAGATACACCTTCATCGGACGTTACCCGAGGACCCCCGGCCTTTCCCTAGGTACTAGCGTCGGGGACTAGGTCTCTTCTACAAGGTCCACTCGGCCCGACTCGACCGGCATAAGGTGGCCCTACAGATGTTCGAGGACCACCTGGACCTCGAGGACGACCCCTAGCGGTTCCATGAGTTGTGGGGGTGGGGTGGACCTATGAGAGAGCTCGGGACAAAGTCCGTCCGACAAAGAACCCAGTGTATCGACCCCGAGGTCCTTAGGTCTTATCTCTCTCACAAAACACGGACGGACTCACAACTCTCCTGAAGGGACACATTTCCCCTTCTCCCTCTGTCACGACACGTCCCCCTGGTCGTCCTCGTGTCCCAACCACCTTCCCTGCTTGAGACGACTCTTAGGTACCCTCTAGTCGACCCCAGATTAAAACCTCGGAGACGAACGAACTCTACCCCTAATTCCCCGTCTTGGGACGACGTCCCGGAGCCCCTCCTGTTGGTCGCGTCGAAGGTCCGGGATATGTGACGGTTGGTCTACCACTTGCATACACTGGGACGGGTCGGACTCTGGAAGGGTCACCGGGTCCGGGACCGGAGGTTCAAGAAACCGGTTGCACCCCCACTTTCGGTCGTATGGTAGGTGCGGTACCCCGTGACGGTGTAACTGTGTCCATCCCGTCGTCGACCGGTCCGACCGAGTCGTCCCCCCAGTCCTCACCAGAACTTCTGGAACAACGCGGGACCTTCGTGACAATAATCTGGAGTCAAAAGGGGCACACATTTTACCCCTTTCCCCTTACCTGACATCCAAAACGATTTACACGGGACCTACCGTAGTACGATCTATAACCCCCTTGCCCATCCTAATAACTCTAACTACTAGTGTTTTATCCGTCTCTGTCAACGACGGTACTACCTCCCTTCATACCCCTCGGCCCCTCGGGTTTTCTCCGTGAATTGGGTCGACCCAGACCGTCTAAGTTCTTCCCGAAGAATCTCCTCCACTGGAAACTTGTCTTACTCCTACTCATTCTTAAACTGTTCCCACGGGCTCAGGAGTCTGTCCTCACTACACCTTCATCAACTCTACCCTTGCGTTCGTGTCCCCCTCCGAAGGACCCCTCCTAGTCCTTAAGTCAAGCCTTGGACTACTCAGACGTCACAGTCTCCGAATGTCCTTTACTGTAAAAATTGTTTGAAGGGTTCCATAACTAAGACTACGTCGACTTCAAAGACTCGGTGTCTTAGTCCCGAAAGAGACGACACGGTTTCGCACCCTACACCTCCAGACCCGACCATTTCTTCTTTGACTGCTCCGGATCTCCAATACTCTCCGTCGTCACGGAACCCGTCCTGTCGACCGGGTCCGCCCAGGTAGGTCCCTTCGCCACGGGAGACAAGACCCTACACAAGACACACGCATCCCCTCCCCGGTGGGGACGGCGAAGGATTTCCTAGGAGATTTGGGGTCTTATTCCGGTTAGGTCCCCCGGGGGTGAAGGACTGATATTTTGACGGGGCAATCGGGTCGGCACATTTTCACTGTCGAGGCCTCTCTACGGTGCCCTGAGTCGTCCCTTACCCTACCCTACCTTCCCTCCGACGTCACTGGGAGACACCGGGTCCTCCGCGGACCTACCTACGATCCCCTGTCCATGTCGACCTCCAGACACTCCCCGACCCCTGGACCGACGAGAGGGAGATAGGAGTGGGAGGAGGGGCGGATCGGACCGAGACCGGGAAGTTCCTCTGGCACGCCTTTACACGGGCTTCGACCCACTGTCAGCAAGTCGAGTACCTCGCCTTGGGGCTCAAGTAGAAACGGACGAGGGTCCAGTCTCCCTGCCGACACACTCACCATGGGCCTCGGGTCCCCCACGATCACACCCCAAGGGTCCCGAAGAGTCGGGTGGGTGACTCGGGGTCCGTGAGTCGGGACCCACCCCAAATACAACGAGGACCGGTCGGGGTTGGGGTAGACGGGGGTCCGCGTCGTCGAGCTCACCCATTCCTCGGTGATGGGACCGGACGTACGGGCCGAGGTCCTCAAGCGGACGGCGCCCGTCAAACACGGGCACCCCCCGTGGACCCACCTTTACCACTCACGGTAGACGTCGGGGAGTCGGAGTCCGGAATGGTAGTTCCTAAGACAGGAGCCGACACGACCACTGAAAGACGTCCAGGAAGTACGGGAGAATAGTCAGGGACCTTAGGATCCCGAGCCCTGAGGGTCTCCCCACCCCAAGAGTTCGTGACACTACCCGGTAGACACACTGGGCCGGGGTCTATGGAGGACAGACCGTCTGTCTACCAATCCGACTTCACTCCTCTACCTGCGAAGGTCCCGTGACCGAAGGGGGTCACAGTCTCGGGACCGAAGAGACCTACCCCACCAACGGACTCAGGGACGGGCAGAACAGACCACGACTGGGGTCACCGGGGGAAGAAGGGAGTACCGGTCCTACCCTTGGAAGGGTCACCTCTCAGGTACCACTCCGTCAAGGACGTCCCAGTCTTGAAGAAGGCAGTCCTCAAGCCCTTCTACACGAGTCTCCATCCGCCCCTCGACGACGTGGACGTCCGTCTCCCCCGGTCTCGAACAGGAACTCACTTCTCCCCGACGTCGACCCGGCGAGACGACGCGAGGGCCCAGGGGCGTGGGGTCTACGGAAGAGGGACGTCAAAACCGACGGTCTGTGTAAGCCGATGAGGCGCGTCGACGGGGTCTAGTACGCATCGACACCGTAGTTCGCGAAGGAGTGGGTTTTCGACTCGACCTTGAACCACTTGAGGAAGGGCCACTCGTCCGGGACCCCCCGGTCCGAACCTCGTCCGGACCCAGGGAGGACCGGGCTTGTAGAGCAGGTCCGAATAACTCCTCAGGACCTGTTTGGTGGGTCGGGGGTGGGTCCCTTCCGTACGGAGAGGGCCCCAGTGTGTTAACCCGCCCGTCCATTCCCTCCGGGTCGAGACGGAATCGGGACTGAGACCGGAGAGAGAAGGTGGATAGAGGGACGGACTTCGTGGTATGGAAAAAGACCCTCCCCGACCTACCGAGGGTCCACGACCGGGTGAAGGGCGGACCACTGAGGATACCCTACGTCCCGTCACATCTCCTCCACTCTCCCGTGTAACACCGGTTCCAGCCCTTCCCTCCGTCCGACCTCCCCCGGTCCATAGGTCGGCTTTGACTGGCCACACTTGGACGGGGGTGGACAGGTCCACGACTTCTGTCACCGGTTTTTGGCCCTGTTCCCTGCCTGGTTGGTGTCGCGGAAAGAGAAACCGAAACCCCTACCTCCACCACCGGGGTGGGTCTGGTACCACCTGGCGAACTTCGCCGACACGTTATGGCTGCCCGATGGGTCCAGACCGGACCCAAGTGAGATGGGGTGGGAGACGGGAACGGGACTCGGGAAGGAGACGAGTTTGAAACCCGGGTCGTGGAGGGGAGTTGGAACAAGGGAGGCTAGGGTCTAGTACCCGAGGAGGGTCGAAGATGGGACCTCCACCCCACCCTCTTTTCGGTTTCCACCCTTCCCCGAATTTCGGTGACTCCGTCTTGAGAGGACCCCCACAGGTCTGGACCTAAACAGACCTGTCCCTCAGAAAACCCCCACCGAAGAAAGGCAACCCCGACCGAGAACAGGGTGAACGTACCTCCTTCCTATTCAGCGTACCGGGTCCGACCCTCTGGGTTCGAACGTCAGAGGGAGTCCCACGTCGACAGGAGAGGCCTCGTTGAGAAGAGTCGCGACCTCCCGGTGAGCCCCGTCGACACGTGGACCCAACCCCTCGAGAAGGACCTCGATGTGTTACCGTGGATGTGGTGGGTACGGGTCCAGTCCCTGACCGACAACTCGGTCGCTCCTCCCCCGCGGGATCTCACCGGGTCTGGCCCCCTTCTCCGAACACAAGGTACCTTCTCGACTCTCCTCACGTTCTCGACCCACGAGTCCTCGGACTTTCACCGTCCTGAATCGTAGAGACTCCCCCGTCCGAAACCCCCGTCTATTGTGTGTTCCGAAATAGGTCCTCAGGGACCTCTCGTAGTCCCCAAGACTCGTTCTCTTCCCAAACCGTCTCCCCCGGACCCTACGAACGATTCCGAGATCTGACTCAGGGGGAGTGAACCCGAGTCTAGTTCTTCCCCTTGGCCCTCACACTCGCCTAGGACGTACTGCACCTCGACGAGTCGTCGGACCGGGACCGGGCGTCACGGGTCAAGGAGATGGGTCGACGGGACGACGTCCTAGAGACCTCCAGTCGGACAAAAGACAGGGGACGGTGGACGATTGGAATGGGTGTGTGGAGACACCGACGGGGTCGGAGGGCCGGAAGGGGTGGGAGGGCCGGAAGGGTCGGGACGGGAACCGGGGACGTCCGAGGACGAGGACTGGGTCAAGGTACTACACCACTGACCCTCGACGTAGGTCGACCACCGTCTCCTTCGGTACACGGTGATGCTTCCACTCCGACTGTTGTAAAGGTACCGAGAGCGTGGGTCACGTCACGGGTCTCACAGGGGGCACCCTGTAAGTCCCCAGTGGGGCTGGGGGACGGGTGGGTATTGGTTGTTCAGAGAGGGATCTGTAGGCAAGGGTACCGTTGTGTGACGAGTCACGACGTCGACGTCGGGACACACGACCCCTCGGTCCAGGGCTCCCGGAAGACTAACAGTTGTGCGACGGGACCTTCGCGTGACTTCACGACCGAGACGGGGCCGGACCACCCCGGGTGACGAATCCATACTCGACCCCTCTTCCCACCGATGACATCGTCCTCCCTAGTTCCGGTTTAACTCTCAGTCCCTGTAAGGGGACCCCCAGAGACGGGGCCCCACGGGATCCGGTCTCTCCTCCTTCTCACAAGTGGGTGAGGTGGGATGGAATGGGACGGGGTTCATACCAAGGACTTTCCAGTTCTTCCGGCGTGACTGTGGGTCCGAGGAGGGGTCGGGACCAGTGACAGGGGCCGTACCCGATACGAGGACGGGGGCGGGGGTGGAGTGGCGTCGGGGACGACGGGGTCGTCGGACACAAGCATCACGTTCTCCACTCACGACCGCGTACCGCCACCCCGTCCCCGACAGGACCCGACAGGGATTGTTACACCTTCAAGACTCGAGGGGTCAGACCTCGTTCACCGCTCCGTCTCGATCCCGACCCCCAGCCCACCCGACAACCAACACCCTTCGGGGACGTCTGGATCGGAGTTCCGGGGGAGGGTGGTTCTGACTGCCAAGACACTGAGACCTGTTGCCGTAGTAGGCTCACTCCGACCTGGGTTGACCGGCGGACTGTAGGGACCACGACCACCGGAGGCCGTCCACGATTGGGGAACGGGAGAGGGTCACGGACCGTCCACCTGGGGTTTGGAGAGCAAGGGAGACAGGGGACCGGTGTCGACTGGTGTCGTCGGGTACTCACCGAGACCTGACCCTGGGTGTGCACCTTGTCCCCGATGAGAGGGATGAAAGGTGGGGCGGGTGGAGTTTGTCGACCCCTCTAGTTCCAGTAAGTCAACATGACTACAGGTACAGGAAGGTCCCTCCGGTAACGACTCCCACGGCACCCCTTGGTCAAACACGACAAACTGCTACATGGGGACATGACCCTACGCACCCTGCAGTACCTGATGGTGGATCTTTGTGCCACGCCCGACCCGTCCCGAGACCCGCCGTCACCATCTTTATGCTTGCTCACATGACCCGGGTGAGGTGGTCAGACAGGACCGAGTCACGGAGCGGGGAGATAAGGTGTCCTTCGGTCACGACCCGGTCCGTCCCTGGGACCGTCACCCGTGACTCCCACCGCACGCCCCGTCGCGGACCAAGGACGACGTCTAGTCAGGATTATCAGCCGAGTCGGTCCTCCAACACGACCTGCAACCGACGGGGATACAGGCGAAGGTGTGACTCCATCGTCCCCCGTCCCACCACCCCATAGAAGGGACCCACACCGACCACTCCTCCCCGGTCGGGGAACATGGGGGTGGGGGGCTGTCCACGTGACCGTGCTCCGGGTGTTCAAGGACTTCCACCTCAAGGGACGGGCACACGCGTCGGGGGTCCGCTGAATGCTCCAGGTCAAACCTGTAGACGTCGCCGGGTGGGTGATGTTGTGGAGAACCCTGACCCGAGCTAAACTCCAGACGGTACCCCTCCACATCCCATCTTCCAAACCGAGGAGGGACCGACCCCTTGCTGATCAACACACCATACCCCACTCCTCCTTGTACTACCAAGGACCGTACATACGGTCCGTAACACGGTTCACGAAATACAAGTCAAACTATAAGTACGGGTAAACCACCCCATTCATGAGAATTAGGTGGAAAGGGTCTACTCCCTGACTCCGAATCTGTCCGACACACCACACGGGTCCCGGAGGGCTCCATTCTCGACCTTAAGTCAGTTAGTACTCCAGGGTTTCGTAGGGAGTCAGATCCTGTTCCTCGAGACTTCGTGTGCCTCCTCCCCCCGGTGGTTCACCCAGAGACTAGATGCGAGGTCCACACCCGGGTGGCGACCTACCTAGACAGTCTCGTACCGAAACCCGACCGAGACGAGTTACTGACGTTCATACCGCGCAGTCATGCCCCGTTGCAGGAGTCGGAGAGCGACACTCACCCCCCGAGGGGGTCCCTGACCATACCCTAGGACCAGAACGGTCCTATCTTGACGTCGTCGAGACCAGACAGGGAAAGGGTGGGAAGGGTGGGGTCGAACGCCCGCGGATTCAGGGGACTGCGGTGGCACCTGTACCCCGCCGTGCTCAAGTGGATGCGCGACTACGGCGTGTTCCCACTCACGACGCGGGGTATGGGGAGACGGGAAGAGCCGGAGACGACGGCATTCACCCCTTTTGCAAGTATCAGGCCGCGGTACTGGGGTACAAGGTGGTGTGCAGGGAAAAGGCCAGACACGGGTCCGAGCAAGGTCCTGCGACCGCAATAGGGGCGACGAATGTCGGAGTTGAAAGGGGACGACCGGGACGGGCGGGGCCCGGGCCGCGGGCGGCGGCGGACCTCACGGAAGAGTCAAAGGAGCGGTCGCCAGCACGACCTCTGGCAGTTCGTCCGTTCCCGCCCCCACCCCGCCCCGCCCCGCCCCGCCCCGCCCGGGCCCGGATCACAGCCGGGGTGGGTGGTGGGTGGAGGGAGGCGTCCGCCTCTGGTCGGGGGTCCCGGCGTGAGAGGACGACGCCGACATACTCCGGGTGCCGTCAGTGTCGCTGACGACCGACGTGTGCAGCGACGGCCAAGTCCTCCGGCAGGACACTCAACCCCGCACCCCACCGTCACCCCCAGAACGGGAACGCCCCGGGAGTAGCGGAGGACAAGACGTCGACACTGGAGGACCTCGCGGCGCTGGGACGACCGGGAAACGAGGAGGCCCTGTTGGCGGACTTCGAGCGGAAATGAGGAAAGGTTCACGTCAGGAACAACGAACAAGACGTCGGGGGTGGCTTGACTCAGGGACTCCCACCCCAAAACAAACGCCTTCCGAAACCGTCGCGGAGTCAAGACGGAGGACTCGGACTTCGTTCCCAGTCAATGGAGAATTTGTTATTTGGAAACCGAGTCCTTTGGACGACCATCGGGGACGAGTCAGGGGAGTCCCGGGTAGGAGTCCGAAACTCCCCTGTCAAAAATGGGGTCCATAAACCCCGTCCCCGTTCTGGGTTCCAATAGACACATACGTCGCAGACCTAACGTCAGGGGTACTCTCTCTGGGTCCTATGGCCACTGGCATTCGACTGATTTTCTGGTACTATGTTCTGCCACAAGACCCCGAAGTACCATCAGGTCGCCAATTCTGATACGAAGGTTACGTCCCCCGTACCCAAGTCAGGGACCAGTCCCTCAAATCTAGGGTGTACCCTTTTTTGTTCGCCGTGAAGGGGGACATGGGTGTCTATCTCCCGAACCCCGACTCCTCCGGACCACCCACCCAAGACCGACTGGGGGTGATTCTCCTCTCGTGACTGATCAGACCTGCTCCGATCCCCTCGTCGGTGTCCGTGACTCCTCAGGACCTGACCTCCTCGCCATCTCAGACCCGATTGATCCGTTCCTCAGACGTGGTGGGTACTCCCCGGTAGGGACGTCTCCGGTACCGGGAGGACAGGAGTCCTGACCCGTCGTCCGGGAAGTGTAAGTCGGAAGGGTCTGGAAGACGTCAGTCGGGTTCTTCACGGCTCTTCAAGTTCAAATACGTAAATGATTTTTAATCGTAAAAAGTGTACCCAAAATTTTTACCGCTATCACCCCATGTTAATTTTTACATTAACACATCCCTTACCGGTATCCCAGTCTCGTAGGTCAAGGACGTTGAAGCTCCTTCGGTGTGTCCGGGTCTAGGTCCCACGGTCCTCCTCCCCACCTATGTTCGTTCTTCTCGGAGAACGATCCTCCGACTCCAGGGGAGTCCGAGGTTCCTACCCCACAGTCGGAACTAGAAAGTCCAAGACACCGCCGGATCCCTTCCTGTACACCCTACCGTCAGGGACCGGTTCCTGAGGGGTTCTCGGAGGGAAGACGGAAACAAGTGTACGAGGAGGGTGGGTGTGACGGTAGGGAAGGAGGACCCCTCGAGCGACGCCGTCAGGCAGGGAGGGGTCTCCTTCAACGACTCCTTTCGGGTGGACTCCAACGAAAAGCGGAGGAAGAGAAGGGAAACAGTCTCTGGCCCCCCCGAAGACCCAGGACAACCTCCGACCAGGGGAGCCCGTGGACCCGACATCAGACAAATCCTTCAGGAGAGACACGGGAAACACAGGAACTTCCTCGGAACAAACCTCTTCCTCCCTGGACCCACCTCTTCTGCGTCCAGGCGTTCCTCGGGTCGTCCAGTCCTTCCACTCCTGGGACGAGATCCTCTCTCACGTCCCTGCCCCTCCTCGTCCCTCGGTATGGAGGTGAGGCAGGAGTCCTGGGACGACACGAGGGACCCTGAAGAAGAACGCCCTGAACGGGGGACGTCCTGTAACTACGACTACCCGAACCTCCCAAGACACCGGAGCCGGGGGAAGAGATCTGAGGGTGCGAGGGTGAGACCTCCCTGAGGGTCCCAGCCTCTCCTCCTGACCCTACCTCTTCCCACGACATCGGGAACGTGTTGATCAACAAAGACGAGAGAACAATGTAATCCTCATCAAATGGAAACCCACGATCCCCAGGTCCTAGGGGGATTTTACCTTAGTCGTCTTAAGTCCTCAGTCGGACCATCCCCATCAAAGGAACCTCTCCGTCTTAGTGTAGACAGGAAGGTCTAGTCACTTCGGGAAGGGGTTCCTTCGGACTGACAGGGGAGGGGTGGGAGGTCCAGTCGCGGTCGTCGTTCCATGGGGACGAGACCCCGACGTGGTGATCGTCCCTGGAATCCTGAGTCTCCTCCCCGTCTCGTATCGTGTCCCTTCCGAATCTGGGAGTCTGGTCACACTGGGGTCCAGGAAGGTAGGGTGGTCGAAGGAACCCAGAGAAACGGACATGTTCGCAATCTCGGGTTTGGACCTTGGTCTACCACGCCGGTACGGCCAGGGCGTCCCTCGAGTACGGACCACGCGACATTGTGGCGTCGGTCCGAGCCTTCCGTCGTTTCAGGAGGAGGGGCGAGAGGCTGGGCATCGGAAACGGGGGACACCCTGTCTCCTTGGTCCACCTCTAGTCTCCCCCCTGAATCCGTCCCTCCTCCCCCTCGGGTCAACCTGGACCGAGTCTGGAGTCGAAGTGTTCGACTACCTAGCTCAGTCCCCCGGGTCCGAGAGGGAGGAGGTCGACACACTGGAGTTCGACCACAGAAGGGGTGAGACCCGGTACCGAAAGGATAGGACTTCAGCCTAATTCTTAGGAACGGGACGGACGGACCTCCATATCAGGTAAATCTTTACTGATCCAGTTGTTTGAAGGTAAGAGGTCCGTCCCTTGGTCCGGGTCTGTCCCCGTCCTTGACAGGGTCCAATGTGCTATACGGTTTCGTTTCGGTCGGTCGGTAGAAACGGAGAGTCCGGGAGTGGGTCGACCTGGTGAAGGAACCCGTGGCTCACCGTGTCGAGGTCGTCCAGTCCCAAGACGTCGAACCGGGACTAGAAGACCGAGTCCCAGTCGAGGCCCGAGACCTCTTCCCCGGTCCCCATCCTGGACCTACAGTCGTACTCCGTTACGACGAGTCTTCCGTCGACTAGGGAGTCCTTTGTCTGGGGAAGACTCGAACCGTCCTGTGCCTGTCAAGTAACCGTGGGGGGTAGTGGAGGGTGTGTACGTGCGTGTGTGTAACATCTGTGTCCGACCTTGACTCTTCCCTGGACGAGCTCGGCGTCTGTGGACTGGGTCGGGACTGGGAGCAGGCGGACGGACTCTTTCCGTCCGCGTAGGGAGGGCCACGGGAGTGGCCGGACGCGACGACGTCCCGGAGGTCTTGACACGCCCGGAAGAGCTTCCCCCCCTAGGAGTCGGACGTCCCTCCACCTCTCCCCACGATTCGTCTCCCCTTGTACTCGTGTGGGTCTGTGGGGGCGGGAGTCCGGGTTCCGGACGGACGACTGGCCATGTCCTAGAGGCGGGCGTCTATCAACGGTTAAGGTAATTTCTTGGAGACCAGGTCGTCCCGGAGCGTCTACCCGGCCAGTTTCCGGAACAGACGATCCAAAGCATTGTGCAAGAGGGACCTCCCTGTGTCGGGCCCGTGTATTCTGGGTAAGACGGACGGGTGGGGGACGAGGAGGGACGGAGGGTTACCCCATCCCCTCTCCTCGACCCCCTTCGTTACAGACCCACGGTCCCTTTCTTCGTTCAGGGTTAAAGGGTAATAGGGTCGGAGGCACCATAAACCGTCGTCCTTGGAGGTAAAAGACAATTTTTACCCTTGTTGCTACACCCTAAAGTTAAGTAATGTTTTCCAATTTTTACGGTCAGATTTCCTTGTACGAGTTCTTTTGTGAACTTAGGTACACATACCAAACGTACAGTGGTCTCACCGAGTCTAAGTTCTGTGAAAACCCTTGTTCCACTAGTGTCCTGGAGTCCACACGGACGTCAGACCTTGAGGGACAGATCCTGAAGGTCAACGAATCTGTACTTCTAAACTGTAACCACCCCAGTAGAGAAAAGTTCTACGACTTCTAGAAGTACCTTCGACCGTGACCGAGACAAATCGTCCTCACTTCCCCCGTTCAGGACCGACCAGTCACGGGGTCGTGTGGGTGCCCAGAGAGGAATGGTGGAACTTCTCCTTTACTTAGAACGAAGAAACTCTTTTTCCAGTACTGTTCTGACTGAGTCACCACCCGTACTCTTCGTTTACTATGTCCCCGGTCTTTCAAACTCCCCATTTTCATTTCACCTTCAAGTCGGACCCACCAGTCGAGAGTCTCCCTCCGTCTAGGGGTGTCCGAAACGTCGACCTCCTGGTTTATTCGGTTTTACGAGTAGTGCGTTCTCTTTGAAGTCTTGGTGGACCGTTTCTCAATTGAACACCGGACTGGGTGGGGTGGGTGGGGGTGGGGGGTGGGGGTTCTTTCCACTTCGTCCTCTTTAGATGCTGTTGTGTCTGTGAAGGGACCCTCACGTGAACCCCAGTGCGGACCCTTCCGGTCCTTAGACGACGGAAGAGACCCGGTCTCTACGGAACTGGGTGGGGTTATCCGTCGGCTTTCCATACTGAAGGGGGTTCTTTCCTAAACGGTTCAGGGTGAGGTACGGAAGGACAAACACTCAGAACAGTCTTACGAAAATGAAATCTCGAAACGTGAAAGGACCATCGAGTCGACCATTTCTTAAGCGGACGTTACCTCTTCTGGAGCCAAACTAAGGACCCAACCCTTCTAGGGGACCTCTTCCCTTGTCGATGGGTGAGGTCATAAGAACGAACCTCTTAAGGTACCTGTCTCCTCGGACCGTCCCGGGGTCAGGTACTCCCGTGTCTCACTCTGTACTGACTCACTGAAAGTGAAGTGAAAGTGAAAGGGAAGGGGGACGGGATGGACTTGATCGAGACACCCTCGTTCCTGGTGTAGGGAGAACTAGTGACGACTTGGGAGTTGTGAATCTTGACCTGACCGTGGTTCGACTCTGTGCACGTACAAAATAGAAATCTCCTTCACCGACTGGGACCCGGTAGAATACACTGGACGTGGGGTGGGGTCG
Organism: Capra ibex; assembly: GCA_006410555.1. NCBI lineage: Eukaryota > Metazoa > Chordata > Mammalia > Artiodactyla > Bovidae > Capra > Capra ibex. The sequence goes on from SJYO01014747.1 coordinate 29,300,892, forward strand.
ACCCCGAGAATCGGGCGGAGTCCGTCTTCTGTCCGTGTCTCTGGTGCCCTGTGTCTGACCACCCGTCCGTGTTACACCCTCTGGTGTTGGACGAAGTCTTCGGTACAGTAATCACCAGGAGAGGGGTGGAGGAACTTCGTCAAGGAAGGACGAGTCGGAGGGAAGAACCCGACACTTTCGGAGAGATGAAAAGAAGAATCGGAAGACTCCCATGGTTCGTCACACCCTACGACTACTCTCGGGGTCGAGACTGTGTTAGCCGGTACAGGAGGTGGAGAACGGGGGTGGAGGAGAATGTCCAAAACCCAAAGGTGCAGGTAATCGAGTCCCTCAACAGGGATCCTTTCCTATGACAGAACCAGATGTCTACTTTCCTGACTTCGGGTCTCCCCGACCTTGAGCGAAGAGTAACCGGTTGTTCCGTGATTACTCGGCACAGACTTCGGGTCCTGACATAACGAGTGTGGACCACGACCGGGATGGACTTGACGAGCATGAGGTCGTTCTGTGTGCCGGGCGCCGGACCGACGGTGAGCGGGGGCTCCAGGGTCGCCGGCTTAGCCGCCTACAGGTGTTTCGTCTCCCGTTCAGCCCCCGGTCCACCTCGACACATTTTCGCGTCCACCCGCACCCCACCGTCGCGTAGCGACCCGTGGTCGACCTTCCTCGGGCAGTACGGTTTCGCTTTCTGTTCACGGTCACCGAGGGCGCCCCCGACCCGGGGTCCGTCCCCCGAATCCCAGTCCGCGTCGAGGAACGGCGCCCGGTTTCGGCTCTACGACATCCGCGACGAGAGTTTCCCGTGGAGTCCCAACGCCGACTGTCCACTGAAGAGGTGTGTGGGCGGTTTCTGGTCGAGGGACGTACGGAGCAAGTGTTTCACCGACCGGTCTACGTCAAGTCCCGGGAGCCCGTAAGACACCCCCCCCACCGGTCCGGGACACCCCTCCTACTGTCGTCCAACCCGGTCCACACGTAGGTCACTCCGCCGTTATAGTGAGGGTCAAAAGTGTCCTCTTGGGTCTCCCAGTCTCCCCCCGTACCAGTTACCCTTAACCGTCCTTTAGTCGACCGAACCGGTGTCGGACACGAGACAGGGAGGGGACGGGGTAGGGGTGGGGGTAGGGGTTTTTACGACTCTTTCGGATCCTGTGACCCCTCGAGACTGATCCCTTTGTACTGATGGAACAAGTAATTGTGGAAGGTACCCGAAGGTCCTTGTGAAAGACTAAAATCTTATTTCAGGTATAGGAAGGACCCGGGTCCGACAGTAGAGTAAAGGAGGGTGCACGGGGTGGGGGGAACGAGGTTCGTGTGTCGAGAGGGAGGGGCGGAGGGACGGAGGGTCGGAAACGGCAGGGGGAGCCAGATCTTTGTGAATTCTCTCCCCGGAGAGGCTCCGTCGTAGGAGGTAGGGGACTGGGGGAAGTACCGTGAGGGTCTTGGACTTTAATAATCGAGGACAGACGGAGACAGAGGTGAGGGTGGGGTCTTACCCTTGACACGTGCGAGTAGAGGGGTTCTTAGTCCGGGTGGAGTCAACGGTGTCACTAACTTCCTTACTCGGACCTTCTATTCTCGACCCTATTGCCACCGAGTGTCCGAGACGGCCGTCTGTTCCACCTCCTCGGACGGGTGGTGGGTGACCAGTCCTGGCTCCGGACCCTGTTCACTTTCTCCCTTACACCAATAGAAGTCCATGGAATCTCGACCTCAGTCCATGTGTGCTGTAACTCCCTCCTCCTACCCCGCGGTCCTTCCCGAGGGGTTCGAGGTCCGGTACCAGGTACCCCTGTGTCCTTTGAGGGCCCAGTCGCAGAGCCCGGCTCTCCCAACAGGGGGAAGGAGTGGGAGCGCCCAAGGGTAGACCGATTCCGTCCTTCTCAAACGGTGAAAGGAGTTAGGTCCCAGCCCTCTAGCCTCCGGTTTCATCCACAACCCGTCCCCTTTCGTAAACCGGTCCCGCCTGAGGAAACAGGAGGGATGGGCGTTGGACCCGCGGCGGGGCCCGGACCGTGGGCTTTCCCAAGGAAAACGCCCTTTTCCACTTGAAGTCCAAGGATTAAAACGCTCGCCGCCTACGAGTTACCGAGCGGAGGATGGGTGGGTGGACGAGGTCGAGGGCGACGGACAGGAGCCAATTGGGACCGAGGGAAGGAGGGGTTCCAGGGATAAGGTCAGGAGAAGAGTCAAGGCGACGTGTGTGTGTGTGTATGTCGGGCCGGGGGCCGGGCGGCGTCCGATGGACGCGGGTCGCGGCGAGGGCGTTCGGACGTCGGTGGTTCCCCAATTACGGCCTCCGCCTCGCCGCGGATTCTCGTACAACCCTCGACGCACGCGACGACCCTTCGCATCAAGGAGTACGTCCACCATTTCGGTCATGCCCCACCTCAGGGTCTCATCCACCGACCCCACACCCTTTCCGAAGCCAGTCAGTGGACCGACCCTCCACCGCCTTCTTGGACCAAGGGCGACGGGCCGCGGTCGCCCAAGGCCCCAGTCCAGACTCCAGGACCCAAGGACGGCTGAGACTGACACTCTTCGGTGCGCCGATTCAGGTCCTGGCCCACCCGTCAGGGTCGCCATTTGTAGTCGTTGAAGGGCTTTATCTCTGTGAATGTCGACCCGAGTTCCGCGCTTGTCCACGCGCTAGTCACGTCCGAGACCCCTGGGCCACCACCGGAATGCAAAGTCGCGATCAGTCTGTCTTGTGTATTTGTGGCAGTGGCGCCCACCATCTCACGTCGGGCCGTTGGTTTTCGTCCCCGCCTCTTCGCCTTGGATGAAGGCTACACCCCTTTCCAGAGAGACGCCACTGTAAATCCGACTTTGGAGTCTTCCTCGGTAGACCTCTTCTCTCCTCTGGTCAGACATCCCGTCCACCTTCCTTGACGATCCCTCCACCGATCCCCCTCACGACTCTCCCCTCCTGCCTGTGTCCTCGTTCCCGGCCACAGAAGGCTGGAGACCTCCGGAGATATTCCTCGACCATAAAGTGGGATTCACGTCGTCCGAGCCACGGACTGGGTGTCGGTTAAGAGGGGGAAGTATGATGTGGAGGAAGGAGAGGGAAGTAGATAAATAAGCACATAAAACGTTTTCACCTGATGGGACCACCGAGTCTGCCATTTCGCAGACAGATGTTACGCCCTCTGGACCCAAACTAGGGACCCACCCCTTCTAAGGGACCTCTTCCTTTACCGTGGGGTGAGGTCATGAGAACGGACCTTTTAGGGTACCTGGCTCCTCGAACCACGTCCGATGGCAGGTACCTCAGTGTTTCTCAGCCCGTGCTGACTCGCTAAAGTGAAAGTAAAAACGGTTTTCATGAAATTTCATTTAATTTGTTACGTACGTACGTACGATTCAGTGAAGTCAACACAGGCTGAGACACACTGGGATACCTGAAATCGGACGACCCGAGCAGACAGGCACCCTAAGAGGTCTGTTCTTATGACCGCACCCAACGGGATGGGAAGAAGTCCCCTAGAAGGGTTGGGTCCCTGACTTGGACGGAGAGAACGTAGAGGATATAACCGTCCGGCCCAAGAAATGGTGATCGTGGTGGACCCTTTGAGTAATCTATTATGAAAAATGGTTTGGATCATTTCAATTGTTATTGAAAAAAAAATTTACACAAATAAATAAACCGACACCCCCCAGAATCAACATCGTACACCGAGAAATCAACGTCGTACGCCCTAGATTAAAGGACTAGATCAAGGGAGTAGTCCCTACCTTGGGTCCGGGAGCGACGTGACCCTCGTGTCTCAGAATCGGAGACCTGGTGGTCTTTTCAGGGGTTGTATTGTAGAATTATAATAGAATATGTAGGGTGTAAGTTTAAAGGGATCAACAGGGGTATTACAGAAAATATCGATCAACCAAGTTTCGTCTCTGGTTTGCTCCTAAAAGGCAGAGAAGTTAGTGAAGGTCAGATCTACCTTGGTGGGAAGGGTGGAGGATGGGTGGAGTGAACGGAAAAAAACCAGAAGTACTATGAATGGAAAGACTTCTCAGGAAACTCTACGGGGTAGTTGTAAGACCTATACAAACTACGAAGGAACCCACAACAATTGAACAAGGAGACAGAGATCAAGAGGGACGTGTGGTCTTTAATCTAGATTTCCGAACCTTCACCTTCACTTTCAGTGAGTCAGCACAGGTTGAGAAACACTAGGGTACCCGACAGGTACCTTAAGAGGTCCGGTCTTATGACCTTATCCATCGGAAAAGGAAGAGGTCCCCTAGTAGGGTTGGATCCCTAACTTGGGTCCAGAAGGTGTAACGTCCACCTAAGAAATGGTCGATTCGGTGTTCCTTTCGGGTCCTTATGACCTCATCCATCGGATAGGGGGAGGTCCCCTAGAAGTGCTGGGTCCTTAGCTTGACCCCAAAGGACGGAACGGCCGCCTAAGAAATGGTTCACTCAATAGTCCCTTCGGGGTCATAGAGGATCTTCAACAAGATATGAGGTTTAACGTACTGTAATCCTCTGTAGGTCGGAGACCAACAGAGTGAAATCACCCTTACTTTAACTAATGGTCATTCCGACACTGTCGGTCTGAAGACACAACATTTCCACACAAAGTATGGCACCCTGGTGACTCATTAGATACCCCCCCTAAAGACAAATGAATCAAGACGAACATGTAACGAAAAATTTGTGTTACATCATCATCACATCAACGAACAGTACAGGTTGAGAAACGCTGGAGTCCCAGACATCGGGTGGTCCGAGGAGACAGGTACCCTAAGAAACCCTAGGAGGTCCGTTCTTATGACCTCACCCGTCGGTAAGGGAAGAGGTCCCCTAGAAGGTCTGGGTCCCTAACTTGGGTCCAGACGTAACGTCCGTATAAGAAGTGGTAGACTCGGTGGTCCCTTGGGGAATTTGTCTTACATAACGTGTGAATTATTTGATGTCATGTCACATTTGTTTGAAAAGATGCGTGACCCTTTGGTTTTGCAAGTACACTGAACGAAATACCGGTACGGGTGACATGACGGCACAAGACCTTGACTTAGACGTCATAGCGGCTCCACACGGACGTGTACCTTAGAAATCACACATCGGAAAACACAGAAGAAAACAGGAGTATCGTATTACGTAAACTCTAGGTAGATACAACACTACGAATAGTTAGGAAGAATAACGGCTCATCACAAGGTGACACATCCGTATCGTCGTACAAATAGGTGAATGGTCGACTCCCTGTAACTCAACAAATGTACTCCAATAAGAAATCGTAGTACGTTTATGGGTCAAAGTGTAGTGTAGTTGGAAAGTAGATAACCGAAAGAATAGTAACCACTAGGAACGGAGTTAGTTGATGAATTAACCCTCAATGTTTTACCACTAAAAGATTACTACAGTAAGGGAGATGTAATTGAACTTAAGAAGACATTTCTTCTCGAAAATAAAGTAACTAATCCCAATAAACCTATAATACTTTATGATTTTTCTATCCTACTTAAGACTTTGTGAAGAGGAGTTGATAGTTAAAAATCTGATTCTTAAACTACGTTATTTCAGGTTACCACTGTTTAATCCCAACTAAAAAACGCCCCTCCCCCAAATAGAAAATACCTGAGTATAAAAAAAATGTAAGTTATCGATTTAGACAAGGGACGGTTTAGAAATATAAAAGGGGGTGAATAACTTTCTCATGACAAAATCAGAAAGTCAAGTCAAGTCAGCGAGTCAGTATAGGCTGAGAAACGTTGGGGTACTTGACGTCGTGCGGTCCGGAGGGATAGGTAGCGGTTGAAGGCCTCAAGTGAGTTTGAGTACAGGTAGCTAAGCCACTACGGTAGGTCGGTAGAGTAGGAGACAGTAGGGGAAGAGGAGGACGGGGGTTAGGGAGGGTCGTAGTCTCAGAAAAGGTTACTCAGTCGAGAAGCGTACTCCACCGGTTTCATAACCTCAAAGTCGAAGTCGTAGTCAAGAAGGTTACTTATAAGTCCTGACTAAAGGAAATCCTAACTGACCAACGTAAGGAACGTCAGGTTCCCTGAGAGTTCTCAGAAGAGGTCGTGGTGTCAAGTTTTCGTAGTCAAGAAGCCGTGAGTCGAAAGAAGTGTCAGGTTGAGAGTGTAGGTATGTACTGGTGACCTTTTTGGTATCGGAACTCTTCTGCCCCATATGTTTGTCCATTTATGTTAAAGATAAGAATTCTTTCTAACCATTTTCCGTTCACTCATTTATGTTTTGATGTTACGACACGGTACTATCGTTACTTTCCTCTAAGACACTACTGTGTCTTCTCCCTTATGATGGACCCATTGGTTCGAATACAATGTGTAAACTACTCTGAACCTTAAAAAAAACACTGGCGGTGAATTAAACGTAAAACAAGGGACAAAAAAACGAAACAGAAGAAAAAGAACAGGAGTATACCCGATGAACTTGTAGAAAATTTTAAGGTCAAACTTAATTGATATAACTCACGTAATGTAACATATATCGGAAACTTCACCAACTACATCCATAATGCGATATGTATATAATGTGAACACATATATGAACAGTGTCAAGTGACTATAACTGTAAAATAGTCAAACACATTTCACATCTTTTGCATAGAGGAAAAAGGGAGTGATCACATATTGTTGGAAGTTATAGAGGACATGTATGTAACTTTTGGTGTAGATTGTCATAATATAAAACGAAGTTTATACAACTTGTATAAAGTCTTGTGAGCTCTCTTCCTTTCAGACGACGTGGGTACGAAAGTAAGAAAGGTAATAAGAAGCAAGGATTACAAAGTTCTAAAGAAGAGAGTACAAGGAAGACAAATCTCTAGGAGGAAATCTGATTTTAAAAAAAATAAAATATGACCTCATATCAACTAAATGGTACAACACAATCAAAGTCCATATGTCGTTTCACTAAGTCCAAGTAAGAAAAAGTCTAAGAAAAGGTTATACCCAATAATGTCTCATAACTTACCTCAAGGGACACGATACGTCGTCCAGGAACAACTGATAAAATATATCATCACAAATATACCATTAGGGTTGGAGAATTAGATAGGGACGGGGGATGGGAAAGGGGAAACCATTGGTTTTAACATAAGAGATACGAACACTCAGACAAAGACGAAACATTCATTCAAGTAAACATAGTGACAAAAATCTAAGGTGTGGATTCATGATAGTACACTGCGAACAGAGACAGATTGAATGAAGCAAATCATATTGTTATAGCTCCAGGTAGGTACGACGACGTTTTCCGTAGTGAAGTAAAAACACCGGCCCATCACGAGGGTGTAGAAGTAGGCGAGTAGACAGTTACCTGCAAATCCAACGAGTGATAGAACCGATGACATTCAGCACGAAGGTACACGTGACCTCACGTACATAGAAAAGTCTAGTACGAAAGAAGGTCTATATGTGGGTCCTTACCCTAATGACCTAGTATCACATCGAGACAAAAATTAAAATTTTCCTTTGTGGTATGACAAGAGGTATTCACAAACATGGTTAAATGAAAGGGTGGTTGTCACGTACTCCCAAGGAAAAAGAGGTGTGGGAGAGGTCGAACATAACAATCATCTAAAAAACTACCACCGGTAAGACTGACTACACTCTACGATGGAGTAACATCAAAACTAAACGTAAAGAGATTATTAATCGTTACAACTCGTATCGACAAGTACACGAAAAACCGGTAGACATACAGAGACCCTTTTACAGACAAATTTAGAAAACGGGTAAAAAACTAAGCCAATAAACTATAACTCGACGTACTCAACAAATACATAAACCCCCTAATTAGGGACAACCAGTGTAGTAAACGTTTATAAAAGAGAACAGAAAAATAAATACCAAAGGAAAATCGGAAAAGAATAAAAATATAATCTTGACGACCACTGTTAACATAATCAATGAGGAGTAGACGTTTACAGAACGAGAGGGGGAAATGAGAAATTTTACAGAATGTTAAAACAGTAAAAATTTTTAACTTTATACCAATTAAATATAATATAATCAAAGTCTACACGTTGTATCCCTAAGTTATAAAAATATCAATATTAGGTAAATTTCAATAATATTCTGTAACTGACATATGAGACACGACATGTACACAGGGACTTCGAATAAATAAAATGTGTATTTTATTTCTCCAAACATGGAGAATTAGGGGATGAGAACAGATAAGGAGGGGAGAAGACAGAAGGGTGACCATTGATAATCAAATAAGAGATACAGATACCTAGACAAACAAAAGAATGTAAGTAAGTAAAGAACCTAGATGTACAGTCACTACAGTATGTGATAAAACAGAAAGAGACTAAATAAAATGATTCGTATTATGAGAGGACCCAGGTAGATATAAAAACATTTTTCGTTTTAAAGTAACAAAAAATACCTAATCACTGTACATATTATATAATACTTGTAACCCCATACACATAGAAAAACTTAATCACAGAAATAAAGGACGTCTATTTATGGGTCTTCAGTCTAACGACCTAATGTACTATCAAGATAACGATAAAAAAAACTCCTTTGAGTTATATCGAAGGTGTCACTGATATGGTTAAATATAAGGATGGTTGTTACTTGTTCCCAAGGGAAAAGAGGTGTAGGAACGGTTGTAAAAATAAACATCAGAAAAACCATTATCGGTAAGGCTGTCCATCCTCCACTATAGAGTAACGCCAACACTAAACGTAAATAAATTATTAATCGCTACGACTCGTAGAAAAGTAACGGCCAACCGGTAAGGATACAGAAGAAACCTTTTTACTAATAAGTTCAAAAGACGAGTAAAAAGTCAGCCCAACAAAGGAAAAAACTATAACTCAAGACCCACGTAAATATATAAAACCTATAATTAGGGAAAGGTCAGTATAGTAAACGTTAATAAAAGAGGGTACACATCTGAAAAAACAGTCACCAAAGGAAACGGCACGGTTTCGCGAAATCAAATTAATATACGGTAAAAATTTAAAAAAGAATACAAAGGAAACGGAATCCTTCTTTTTTTTAGGGAGGGGGGTTTAACGATGTTAAATACAGTCTCATAAGACGGATACAAAAGAAGTTCAAAATAGTATAGACCAGAATGTAAATCCAGAAATTAGGTAAAACTAAAAAAAATACCATACTCTTTACAAGATTAAAGTAAGAAAATGAGTGGGAAATGAGAGAGAGAGAGAGAGAGAGAGAGAGAGAGAGAGATATATATATATATATATATATATATATATAAAGAAACCGACACGATCCAAAATGAACGTCGTACGTCCTAGAAATCAACAGGGTACACCCTAGAAATCAACACCGTGCACCCTAGAAATTAAAAATAATAGATAGATAAAGACCGACACGACCCAGAAGCGACGACAGACCCGAAAGAAAAGTCACACGTCCGAAGAGCAACGTCACCGAAGAGAACAACGTCTCGTGTCCGAGGTCTACCACCCGAAGTCATCAACGGTGAACGCCTGAGTCATTAACACTGTGTGTTAAAAGGACGTTGCACACCCTTGAAGGGTCTGGACCTTAGCTTGGGTACAGGGGACGTAACCGTCCACCTGAGAGTTGATGACCTGGTGGTCCCTTCAGGGGTACACCCTAGAAATCTACATAGGACCCTTGAGAATTAACGCCGTGCACCCCAGATCAAGGAACTGGTCTCTACCTTGAGCCCGGGGGACGTGACCTGGGGGTCCCTTCAGGGAACAGGAAATGAGAACTCCACTGAAAAAGACTTATGTCTTAAGACCCGACTGCAAAGAACAGAAAGTCCCGGACTTTGTACGATACAAACAACAGAAACCCGAGACGCCGAAGACTACGCGATAAGTCAGTAAACTTAACAAAGGCGGCTATACATTCCACAGTAGAGACAGAACGACAAAAGTCCTATAAAAAGAAAAGAAATCAAGAGTCTTCAAACTAATACTACATAGAACTGTATTTAAAGAAATCTAAGTTGGACACACCTCAAGTAAGTCGAAGAGTCGAGATATGTAAACACAGGAAACGGTACAAGACCTTTTGCAATCAGTAATAAAGAAACCCAAGAAGAGACGAGATGGAAGGACGAAGAATGGAAGACCCTGAGACTGTGGTGTTCGTGGTCTAGAAAACAATTATCAGGATGTCCAGGAACTCCGAGATAAAATAAATAAAAAAAACAAGAACAACAAAAGGTTCAATAGAAGGGAGACAACAAATCTGACCCATTAAAGATAATTGGAGTTTAGGTGACTAAGAAAAAAGACAACAATTCAAGTGGGTGACTCTAAAAATGAACCCGATAACATCAAAAGCCAAGATTTTACAAATAGAACAAGAAAGATAGAAGATAAAGAGACGACTCTGAACTCCGTAAAAATCCTGCCGACGAAATTTTAGGAATCGTATCTGAACATTGTAGACTCTGTAAGATCACAACCACAAACAGAAAAAAACTCAACTTTAAAACAACCAAGAACCATGTTACCAAAAATTTTTAACTTAAGATTTGTAAAACCCATAATACTCTGACCTAGCACAAATTTAGAAGAGAAAATCGTCCTGAAGAGACTGTACCACGATCACCCCCTTCCCGATACGGTGGAGGACGGTCGAACCCATCCCAGATTCGAGGGTGAGTCGGAAACATCCGTACCCACCTTCCCCGTGACGCCAAGATATCCCACACCGGTCTCCTGTCGGGAATAACAGAGATTGAAAAGACACGACGGACCGACAGGAAAAGGAGCAGATGACGAATCTCTTTCGTCCGAAAACAGCCCCGAAGGAAACACACAACCACAAAGATCCGCCAGTCGAAGAGGTAGTGAGTCGGACCCTATGTACTTTGTTTTTCTTTTAGATTCCGTGAAAAACGACATAACAAGAAGTCCAGAACTCCTAGGATCGGTCAGACGACAGAGTAGTGGAAAGCATCAGAATACAAAATATTTTTTACAGGTTCCAAGAATCGACGTGAATCACCCTCCTTGTCTCTTTTCGGGTAGACAAGGTAAAGAGGTCTTCGTCTTCCGTCCTCCCCTCAGTCCGGAATAGAGAAATTTAACAGGGTAGAAATCGGTCACACAGTTCGACCGAGGACAACTGTACTGAGTAAAAACTATCAAAGGAACCTGGGACTCTAAAGGGACCACCGAGTCTACCATTTTCGCAGACGGATGTTACACCCTCTTTGACCCAAACTAGGGACCCAGTCCTTCTAGGGGACCTCTTCCTTTACCGTTGGGTGAGGTCATAAGAACGGACCTTTTAGGGTACCTGCCTCCTCGGACTATCCGATGTCAGGTACGGACTATCCGTTTCTCAGCCTGTGCTGACTCACCGAAGTGAAAGTGAAAACCTGGGACTCTACAAGATCCGAGGGGGATATGAGAGGGACGGGATCTGGACCCTAGTCAGAAAAGATGTTTGCCGGGACCTACCGGATTCTGTCAGGACCCTTGGGGAAACAGAATCACACAAGTCCGACGATATTGTTTTATGGTACCTGACCCACCCAATTTATCGTCTGTAGATAAAGAGTGTCAAGGTCTCTGACGCTTCAGGTGCAAGTTCGGTCTTAGTCCAGAACCACTCCGAGAGAGGACGAAACAACCTGTCGACAGAAGAACGACAAGAATATACCGGAAAGGAGGCATGTACAAATATCGCTCTCTCAGACAGAAGGAAAAAAATATTCTCGTGATTAGGGTAGTACGTCCAGAGTACTGAAGTAAACTTGGATTAATGAAGGGCCTCCGGGGTGGAGGATTTTGGGAGAGTGACCCCAACCCCGAACCTGTATCCTTTAATCCCCACCCCAGTGTTAGTAGGTCGGGTAATAGGGTAAGGGGAACGGTTACTCACCAAGTCCGTACCCGGGAGAGAGAAGGATCTCTACTGTGTCTCCGTTCCCGAGAAGAGGAAAGCGATGAACCCCGTAGACCACAACCCCGGTGGATGAACGACGGTCGAAGTTCTCTTCCGGTCGTGTCTCTCCCGTCTCGGTTCTCGTAGGATCCTGGTCCTCGACCTCGGGACTAAGAGGACAGATGTCTGTTCGACAGAGTAAAACCAGGAGGAGGACGGAGTGGGGACTGGTCGGAGTCAGTCGTCGACTCTTTTCTTTTACATGGTATCCAGTCGCATAGTGAACCAGAGACAGTGCTTTTGGAGACTAGACTTGGGATTTCTTTAGTGTGTGTGAAGAAATGTGAAAGGTGTGAAGACAAATAAGAGGGAAGAGACCTTTTGGTAACTATTCACGGAAAGTGTCCCCTCCCTTCCGTTACGACCTTCACAAGAGTCCTAGGGTTCGACCTAAGAGTCCACCAGTGGATCCTTCGGTCTCTAGGTCCTCTGGTCTGGGAGTCCCAGGACCTCGACCCCGGCGGGGGATGACTCTTCAAGCTCCCGTCGAGGTGTGCCCCGGGACACGAGAAGAAGAGTCGGGTGCCTCAAGTAGTCCCAAACCCGGACGAAATTCAGACGTCACCCCTCTCCGTCCGTCCGTCCGTCGTCAATCCGTCCTGGAGTCCCGCGGGGAATGGGAGGGCTATGTCGGCTCGGAGTGGACGGTCCTCCTGGAACTTGAACAGACGACTCTCCCTGTACCGTTGTCCGACCTGGCCCGGTGGACCCCGTCGCCGGTGGAGGTCGGCGTCCACCTGGTTTCCGAGAAGGTGCCACGCGTCGTCCGATCTCGAGTCCCACATCAGGTGGGCGGTCGGGTGCGGATGGTCGGACAAGTGACACTCTGGCTCTCCCCGAACTCCAGTGTCCGGCTCCTCGGTCCGCCGGGTTCGGGAGTGGGGCCGAGTTGGGACTTGGGAGGTCCCGAGACACCGGAAACTCTTCGAGAGTAGGGAGACTGGGTTCTTCAGTCTAATGGGTCCCTTCCAGAGTCTCCTCTCTTTGGACCCGTCCTCGGTCCTTAGGGCCGGACACTGACGAACTGTACTGCACCAATTCATAGGAAAGACTTGTTTGTGGAAGGTTTGGTGTCCGTGGAAGGTCTTACTTCGGGTCTGGGTTGGGTCCGGGTGGGACGTGAGTGGGGCGTTCGACGTCCGGGCGTCCGCGCGGACGTCCCTCGAGACGAAGAGGAGCATCGTCGCTGTCTCCGACCGGCGCACGAGACCCCTGCTTTCCTCCAGGGGACTCGATCGTCTACCCCCGAGTCCGAATCCACCGAGTCTCGCGTCCAGAGTCCGAGGACCGGGTCTCTTCCGTTCCACACAGGGTCCCAGTGTGTCGGACTGGAGACGGGTCGTGAGGAGCCGGATGTCCAGTGGGAGGACGGACGGGAGTAGGGGCATGGAAACCCGTCGGGGTCGACGACGTCAAGCGACCTGTTCCTGAGCGGTAGGTGTAACACGAACCGGCGTGACCTCTCCTACTTTGAGTCGTGGCGGTGGCACCGGAAGTGTAGCGGACTGAGACTCCCCTCGGTACCCACCTCACCCCCCCTCCGTGACGCCGGGGTTTGTGGAGGACACCGGGGTGATAGAAGTCGAGTCTCATGGGTCCGGAGGATTTCGGTGCTCGTGACGGTGACGGGGGGGTCCTCGACCACCTCCGGGACCCCACCGTCACGGAAAGGAGGGAATAGAGGAGGCGACCCCGGTCGCCCAGTCTCCTCCGACCCTCCTCCCCGGAAACACGGTCCGGGGTCCGGCTCATGGGTCCCAGTGGGTTTCCAGACACCTCGGTCACCCCACGAGTGGTTTGGACCGCAGGTACCACTCGAAGTCCTAGAAGAGTATGACACTTCTTTCCTCCGAGAGTCCCGCCCCGACCAGGGGATGAGTGGTTGGGGGACCGAACCTGGGACACCATTCCTGTGCTCCATAGGTCCCTCCCACCCTCGACTAGTGGGTGGGAGGATCCAGACCACGTGAAAGTCCCGTCACCCCAGTGGCCCAGTACCCTGGTACCACCCGTCCCAGGACATGAGTGCAGTTAGGGGAGAGGGTCTTCCAGGAAGTCGTGGACCGGTGTGTCGTCGGAGTCGAAGTGTCTCCTGACCTCCCCCTCCGGAATATAGTCAATCTGACTGGGTAAAGTGTGTCCGTACGACTCCCCGACCGGTGTACTAGTCAGTGTGTCGTACACTCTTACCGGGTTCTCCCGACTCTGGGGTTGAGTTCTCACTGGAGTGGTGGGAGGTGGGTGGGTTCTCGGGGGTCCACGTTAGGGAGAGACAGGGGGTGGGGGTTCTAGGGCACGTGAGTTGTTAGAACCGGTCGCACGACTAGAGACGGTCCTGGGTCAGTCCTGTCAGGTCCAGTGGTGTCTTAGCCTTGGAGACGTTCTCTCACTCCGTCCACCAGTCCGACCTCCCGCCCGACTGTATGCGAGTCCACAGAGGGCGCGATCGAGGAGTCCCAGGGACGAGGGACGGTTCTACCTACTTGAGACCGGTGAACAAGAGGGGATGATGATCCGACAAATCTCTTGTGAGAGGGACTGAGAAGGACGGTGGTTTGGAACAAGACTACGCACAGGGTCCGTACGTGGACAAGATGCCTGTTCGGACTCACGGACGAGACACCCTCTTGGGTGACATTCGCGACCCCCACGGCGTGCCTTGTGTACGGGGAGTGGACGAGAAGGAAAGGGGGAGGTCGAGGTCGATATGACCCGAGGGACAACGAAGATAACGTTTAATTTGCACCGAACGAGAGAGTAAAGTGAGTCCAGAGACGGGTTTACTGTGGAGACGACTACCCGAAAGACACTGAAAGAATTTATCGGGGAGTGTGTTCCATCAAACCTTTCCAGTCGTCTACATAAGTAATAGAACTAGTACCATTACAAAAGTACTCGTATGGGCAGTTTTGAATGACTTGGTATGTAAATGTGTACGTACTAAATACAACTAAAATCGAGTTTCTTCGTCAAATTTGTCGAGAAGTGGTAGTACAAGATCGAGGAAGGAAAAACTAGAGGTGTCGCAAATAGTGTGGTGTATAGTGTAAAATAATAAATAGGTTCCAGAGAGAAGACAATCTTAGGTTTGGGTGGGTCAGTTGGTGTATAACTATTATAGAAGGTGGGCGGACTAGGTGACAGGAAACGGGGCAAAGACGTCGTTTCGAGATTGCGTGTGCTACATGTACAAGTAGAGAAGTGCGGAGATGGACGTGACGAAAGTCTAAAACCCTTGTTTTGGACGTTTGACCTCTGTGTTACTTAGGTGCAAGAGGACGAAGACAGTCCGGGAGTTCCGTCGGGATAATTGAGGTACAGCAGATGAAACGGGTGACAAGTGACAAGTGAAGTCTGGACGAGGTACTGGGACGGTGGAGGTCTGGAGGAAAGACCGGACGGTGGGGGAACTAGTGTACACTGGGGTCACTTCAGGAGATCGGTACCAGTGTTTACTGAAAACAGTGATTTGGATCAGAAGGAGAAGGAATCGAGTAGGTGTTGTCGCCTGTGTTTGGGTAGGAAGAACTTCGTTGTATGAGAAGGCCTAAAGAGGGAGCCCGGACCGGAGGCAGAGTAAACGACCGAGTGGGGAGGGGTGGGGGTTGGGGGGTTACCACTGAAGTCGTCTGACGGACGACAGTAATGGGACTCCGTTCCGTGACCCTGGCGACCACTCCACCACCCCACAATTCCTTTCAGACCCCGAAGAAAGGGATGAAGTCCCTAAAAATTGACAAAACACCGTACCTGAGTAATCCGTAGACCACTTCCGAATGTCCGGAGAGAGTTTTGTTACAAAAGTTTACTCATTTCATGTATCCTTTTTGATGTGTACTTTCTATGATTAATTTTCAATAGTTTTATCCATCAAGGGACCAACGGATCACCAATCCTGGGACCCGAAAGTGACGACGCCGGGAGCCAAGTTAGGGACTAGTCCCTTGTCTCTAAGGAGTTCGGTGTACCACACCGTCCCCTTTTTTTTTTCAATGGTTTTATAAGTTTTGGTTAGCCACTGCACTGTATACAAAGTTAAGTTCACTACTTTCACTAAACCTTTACTCGTATTTACACATTTATTGCGGTTGTCGACACTGTACGTTTATAGACTAAAGATAATCACTGTTTCAGTCTCCACGACGATTATTATGACTCCAGACAACGGTTGTAAGTGTTGACCTCCTTTATAATTTAAAGTCAAACTTCAATCACTTTTAACTCTATATCATAAAAGGATTCAAATACCCGGGGACTTAAGATGGGCGACCTGATAAAATAGTAGAGACCTGAAAGAGACTGAAGATGGTAGAGACATAATAAATGTAAAAATGGTATTCTTACACAAGGAACACATTAAAGAATTTTATGGTCGTAAAGAGATCCAAGACAGGATCCGGGAAAGAAGACTTGAGTGACACCGACTCTGTCTAGTAGAACGACTACTGAGGGTTTAAATATTGACGGTAGCATAACAGCTAGAGAAGACTTGAGGTCTGGGAATTTAGGTCTAACAGAGGATGGACCACGTGGACCCGCGAATCTCCGGAGTGATTTGTACATAGTGTCACTGACCAAGAGAAGGGAGACTTTGGACGGGGATGGACAGGGTGGTGGTGACTCGTGGTCATGGACCCTTGGTTTGGGTCGAGGGAGGGAGAGGGAAGAGGGAGTACGTAAATCAGAGACTCGGGGTGACTAGAGGTGAAGGTAGAGGTGAGAGAGAGTTCAGTGATGGTGGAGGACCCACCCCCTCACAGACGACGGGGTCCGACAAGGGGAGAGGGAAAGAGTTGTTTAGTCGACTTTCCGAGAAGGAGTAAAGGGACGGCAGGAAAGAATTTTCAGGTTTGAGGAGAGTTCTGGGTCGTTCGACACCAGAAACGAATAGACAGCTCGGAGTAGCAAGTGATCGGAGATCAAAGATGAGAAGGTCCACTACTTTACGTAAGTAAGGATGGAAGGCTCGAGAGTGAGTGGACTTCAGAAACTTACGACAGGGGATAGACTTTTATGTCGGAGGGTGGTCGGGGAAAGGTACGGAGGGTTAAGGACTATGTGATCGACGAAAGAAAGACGGGGTCGTTCAAAAGAAGGGCCGAGGGTCCGGGAGTCCACTACAGTAGGAACCCTTCGGAAAACCGTGATACGTGTTCCACTCAAATCAGGGAGGGCCGAGTCCAGAATTGATACTGACGGGTAAAATTAACCGTTCGGAGGTTGAGACGGGAAGGGAGGACGTCGGGTTCACGATCACGGACCGTGTCAGGGCCATATGTCGTCCGTGAGTATTAGACAATTTCCTTACTTCCTTACCTCTTCACCTCTTCAAAGGTGGGGCATATATAAGGAAAGACGGAGACCCTTCTCGTTTCGCTAAAGGATTGTTACGTCTTCTGACTCGCTTTAACACTCATTCAAAAGGAGGTTCGAGATGTCCTTCCGACCCTCCGGGCGGAAGCCCTGCAGGATGAGTCCCCGCCTCTTTCCGGACGTCTCTGTTCGGGGTCGAGGACGGGGGTTCTCAAGCCCGGGAAGGAAGGTCAGTTCTGTGAGGTTCGGACGGCAGGGCGGGACGACCTCCTCCTGCCTCCCTCCGAAAAGAAATGGTCTGGGAGCCGAAATTGCTGGCGTGGATTCACAGACGAGGCGCCGGGTCCGTCTAAAGGGTAAAGGAAGGGCGTCGTCGCCGCCCCCTTAAACCCCGAGGATGGTACGGGCGGGAGTCGTTGGTGTCGGAGCATAGCTGGGAGTAGGGAGTGGTAACGAGGTCCTTCGGGCGCGGGTCCTGAAAGTGGCAGGCCAGCGCGGCTCAGTCGACTACGCCGGCAGTGCACTGCGACCCCGCCCCGAAGGACCCTAGTTCCGCCCTCGGTCAGCGGATCGCAGTGCCCTCGCTTTGTGCCTCTGGGAAACAGTCAGGGGTCTTGGAAAGGGGCCCTTCCTGGTCGCGGTTGGGGGTCTAATTGACTTTTGTCTTGGTTTCGTCGTCCTTCTCCCTCACCTTCGGCAAATTAAACAAGAGAAATTCCGTCTCCTCCGGAAGGAAGGACGTCACCATAAGTCCAGCAAAGGTACAAAGGGTAGACATTCGTCACGGGAATGATATGTCCACACCCAACACCGTTTTCTATGTAAACATTTTGAAATAACCTTATCTTACGTGTATGTCCTTTAACATGTATCATGTTTATGTCTCGAATTACTTAAAAGTATTTGGCATGCGGGGCACATTGGTTGTGGGTTTATTCCTTTGTAATGGTCATGGAATCTATGGAGGAAGTTCACGGACCATCACGGACCCATAAAATAAAGTAAAACTACTTAGGGAAATCAACGTATCGTTTTTCGGACATTCTCAACCGTACGAGTCTTACGAAAACGTCGAAGTGCTTGTAGTCGACAAATAGAATTAAAAAGAATTAGATTACCCTCTCCTTTTCCAACGAAATTTAACATAATCAGACGAATGACCACTCGAACTTCATTACTTGTCTGGTCCTTTTGATTCAAAGGTCATAAGGGAATTTATCTATTTTTGTTTGTTTTCTATCGTTGTTGTTTTTATGTGATCTCATATTTGATTACTGGTTTTTTCTTTACCTTTTGACTAAAGAGAGAAGCCAAGATACGGAGAGTGGGTGTGTCATCCGGGACCAACAAAAAAACAACGTCGGAAAGTTCGACACTTTCCTGTCTCAGGTCCTGTTAATTTGGTGAAGTATTTATCTTTCTCTACCTTTCAATTAAGAACGATTTTAACTAGTGTGAATTTTTCTAGAAAAATTTTTAGTATTTGTAGTCATGTTACTTTAGTTATCGCAACGTTATACGGTATAGTCTTTTAAAAAAAGAAAATTCTCCTGTTCTTATCAAGGTTTTCTTCTTTACTTAACTGCGTGAATCCTTTAGTAATAATTTTTCTTCTTTTTTTTAATCATTGTCTACTTTTGACGGGATTCAACTATCCCATAAACTTTCTGTTTTGTCCTTTGTAGTTTGTCTGCTAAATAAATTTACACCTTTATTCCGTTTTCCGTCTACCGTGCAGGAAAATTACAGTATGACCTCACAACAGAGTGTCTAAACAAAGTGTTTGTCTCTAATAAACTGATAAATCTGGTCATCAATAGTTTGAAAATCTCACAAATTCTTAGTGGACGACCCGAACAATGTTGTCATGATCCGAGGTGGGGGTCTCAAAGAGATTAATGAATCGAGACCTTACTCTGGACTTTAAAACGTAAAGGTTGTCCAAGGAACCAGACGACTCTAAAGGTCAAACCCCTGATGTGAAACTTTCGGTGATTACATCCTTTTACATGGACTCTTTAATGTACAATTGAGCACTAAAAGACAGGTCATCTTTTCTATTGGCGTTTCTAATGTTAAAATAACGGGGTGTACATTAATAGTCCCAAAACAGAGAGTCGTGTGTGAAACTTTACGGAAACGGACACGTGATCTTTATGAAGAGTTGTGTCTGTATCCTTTGTCTGAATTCCTGTGCTCCCCTGCCCCCCTCCTTCCTCTCCCACTCTACATACCTCTCTCATTGTACCTTTGACTGTAATGGGAGACACTTTATCTATCGGTTACCCTTAAACGACACACTGAGTCCTTTGAGTCTGTCCCTGACATATAGTTGGTTCTCCCCATCCCACCCCTCCCTCTACCCTTCCTCCAAGTCCCCCTCCCCTTTATACATATGGAGACCGACTAAGTACAACTACATACCGTCTTTGGTTGTTTTAAGACATTTCGTTAATAGGAAGTCAATTTTTTTTTAAGAGTTTTACAAGGAACCCCTGGAATGACCACCAGGTTTCAAATTCTGAGACACGACGGTTACGTCCCCCGCAACCAACCTAGGGACCAACCGTTGATTCCAGGGTGTACGGCGCACCGGTTTTCTAAAAAAAAATTCAAGAAACTTAATCGAAATGGTAGAATGACAAGGGAGTAATTAATTTATAAACTGTACGAAAGGAGGTGAACATACTTTCAGTACACAAAGTGAAAAAACGTTTAATTTGAAACTATGTCATATGACCATATGATTGGGACCTGTCCTCATGTGTCTATGATATAAGATTATGATCTACATAGGGGAATGTCAGTCCTCGTCATTACGTGAGAGTAATAGTGGGTTGTAATAGGATCTCCACGATACCGGACCCGTAGAGTTGACCCCCACTAAAAGGGAGGGCTCCCCTATAAACTATTACAGACTTCTATAAAAATTACCAGTGTTGATATCTTACGACCGGAGGTCTCCTGTCTTCCGTCTCCGGTCCTTGTGACGATTTGTCGGAAGTTCCGTACTCTATCAGGGTTCATTGTTTCTTTTCTACCGGTCCACCGATCACTTCCCACGACCTTGTAACGCATATCTGGTCCGAGAGGTCTGGGTGGACCCCGTCGCCTCAGTCTTCGGGTGTCCACTTGTGGACGAGTAGGGTCGGGGTGTGTGAGGTGTCCACCTCTCTCCTTCCGAAGTATTCCTCCACCTCCGTTCGTCCGTTCGCACCTAGAGTAGACAGACGAACTCTCTTTCGAGGTCTAGTCGTGACCCTCCCAGTCGGGTGCAAGGACTCGTTCCTTCCCTAACCAGGACCGGTCTTGAGACTTTGAGACCGATCAACCTCTGGGGGAGAACGGGGTGTCTAGTAGTCCTCTCAGGACAGGTCGGAGACCGGCACTCCACTACAAAACCGAAGATTGCGGCTCCGAGTGGAACGGAAAGAGAGAATGGACGGTGAGAGCACGTCGGGGCGTAACTTCCACTCACAGAGAGACTCCGCCAGACTCCCCGACCCCCGCGTCCGGGTCCCAGTCACCGAGACCGACCTAGTTCCCGGTCAGGGTCTATTCCGGGACACGTGGAAGTGGGAGTCGGCCCCGGAGGGGTGCGACGTGTCGGCGCCGACACCCGGTCCCCCTGGGGTTCTTGGTCCCTGACTGGAGTGACTCTGACCGGTGAGGGACTTCGGGGGTGTCGTCGAGACGTGAGGGAGAGGTTCGGAGTGTGTTCGGGACCCAGGTAGGTCAGACGACGAGGACTGAAGGTTTTTGTGACCCAAAACACGGGGGATGGGGAGTGTGGTCCAAGGGACGGGTCCTCCGACGACTTTCCCCTTGACCGACGTGGACGACCTCTTTCCGGAATCCTTTAGGGGAAGAGACCCTAAGCAAGGTGGAAGTAAGTAAGTGAAGGGTTTACGAGAAAAAGAGATACGGTCCGAGATCCCACTATCCAGCTCGTCCCAGACACGGGACTCCTCAAGGGGAGAGAAATCTCTGTCTGTCTGAGAGTCCGGAACCAACATACCCGCGGGTCCTAACCCTTCCCCTCCCGGAGTGGGTGTTCTCCACTACCACCCACACTTATACCTCCCGCACTCACACTGGTGTCCGGTTCCCACAGGTCCGCTCGAGTCGACCACTTTGACCCCACCCACGTCCACGACGAGACAGACCTTCCGGAGGACTGGAACGGTTGTCAACCGGGACCGACCTAGTGTCCATTACCGAAGTTCAACTATAAAAACACGAGTAAGTCAGTACGGGTCGAGACATACTGGGGTACCTGACATCGAGTGGTCCGAGGAGACAGGTACCCCAAGAGGTCCGTTCTTATGACCTCACCCAATGGTAAAGGTTGAGGTCCCCTAGAAGGGCTGAGTCCCTAGCTTGGGTGAAGAGAACACAGAGGACGCAACCGTCTACCTAAGAAATGGCACTCGCGGTGGACCCTTCATTATGAATCATGTAAGCTTAATGTATTCATTTGTACTATTAACATTATTTACTGTTTTGTGTCCTGAAGAGACCACCAGGTCACCAATTCTACGGTACTACGGTTACGTCCCCCGTGTACCAGCTAGGGACCAGTCCCCTGATCCACGGTGTACGATGTCGATTCTCAAGTGAACGATGTTGATTCTGGGTTCACGTCGGTTTATTTATTTACTTACGAAATTTTTCTCTTAGAACCTCTCCCCGACGACTCACTTAATTGGCAACTAATACGGATGTACTACTTCGGAGGTATTACTAGACGCTTGGTGTCTCGATGTCCAACCACATGACCCTCCACCGTGTGGGGTTGAGGTGACCCTGTCTTCGAGGACAGAAACCTTGGAGGGTCCGGAACGGGTTACACAGAGAAGTAAAATGACAAATTGACATAGTAAATAGTACAAGAAACAGTATATCGTTTTAACCACTCGTATTCACAAACGGATTGAACACACTTGGTAATGCTGTTCAATAAAGTGGACTCCTCCGTTAACACTCTTACGACTAAACATCGGTTGGACCTGGAGGATACCGCCCCCCCGTTGAGAAACTACTAACCACAGACTCCATTCCCCTTTAGAACCCCTGACTCGGGAAGAGGACGTACCAAACCTCGATAGGGGTCCATCTGCCACAGTCTCGTCTTGACATCCTGTAAGTCGGTTCCCTCACCCAACCACTCCCCTCTTTGGGTGTGAAAACTACAGCCTCATAAGTAACATACCTCCTTATCAAAAAGGAAAATCAGAAATATTTGTATTGGAAATATTTTGTCATATGGTATAAGATAAAACCTTCGATTCAAAAGTAGGTCGTCACTGATCACCGTCCGAAACTTGTCCAATCCTTAACACGTCCGGGACGGGACCCAAGGTCGTCCCTATTCTCGTGATATTCGCCTCAGACCGGTGTAATGACCCACTGGAACCGACTCGGAGATGGTAGGAGTCTCGGAGGTAAAAGAACCAGTCTAATTCTCACACCCATCATGTCCCAGTCACAGACTTTCTGTCTTGAGGCATATTTCGACCCGTCCGACACGTGACGTGTTAAAATCCTCTTCCTCCCCATAAGAACAGTACTATACACACTTCCCTCGGGGGTCACGACTCCTTATTTACCCGGGAGGGGCTTTACACCACACATTTGGACAACCATGTGTTCTACTAAAATCCACAATACGTTTACGTAAGGAAGAATGTCAACGAAAGATAAACATCATTTGCTATGGCTGAAAGGCGAACTTCTCGAACAATTTGGTGTCAAAACAAACAAACAAAACCGGAACGGCACTTCGAACTCCCCAGAATCAAGGGGTTGTTCCCTAACTTGGGACCCGGGAGTCATCACCCTCGTGACTTAGGTTGGAGACCACACGTACGACTCGGGGAAGTCAGCACAGGTTGAGACACACTGGGGTACCTGGTATCGGGTGGTCCGAGGAGACAGGTACCCGAAGAGGCCCGTTCTTATGACCTACCCAGCGGTACGGGAGGAGGTCCACTAGAAGGACTGTGTCCCTGACTTGGGTACAGAGAGTGTAGACGACGTGACCTTCCGTCCAAGAAATGGTGATCACGGCGGACCCTTCGGGGTATTGACGACCTGGTGGTCCCTTAAGGGAGGGATCTCGAAGACTAGTCATCTAGCCTCCACCTCGGACGACCTGGGGGTCCCTTAAGGGAGGGATCTCGAAGACTAGTCATCTAGCCTCCACCTCGGACTACTAAACTTAAAGCTCGTGCAAGGGTTCACTACGAAACGACGACCAAGTCCCTGGTGTGAAATTCCTGGCGAATGGTTTAACAAAAGAAAAATTATGTCAACAAATCGAAAATTTTTACTCATATACAAGTTGTAGTGATTGGTAATTCCTTTACATTTAAGTCTAGTACCATGCTCTTGTGCTGTATGAATGATCTTGTTGACTTGATTTTGTTCCCCTTGACTTTTCATTACTGGTATATTTATGTTTATTTTGATAGACCGTATACGCAGACCACCTTTATATTACACCAGGTCTGTAAGACCTTTTGTCAAACCGTCAAAGAAAATTTTTGATTTGTATGTGGAATTATACTGGATCGTTAACATGAGGAGCCGTAAATAGGGTCTTTCTATCTTTGAACGTAGATGTGTTTTTAGACATATACTCACAAGTACCGTCTAAATAAACATTCTCGGGGTACGACTTTTGTCGGTTTATAGGGAGTTTACTACCGATTCGTTTCACAAAATGTTGGTATAATGTTTGATGAGAACAAGTGGAATTTTTATTTTCCATAAAATGATCGTCTTTTACACAAAGAAACCTTTACCGTTTCCTTGACTTTAAGACCTATTCGTTCGATGTCGTTTTCCGTATTGGTTCGGGTTGTTTCTTCAACTCTCCTAAACAAAACTTACTTTCAGGTTACCTCTTTTTGCCCCCAAGTCCCACTACTACCAAAAGACAAACCGACAACGACTCCATCATTTAAAGAACATCTTCTACGTTACATGTAGAAAAGGGGAACCCCAGTTTAAGTGGGTCCAGGATATTATCTGTACCTCACCATGACCCGTTCTCGAGGGAGAAGACCGGAGATCTGAGGTAAAATCACTCCAAACGTCCGAGTCAACGAGTCAGTACAGGTTAAGAAACGTTGAGACACCTGCCATCGGACAATCCGAGAACACAAGTACCTTAAAAGGTCCGTTCTTAGGACCTCACCCAACGACAAAGAAGGAGGTCCCCTAGAAGGGCTGGGTCCCTAGTTTGGGTGTAGGGAAGGTGGAGGACGTTACTGTCTACCGAAGAAATGGTGGTGCGGTGGACCTTTAGGGAAAAAATGTGATAAGTCGTCATTGTTCCCTGTTCGATAACTATGTACGTTGTTGTACCTACCCAGAGTTCCCATAACAAGACTTATCCTTTTTTTTGCTAGAGTTTTCCAGTGTAGTGTATACTAAAATACATTGTCAGAACTTTACTGTCTTAATATCTCCACCTTTTTTCTAGTCACCGACGGTCCCCTGTCCCTACCACCCTCTCCTCTCTATTCCACACTGATATTTCCTCTTCGTCTCCTCGAGAAATATCACCACCCTATCAAGACTTAGAACTAGTATCCACCAATGTACTTAGATGTACCCTATTTTACTATCTTGATATGGAAATCGTAACAAACCTATAACATAATGTGAATATACATTAGCGACCTCCTTTGTCTCTTCCCATGTGTCTCGGAGAGACGTGATAGAAACTTTAGAAACTTAGATATTACTAAAGTTTACTCAAAAATTTTTTACCTTTTATTAAACAGCACCAGGGACACTCCCGACCTTTTTTTAAAGGTCTGTGCTCCGTCTTGTTCTTGTCTGACCTTAAATAATCTCGACCTCTCCGACAATCTTGTCGTACAACCGAGTTACCTCTCGGGAAAACACCCGATCATCGGTTAAGAATACCGAAGTTCTGTCTTTTCCGTAAGACCTTCCCACCGTCATCCACTAATCAATACTACGACATCCCCCTTATAAGATAGATTATACCTCAGTCCCTCGACCGACCAACTCTAGTGCTCCGAGTCCCGTCATCAACGATACAACAACAAGTCAGCGATTCAATACAGGTTGATAAACGGTGACTCTCCCATTGCCCGTCCTTCCGGTCCCCAGAGGTTGACCTCCTTTATCCGACATTCACAGTCTGTCAAAAATAAAGAGGGAACTCGCCGTCTTCCTTTGTTTGATGTTCTCAGTCTAAAAAAAGAGAATTTAAAGACACAACGGTACTGCTGTGGACCAAGGTGGGCTTGAAAAAAGTCTGGAACGCGATTGGTTACGCAAAAAGAAAACCTTTACAAAAAGAATTCGATACAAGTACTTTGATACATAAACGAAAACCCTAAACGAAAAGAAGTTTTACTAAGATGGATTCTGATTGAAAAAAAGAAAAGAGTTTAGAACCCGAGAATTATCGAGTTGTTTGGTCATAAGTATAGTTAACAAAATACCGACCCCTTACTGCGTGGAGTACGGTAGGATAGAATTTTTACGTATAACACCCTCTCCCCGGACCCCTTTGAGGCAGTTGGAACTCCACAGAGAGAATAGACTAATTATCGAAAAATTGTCTGTATTTACCGATTTCTGATCGTTCCCCCGTGAGAAAGACGGGAGAAGACTGCAGATACAGTCTTCGAAAAGGATGGAGAAAATATGAAATGATTTGGAAATAATGTGTTTGCGAGACTCACTAGTTCGGAGTAGTGACCGGGGCATAACTTAAGGAGAGGAGGTCTCCAGTTCTTAGGTCCGCCGTAGAAAGTGTCGAGTCGTTGTTGGAAAGTAGAACCCCCGAGCGGGCCCCAAGAAGTCCTGTTCAATTCCTGCGAACCTCGAGATCAGGAACGAACACACACACTAGCTAACTTTCTCTGTGTATACACTTGGTTCCCGACACAGAATTAGACGCCAAGACTCCACTGGAGTATGCCAAATACCGTCTTTGGGACAGTCCCCTAATATGGTTGGAAGATTACAGTTCTCCGTGGGTTACAGAGGAAGCCCCTTACCGGTCTCTACCTGCTTCACACACCCGACTTGAGAGGAAAGAGCCAGTTTGAAAGGTCAGAGAGACTGGTAAAGTATTGAAGACCCTTAATCTTGTTTGATGATTGGATGAGACAACCTAGTATCTGAAAGTTCCCTGAACACTAGATACAACAATGACACACGACAATGAATCCAGGGTTTAAATCTGACCATTAGTCCTTCGCGGATCAGAGTGATCCTCGACTTTCCAGTCTTCGATCTACCTCGAGATCGAGGTTCTCGTAGAGAGTCCAACTCCCAAGGAGTCCTTCATGTCGGCCGAAGAAGGAAACCCTTCCCATCGAGAATCACC
Source organism: Capra ibex (assembly GCA_006410555.1). NCBI lineage: Eukaryota > Metazoa > Chordata > Mammalia > Artiodactyla > Bovidae > Capra > Capra ibex. Next base: position 29,327,485 of record SJYO01014747.1, read on the forward strand.
TAGTCTCCTCTGAGAGCCCACCGAAAACAGGGATGAGGAATCTATAGGAAAGACACCTTAGACATCCTTATGACCACATCACTGCGAGTCTTCCTTGTATAACCAAAATACAAACATGGGTAGAATAACATCAGTCTTTATATAAGTCCCAGCACGTCTGTGAGTCCTCTACTTACAAAGGGGGTGACCAGAATCGAACCCTCCGTAAAGCCTTCCAATGAGACTAACGTGGGGCCCACCATAGTCTCTATGTGTTCCAAAAGTACGACTCCTCGACCTGTAACCAGACCTTACGGTAGTCCAGGGGGTCACGTGGAGGTGAGGTGGAGTCACCATCTCGGCCCTCCCTACTCATTCAGTGGACGCAACCATTCCCCGTCTGATTCAGGCTGGTCCCTTCCTTTCGAAGTCACATTTCAGACAGATATGAGGGAAGATCTCGTCCCTCCCTACGGAGACCATCTTTCTACCGTGGCTAGCGAAAAAAGGAGAATGTCTACCCTCGATTGTTAAGGTCGGAACGAGGAAACTTGACATAGGACTTTTTGACCCTATCTAAACTAGGGATCCCGAATTTCTTCTGTGCGGACTAGAAGGATACACTATGGTACCGGTACCATGGGTAACCTACTACCGCTTGCCACTGGTCGACCTCCCAGAGAATTAAAATTATTGTAAAATGTTAAGCTTGCCAAGACGTCTTTTGTTCCCTTTACCCATTTTCATCGTATACACAGCCTCTTCCGTTACCGTGGGGCGAGGTCATGAGAACGGACCTTTTAGGGTACCCGCCTCCTCGGACCATCCGACGTCAGGTACCCCAACGATTCTCAGTCTATGCTGACTCGTTGAAGTGAAAGTGAAAAGTGAAAGTACGTAACCTCTTCTTTTACCGTTGGGTGAGGCCACAAGAACGGACCTCTTAGGGTCCTTGTCCCCTCGGACCACCCGACGGTAGATACCCCAGCGTGTCTCAGCCTGTGCTGACTTCGCTGAATCGTCGTCGTCGTATACCCAACGGGAAAAAGAGAGACGTTCTGTACGGTCTAAATAAAGGAGTTCCATATCTAAACCCGTACTTTGGAAGTCGAGGGAAGACAGGAGGATGAAACGGGGGTATAGACCCCGAGGTTTGACTTTCAGTCCCTTGGGGGGGTCCTTCCCAACGGAACTAGAGTCATTTTTAGGTTTGACTCTAAGTTTAACGGTCTCATCTCCCGGTTTGTTGCGGACAGAATCATTCTGGAGTTTGATGAGACCAAAGTTATCTTTGGGTCCGTCAGTTTCATTCTCTTCGAGTCTGTCGTTTTCGATTCCCACTTTATGTCCCACTCTACCTCCTGTCGTCTGTTTCTCTATTTCTTTTTGTCCGAAGAGGTTAGATAGGGACCCTCGTATACACGACTTGTCGGTCCCTCCGACCCCTGGTCGGTATGTTCGACAACGGAGAAGTACTTCGTAGGTGACAAACAAAGGAGGACGGTGAATGCCCTCTCTATTTTGTACAGACTGTGAACATCGGACAAAGGAGGTAAACCTCTGGGGACCGGAAGGACGACAATGGGAGAGTGGTGGGGTACCTGACGTCGTACGGTCCGAAGGGACAGGGAGTGATAGAGGACCTCGAACGAGTTTGAGTACAGGTAACTCAGTTACTACGGTAGGTTGGTAAAAAAGGAGAACGGTCGGGGAAGAGGAGAATAGGAGTTAGAAAGGGTCGTAGTCCCAGAAAAGGTCACTAAACCGAGAAGAGTAGTCCACCGGTTTCATCACCTCGAAGTCACAGTCAGGAAAGTTACTTATAAGTCCCAACTAAAGGAAATCCGAACTGACCAAACTAGAAGAACGACAGGTTCCCTGAGAGTTCTCAGAAGAGTTTGTGGTGTCAAACTTGCGTAGTCAAAAAAACACGAGTCGGAAGAAATACCAGGTTGAGCCCCGAAAAGGTTCCATGAAAAAGGGGATTCACCAGGTTCCCGTACATCAGGAAAGTTACTTATAAGTCTCAACTAAAGGAAATCCGAACTGTGCAAACTAGAGAAACGACAGGTTCCCTGAGAGTTCACAGAAACGGTCATGGTGTCAAACTTTCGTAGTCAAGAAGTCACGAGTCGGAAAAATACCAGGTCGAGAGTGTAGACATGTACTGATCACCTTACATCAACGATACCCTGAACCAATTAAGGTCTCTAAAAACAAATTTAAGACAGAAGATTAAGAGTATAGAGTCGGTAAATACTCAGACGAACACAACTGACCAAAAAGAGAATTAAAATCCTATGTAAAAGAACGACGAAGTATGTAAATCATTTATAAAGAAATATACCACCTGAAACTTGTACGTGACATCTCTAAACCGAACACAATAGAGTGAGATTTATGCAACTCAAAACAAGACAAGTCGTCAATTTAATGATTCCTTAATTGAATTGGCACATACAGTACCGAACCGAAATCCAAAACAATCCCACACAGAAAAGGATAAAACAGGAATAAGGATCCCTTAGCAGGAATGAGGGTTTCATATCGGAAGTTCAGAGAGTACAGTCAAATACCCTTACAGGAAGGAACTACGAAAGTCTTTCATCAATATACTAGAGGTGGATTAAATGACATCGTTTACAGTACAGGTCCGAAGTCCCTCAGTAAGATCGTCCTACAACCTCGAGGTCTACAACAACTGTCTATAATTTAAGTACCCTCTCACGAGGGTCCATTCATTTAAGAGTACAGAAGAGAATATGAAGGAGAGGGTCTAAGAAGGTCATGTATTATCGAGGACGTTGAGAAAACCATTTATTTACCAAAGTAGGCCTCGTCCTTACATGTAAACTAGAACCCGGTACTACCCCTGATTGAGATCCATAACCAGACCACCGTCACACCCCGTCGTTTCTCTTCCCCTGCGTCATAGTAAGACATCCCTGCTAAGATGGAGCCCCTTCGAGAGACGGATCGGAGGTCCGTCGTCCTCCGACGAGACGAATGATTCCAAACTCTCCTCCCCAAAAATATCGGATCGGACAAGTCCCTTTTGACCTCCAAGTTCAAAGAACTCACATAGGTAAGTTTAAAAGGGTATCGTCATTAGACTTAGGGTAATGAAAAGATAGTCCCTGGGACGGAAATACCATCCTCTAGTTAATACCAACTAGTATGTCGGAGGAAACGTCAAGACGGTGGGAATACTAAGTTAAGGCACAGACTAAAAGACGAATAAGATGAGAGGTCCTCGTTCTCTTGTCCCAAAACTCCTCGGTGGTATGCTAAAAGGTGTCGCCGACATCGTGAAATGTAAGGGTGGGCGTCACGTGTTCCTGAGATCGAAGAAGTGTAGGACTTTCCCTTGAGAGGATGTAACAGTCGTCTTTGACATTTAGCCACGTCGGTCATACCTTTTGTCATACCTCAAACGATTTTTTCTTTTGATTTTCTTCGTAACGGTATACTAGGTAGTCGGGGTGAGGACCCGTATATAGGTCTTTTTTTAAATTAAACTTTTCTACGTACGTGGGGTCTCAAGTGTCGTCGTGATAAATGTTATCGGTTCTGTACCTTCGTTGGATTAACAGGTAGTTGTCTACTTGTCCATTTCTACGACACCATATATGTACACTATCTCATGATGAGTGGGTACTTTTTCTTTATTACGGTAAACGTTTTTGCACCTACCTAAATCTCCATAGTGTCATTCACTTCGTTCAGTCTTTCTCTTTCTGTTTACCGTATACTATAATGAATGTCACCTTAGATTTTATACTATGTTTACTTGAACAAATGTTTTGTCTTTGTCCAAGTATTTGTATCTTTCGTTTGACTGCCGATGGTTTCGTCCCTTTCCACCCATCCCTATTTAATCCTCAAACCCTAATCGTCTATGTTTGATGGTATATATTTTATCTATTGTGGCACGACGTACTGACATGGCCTGATAAGGAACGACCTATCGTGTCCTTGATCTAAGTCCTAGGACGTTATTCGGTATTACCTTTTCTTATACATACATATATATTGACCTAACGAAACGACATGTAGTCTTTGATTGTGTCGAAACATTTAATGAAGTCATTTTTTTTTTTAATAGGCGTAGGAACGGTTACGAACGACATAATCCCCAAAACAAAAAACAAAAACAAAAACAAAAAAAAAATTATTGTCGGTGGGATTACCCACACACAATCAAGAGAATAATATCAAAACTAAACACAAAGTGATTACTAATCACTCCAACTCATAGAAAGTATACGAACAACCGGTTAACATATACAAGAAACCTCTTTAAAGATAAGTCAAGGGAACGGATAAAGACTTAGACCAAAAACAACTCAAACCCCTCAAAAGATATATAAGACCGATAATTAGGGGATAGTCTATTTACTAAACGTCTATAAAAGAGGGTAAAACACCGAAAACACAAAAATGAGACACCTATCACAGAAGACTGTGATTTAAAAGTACTTAAAGTTGAACGGATAAAAAGGAAAAAAATTTGAACATGGTAACATGGTAGATTTTTTAGCAACAGTTTAGGTTACGACACTTTGAAGATACAACAGAAATTCTTAAATAACGTAATCCAGAATGCAAATACAGAAACTAGATAAAAATTGATAAAAATATACTACAATCTATTCGTAGATTGCAGTAAGCAAACATATACCTATAGATTAAAAGAGTCGTGGTAAACAACTTTTCTGATAGGAAAGGGGGTAACTCATTAGAACCGTGGGAAAATTTTTAGTAAAATGGTACGTTCCCAAATAAAGACCCAAAAGATAAGATAAGCTCATCAGATTTATAGACAGAGATACGGTCATGATGGGACAAAACTAATGACATCGAAATATCATCCAAAACTTTAGTCTCATACTCATAAGGTTGAAACAAGAAAAATTTCTAACAAAACCAATAAACCCCCAGGGAACTCTAAGGTACACTTAAAATCCTACCCTAAAAGATAGAGCCACTTTTTTCAGTAACTTTAAAAACTATCCCTAACGTAACTTAGATATCTAGAGAAACCTATCATAACTGTAAAATTGTTATACTTCAGAAGGTTAGGTATTTATACCTTACAAAAATAAATATAGAGACATTAAAGAAAGTTGTTATAAAACATACAAAATGACATGTTTGGAAAGTGGAAGAACCAATTTAGTTAGAGATTCATAAAATAAGAAAAGCTACGGTGACATTTACCTTGACGAAAATACTAAAAGAAAAGTCTAATGAGCAACGGATATTTTTACGTTGACTAAAACACGTAACTGAATCATAGGACGATGAAACGACTTAAGTAAATAATCAAGATGGTCTAAAAAACACCTCAGAAATACTAAAATTTGAATATTCCAATAGATCTTTATCTCTATTACCATGACGAAAGAAAGGTTGAACCTACGGAAAATAAAAAATGAAGTAAAAAGAACGTAATTTTTTTTTTTACAGAACCGACACGGCGGACCCTACCCCCTAGAATCAAGAGACCCGTCCCCAACTTTGACATGGGGGACGCCACCCTCGAGTCTCAGAATTGGTGACCTGACGGTCCCTTCAGGAAAACAAAGAAAAAGAACGATTTGACGAGACGGATCTTGAAGATCATGATACAACTTATCTTCATCACTTTCACCAGTAGGAACGGAAAGATAGGGTAAAACAACTCACAAAAATAATACTTTCGTAAAATAATACTTGAAACAGTTTTCGAAAAATAAAAACGTAGTTACTTTTACTAACACACCAAAAAGAGGGAAATAAGTCAACCACACCGAATTACTAGCTAAAAAGTATACAACTTAGTAGGAACTGAAGGTACTTATTTGGGATACCACAGAACCACATATACAAAAGTTATACGACGACTTAAGATAAAACAACACCTAAAAAGGTAGTTACAAGTATTCGTTAAGGTGAAGACCCAAACACCAAAAGAAGATCACAGAAAAAATAATCCCACTACGACCGGAGTCTTACTCAATCCTCCATAGGTACGACAAGTTGAAAAAAAAATTAAACTCCTTCTAACCATAATCAAGAAATGTGTAAACCCTTGTAAGTGGTCACTCACGTAGTCCGGGTCCCCAAAAGAAACAATTATCTGAAAACTAAGGAATAAGTTAGGGGAATGATAAACATCCGGACAAGTCTAAAAATTCAAAGAAATACTAAATTAGAGCCATCTAAAACACAAAATCCTTTAAAAGGTAAAGTAGATCCAATAGGTTAAATAACCGCATGTTAACAGGTATCATGGAAATATTGGAAAGAATAAAGACTCCTCAATCATTACAGTGGTGAAAGTATAGGTTAAAATCATTAGACTCAGAAAAAAAAAAGAATCAGACGATCGATTTCAAAACAGTTAAAACAACTAATAAAACTCCTTAGCTAAAAAAACCAGAGTGACTAAAAGGACATAACGAAAAGATTAGACATAAAGTCGATAAAGGCGCAGTGGAAATAAAAAGAAAAGAAAAGGAATATAAGGAAAGAAGACAAATCAAACAAGAAAAAGATCAAAGAATGTAACATTTCAATCCAATAACTAAACTCTAGTAAGGACAAACCAAACCAAACAAAAACCCGGTACGACGTACACCCTAACATTAAGGGACTGGTCTCTAGTTTGTGAGCGGGGGATAGGACCTTCGAACCTCAGAAGTGACGACCGGGTGGTCTCTTCAGAGGGAGAAACAAAATGATTACATTCGTTAATATCGATATTTAGGGGGTGAAACATGGGTAAAAACAACGTAGGGTATTCACAACCAATAACAAAAAAAGGAATTATACATATAAAATAACTTCATATCAACTGAATGTTACAAAGTCCATGTGTCGTATCACTAAGTCAATATATATGTGTGTGTATAATAAAAAGTTTAACAAAAGGTAATATCCAATAATGTTTTAGAACTGACATCAAGGGACACGATCTCATTTGGAAACAACGAACAACGTATAGACAAAAAATTTAATCTTTAGAGAGTACTATTTACACCCACCAACACAAAAGTATAAGTAAACTGAGATTCATAAAAGACTTTTTAATCCTACCTTACCTTTTGGAAGACTAAAGAAGAAACTAGGCAACGAACGAATCTTCACACAACAAATTAAAGATGTCAAAACACTTAAAAGGTCAAAAGAAATATAAAAACTAAAGATTGAAGTAGGGTAAAAACTAGTCTCTTCTATGTAACATACTATAGAAAATCTCGGACGACGACGACGACGATTCAGTGAAGTCAGCACAAACTGAGACACGCTGGGGTATCTGCCGTCGGGTGGTCCGAGGGAGCAGGGACCCTAAGAGGTCCGTTCTCGTGACCTCACCCCACGGTAACAGAAGAGGTTACGCACTTTTACTTCAGCGAGTCAGCATAGACTGAGAATCGCTGGGGTACCTGACGTCGGATGGTCCGAGGAGGTAGGTACCCTAAAAGGTCCGTTCTCATGACCTCACCCCACGGTAGCGGAAGAGGCGAAAATCTCGGATGACTCTGAATTAAAAACCGGACCGTACACTAGATAGGACCTTTTGTAGAGTGTACGTGAACTTTTCTTACACATACGACAACAAGCCACCTCACAAGTCGATATGGTCCAACCTGTGACCCAACCAAATGACACAACAAATTTGTGAACTAAAGAAATGAATAGGAGACAGACCAACAAGATAATGAATCTCCATGACTCCAGAGGTTGACAATAATGTCTGGACATCAGGACTGTCAAAACGAAGTGCATAAACTGAACAGTAATCCAGGTATTTAAAATATTAAAAAGACATAACTTGTAAAATAATTATATATTACAACAAGAAACAGAGAACATTTGACGAACTAAATTTCAGATAAAACGGATTATAATCATATCGGTCAGAACGAGAGAAAACAAAGGATAAGTGTCCCTTACAGAAAAAGGTAGGAAAGTTGGACAAACACAAAAACTAAGAACTCACTCAGAGATTATCTGTCATATATCAACCCGGTACATAAAAAAGGGAAGAAGGTAGGACAGGAAACTGACCTCTTGAATTAGATGAATGTAAACTTCATTAATGACTATTCCTCCTTGAATGAAGACAGTAACATAATAAAAGATTCAAAAAAGAAGAGAGTAAAGGACGTAAGGACAGAAAACAAAAAGTCAGTTGAAAAAAACATCACTTTACAAATTTAAGGAAAGAGTAAAAAAAAAAACATATAAGAAATCGATAAAAGAAACATTGATGGCACCCCTAATATAAGTTGTAGAATTTCAATATTGTGAGAATTGAATGTAAATATTTCAATATTGTGAGATTTAAATAACTCCAATTTATTAAAATTGGAGTTATTAGACCTTAGTTTTATCGACCCTCTTTATAGTTATTAGAGTCTATACGTTTATTCTGGTGGGAATACCGTCTTTTACTTCTTGATTTCTCGGAGAACTACTTTCACTTTCTCCTCTCACTTTTTCAACCGAATTTCGAGTTGTAAGTCTTTTGCTTCTAGTACCGTAGACCAGGGTAGTGAAGTACCCTTTATCTACCCATTTGTTACCTTTGTCACAGTCTGAAATAAAAAACCCCGAGGTTTTAGTGACGTCTACCACTGACGTCGGTACTTTAATTTCCTGCGAATGAGGAACCTTCCTTTCAATACTGGTTGGATCTGACGGATGATTTTTCGTCTCTGTAATGAAACGGTTGTTTCCAGGTAGATCAGTTCCGATACCAAAAAGGTCACCAGTACATACCTACACTCTCAACCTGATATTTCTTTCGACTCACGACTTCTTAACTACGAAAACTTGACACCAAACCTCTTCTAAGAACTCTCAGGGAACCTGACGTTCCTCTAGGTTGGTCAGGTAGGATTTCTTCGAGTCAGGACTCACAAGTAACCTTCCTGACTACAACTTCGACTTTGAGGTCATGAAACCGGTGGACTAAACTTCTCGACTGAGTGAACATTTCTGGGACTACGACCCTTTCTAACTTCCACCCTCCTCTTCCTCTGCTGTCTCCTACTCTACCAACCTACCGTAATCGTTGAGTTATCTGTACTCAAACCCATTTGAGACCCTCAACTACTATCTGTCCCTCCGGACCGTTCGACGTCAGGTGCCCCAACCTTTCTCAGTCTGTGCTGACTCGCTGACTTGAGTTGGAGTCATTGTACGTCTTAGACAATAAAATGTCAAGATAGGATTGAGAATCAAACACAGTGTTTTACTTAGACATATGTGTCACAACACAACAAGTCAATGAGTCAACACAGACTGAGAGACACTGGGGTACCTGATGTCGTTCGATCCGAAGGGACAGGAAGTAATAGAGGACGTCAAACGAGTTTGAGTACAGGTAACTCAGTCACTATGGGAGGTTGGTAGAGTAGGAGACAGCAGGGGAAGAGAAGGACGGAAGTTAGAAAGGGTCGTAGTCCCAGAAGAGACTCAGTCGAAAAGCGTAGTCCACCGGTTTCATAACCTCGGAGTCGTGGTCAGAAAGGTCACTTATAAGTCCTAGCTAACGGAAATCCTAGCTGACGGAAATCCTAGCTGACCAAACTAGAGGAACCTCAGGTTCCCTGAGGGTTTTCAGAAGAGGTCGTGGTCTCAAGTTTACTTAGTTAGGAAGTCACGAGTCGGGGATTCGTTTTTCGATTATTAAGAGAATTTACGTAATCAGAGAATTTAGTACATCTTTTGTTTTTCATATCGACGTTTGGCAATGTTATTATGATCCAAAATATTAACGGATATATAAATGAATACCCGAAAGGTCCACCCAGTCTATCATTTCTTAGGTGGACGTTACGTCCTCTGGACCCAAGCGAGAGACCCAGTCCTTCTAAGGGACCTCTTCCGTTACCGTTGGGTGAGGTCATAAGAACGGACCCTTTAGGGTACCTGTCTCCTCGGGCCATCCCATATCAGGTACCCCAGCGTTCTCAGTCTGTGTTGAATCGCTGATTTGATGGTGGTGGTATATAAAAGAATATAATACCAGAAATAAACATACCGAAAGTCAATGACAGATCAAAGGAAAGTAAAGTGGAACGTCCTGAGAGAGCTCGTAAAGAACTAGTCCTGTCCAGATCACCAGTGTTTAAGGGAGACGAAAACAAATAGACCCTTACAGAACTAAAGAACAGAGAGGGAGGGAAAAAAAGGAAAGAATAAAAACGACATGATGCATCGAATGTCCTAAAGTTAAGGGATTGGTCCCTGACTTGGGTCTGGTAAGATCACTTTCGGACCCTAGGATTGGGAGGGAAAAATTCATGGTAAAAACACCTGTGTCCCAAAAAGTAACTGTCAAACGGAAAAAGAAACTCTTATTGTCGGGTGACAGAAGAAACCGAGGGTAACAGAAGAAACCGAAAGACTTCTCTTTAGACATCTATTAGAAAACCTCCTAGGGTACAACTATTAATACTCATTCTCCTAATAATAAAAGAAGATCATCCATCTTTTAAAAGTAATTTCGTCGTATTTTTATACGTGAATCTGCGTGTACACACACTTAAACATTTGTTTAGAAAGACATGTAGATGGATGGATAGATTAGAAATAAGGGATAACGTTAGACTGGAGACGGACTTTCATGGAGAATACGGACGACCACTGTTTAAGTCAAAAATATATAGATGTTCATAGAAGACGACTCAGGACGTGGTTCCGGTGTCTTCGCCTCGAGTCTTGACTCCAGTGGAGGCTTCGAGTGACTCGCGGAAATATTGGTAACGGTTTTCGGGGGGTCAGTAGTGGTCGTCCGGAGGACTGGGTATTAATTCGTTTTTACGGGTGGGGTCACGAGTGGGATATCGTGGGATTGGTTAATGGATTACGGTTAAAGGGTCGTCCTTAAAAGAAACGGAACTCTGATATTTTTAACCGACGATCGGGTGTTTTTACCAGCTGAGGGTCCAGACAGTCCTCCCGCCACACGACACGAGCTTCGTGGAAGCAATAGAGACGAGGAACGAGCATTATTTGAGCGAGGGAAGACTTTATGAGACGCAGACCTTTAAGAAAAGGTTGGACACGAGTCTGACGGAGTTATAGAAGAGAAGAACAGAGGAAAGGACTGTATGCAAAAAAGAGACAAAACTTGAACTGTGACGTCGGTAAAGGACAATCGAGCAACTTCCAGTAACTACCAGAAGACAAAGGTCGACAAAGACAACTCTTCAGTCGAGAGTTAGATTAAGAACGAGGAAACTTCCGTTCAACTGAAAAGGGGAGTTTAAGATAATTCTAATTTTTTTTAAACAGAAACCAAAAGACTATAAAATGGCATTACATCGATCCTCATATTAATTAAAATAAATAGAACGAACCTTAAATATTTCGAAGTAATAAAAATTTTTTAGGACAGAAACTGAGATTAACTTCCGCACAAACTCAAGGAATCACATCGGAGGTACAGAGGATAAGAGAGAAAGTGTATAAAATAAGAAATTAGAGAAGTTCAAATTAAGTCTTATAAAAGAAGACTGGACAGATGTTTGAGTGATTAAGAGAGAAGTCAAAACAGATTGACTGACACTTTTGGTAATTAATAACATGAAAAGATGAATCTCAAAAAAGATTGGACGACACGGAAAAAAAATCAAACCATCAAAATTTAAAAAAGAGTCAGGTCATTCGTACCAATAAAAAATCAGACTAGTAAGGTTATAGACTAGAGAGACCCCCACAAATAAAAAAAGAAGAGAGAGAGACAAAATTTATTGATAAGGACTGACCGAATAAGACAACCTTCTCTTGTATCTTAATTGTTACACTTCTGTCAACCAAGAATAAAGTCTCTCTGTCGTCACTCGTCGTCACTCGTCAGGACTTCTCTCTAAAATCAAGGGACGGGTCCTTAACCTGGACTCATCGGACCTACTTTTAGTCCTGAGGAGTAGTGATCTGTGGTCTCCGATCTTCGACCTTCGTTTCAACGGGACCGAGAATGAGGGTGACTTTCGTTTTTATAAAGTTCCTCCGTTTTTGACATTATCCATGTTTCAAATAATAATCTCTGTCTCGCGTTCTTCACCTTCTCGTCTCTCTTTCAAGCAAATAAATTTTGTCTTCGATCCGTCTTTGTGTGTGGATCTCTCTTTCCCATACCCACAGGAAGGACTACTCTTTCACACATCGTTTCTCCACTAAATGTGGGGAATATATCCTGTCAAGAAGTCCCAAAAACAAATGGAAACCGGTTAAAAAAGAAAAGGGGTGGGGACTGGACAAGATCCTGAGAGGGGTTGTACGTGCGTGTTGTAAAACGATTTTACCTAAGACGGCGTCTTCCGTCATCCCTGTAATAATAATACCCCCATGTGAATAATGCCCCACCACAGGGGAGGTAAAAACTGTGGGTTCCTCGGAGGGACGTGCACACATCTGTCCCTTCAAAAGGAACTGGAGTCCTCACCAGCAGAATAGAGAAATGAAGTTGCTTCAAGTCGAAGATGGTGATCGAAACAGGAACCTCACAGACCCACTCTTGTTTCGAAGTTAAAATGAGGTGAACAGTTTATGGTCGACAGGTCGGGTCCCCGTGTAGATAAAGGATGGAGTCATAGACTCCAACCCTTTTTGTAGGAGGGGAGGGATATGTACGGGTGACCGTGTTCATTTTTTTATTGGTTGACACTTCCTCGTCGACTCTATCACTGACCCTCAGTCCTCTTTCTCTGTACCTTGAGGTCCCGTCGACTTCTCCGGTACGTGCACGACCCTCCCGGGTCTCCGTCACCAGGTACTTATTAGACTCATGCGTCTAAAATCTTTGTAGATAAAGACGAAATAACTGATACGGCTTCGGAAACTGACACACCTAGTGTTATTTGACACCTTTTAAGACTTTCTCTACCCTTATGGTCTGGTGGATTGGACGGAGAACTCTTTAGACATACGTCCAGTCCTTCGTTGTCAATCTTGACCTGTACCTTGTTGTCTGACCAAGGTTTATCCTTTTCCTCATGGAGCTCCGACGTATAACAGTGGGACTAATAAATTGAATATACGTCTCTTGTTCGACCTTAGTTCTAACGGCCCTCTTTATAGTTATTGGAGTCTATACGTCTACTGTGGTGGGAATACCGTCTTTCACTTCTCCTTGATTTTTCGGAGAACTACTTTGACTTTCTCCTCTCACTTTTTCAACCGAATTTCGAGTTATAAGTCTTTTGCTTCTAGTACCGTAGGCCAGGGTAGTGAAGTACCCTTTATCTACCCCTTTGTCATCTCTGTCACAGTCTGAAATAAAAAACCCCGAGGTTTTAGTGACGTCTACCACTAACGTCGGTACTTTAATTTTCTGCGAATGAGGAACCTTCTTTTCAATACTGGTTGGATCTATCGTATAAGTTTTCGTCTCTGTAATGAAACGACTGATTCCAGGCAGATCAGTTCCGATACCAAAAAGGACACCAGTACATACCTACACTCTCAACCTGGCACTCCTTCCGACTCACGGCTTCTTAACTACGGAAACTTGACGCCACGACCTCTTCTGAGAACTCTCAGGGAACTTGACGTTCCTCTAGGTTGGTCAGGTAAGACTTCTAGTCGGGACCCTAAAGAAACCTTCCTGACTACGATTTCGACTTCGAGGTCATGAAACCGGTGGAGTACACTTCTCGACTGAGTAACCTTTTCTGGGACTACGACCCTCTCTAACCCTCGTCCTCCTCTTCCCCTGCTGTCTCCTACTCTACCGACCTACCGTAGTGCCTGAGCTACCTGCACTCAGACTCACTTGAGGTCCTCCAACCACTACCTGTCCCTCCGGACCGCACGACGTTAAGTACCCCAGCGTTTCTCAGCCTGTGTTGACTCACTGACTTGACTTGACTTACGGAGACACAGAAGGTATGTCTAGACATATTCATAAATTTCCATTCAACCGTGAGGGGTGGGTGGGAGAGAGGGAAGACAAAGTACAACCAATGACGTTAGGGCCGAGGAAAAAGGTGTACTCCCACTTTCCTACCTCCTAGGACGCATGTAGTAGGGATTTGAAGTCACTCTAGGTATAGGTAGTCAAAGACTTAGAAGACACGGTACTGTTATAAGAGCTTACAAGTACATCACGGAGGACGTAACCGTCTGTCAAAGAAATGGTGACGACGACGACGACGACGATTCAACGTAGTCAGCACAGGCTGAGACACGCTGGGGTATCTGTCTTCGGGTGGTCCGAGGAGACAGGGACCCTAAGAGGTCCGTTCTTGTGACCTCACCCAACGGTAAAGGGAGAGGTTACGCACTTTCACTTCAGCGAGTCAGCACAGACTGAGAATCACTGGGGTACCTGACACCGGATGGTCCGAGGAGGTGGGTACCCTAAAGGGTCCGTTCTCATGACCTCACCCCACGGTAATGGTGATCGCGGCGGATTTACATGAAGAAATTACGATAACTTCCTAACTACAAGTCAGTGAGCCAGTACAGACCGAGAAACGTTGGGGTACCTGACATCGTACGGTCTGAACGGACAGGAAGTGGCAGAGGGTCTCGAACGAGTTTGAGTACAGGTGACTCAGTCACTACGGTAGGTTAGTAGAGTAGGAGACAGCAGGGGAAGAGGAGGACGGAAGTCAGAAAGAGTCGTAGTCCCAGAAAAGGTTCCTCAGTCAGGAAAAGTAGTCCACCGGTTTCATAACCTCGAAGTCGTAGTTATGAAGGTTATTTATAAGTCCCAGCTAAGTTCGTATCAACTAAATTTTACAACACAATTGAAGAATATGTTTTATTTCACTAAGTCAAAATGTACAATGGTTGGTCTCAAGAACCAGCGGAATTAGTTATCTTTAACTAGTCTTCGGTCTGTTCTTTTAGTCCGTTCCGAAATAATTCCCCGGGGACGACATCGTCCCTCCTCACTCTTGTTCATTGTCTAAGGGAACGAAAGAGTGAGCGACCCCTCACCCGTTCGACCAAGGAATATACTCCACTCGCATCCCCACACAGGTTCCCACCGAATCCACCAAATGGGTGGGAAATCCACCACCACACACGTCCCCCGCACGTGTCATGGGACGGAAACGAGGACTCGGGGACGGAAGGGGGGGTCGAGAAATCTTAACCGTCAACCAGAAAAACACAGAACAGCTCTTAAACGGGGTCGTCCCGTACGTTTGAACGATTTTCATTCATAAAAATCAGGGAATATCAAAGGAACATAGAACAACGAGATCCTCTACAAACAAGTCCACGTTCGTAACATCGTGACGTCGTTTCCCAGGGTCCAGAATCCAGGCAGAGTGCACACACACACACACACACAGACACACACACACACACACACAAGAAAAGTATACGAAAGGGTAATACCAAACCGTGTCCTATAACTTATATCAAGGGACACGTTACGTCATCCTGGAACAACAAATAGGTAGAATATATATTCTCAAACGGAGACGATTGGGTTTGGCGGTTAGGAAAGGAGTGGATGGAAAACCGTTGGCTTTCAGACAAGAAAAACTCAGGTAAAAACAAAGTGTCTATGCAACTAAATATGGCATATAATCTAAGGTGTATAACAAAAACAAGTTAACGAGTCAGTACAGGTTGAGAAACGTCTGGGTACCTGACGTCGTGCGGTCTGAAGGGACAGGAAGGGGTAGAGGGTCTCGAACGAGTTCGAGTACAGGCAACTCAGTCACTACGGTAGGTTGGTAGAGTAGGAGACAGCAGGGGAAGAGGAGGACGGAAGTTAGAAAGGGTCGTAGTCCCGGAAAAGATTAATTAGTCGAGAAGTATAGTCCACCGGTTTCATAACCTCGGATTCGAAGTCGTAATCAGGAAGATTACTTATAAGTCCTAAGTAAAGGAAATCCTAACTGACCAACCTAGAGGAATATCAGATTCCCTGAGAGTCCTCAGAAGAGATCGTGGTATCAAGTTTTCGTAATTAAGAAATCGTGAGTCGGATAAATACCGAACTGAGAGTGTAGGTATGTACTGATGACCTTTTTGGTAGCGAAACTGATATACCTGGAAACAACCGTTTCATTATAGAGACTAAAAATTATACGACAGATCCAAATGGTATTGAAAAGAAGGTTCCTCGTATATTCACTGTAGTATACCATAAACAGAAAGAGAAAGACTGACTGAAACGAATCACACTAGTAGACATCCAGGTAGGTGCAACGACATTTACCGTAAAAAATTACTCACTAATTTTAAAGTAATACATAGACATATGTGTGTGTGTTCGTGTGTGTGTGTGTGGTGTAGAAGAGATAGGTAAGTAGACAACTACCTGTAAATCCAACAAAGGTACAGAACCGATCACACTTGACAAGACGAACACTTGTGTCTCCACACAGACAGCAAAAGAAAAACCTGTACGACGTACCGTACACTCCACCATCAAGGGACTGGTCTCTAGTTTGGACACGGGGGACGTCACCTTCGTACCTCAGGATTGGTGACCCGGTGGTCCCTTAAGGATACGTACATAGAAAAGATTAATATCAAAACAGTCCCATATACGGGTCCTCACCCTAACGACCTAGTATACCGTTGAAAAAACTCCCCCCCAACTCCTTTGAGGTATCACAATGCGTGATATTTAACACCGATGTGGTTAAATGTAAGGATCTCCGTGAAGACGTAGACGAGGTCCCACTACGTCCCAGTGACCAGTAGACGACGTGGACCTCCATCGGTACCGGGGAGTGCAGTGTGGAGGTCCGACAGCACAGTCAGCAGGACCCGGAAGTACCTCGTGGCCATTGGTAGATAGTGGAGGAAATGCTAACCTCAGGTCCAAACCACGGAAGACCGACCTGTAAACACTGGACACCCATTAGAAAATAGTGAAGTTCCCGTTGGTGAAAGGTACCTTTTGGGAACTACTTCTAACCAAGACCGACTTATGTCAGAAGTCTCAAGAACTCACGGTGGATTTTGGTGTCCTCTAACGATATCGTCCGGCCTAGTAACATGTTAGTGACATGTTAACCCGTAACAAACCCAAGACAAACTACCTAAGACAGATTTACGAAGGCCCCGACCCGTCTCAGGGACAGGACTTTTGTAAGTAACGGAAACAAGAGGAGACTTCGGTTGAGTCTCGAATCCCTCCGAGAACGAGGAACTCCTAAAAGAGAAAGACAACCGCGAGAAAAAATTAACCTCCCATTAACGAAATGTTACGACACAATCAAAGACGACATGTTGTAACACTTTGTGGGTACACAAATGTACATAGGGGAGGGGGGACTCGGAGGGAGGGTGGGGTGAGGGGGGTAGATCTAATAGTGTCTCGTGGCTCGACTCATCATAACTGTATATATGGGGATGGTATACGTCTGATCGATCACCCTTCGACGACCTATCGTCTCCCTCGAGTCAAGGCACGAGACAACCGTACAAACCTCGCGTGGACCCTACGTCACGAGACGACCTCTGAACATTTTTACCTACCGCAGGAACATGAAAAGAAGAAACTTTATTCTCGACGGTTAAGCTCGTATTCGAGACCGGTAGACAACTGTCAGGAAGACCGGGTGAAGTCGCCAGAAGAGTGTTTCGAGGGCCGTAAGTGGCATCAGTGGGAAGCGTTTCTTGCACCGACGATCTAACCAGTGCATTTAGTACAACCACCTCAGGTCCGGACACCGAGACAGTACCTCGAAGTTCCGACACAGTTTTGGAAAGAGGAATAGTCGGGGTCAAGAAACAGAAAGTCACGGACGACGAAGAGACCTTTCTAGAAGGAAACCGAGGCCGAACCCGACGAAACCCCCTCCTCCACCACCACGGCCACAGCGTTGCAGGAGGAGGAGTCCGTGTGACGGGTGTGACGGACTCCTCCTGCGACCCTCATCTCGTCAGTACTAGTCCCTAGAACGTCCAAACACAGGTCCAACTTACTGAACAAAGTATCAACGAGACAATCAAGGACCATCCATCCCAATCACCCGACGCAGGAACAGGACCCTAGTGAGAGGTCGAAGGTCCTGTCTAACTCACAGGACTTTCCCGAGTACGTAAAGAAGAGACGGTTGGTTCGGAGGTACTAGACATTTGGAAGAAACTCGACTCCTTACAAACGGAATACACTTACAAACGGAATACAAAATTTGGGCGGAGTCTCCAAACGAACCGAAGAAGTTTAAGCAAACGCTTGAGTTCTCGGAGATCAAAAGGGCTCATCGGGAACGGGGTCAGTTCGAACTTCGACTCTCAAAACGTCGGTAGGAGCCTCCCCCAAAGATGACAGACGACGTAAGTAATTAAGAACCAAGTACAAAAGGACAGAGGAGGACCCGGAGCAACGGAATCGACACACGGTTTGTAAAATTTTTGTAATCGAACATTTTACAAAACTCCTAATTCTATTACAATAGAAGGTGGTCTCCGTTAAAGTAAAAGGATAGGGTCACGGACTTAAGTACTCGTTAAGTTCTATTAACATTAGGTTAAAATACTTAACTCTGACTTTTGACCCGACGTCAAATACACTCTATACCGAATGAAGGTCTAGTGGGAATGAGGGTGCTATATCGGCAGGTCACAAGGTTTGGTTACCAGATACCCAAATATTCTTGTATTACGTGTGGGATGGGGTTTGAAACCGTCCAGGACCTGAAGTTGAAAACAGAGATATCATTGGATCTTCGAGAAGTTTCATGACTAGTCGAAGAGTCGATGGAAAAATACTATCTGTTTGTCGGGGTACCCTTTACGTCGAGACTTACGACTTGGAAAACAGAGGAGGAGCATAGAACCAGATCCTCAAGAAGTGACAGCACAACTGAGAGACTACGGAAGTACGTCTAAAGATAAAACGACTTCGGTCCCAAAGATAATTTCCATCTGTAACACGACCAAAAGGTTAAAAAAGGACCCAATTACCGTAAGGGAACACCAAATCGGTCATTTCTTAGGTGGACGGTACGCCCTCTGGACCCAAGTTAGGGACCCAAACCTTCTAGTGGACCTCTTCTCTTTCCGATGGGTGAGGTTATAAGACCGGATCTCTTAAGGTGCCCTAGCGTTTCTCAACCTGTGTAACACGACCAAAAGGTTTCACTGAAAGTGAAATGAAATTACCCGTCAAGTATCATGGATGGGGAACTCAGTCCTCGTTTTCGTACCTTAACCTTTACACGGACCTTTCTTACTCACAAGGGTGAATCGGGTTCACCTCCCACGTACAACCCCTCTGTACCTCTACATACTTCTTTCGTTTTAGTACTTCCCGATTCTCGTGGATTTTTACACCCAACGGACCTTCCCTACACACGGGGGTTTCTGACGAGTGACGAGAGTGACTCACTCGAGACAAGTACAGTCGACTCAGTCCACGACGGTTCAGTCTCTTCCCTCCGGTCCGTATCAAAGATGGGTTATGTCCTCATTTCAGTCCCGATCCCGTTACTTTGTATCTTTTGGGGTTTATTGTCACCGAACTTATTGTATCTGTAGATAAAGGGAGAGTATGGTTTGTTCGAACCTCCACCTATCAGATGTCGACCAGTCCACGAAGTGTCCCTACAGATCCCGGAAGGACAAACGAAGTGGTAGACCGTAAATGTCAGAGATGACGTACCAAGTTCTCGAACTCAAAGTGTAAAGTCGGTCGTTCTTCCTCTTACTGTTTCTCATTGTGAAAGGAAAACCCCTGTAGGGAGTACCACGAGACGTCAGGTACCCCAACGTTTTTCAACCTGACTCGCTGACTTGGTTTTAGTACCACGAGAATAGGATAACCGGTCTTGGTCCAGTGTACCAGTGTGGATGATGTTCTCTCCGACCCTATACATCAGAAATAAGACCTGGCGACGTACGGGTCGATTCTTATTCCCTATCAACCCTTGAGGAGGTCGTCAGGTCACCAATTCTGAGACACGAAGGTTACTCCCCCACCTCCAAGTTAGGGACCAACCCCTCGATTCTGGGGTGTACCGTACGTCATACTTTTTTCTGCTTGTTCTTCTTCCCTATCATAATCATTACTTTTTATCTTCATAAGCCCCTGTTGATCCCCAGAGACGATGACGGGAGGGGAAAGGATAGGACAGGTCAGCGAGAGGAGGTCCTTCGGAAGGGACTGTAGAGGTTATGAATTATTCGGGTAAAGGAAACGAAGTGTCAAGTCTCTTAGACTGGTGACATTCCTTTAAAACTTATTTTTTTTAATGATCTAAAAAGGTTACCTTTTGATACGTGACAAAACTAATTTTGGTAAGAAGACTTTGACACACACACACACATATATATATAAAATTTGTTTGAAGAAAAATGTTAGAATGCAACTTCTACTGACTATCGTTACGTTTTATTAACAAATATTAGTTCGTTTGTTTTTCAAAATATTCATAGATATTTAGATAAATTTGTAAATAAATAAAGTATATTTAATTCCGAAGAAACTTAAGAGGGGACTTGACCAGCATTACAGACGGACCAAGGGAGTAATTATGACTTAATTTTTATTAGAAATTGTACACAAGTAAAAAGGTAGACATACTCTCGGTACTAAAAGGAAAGTAAGTTGAAAATTGTGGTGTGTGTCGGACTGAACCATTCGTCCCCTTAGGTCGGTCTCCAAGGTCGCCCTCTCTCTGGTCAGACCCATCTTCTCTGGTCAGACCCATCTTGTTGGGTCCTGTTTACCGTAATCCACAGTCTGGGGACTGTAAGGAATCTCCTACGTGGAAACCTCTATTTCCCGTCCAGACCCCGGTCCAAAGGACGAACCCGTGACAGTAATGGACCCCGTCTTCCTGTCCATCGCCCACTCCGTTTCTGTCCCCTCTCCGTCTGGTCTCCGTCCTTTCGTCAGTCGACCGGACTAAGTCGACCCTAAAGACGAACAGTGAACGAGGACTGTCCCCGAGTGTCTCACTAAGACTGGGACAGTTGTACGAACCTTATCCACCCAACTGTGGGACCCATGGACTCACTACACTACTACCCGTCCCGACATTTGACTCTGGGACCCCCTCGGACCCGACCCAGGACCTCCCTCGACCCCTTCACCCCCGAGACCTTTCACCGACCTGTCACCCCTCCCCAGACGGGAGGGAGGACACGCACTTGACTCAATCGACATCTCGAAACGATTCCGACAAGAGAGCCGGATCTTGTGGTAGGACCTTCGTGTTACTTCACCTTCCACGGTGAAGAGAGTATGACGAAGAGGATAGGGAAGGGTCTCGATCGTGCACCGGTGGAGTCGTCGGTACCCGTCCCCACCCTCACCTCTCCTCGTACCCGACCTCGACCAGACCCCTCACCCGGTCCTACTTTCAGTCGGTCCGTCTTCTCGGTCTCCGAGCACCTCTTAACTCTTAAGTCGTCTCCTACGTCTCCCGGGACGGAAGGGGGTGAGAAGAGGGACAAGGAGGGCACTCGGAGGACAAGACAGGACCAGTTCACCGGTCTCGGGTGTTGGTAGTATCGTCGGGAAGAGATTCCTCGTTTCGTTGTCCCCTAATTCCAGACCTACCCGTCCGTGGACGGTTCCCCGTGTACTCAGTACATTCGACCAGGGGTGGGGTGGGGTGGGGATGACGAGAGAATCCCCTAACCCTCGGGCCTTCTCTGTCGGTCCTTCCCTCCTGTTCGAAGTATGGGTGGAAGCTTCGGTCTCTCCTGAATGGAGGCCTTCCATGTGTCCGTTTCGACTCGTAGGCGGCCGGGGTGACGGCCACACAGATCCGTTTACAGACGGACCAGTCAGGACCCTACTGGGCAGGACAAAGAGGAGAACCCTAGGGGGAGAGCGAGTGACGACATGCGTAGAGGTCCTGAGAAACCCAGAGGAGTGTGGGAGAGAAAACCACGACCTGATCCCAGTACCCTACTGACGGTCACGTCGGGAGGAGGACGGGGTCCTTAGGTGACGGGGGTCACTAGTGTCTCTCCCGAGGGGAGACATGAGTCGACACAATCCTCGTCCCGTACCTCTCCCTCGTCTCGAGAATGTGCCTTGTCGTCTGGTATATTGACCCGATCTGACACCAGGAGAGTCCCTACACCTCGACCCTCCTCCCCTCCGGGACTACCTCCCAGGACTCGACCGGGTACTCTTCTCCTTATAATGGGTTGTGAACCGAGGCCTGGGCCGGGGTCTCCAACACTCAGAAACTTTTCGAAAATAACTTTAGGAACTAGACCCCGATTCTAAGGGCGAGTCAAATAAAGTTCCTGCTTCTGTCCAATAAAGCCCACAACCCTACCGGAAGGATGACCTTGTGTCCCCTTCTCGTCTCTGTCGGGTCCAGATCGAGTCGAGCTCACGTTCAAGGTCGTGGCTGCGACTGTGTCTAACTCCGAGTAGGGGTACGTATAGGATTTAGGACTAGGATCTGTATCGGGACTCGGGGTCAGGGATCAAGAACCAACTCGAAAGAGACGCTCTAACAAGAGTTAGTCGTCCCCTAACTACCTCTCTCTCTCGTACAGAAGTAGAGGGTGACGACCTCGGATTCGGGTCTCGGGAACGGGTCACCACACCTCACCAGGAGCCCTCGTAAAGAGAGGGAGTGGGGAGAGGACAGGGACCCTCGAGTACAAAATGGTAGTGACGATTCGGTCGGAGTCACGACTTTCTCAGATCAGGTCGGACCGGAACCCATACTCACCGGAAGTGAGAACCTGGTCTCGGTAGTCTTTGGTTTGTAAGGACCAGGGCTCCCACGGACCCTTCCCCCGCCGGGACGGGTAGATCCGCCTACAACCCCAACGACGCGAGTGGTAGAGGAAACACCCTGTGACTGCAGAGGGCTCTGTCTCCGAAGGACCGTAGTGGTCCATTCTGGACCCGTAGGACCCACGTGTCCTCTCCCTCTACCTTACCCCCACGGCCTCACCCAACGGACCAGAACCCCTACCCCAGTACCCGGTCTTAAATCTGGACACCTTCCCGTCCACCCTCTTACCCCTGTTACTTTGATCCGGACCTCCGTCAACAGTTTCTTGTTTCGGACGGGAATCCTCCTGTAGCTGGGGTCTCGGATCCCACGGACCTGGGAATTGGAGAAGTACGTCTTCCCCGACCCACGTCTACCGACAGAGACCCATACGCCTGTCTCATCGAACCCAAATGTTTCGTCAACTCGACACCAACTTACCGTCCTTTTCCCGACCCGACCCCGCAAACGGACTAGGACCCTACTATATACACAATCCCACCCCAACCCAGTAGCCCCTTAAAAAGGGAATCTTTCCCCTTCCCCATGTAAGTCCTTCCTCAACGACCAACCACCGATCTCCGTCCGTTCTTCCCGTCCTCAAAGACCAGACTAAAGGACGACACTTCTCAAGATCCCTAATAAAGGGGAACTCCCCAAAGACGTCGGACGGACAAGACTCACTGGACCCTGTCCAGAACCTGGGAGGACCTCCAGTGTGTGTTCGGTCCTCGGACCACCCTCTCCGAAATTTTTTCGACTCTTGGAGGATGTCGACGGTCCACATCCCTCTCCACACCTCGTACCAGGCTCGGGGTACGGATTGACCGAGGGTACTTCCGTGGTCTGGGGACGGGAAGGACGGGAGTCATCACGTTCCGACGAATCCCGGTGGGAGAAGGAAGAGAAGGACACAGAAGTCCCCGCTCCCCTCCTTCCTCCACCACTCTCCTTTCGTCCTGACTGGTGTCGTTCCTGGTCATCCTCCGAGACCCAGACGGGTCTTACGGCCCAGACGTCCCCTTGGACCCCTCCTGGGAACTGGATTTCGGGTGGGTGGAGGTGTAGGTTGTTGGGGTCAGGTCCGGAGACCGGTCCTAAGGTGCACCCGGGTCACATCCCCCGTGCTACCCCTGATAAGAGACTAGAGGAGAGGAGGTCTGAGGGGAGGATGGAACTACCCCACCTTCGACCCCGTCCCTTGCCCGTAGTGACGGGAGGTGGTCCAGGGTAGGGTGGCCTTGTGGACGCCCCGAGGGTGGTGTCCGTGGTGGAGGTGGTGGTAGTGTGTAGACGGTACTGACGGCGACAGAGGTATCGGTGGGGGTGGGGTGGTAGTCGTGGTGATTGTGGGGAGGATGGGGATGGGTCTAGTAGCGGTGGCGACTCTGGGAGTGGTGGAGGTACTTCTGGTGGGGTGGGGATCTGGTCTGTCTTGAAAAGTGAGAAGAAGTTATCTAAAAGTTCGGATATTGGAGAGTCCGACACCCCGACCGTGTGTTTCAGGGGTAAGTTGTCTCGGACGGCGGGTTCCCCTCTTCCCGAAACGACCTCCTGTGTCCCTGAGCACGGACCCGACGTCCCGTCCTGACACCTTCCTCCGGTCCGCCTGCGTCGAGTCCCGTATCGACCTCCGAAGTCGACTGGTCTCGAGTGCCGACCCGACGTGGAAAAGGACTTCCCTCTAGACCTCCCTTAGAAGGTGGACGGAGGAGGGTAGACCAAGACCCGAACCGTCGGATTCGTCCTCGGGAGCCGTACCGACCCGTCGCCGAAGGTAGACGACCCTGAGAGGACCGACCATTCACCCCCACACCGGGGTCCCCCGGGCAGGGTCCGGGGCGGCCGAGTGAAGACCCTGAGGGCACCGAGGGTGTAGTCCCCACTGGAAGGAATAGGAGTACAGTCGGACCGAAACAGTTGAGTTTCCTAGGGGAAGAGTCCGAACCCAGAGGGGTTCCCGTGAGCCACAGTGAGTGACCCCTTTGGACCGCAACCCGACCGGGGTCCCCCGAGTCACGTGGGAACGTCGGTCTCCATCGTAATACCGAAAGTCTCTACCCCGGGACGGGTAGGGAGTGGAGAAAGTCGGGAGTTCGTAGGACTCAAGACCTTTACACTACTCCACTAACGGAGCATGGGAATGACCTCCGACTTGTTGTGAACGGTCGGGGGAGGTCGTCGGACCCGGAGTGGTCTTTCCTAAAGGGACCCCGTCTTCTTTTCTCACCCTGGGAACTCCACATGGGAGAATGGGAGTGTCAGGGGAGAAGACCCCCGTCCCGTCCCAACGGAACAGAGACCACCCGAACCTAGTCTCTCCCCTCTAAAGAGACCTCCATCTTGTCACCAAGCCCCGTCTCGGCCCCGGTCCCAAAAACAGAGGAACCCAGGGTATTTCGTCCCTCCACCGTCACCCCCGTCCGTGGACTCTGACACCCGGTCAAGGGTCGGATGGCTCGTCTACTATCTTTTCCCGAGAGGACCAAACGTCGACAGGACCACCAGAGCCGAGGGCGGGACGGGTAAGGAGGACGAGTGCTTCTGGACCCGGGTAGAGGGACCTGGAGACCGTGTAGACGAAACGTTCCACCGTCGTTCTTCTATGAGAAGGGTAGTAATTTAGTGAACCACGGTCAGGGACGTCCCCAGAGAAGGAGTCGGCTCTCCAGTCCCCTCCGAGGACCGTCCTCCCGTTCTCCGGAAAAGGGTCTCCGGGGACCCCTGGTCGTTCCAGAGGATCCGAAGGAGGACCTGAACGTCGAGGAAGGTTTGGTCTGACGGGGAAACCCTGGGAGACCACGGGGTCCTCCGCGGTGTGTGTCTGGTCGAAGTAGGCGTCACCGACTCGGACGTCGGGTGTCGTGGGGGTTCAGGGTCGGTCACAGGGTACACCGACGTGGACCTCTACCTCTCCTCTAGAACCAGGGACCCAGAGGTCTCTTCCGACGGTGTAGTGGTGACGTCCGAAGAGGGGTTGGTGTCAGGGTCGGACACTCGTCCGTGGAGAAGTTGGGGTTCCAGACCTGTGGCAGACGAAGTCCCGGGTCGTTGAAGTTCGGTCGCTTACGGGGTGAAGACTGTAACCGAGGTTCCCGGGGTCTCTTCCGGCACAGGAGTCGTGGGGTCCCGGGTGAACGCAAACGTAGCTAGTCAGTGTACAACCGACGTTGTCTCGGCGAAGGAGGACATCGTTGTCGTGTCAGTCACGACCTGTGCCGAAGACGTCGGGAGTGTCACCAGAGCCCGAGGAGATCTTTACCAGACCACAGGTCAGACCCGGACCCAGGAAGTCATAGCGGTAACGAAAGTTGTCATGGGAGAAGTGTCAACAGTAGTCGTAATGGCGGTGGTAGTATGGGTGAGTGTAGGGGTAGTGGGAGTAACCGCAGTGACAGTGGGTAGCACCCGGGTCCAACGGGGAAGTGGTGGTCTCGGTCTTGGAAGTCCCTGTGAAGACGTAGACACGAGGGGGCGTGTTGGTGTCCGGCAGAGTAGCTACAAAGGTCAAAAGGTGGACGGGTCGGTGGAGGCCGCCAATGTCCCTACCGACGAGAAGTCACCTGTCAGGTCGGATCCGGTAACCAGGGACGATCGGGTCGGAGAAACCGGTGGGAGAGGGAGTCTACACGGGAACCGGAAGGACGACCGACGGGGTCTCAGGGACCTCCACACCGGAGGGGGGTCAGCGGAAGGGACAGAGCAGGGGCAGTCTGACAGAGTAACGTCCTGAGCTCTAGGGGGAGGGGTGCTGGGTCGGCACACTGAGTGAAACACTGGAAGTCCTAGTGGTTACTTCGGAGCCACCACCGTGAACCCTTGGGACGGAGGGGCCTCATGGTCGACGACACACTGTTGTAGGCTGTGGTCCACACCCGAAGAAGGAAGTAGGCGAGTCCTCACGACTGGGGTCGGGTCGGGTGGGGTGGGGGGGCGAACGGAGACTCGTGTGTCCGGACGGAGATAAGACACAAAACCGAGGACGATAAGGAGGTGATGGGACCGGGAACCTCCCCGGAGAGGGTTGCTGAGTCTGGGACCGGGGTGCCTCGACCGTAGAGCGGGAGACAACCGAGGGAAGGGGTGTGACAGGGTAGGGTCGAACGGAGACGGACACTTGGTGTCGAGGGACCCCCACCGACCCGGGTCCCGCCCCACGGGTGTCCCCGAGACCTTCATACCTCACTCACTTTGGGCGGAACCCGAAGAGTAACCACACCCCTCCTCGTACACCCACGTGTCACCCTCGGGTTCTCCATCTTTCGACTGGGACAGGACACTCACCGAGGTCGTCCTTCCCCCCGGGTCCGTCTCTGAGAACGTCTCTGACTCATACCTCTTGAGAATGTCCTATTCGTCTTCTGACCTAACCCATCGACCCCAGTCCCCCACGGGTCTCTTATGGAAAGACTCCTTCCTCTTAAAATTGACCCTACCTGTCTTCCGATTCGGTCTACTTCACTCGTTCGCAAAGGATCTGTCTCCTTTGCCTACACGCTCCTGGAACTCCACCTTTCCACCCATCTCCGGCTCCAGGTCCCAGTGTCCACTCTCCGAAAGACCTCTTCTGAGCTCCGGGCCCGACCCGACCCCTCTTAGTCCTCCTCTCCGACGGCGGACGTCCCACCACCGACGCCCGTATGTCCGATTAACCTAACCTCTCGGTAAAAGTCATTTTGACGTCACTTCCTTTCCGGACCCTTCCGACACACAAACGACCTATCGACTCCCACGGGACACCAAGAGTCATCTCCGACCAACCGTTCACCAGAGACGACCGGTGCGTCCCTTCCGAACCCACCGGGGTCCGATAGGTCCACCTGTCACTCCGGTGACGTCCCGGGCCTGGTCTCTATTACTCCCACTCGACCGCGACACCTCTTCACCCCCGGACTTCCGGGAGTGGACCGAGACAGACAGGGGTCGAGGTCAGGGAGATAGTACTCCGGAAGAGGTCGAAACTCCCGCAGCCGCAGGACGTTAAGTCCACTCGCTCACTCAGAGAGTCCGAGGTGGTGGGCAGACGGTCGGTCAAACTCGGAAGAGTCCGGTGTTCACATGAGCCGGTCCGACGGGACGGGACGGGTCGAGGTGGTGTCGTGGAACTCCCGGTCTTTTCGGGAGTCGTCCGTCCTTCCTCCGGGTGTAGACCAACACGGAGACCGACACACTTGAATCCCCCTGGAGGACGGATGAGACTCGAGGTCAAGGTCGACGTCCTAACCCCGTCCCCACGGTGCAAACGGACTTGGACCATCTCTTCCGTCTCCTGAAGGGACCCCGGTTCTCGGGAAATTTTTACTGTACACGGACCCACGATTCAGTGAAGTCAGTACAGACCGAGAAACCCTGGGGTACCTGACATTGAGTGGTCCGAGGAGACAGGTACCCTAAGAGGTCCGTTGTTATGACCTCATCCAACGGTACCGGAGGAGGTCCCCTTAGAAGGGTTGGGTCTCTAACTTGGGTGCAGAGAATGTAGATGGACGTAACCGTTCACCCAAGAAATGGTGATCGTGGTGTACCCTTTAATTTCCTGTACATTCGTTCACGTTTAAGAGACTCCACCCCCCCACCTGAGAGACGAAGACTCGGAGACTCCCACGACACTCTCAGGATTTCGGTCTAAACCAGTCGTCTACGGTCAGGACTTTAGAACATCTTTTCCAACTCTTTCAGGTTTGGTAGTGTCGGGGTATACTCAACACTCGAGTCACACCTGGAACTACCTTCGAACCAATATGGATCACTACCCTTCAAGTGGTGGTGATACAAGGAACTGGGTTCAACCAATCTTTCAAAGGGGAGACTTGACTTTAGTCAGAGACCTAAGGGACGGGACCCAGACTTGTCTCCGAAACAGAAGGGTTTGGGTCCTCCCGTGTCGTGTTTTGCCCATAAGACCCCTTCCTACTTCCTTCAGACCCAGGACTCCGACGAACAAAAGTCTAGAAAGGGGTGTTTGAGGAAGTTGGGGCACGAGTCCGGTCCGACGGAGGAACCCTACACCGGTGTACCGGGTGGAGGGTGTCCGAATGTCCCTAAGGAGTCCGGACAGTGGAGGGAGAGAGGACTGGGGGACGAGGAACACTATGGTGGTTTCTACAAAAAGAGTCGGACCGAGTCCGACTGAAGGACGAACGAGTGTCGCCGACAAAGGGACCCGCCCTAAGGGTCACAAGGGTAGTCTCGGTCAAACAACCCGACAGGTTCCCCTGACCGAAAGGGTCCGTGGACGACACACGAGACGACCGACGTGGTAATCGGGGGTGTGTCGGGACGACTTTCCTTAGTAATAGGGGTGAAATCGATCCTCGGGTCGACTCCGGGTCTCCCCACTACGGTGTGTCGCTGGGACAGGTGTCGAGGGAGGAAGGAGTCCTGGGACCAGGACACGTGGTCGGTCCAGAAGTAGGTAGGGGGTCCCAAGAGGGACAGAGCGGACCTGGGGACCATTCCTCCTCAGACAGGTGTCCGGGTTGAGGCGTCGACACTTACGGAGGGAACACAAACCCCCGGTGCAGGGCCCGGGGAGACGGGCACTTCAGGAGACCTGGGACGTGGCGAGTCACTTCCGGCGTCCCGCCTACGACCCCTTGGACAGGAACCTACTCTCGTCGGAGCGGAGTCTACCACTCAGAGACGGACGGGGAGAAGGGGGTGGGGGAAGGAACCACGGGTACCTGTCGACCCCCACGAGGGATCTCTCCACGTGGGGGAAAAGGTCGGTACTCCGTTCCCTACCACCTAGTCCTCCGAGGGTCCCGGAGGACTTGAGGATCGGCACCGAGAGTCCCAGGTTGGACTGACTGGACCGGGACCTCTGGGAGTCGTAGGTAGAGTGTCGGTACCTCGGGAAGGCAGGGGACGAGGAGGACGGGCCGAGACGGGAGAAACGGGACGACCTTTTCTTCTAGGAGGGTGTCCACTCCACCGGAGACCGGACGGGAGGTTCCGGACCCTGAGTGAAACGGAAGGAACTGACGTCCGGAGACACCGAACCCCCACTCCCCACCCCGTCGGGGGTCGGTACCGGGATGCCCTCCTCCGTCCGTACTTCCCGTGTGTCGGGATGTGTAACCGGGGGTCAAACTCCCTACTGTAAGACGGACTGCAACCCCTTCAACAGACCCCGTCCGTTGTCGAGTAGGGTCCCCCAATACCAGTCCGAGACATTGGTCTGTGGGGATGGGTCCAGGTCGTGATCCCACTCGTTCCCTCCGTGGGTCTTGCGTTCCAAATTCCTCGACGAGTCAGTGGAGTGGGGTCAGGAGAGGGAGGGGTGGGGTGCGACCCAGAGTCCTCTCTCGAGGTCGGGGTGAGACTGGAGGGCCTGAGGGGTGTCCAGTGTCGGAACCACCGTCTTAAGATAAGTCGTGTAGGGGTCCTCCCGGGGGACGAGGAGAAGTCCACCCACCCCGAGAGGGGGACATCGGGTCGGAAGGGAGGAGGAGAGAACCCCCAACGGGACCCCGTCTCTCCCGACACTCGGTCCGGTACCCTCGACACCCGAGTCCCCGGTGGTCCCCTCTCAAAACAGGGTCCATGGGGGTCGACCGGGACATTTCGAGACGGAATCCTCCGTCCCTCGGGATTCGGACTCTTACACGACCCCACCCTCCGACCTACGGAGGAAGATCTTTGTACAGGACCGGTTCGGACATTGGGAACGTGAGGGGGGAACATGAACGGGATCATTACACCTGGTCACCCACCCGCAAATGTAGCTTATGTTCAAGGTCTGGGGACATCCATGGGTGGAGGGACCGAACCGGTTAATGGACCGGGCCTTGTATTACCTAGGACGACAGGTCTTTAGGTCGTAGTACCGGTTGCCACTCAGTCCCGACCCTAGGGACCCACAGGAACCGGCCGTCGGAGAATTAGAGAGACCCAGAGTCACAAGGAGGAAACCTCTTACCTGTCTTGAAGTAGAGTCAGTGTGTATGAGAACAGGACCCCGGTGTCTCTTAGTCTACACCGTACAATCTACCCCTCGACCTATCTGTCCGAGGTAGCACAGACAGTATTGATGCACTGACGAGGGAATATCCCTCTTCCGTCGGTGTCTGTACTGTATCTGTCTACCCGCACCGACGCGCGGTCATGCTGGTCTACCTATGTCTCTGGACTTACAGTACATTAACACGTTATCCAATGGTAAGAAAACTACAAAAAGTTGATAGACTTTTTAAAAATCGTGTATCCAATTCCGTGAGTCTGACCTAAACCGACTGGCAACCGACTCTCATTCCTCCAACCCCACACGTGCGGTCCCGAGAGCCCTCTCCCCGCGTCCGACTACGGGTGGAGGAGCGGGTAGATCCCCTCTTTCGTCTCGACCACGAAACGCTTCACACCGACGTCTAGGACCTGGTTGGGAAGTGGCTCCGGGATTCCCTGTTTTGGTCGGGATTCAGGGCCTTTGCAGCCCCCGTTGACTGCTCTACCCACTTCACCCCTCCCCCTCCCTTCTCGTCCTCCGACCTTCGGAGTCCCTCCCCGGGGCTGTTCCGACGTCATTCCGGCACTGGGAGAAGCGGAAGAGACGAGGGGTCGACTGACGGTAGGAGTCCGGAGACGCCGGGAAGCCGGTTCACCACCACCTCTTCAAGGTCACTCAGGAACCTCCGAGACCCACTGGACCCCGGGTCCCGACCCGAGACACCTGCCCAGTCCCCGAGTCTCTTTGCCGGAAGGACTCACTCCGGGGGTCCGAAAGATCGGAGGACTGTGACCGCTACTAGGAGGCCGGTCCGGACTGGGTGACTGGCGGTCCCACCGGCGGTGAAAGAAGTCCGGACGCGGCCGGGTTCGACAGCACGTCTCAACGCACGAGGTCCCAGACGTTCGGGACACCCTTCGACTCCCGGAGAGACACTTCTACCAGTAGGGTCTGGAACCAGTCATGGAGGGAGAGATAGAAGATAGGTAGACGGAGGACGGAGTCCGGAAAGCGGAGCGACGGGGACCAACGGGACTGAGACGCCAGACGGCGAGGGAGGAGGGGAGGGAAGGACGACGTCTAGAAATCCCCGGTTCGGGTCGAAGGAGAAGGACCCTCGGGAGGTTCCGTCGGGGTCGAAGTTTCGAGGCAAGAACATCGTGAAGACCCGTTCCTGGGGAGTGAGCCCTGAAGAGACGTCCGGACCGACACTGAAGAGTCCCCAGACACCAGATCTTCTTACCACTGGTTGGGGTCGGTAGAGGGATGAAAGAAGGCGTAGGAGTCCAGTCGGACTATGGAGGTAGAGGACGATACGACACCGTGAATAGTAGGACCCAGAGGACAAATAACGCGAGTAGAACCAGGACCACTCACAGACAGACCCGGTCCCCACGAAAGGACTCTCTGTACGACCTGGGAACTGGGAGACTCAGTTCCACTCCCGGACAAAGGGAGGACTCGGATGGGTTCCCTCGAGTCCCAGAAGGTCGACCTTTCGAACCGGACTGGGGTGGGAAGGGTAACGTCCACACCTTCGCCTTCTGGACGAAACCACACAGGTCGGTTTGTGCCACTCCGTGTCCCCAGTCAGGGAGACCCCACAAATGAGACCCACCCCAGACGGAGGGTCGACGGTTCCGAAACACGTCTGTAAAGGGTCACCCACAACTGTCTCGGACCCGTCATGTTAGTGACACCGGGTTTTCAAATGTGGGATTACCCCCGACTAGGACCCCACCACTTACCCGAGGTGAATCGGAGTCTTTACGACGTCACCCACCCATCTGTCTCTGTCTTGGGCCCCGGGGTGTACCGGTCCTCTCGACCCTGTCCCTTTCTCTAGACCCCCACCCTTCCCAACGGAGGTGGTGACCTCGTGGTCCGTCACTGAGGAGGAGTCGAACCCTCTTCACCCCTAGGGTCTCCACCTGCGCCTCCTCCCGTCCCTCCTGGTACGACCCCATGGAACACTAAGGACCTAGGGTCAAAAACAGGAAAGGAGGTGGGGGTCCACGGGGAAGGACGACAACGAGGAGGTCACTTTGGTTCAAGGTCTGCAGAGGAGGACGGGATTGGACAAGGGTCGGAAGGTCTCAGTCGCGAGTCCGGACTCTTCGTCTCGGTTTCGTCTTTCCGGGATCGGACTCCAGGGATGTCGTACCCCCCGAAGGAGAGAAGGTCGAGGTGGTTCTTGATGTGAGGCTCCCTCGTTGTCTCCACCCGACCCCCTTGTCGTGGAGTGGTGGGGGCGGTCCCTCTGGTCGTCCGTAATCGGTGTCGCCGGTGGGGGTGAGTTCCAGACCCTTTTGGGAGGTCTAGTGGCAGTATGAGAGTCCGGCACCCCTCGTCTTGTACCGTTCTGTCTCCGACGTCTTCTACGCCCTCCCTTTGTCTCGACCGAAGGAGCGTGGACCGGACTGTGCCATCACTCCGATCTCCCTAATGACCAGAGTTCTGCTCGAGACGAACAAATCCCATGCCTTTTAATTTATTGTCCTCGTTAGTCTTCAACCACATTCTCTAACGAAAACAAAGATCCGTCAGTAGACTGTCCTTCTGTACCCTCTCCAAGTCTCACCTCCTCCTCCATCCCGTCTCCTGACTGTCCAAGTTCCCACCCCTACCCCTGAGAACCCCCCGTTTCACACCAGGGTCGCAGTGGAGGCGGAATCCCGGCCGGTGGGAGTCTGGTTTCCCGAAACCCCCGACCACCGGTTCCACTCCGGACCAACGATGAGTCGTTTGGTCTCGTGACCCGCACGTGGTCCCCTCCAACCTCGGCACCCCGTCCGGGTCACGGCTCTTGTCTGACGGACCGACCCTCTGGAGCGTACCTTCGGTCCGATTCTCGGGGAGTCTCCGGACTCCTATCCCGGTACCTCCGTCGAAAGGACCTCCTGTGTCCATCCACTTCTGAGAGAGAGTATTTCGAGCTCGTCGAGGACCCGGGGGACCCTGCACTCTTTAGACCATCGTGCCTCCCTGCCGGAAACTTTCAGAAATGTTATAACGAAGACAAAATACAAACCCAAAACCGGTCCTCCGTTAACTCTAGAATCGAGACTCTGGTTCCTAACTTGGGTATGGGAGAAGTGACCTTCCGTCTAAGAATTAGTGACCTGGTGGCTCCTTCAGGGGCACCAGAAAGTTTGGTGCCCCAAACTTTCCCTTCTTACCTTCCCCTGAGGTCGAATCAGAATGGACTTTCCGAGGGAGATGGATCTCTTCTCGGTCGTCCGGGTTTCTCTCCTGGGTCCTCGGATCCCGGGTCTGGTACCCTAATGGGTCGGCTTCTGTCGCTGACTGTGGTTCTACGGTCTCTTCCGGTTGTCCTTCCAGTGGTGTATCTCGACTGACATCAACCGTCGATGTCGAGGAGCCCCGGGTGCTCCGGTCCTCTAAGGAGACATGAAGACCTTATCCGTTAGTAAGCAAGTATGGGGACTTCCCGGGAACGGGGGGTTCCGGGATGGGGATCCATGGGTCTTCTGGTCGTGGGTGGAACCCAGTCGGGGGAGAAAGATGTTGAAAACTGAGGTCCCGGTCTCGTCCGGTTCCTGATCCTTATCCGGGACCATCTACAAGAGGACCGTCAGTCCTATGGATTTTGTAGGGACGACTACCAAAAGAAAAAATTTTTTTATGAACTGTCACGACCCAGAATCAATACCGTAAGATCAAGGGGTTGGTCCCTAACTTCGACCCAGGGGACGTGACACTCACTCCTCAGAATCGGTGACCGGGAGGTCCCTTCAGGGATAAGGACGATCACAAAAAGAATCCCTCCCTCCCGATACGGTCGGAACGAGAGGCCTCTACGGCGGGAATGATACTCTCAGTAAAATCCCTATTTCCTCTCTGCCTCTTCCGTTACCGTGGGGTGAGGGCAGGAGAACGGACCTCTTGGGGTACCTACCTCCTCGGACCATCCGACGTCAGGTACCCCAGTGCTTCTCAACCTGTGCTGACTCGCTGAAGTGAAAGTGTGTGACCTCTTCCTTTACCGTTGGGTGAGGTCACAAGGACGGACCTCTCAGGGTCCCTGCCGCCTCGGACTACCCGACGGTAGATACCCCAACGTGTCTCAACCTGTGTTGTTTTCCTCTCTTCCCCCACTCTATTCGTCCTTACTCGGACTCCCGGTTCCAACCGCCATTTCGAATCAGAAGGACTAGAAGTCCAAAACCAACGGAGGAGGTGTTTGGTCCGACGACTCGTAGTACACTCCGGAACATACTTTCATCTTAAGTCTATGTGGGTCACTGAAGGCACCCAAACTCCCTATCCCATGTCTCTTCCCTTGGGTGTGAACCCCTGGATCGAACCAGAGAGACCTCTATTCCACTGTTACGGACGTGGTGTATTCCTCTTTCCCAGATGGACCGTTCCACTCGGTCGGTCTACCTGGGACCCGACCCGTCTGTAGTGGTTCCAGACGGCCTGTCACCTTCCCGGACCGTTCGGTCGAGACGTTGTGTCTGCTAGTTCAGAAAGGATTCGGTTAGAAGGGACACCCGGACTACCACGGACGTTCTGTGAAGGGTGCTGGGTGGCAGTGTGTCTAAACAAAGAGTCGATGAGACCTCGACACGGTGGGGCAGGAGGTCGATTTATCTCCGAGTCTTCCCTTACACGGTAAGATGGAAGTAGTGCGGTGGACGGTGGAGGTCTTGAGTCAAGTGAGATTGTTGGATCGTAAGTGGTTCATGGACACTGTGTCCACGGTGGTAGGGGTGTAGTGTCGACTCCTTTCCTACGCCTCTTTCCACTGTCAGTGTCCCGACCCGAGTCTTGGGTCCGAGGACTGAGGTCTCAGACGTAAGAACTGATGCACGGAT
The DNA here is from genome assembly GCA_006410555.1 of Capra ibex. NCBI lineage: Eukaryota > Metazoa > Chordata > Mammalia > Artiodactyla > Bovidae > Capra > Capra ibex. The sequence continues at coordinate 29,362,923 of SJYO01014747.1, forward strand.
ACCGTCTCCACCCGATCGTAGACGTGTTCTTTCCACTTTTAAGACGACGGGTGGGTCCCCGTCCCGGACGTCGGGGTCCAAACGCCTCCACCGTCCCGTCCCTTGTTCCGTCGGGTGACCCGGTCCCGAAGAGGTCCCGGACGTGCGGTCCCTTTCGTGACAGTCGACTTTGGGGGGTGGGGTGTTGTACGTGACCCTTACAACTTAGCCGTGGACGACCTTCGTCCCTTCCCCGAGTCGAGGGTGCCGTGGACGTCCTCACCCTCCGCCCGTCCCTACCCGAGAGACGGAGGTTCCTTTGGTACTGGAGGACCGATGAGGTTCCGGTCCGGGTCCGGATAGTTCCACCGACACAGAGACGACTCCTCGACCATCTGTTCTCTACGTTACAGACACTCCCAATTCCTGTCTACTCCGTTATCCATTCCGTCAATACAAGTCCTCCTCGGACCTCCCCGACCTTCATCTGTTTTCAGTCGACCCAGGTCCGGACCGGGGACCTCCCTGTCGTCTGAGCCCCTCCCCACAGTGAGTCATCGGTGTCCCTCCCTCGAGTCCAGGTGTTCTTCAACCGGTTCCAGTAGTCGTGGACCCCTGGTAGATGGTCCGGACCGAGACGCGAGTCCGAAGACGACCGGACTTCTTCCCTCCCACCGTACGTACGTACGATTCAGCGAAGTCAGTACAGGTTGAGAAACGCTGGGGTACCTGACATCGGACGATCCGAAGAGACAGGTACCCTAAGAGGTCCGTTCTTAGGACCTCACCCAACGGTACAGGAGGAGGTCCCCTAGAAGGGTCGGGTCCCTAACTTGGGTCCAGAGAACACAGAGGACTTGACCGTCCGCCCAAGGAAAGGTGATCGTGGTGGACTCTTCGGGTCCCGAACACCGTCCCGCCCGCGTCCCCCCGCCGAACGGGTTTTCTCTCTGATGTCCCCGGTGCTCGAATTTGTTCAAAGGAGGACCCTAGAACAGGTGTATTCACTCTGGAATATGGGAGGGAGTCGGATATCGGATCAAGTCCGAACTGTTTGTCTACAGTCACGACGTCCCTCCCCCGGATTGGAACGGACTCTGTAGGTCGTTTCGACACAGAACGTAGACGGTTCTTCTAAGTAGTTGTTGTCTTTCTGGAAGTCCAGATTCAGGTCCCGGGTTCTTGATACCCGATCTACAGGTGGGTCCCCCGACCTTCCACCGTTCTGCTACCGGGGTTCCGAGGTCGTCCTTCGACGTCACTGGTCTCGGTCAGAACCACCCCGTCGGGACCCTTACCGACACGGGACCCAGGGAGTCCCAATCCTCTCCCCTGACGGTCCCCTACCCAAATTCCTGGAGATCCCTCTGTCCGAGGACCCATGGACCTAATTCTTCGTTTACTCCCATAGAACGGGTTCCGGTCTATTCTTGGTCCCCCGAAGGGACCACAGAGTCTACCATTTCTTAGACGGATGTTACGTCCTCTGACCCCAATCTAGGGACCCAGCCCTTCTACGGGACCTCTTACTTTACCGATGGGCGAGGTCATAAGAACGGACCTCTTAAGGTACCTGTCTCCTCGGACCGCCAGATGTCAGGTACCCCAGTGTTTCTCAACCTGTGTTGATTGTGAAACTAAAAAGTGAAAAGAGTAGATTCTTACTCTATCACGTCGGGTCTACGGTAGAGAGGAGCTTGTCCTCTACTCGACCGTCCCTTCGGTTGGGTAGAGGAGGGAGGGGGAGGATTGGTCTACACTTCCCTCTGCTTCTCCAAAAACGTCCTGGGCAGGACGGACCGACGAGGTCGTGGACCGTCCCCACCCCTTTCACGTCGACTCACTCTTCCTTCAGGTTCCAAGGTGGGACGAGGACCTGTTCTATGAACGATAGAGACCCCGCTCATCTGAATATCCTCTTCCCGGTCCAAACCGTCAGGACCAGGGTCTTAGTGGGGAATTCTCCGAGGTGGGGATACCTCGGAACAGGAGGACTAAGACGAAGGTCCGGGACCCTTGTTACAAGAGGGTCGAGTCTCCGACACCTCTACCTCCCCGACGTGGACGAAAGTCGAACGAGACACCCGAACTCAACCGAAAGTAAGACTCGTCCTAATTGTTCCACTGTCCGTCGAAGTGTCCGAGGTCCACGAGGCTCCATATGAGACTTCCCGTGTTGTGGTAGTCTCAAAATTCTGTCACTTATCCCCGGGGTCCGGTAAGACCTAGTTATGAGATCGAAACAAAACGGTGTCTGAGATTAATTCCTTTTGGGGACGGTATTCTCCTACAGCTATAATTGAACCTTCCGTTTGTTCCCGTTGGAGTCGAGGGTCTTCCGGACTTTGGTTTCCTCCGTCCCAAGACCCGACAAGATCTTCCACTCCGACCCCGTCTACTCCCGGAATGGGACTCCCCTAGTATCGGTAGGTCCAGGATCAAAGTTGAGAGTGTACGGTAGGGAATTTTGGGTCGGGATTGTACTTGTGGATGTCTTTCGACATCTCACTCCCCCGTTCTTCACCTCCGACTGGGCACCCCTTTCCAAGTGTCCCGATCCCCTTCCAAACTCGACCCGGTGCCCCGTCAGTCTTCTCATCCATTGTCCGTAGGAGTGTCCCAGTCGGTCCCTTGGGTCTTCCCTGTTTTCACGTTATTGTCCGTACAAGGTCCTCTGTCACCCGTCGTGAGGGGGGGTGTGGTGACCCCGACTCGCTCCGGTCTGGGTACGTGGTCCCCGTCATCCATGGGTACACGACCGGGTGGAACCGACGGTGCCACGATCCTTCTAGACTCCGCCGTCCGTCTTAGACGAGGGTCGGAGGTGGCTGTGAGTGAGACCGACGTCCCTCGGCCACACCACTCCTGAGACGGCCACCCGATCGGTCGTCCCCTCCGGTCCGGGGAGGGGTCGGACCTCCCCAGAAATCTCTACCCATCCCTGGGTTTGGATCCAAATCGTCGGATGGGCTGCGTACCTCGACTCTTCTACATGATCTTAGTCTGACCTAAAATCCTCCGGCCGTTCCTCCTGTCCTTCACGGACCCGTCTCCTCTCCCTCCGGAGCTTCGCACCTGAGGTGACCCGTACCGGTGGCCCCTTCCTGACCCGAGCCAAGACAGTAATTCTCGACCCCGGTACCCCCTAGATAGGTGGATCGACGGAGTCGACCGGAAACTTCTCCTTTCCTCCCTATTAACGGACAGTGTACCTTGGGTCCTGTTTTGTTTCGTAGTCAGGGTGCTCCCATCCCTCTCTTTTCGGTCCCCGTCGTTACACACAAACCCCGACCCGTCCTCTTTTGACGGAAGAAACCCCCGGTTCCTCTTTCCTTTTACTCGACCCTCCTTAAGGCTCTGTAAGCCGGAGTCCGGGAAATGGTCGGTGGGGGATTCGTCCGAAGAGGAACGAGTCGGGTATTGAACCCACCGTGATAAGAATGACAGTCCTACTGAAGGTCCGACTCGGCCCCGACCCCAACCCCCTACTCGTCACGTATCTACTACAGGTACCTTCACCTCTTCCCGTACCCTCGGAACCACCGGTCCGGGACCCGTGTCCGTCCGGTACGACATTGTTGGACGGTAGACACTGGAGGTTGACATTCCATGGGTGTAAGGTCCGGTCCTGACCTCGGTCCCTGTCTCACCTTACCCTGTGTCCGGTGGGTTGTTAATGACCCCGAAACTCGGACGACCAGCCGACCTTTCTGTCTCCCTGAGACGAGTTCCCTTCTCGTCTCAGGGAGACAGAAACCCGGACCTGACGAGTCTGGACGGACACCCTGTTCCCGTCAGGGTCTTCAGACTGGTCTCCCCTGAACATCAGGGGAGTTTCGTGGGTCGGGAAGTGTGGGTTCACCCGTTGTATTTTTCTCCCTGTCTTTGTGATCCGTAAGGGACGACGACCGATACCGGAGGACGTCACTAGAGGTCCTGAGGACTTACTCAGCTCAACCCCCGGGGTCGTCGGTTCCGCCCTCCTGTCGACCCAGGAGTCCTGACTCGGGAGACGGGTCCCTGTGAGGGTGACGGACCCAGTTGGAACTCTCGGTCCCGGATCACGGCCATCCGAGACGAACTCCCACTACAGGACCCCCAGTAATGTGGAGATACGGGTCCCCGAGGTCACAGGTCCAACACCTACCCGGTCGTCAGTTTTTTCTCCTCCGACACCCAGACCTGACCAGACTCGTGGACCACACCCAAAGGGTCGGTGTCTCGGTTCACCCTTCCCCGTGACCCGAGAGGGAGTGACTTCAGACGTCGTAGTTCGAGGTCTTCCCAGGGACCCTCCTTCTGGTCGTACTCTCCTTCATAACGTCTTCGGAGTACCACCCGGGTCGTCCTCCAATCCTGGGTGTAGTCCCTCCAGTCGGACCCCCGGTGTTCCTTTGTCCCTCTGGATGGCCCCGACGTACCTTTCGTGCGGCCCACGTGTCTTGCACCGTGGTGGGCTCGTCCCTCCCCAGAGGACCTCCGTCCGGTCCGTGGGAAACGACGTAACGTCCGTGGGTCTGTGTGTAGAGACGCGTCAACCCCCGTTTAAGATTTACTGTGTCTTTCTCTGGTTTTTCGGGTTGACGGTGAAGATTTCTTGGCCCTTGTTTTCGTCCTATGACGCGTTCGGGAGACGTTCGTCGTGGTGGATTCCCCACCCGTTTGGTGGATTCGGTGGGGAGACTGGGTTGGGGACTTGTGTGGAGATGGGAGTGGTATATTCATTGGACGAGCGGGGGTGGTGGCGGTAGGACTCTCGTTCTTCGTTCCCTTTGAACGAACAAGACCGAGGAGGGACGACGTCGTCCCCGGGATTATTTCTGAACGGACTTAAAGGACAGACCGGAGACTAGTTAAAGATAACTAATTCCTCCGGTTCTTAGGACCATCCGAGACAGGGGTGGTCAGGACTCCTCACGACCTCCCTTGATCCGACGGTCCCCGACCCCGGTCCCCATAGGTCCGGTCCTCTCCCCGGACGCGAAGGAGGTCAACCCCGTCGTAGTACAGATCTTTCCGAGGTTCGACCTGTTGACCGTTCCCGACCCCTTGGTCTCCGACCCCCGGACCCTGTGGGTAGTCCGATCTTCCGTCACAACCCCTTCGTCGTCCGTCTCGACCACCCCTGGTCCACATCACCGACCCTGAGCACGGTGGACGCCCCGAATCGTTACCGTCCCACGACCATCTGCCCCCACGACCCCTTCTGTCCGGGGGACCTTCGACCGCTGGCACACAGGAGTCTCGGTCGTCCGCCGTTCGACTCTTCACGGTCCCTTCAGACCAGTCCCATCAGGACCGAGAGGGTATAGCTCCTCCACAGTTCTCTCCGCCCGTCCCGGGTCCTAACAACTCCCTGGGTCCGGAGGGGTTCGTGAAATTAGTGGTGAGCACCACCTACCCTCGGGTCCTGAGTGACTCCTGGGAAGTCTTCCTGCCGGTTCGGGAGTCGTCCGTTGTCCGACCACTTTCGAAGATCTAAAAGACGAGACCCCGGGGTTCGGTTTGGGGTCAGGGAGACTGTCACCCCGAACCCCTTCCCTCCAAATCGTCCCAAACTCCTCTTCTTCGGTGGTGAGAACCTTAGGGTCCGACACTTGGTAGTCCTCTCTCCTGACGGGGTCGGAGTGATAGGCACGTACGCTTCCTGTCCCCAACAACTACTAAAATAGACCCCCGACCACCTTTCTCCTCGTCCCCCGGGGGACGGTCCGGACCGTCAGTAACCTCCCCGGAGAACTCCAGGAAGGTTCCTCGAGTCCCCGAGTCGTGGGGGAAAGGTCCTCGGATCCAGAGATGACGGAACTCTTCCGTGTCCTCGGACCCTTAACCCGGGGACCTTCTTTCTCCACCCCCACGTCCTTCGTCTCACCGGTCACGTCCGACTCCCCCCGGTCTACCCTACCGATGTTCGAACCCGCCCGTCGTCGATCTTACGGAACCAACCGTAGGGGTTCCTCGGAGGGTGGACGGCCGGTTGGAGTCAGGTCGGTCCCCTCTCCTCCCGGGACGCCGGGGAGGGGACAGGACCCCCGACCTCTGACCGGGACCTGACCCGACCCGTGGGGGAACTCCTCATGCTCCCCACCCCCGACGCCTTCGACGGGCCCGTCTCCAGGTCTCCCGTCTCTTCTGTCGTCGGTCGTCGTCCCGGACCACGGTGGCCGGTCTCGGGGGGCGGCGGAAGGGGTATGGTGGGGCGTGAGTGGGGTCGAATGAGTCGACCCCGGTCCGGATGCCCCGTCGTCCGTCCCAACCTCCACCGGGGTCCCCGACTCCGCTGGTGAGGGTGGAGATCTCCCCGAAAACTCCAGTCGTCTCCGTACAAGGCAGTCCACCCTCACTCGGGACGAGGTAAAGGAGACGCCCCTGGCTCCTTTTTATCGGGAAAGTGAATTGGGGAGTCACTGTTGTTCGGCCCCTCCTTCGACACCTCCAACCCTCACCCCACAGAAGTACGGGGAGTTGGGGGGTGTCGGGGCGAGAGAAGGAGTGGGGACTGTGGGATGTCTCGACGGGGGAGTGAGTGGAGGAACGTCCGAATTGAGGACCGACGTTTTGATCACCCAGCCCTGGGAACCGGTAAACATAACTCGACACCTCGTCCAACCCGTCGGTCCCCCGTCCCGGAGTTCGTTTGGCTTCCGAGTGGACTCGTGGACGGAGTAAAATAATTACATTTTCCTTTCTCCGGCGTGCACAACGGATCACTCCGGTGGACCCGTCTCTTGGATCCGGTCCCGTCCAGACCCGGGTCGGTTGTCTCCCGCCTCGTCTCGGCCCGTGTCTTGCAAGAGGCGAGGGGTGACCGGGGCTTGGGAGTCCTGACCTGTGCCGGGGACCAGACGAGATCCAGACCTGTGTCGCGGACTGAATTACACTGGTAGCCGTTCAAGGACCTGACGAAAGGGGTGGACACTGGGTCTCCCTCATCATCAGACACAATGACCTTTACTAAGGACTGAGTCACAGGGGAACCCTCAAGTTAATTTTGGATCTAAGGTCCCGAGACGGATTCTGGGAAGAGGTACCCCGGGTCCTCTCGTAAATGGTTCCCTAACGAGCTTTTCAGGACGGACCAACGTCGGGTCGGGTCCTCTGAATCGGTCAACGTCCCCTTGACACCCCAGTCTTCTTGGTGAACCTACCTGTGTCACCTCACCCGGGGTAAGGTCAGAGGAGTTCCCCACGTCCGTCGGTGGTGCGAGCGAAGGTGTGGGGTGGGACCGAAGGAACGGAAGTCGAGAATCGGTAGTTATAAGGATAGTTTCTTACCTTGCTCGAAACACTTGTTGACACTGCCCACCATCGTGACAGAGGGCCTGTTCTCCGGACCCATCTCGAAACCTGGGCAGGGGTGGTGAATCCGACCCCGAGGAACCTTGTGACAGCATAGACGAGGGAATTGTCTGGGGAGTCCGGTCCCGATCCAGAGAGGGGAGTCCGACCCGAGGGTCCTGTCTCGACAGGGTTCTCCGTAGGTGGGGCTGGGAGCGATGTCGAGGCGAGGCGGGAACGGGACGAGGACCCCGGGGTCCACCTGCGTACCTGAGCCCACGCCTCAGGATAAGGGCCCCGGAGTCAAGGACGGGACATTACCGACCGTCCTACACGTGAGACCGTCCATTGTCCCCTCCGAGACCCACATGTCCCGTCCGTCCTTTCCTCCCTGTCTGTCTCCGCCCTTTCCTTCCTCCCTTTTCTTTCATTCTTTCATTTCGTCGTTCTTAGTCTCGGTTTAGGTGGTCCCGCGATCGTTGACTCCTGCTTCGGGTTCCGCAAGTCACGACAGGACAGAGAGGGAGATCAGGGGGGCTCACTGAGTCTGAGGGACGTGAAGTGAAAGGAGATTTGTTGTGTTTGGTGTGGGGTCGAGAAGTCCAACGTCCTGACTTACTCGACGGTCGTCCTACCTAACTCGGCATTGGTCCGGGGTGGAAGAAGTGGAACGAGGGTGTGAGGTCGGTGTGAAGATTAGGAAGGGTCTGAAATGGGGACTCGGAGGCGTGCACCAAAAGGAGTCCGGTGTGGGCCGTGAGGAAAGTGGGCGTAGAAGGATACACCGAAGGTGCGTCCTTCGTAGAGTAGACCTTGGGTTCCTGTGGCAGAGTGACTCGGGAGTGGTGCGGTGGGGTAATTCGGGGAGGACTCGAAGGTGACGTAAGAAGGCGGTCCAAGACGGGATGTCAGTCACAGTCTCAACGGACAAAGGACCAATCGAGTCAACTACTCACACCACGTTAATTACGGTTCCAACACCCAAGTTAAGGACATATCAGGTGTCTCCGTTGAGTGTAAAACCCAAAGGGACTACCGGGTATGTCACTTCTTAGGTGGACGTTACGTCTTCTGGACCCAAACTAAGGATGTAGTCCTTCTAGGGGACTTCTTCCCTTACCACTGGGTGAGGTCATAAGAACGGACCTCTTAAAGTACCTATCTCCTCGAACCGTTCGATGTGGTAGGTATCCCAGTTTTTCTCAACATGTGCTGACTTGTGTATGAAGGGAAGACGGTAGTTACCGGTCCCGTAAGGAGTCCGGACATACCAATCTCATGTCCTCCGTTGCCCAGATGTGTTATTACATCAACTCGAGTCACTTTTGGGTGTCTATAATCCCAACTACGACCATCCACACTGGTCGGGAGTACCTAACCGAGACGGGTCTACCTACCAATCCTTCGTTGGAGTCTTCGGGACTCTTGTTTGGACATCCTTATGTCCGGACGTCTCCGTTCCACAGATTTCCCTTGGATTCGGGTCGATTCTACACTCTCCCCGACAGGGTCCCCACCCCACCCCTCTACCCCTGTCGAGACAGGATGGATCTTGAACCGTCCATACAGGAACCAGGACCCTCTCCCCATACGCTACCACAGACCACTGGTCGTAAAGAGTACCCCGTCACCCGATGTCTGATCGTTCGGGGTCCTGGGTGTACCGGGTTCGATCGCCCGTCTCCCACGACCTCTCGGAGCCGTGTACACCCGACCCTCGTCTCTCGACGTCTGACACTTACTTCCCGCTCCCTGGGTCACTGCTGTACACCTCGGTTGGATGCTGTGTGTGGGCAGGGGAGTGGTTCTGTTTCAGTTCGGAGTCCAGGTTTTTGGTGGGTTTACAAAAATTACAAGTTACCGGAGAGAGGTCCCGGGTGTCGGGATAATGTTTGGAATTGATCCGGTCTCCGGGTTGGACGGTCGGAGACCGAGTCAAGTCGTGAGACGTTCCTCGATTGGGTGTCGTCCTCACCGACGACCCTGGGACCACACCCCTCCCGGTTTCAGGAATGAATCAACTGTAGAAGCCTCTGAAGGTCCCGACTCGACAGTGAGTCGGACAGGGAAAATCAGGGACTCAGGGACATCGACGAACCGAAGGACGTTTGTGTGTTGAAGGAACCCTTTTACGTGGTCCAGTGTCGTCGTCGCGTCCCTTCAGTGACCCAGTCAAGTAGTCTCCGGTCCCGAGGGTCCCCACTTTCGTCGTCCTGTTCCTACGGTCGGGGCCCGACATAGGGATATGGGGACACCTTCCCCTCCCCGAGGGAGTCCCTCGAGGGCTGACCCCCTAATCCCAGTTTGGGACTTTCGACCCCGACGTCGAGATTCGAAGGGAGCCTTTACTGAGATCTTTCACACACTCGGTGTATGTGACCTGTTCCCTGGTGAGATTCTACGGTGTGTTCCTGAAGGATCTGCTTCCGGGGTCGGCTCGAGGGCAGAGGACAGGACCTCGTCCTTCGTCTCTCGTTTGGCACTACCCACACACAGCCCGTAGTGAGGTGTTGTTGGGACACTCCATCCGACACAACACGATAAAATGTTTACCTCTTGGCACCCGTGTCTCTCCGTCCCCGGACGGGCCAATGTGTCGGTCCTTGTCCTCGGTCCTGAGTTCGGGTCCAGACAACACGAGGTTCCGGGTGTGGAAAAGAGATTCTCCTTTATAGGAAAGACTATTTGTGGGAGTTCAATTTTCAAGTCCCCGAGAGTCGGGTCGGACCCCACTGCCCACCGCTCGTCCCATTCCCGACCTTTTTGGCGTTCCGGCACAGGCGAGGACCGGGAGTCATCGACCTTGCCGTCTTCGCCCCGAATCTCGCTAGGTGTCTAGAGGTTTGTCGTCACCACTGGATTCCGATGTCGACCACCGAGACCGACGGGTTGTCGACGCCCGCACCGCGCCAGGCCAGGCCAGGGCTCCGGAACACCGGGGTTCACCCGTCACGGTCCGGTAGCTCGGTCCGTCTAAGTTCGTCCGACGCCTTCGCACGGAAGTGACACCGCGGTCGTCGTCCCCACCCCCTCCGTGGAGCACTGGGGGGGTGTCGTCAGCGGAGACGAAAGAGACCCGGTCCCCAGCCGCCGAAGGAGGGACCGAAAAACCGAAACCCCCGTCGACTGAAGGTTCAGTCCAGATCCGAGGGACCGAGCAGAGACCGGTGCCGCCTAAGACTTCTCCCGTGACTAGGTCCGAACCACAATTTCAGTGGACCTTTTACTTGTCTGACAGTCCGGCATCTGGGTCTTGTGGGAGTCCAGGGTAGAAACCCGGGGGTTTTGGTCGATTTGGTCACCAAGACGACAGGGCCCACTCCCGTCGGGACCATTCCAGTGTCTGTAGTACTGGGAGGGGTCGTGCACGGGTACCCGTTCTGACAGTTCGGGCAGTTCGGTTTTCCCGTCCGGAGAGGGGTCCACTACGGTCGTGAGTTAGACTACTCCCCTGGGGCGGTCCCGGACAGACCCGTGTTCCTGCTCTCCTTTCCCCGAGTTGTCCGGTCTGTGGTGACCAGACTAGATTTCCGAGTCACTTGTCGACACCCTTGACTCCTTGTCTCCCCCGGGACGGTGTAGTGGGGGTCTCGGTCTTGTTCCCTGTCTCGGGTCCGTTCCGACCCGACTCTCGTGACGGGTCCCCCTCCCCCACTTTCCCCCGAGGACGAATCTTCCGTCCGACAGTCCCCTCGGGACAGATTCCTGTGGAGACTCCTCGTCGAGGTGTTTCTATGCCCTCCCACCTCTGGTCCCGGGGTTTTGCGTCGGTCTCCGTCCTTCGACCCGGGGTGAGAGCATCCGAGCCAGACCTGGGGTGACGGGTCGCGTCCTTTTTACTGGGCGGGGAGACACCCGGGGTCTCTCGGGTTTACCGACCTCCCGAACACTCACTCCGTCGCTGTGGGTGGGTGGAAGTAAGGAAGAGTAGGTTCTTATCTTATGAACATAAACGTACAAGAAACGTGGGGTAATCCCGTTTACTGAGTTAGAGAGTTCACGAGTCCCCAGTCGTTACGAGCAGTGAGTCTGGGGTTCGAGGTGTAGATAGGGAACAACGGAGTCCAGAGGAGAGATACCTCGGACCTGGTCTAGTTTCAGGTCCCCTTCCGACGGTCCTACCCTTCCCCTGTCCTTTCACAAAGACCCCTCTGTCTCGGTCTCCGGACCTCCTGCCTTCCAGTCCACCCGCCGCCTGATGTCTCCCCCGGAGCCGGAAGCTACGGTTTACAGGACTTCGTCCTGTCCGTCGTTGTCTGTGGTGAACCGCGGTAGTGGTTTCGGGACCGATTCACGCTACCGGTGCCAGGTGGACCCGTCGTGACGTCGGGGAGGACTCCCATTCCAGGTCTACGGACTAGACTACGTCTTCTGCGAGAGTCTGTGTTCTTCCAGTGTCCCCTCGTGTGGTGCGTGTCTGAAGTGTACCGTCCCTTTTCGTTTGGCGTCTTGCCGTGGCTGAGTGTCCGTTGAGGTCACAGATGGACCCTCCTGACCCCTTGATGACTCGCGACCGACTCATGTCACGACGAGCGACCCGACCCTGTCTGACCCCACCCTTCGTTCGAGTCCGTCTCCACTTCGATTCCCAGTCCTCTCTGGGGTCCACGTCTTCGGGTCGTTCGTCAGCCGTTGAACCCCGAACTCGAGTCTTCACACCTCCGCCCCGTCCTGTGTGTGTTCCCCTTTACTGGAGTCTGTCCTGTGCCCCGGACCAGTCTCGGGGTCCTTGTGCTCTGCTCTTTGAACGTGGTTTCTACCTTTTCCGTGTTACCTCCTTCACCCCCTCGTCCCTAACACCTCCCTTCCGGTTCAAAGGGACCCCTGTCTCGTCGACCGTTCGACTGTACGAGTCCCCGAATGTCTCCTCCGACACTTCCACGAGCAACTGTGACCCCCACTTCTTCCTACCCCCGGGGGGGTCTTTCGGTCGGGGACGGAAAGGGGGCATGGCCCTACTCAGGAAGGGTCTCCGGTTCCTTAGGGAGTCAGGGGTCGTCACTGGTGAGTTGTGTCGGGTGTGTGGACAGTGAGCGAGTGTGTCGAGGCCGTCGATGTCCCCACCGGGGTACGAGTGGGTCAACCGCCGCCTGCGTCAGAGCGGTGACGTCCGGGTCGTCCAGGCCCATCTACAGCCCGTCGACCGCGTCGCGGTCGTCGAAGTCGTACGCGCTCCACGTCGGCACGTCCCGTGCGAGGGCGTCCCGGGCGAGGAGGCTGTCACACCACCCGGCGTCAAGGTGTGCCACGAGGACGTCGTGCACCAGGTGCCTCCGTCCGCCGTCGGCGCCCTTGTCGGCGAGGAAGTGGTCCACCTACCCATGCTTCTACCGGGGCCGGGAGTGGTGCACCCCCTTCCCCGTGACGACGCACGTGTGCTTCGAGACGTCGACGCTGTCGTCGAACGGGTCGTCGGGGACGTGCGGGACCGTCAGGACGGTGCGGCGGGCCGGGGTTCCGGGTCTGCAGAGCTCGGTGAGCGCGTCGAAAAGTCCACCCCTCACCCGGTGCCTCGGGCTCTACCGCAGTGTGTTCCTACGTACGTCAGGACGCTTCACGACGAGACTCCTCAGTCGACACCGCCCCCATCTTCGACCCCTCCCCGGTCGTTGACCTCGCCCTCGGTCTCGGCCTCGGCCTCGGTCTCGACCTCGACCACGCCCGCTACTTCGACCCTGTCCGTACCTCCGCCCCCTCCGGTACCGATGTCGACCTCCCGACCCGTCACAGTCCGGCTTCGTCCGGTGCCCGTTCCCGACCCACTCGTAGACATCAGGTCCCCCGTGCCCCCACCCTCAGCCCCACCCATGCCCGACCCGGCCCCGTCCCCGGTTCCACCCGCGCCGCCCCTGGTGTCGACGTCCGTTCCCACGACCGGCCTACTAGAACTTGAAAGCTTTGTACTTCCGGTGGCTCGACACCTTCAACCAGGAACCCCACCGGAGACACCAGTGACCGTGGGGTCCACCAAGACTGCGGAGACACTGACGGAAACCGTCCGGGACGCCTAACCTCTGGTACAGGGGGCATGGACCGTGTAACCTCTGTAACGAAGAACGCCGGTCGTATAGGTGCCGACCCCACCCGAACCGTGCAGGGTACCCTACTCCCTGGAACCAACCCCTCCGGAGCCGCCGTCAGAAGAAGTGTGAGTTCAGGTCTCGGTAGAGGAGGAATACACTCCCGACGAGTGACCTTCCCCGAAGGACCCGTCCATCCCTGGAAGGTGTCAGAAACAGCACCGAGAGCAACCCCCGACCCCGGCCAAGTCCGAGTCGACCCCGGAGCCCACGACCGTGCAGGTCCATCAGTGCCATCCCCCGGTCCGACTTCTGTAACAGCTACTGGCCGTACCCACCTCTCGACCCCCCGTCACTCGGGAGTAAGGCACCGTCTCTGACCGCGAGGACCCGTGTCCCACCCTCGCCTCCACCCCACGCGCCTTGACCTGATAGAGGCTACTGTTACCCACGGGGCCCCACGAGTAGCCCGGCCCCGACCCCGAACCGGACGCCGACGCCGACCCCTACGAGGAAAGACGTCGACCCGTCGGTGTGGAAGAGGAGCCGAAGGACGTGCCCGAAGAGACGTCCGGAGCACTCGAGACTCGTACCGGCCGACCGTCCGTCTCCGACCGTACGGGCGACCTTCCGGGGCCCGAAACCGTTCCGGACGTGTAACAAGACCCTTCCGCCGCAGGGAGGTTCGGGACCCCTACGAGGTATCTCTCTATCCAGGAGGGCCCGTATTCCCTTCGGGTCGCAAACCCCCCGTTTCAGATCACCCGTCGCACCCCACTCTCCACCGAGGTCGAACTCCGGACCGCTTCCACGACCCTCCCCTCACCTCCCCATCCGCATTCACAGGTCGGGGTGTCCCCCGTATATCCCACAGACTTGCCGGACGACGGAGTCCATCCCCGACAAGTCGGGTGGTCGGCCCATGGGTCGGGGGAACCCCCGAGGGTCACCGACGTCACCCTCGTGACTCGGTATCGACGGGCCGAAGAGACCCACCGCTGTCCGACCGTTCGTTCCGTGCCCGACACACCCCACCCCGTCGCCTATCACTCCCCCGTGACGCAGGACCGTCCAACCAGGATCCCCAACCCGGTCGACCCAGGTTCCTGAGCCCCCCGGGAGTCTGTTGCGGACGAACCCCAGGGGTCTCATTCCTGAGCGTATGAAGCTCCGGTCCTTCGGACACGACACCTCCCGGGCCATGAAGAGGTTCTTCCGGACCGTCCCCCTCTTCGAGTGGCTCCTCAGAAACAGTCTGCGGGGTCGACCGTGGGGTGCGTTCTTCCACGGTAGGTCCTTGACCGGGAACGGTCTCCGACCCCCGTCTCTTGTTCTACCCAGGTGACCACCATTGTTTCTAGGCCAGTGGTCGCAGGTCAGTTGTAGATCTCCGAAGAAGCCACGGGGGAGAGGGTCCGTTCAGCTCTCGGGCATTGTGTCCCCCGATGCCATCTGTCCAAACCCACGACGGTCACCCCCTGGACCCATCCTCACTCTGACCCCTGGTTTCCCGTCCTCGAGCTGTCCCGGTCGCAGGACGTGGAAGAGTCTTGAAAGACACCCGCCCGCCATCTCGTCCGTCGACCAGTCTTCTGACAAACGAGCCTCACCCCCAGGACGGTACAACCATCCCATGTTCCCACCCATACCCCAGGTCCTTCGGTTAGCGAGTCTGGGGCAGAATCCTCCTCGGGGGTACCCCGTCCTCTTCATCCGTGGGAACATCGACGTCCCCAGGACCAATGGTCGTCTCCCCCCGTCCGACACCGGTCCGGGCCTCAGACGGAGATCCGCCCCGTCGAAGGGTATGTAGTGTCCGGGGTCCCAGGGGTCACCGGCGAAGAGGCGGTAGTGACACTTCCGAAGTTCGGGAGGTCCCGGGGTCGATGAGTTTGCGACTGGACCCTCTCTCTTCCTCTCTCCGTCCCCGACAGTTTTTTTGTCCGGTGTCCGTTCGTTGTCTCTTGACGACAAGAGTGACTGAGTGACGGTACGGATTCTTGAACCGTGAATCATCTACGAGTGATTCATGTTAGTACATACCTATGATTCATGTGGGGAAGTACGTGCCTAAGTATATACGATTTATGTGGGAAGTACGTGCCTAAGTATATACGATTCATGTGGGGAAGTACGTGCCTAAGTATATGCGATTCATGTAGGTAAATACATGTCTACTTACTTACGTGCGTACTCGGTTGAAATAAAGATTTCGACACTTTGGAAAACGAATTTCTTAAGAATGTGTCGTCGAGATGATAGTCTCTTCCGTTACCGTGGGGTGAGGTCATGAGAACGAACCTCTTAGGGCACCTACCTCCTCGGACCACCCGACGTCAGGTACCCTAGAGCTTCTCAGCCTGTACTGACTCGCTGGAGTGAAAGTGAAAAGTGAAAGTACGTAACCTCTTCCTTTACCGTTGAGTGAGGTCACAAGAACGGACCTCTTAGGGTCCCTACCTCCTCGGACCACCCGACGGCAGGTACCCCAGGGTGTCTCAGCCTGTGCTGACTCCGCTGAATCGTCGTCGTCGTCGTCGAGATGATATGAGGATGGGGGTGAGGACCTCAGGGAAGTCAAGTCGAAATGAGGTGTACTGAGGGTTCTGGGGAAGACTTCAAAGTCTGAGACCCCTCGTGTCAGACTCCCAGTGAAACGAACCTATGAGGAGGACAAGGATGAAGGTAGGTATATGTCTACTCAGGACAAATAGGGTCAGTAACTACCTTCTCTACCCTACTCTTCGTCCGAAGGATGAAGGGTGATGTTCGAGAATTCAGAATCTACGGTGTCACTAAAGGTCTAAGGATGTCGTCCGTTCCACACCTTAGTCCGTAACAGATGTTTAGGTCTAAAGGACACTGTAAGATCTAGAGTGAAAGACTGGACAGTCAGAATAATTTTTCACCGTCGGTCTGGACCTTGGTTCAGGGGTCCGGGTCTTCCTGTGTATGACCGAACCAAAATCTCTCATCGTCAGGGGTCCTCTCCACCGGGTCCCCTTGGAAACCACATTGGGGGTGGGAGTGGGATCTTGGTTGGGGTGGTCCTCTCGTTTCTGACAGGTCGTCTACCGCGACACCGTCGTTGTCCTTCGAGGGTGCTTTCACGTCCTCTTCGCGGACACAGGTAGGGCCGGGGTTCGACGTCGACAGGGTTCCGCGTGCCCCCGTCGTGTCCTGGCACCTCGTCCACCCCTCCGCTCTACGACACTTATAGGTCCCTCCTCGAAGGTGCCAGTGCTTCACGATCAACCGTTACTGGGGGAACATGACTTCCTTTTTTCACGGTCTCTCTGAGATTCCAGGGGTTCGATCCGGTTCGTTCTGGGTCTCCAGTTGCACCTAAAGGAGTTCCGTCGTCCATGGGGTACCGGGTCCTCTCCAGTAGACTCCGGTCGGACGATCTTGGTGTGACTGGACGAAGATGGAGGGGGTCACGGGACGAGGGGCTTTGGGAGTCCACCGAATCCTTCCTACTTAGTCGAGTTAGAACGATACTAATCCGGTACCCGGTCCACAGTGTCCCAAGACAGTGGTTCGGTTCTGGTTGGAGGTGGGGGGTTGTTGGGGACGTCAAGAGAGGGAAGTCGACCACTAGTTATTGTGGGTGTCCGAGTCTCAATCTGACCGTGTTCGGTTCCCATAATACCCTCGGTCACTGGTGGGAATAAGGTCGGATTCATGTGGTTCCTTCGGTCCGTTGTGAGTCTGTCAACAGAGTGGAGGACCGGTCTAAGATTGGAGTCTGGTCGTACTTCTTCACCTACCAGGACTCTTCTGTCCTTCCCCGTAGCCCCGGTGTTATGGCTACCGTCACGGGATGTTGTCCCGCACGTAGGGTTCCCCTTTCGGAGGGTGGGGCCACGTGTCGTCGAAACGTTCTTCACCAACATACCAAACCCCCACCCCAAACTCTGGGGACGGGAACCCCTCGAGACCCAATTAATTCACACCCGAGATCAGAGTGAAGGGGGTGTGTGAGGAACCCTGGAAGAGGTATGGGTCGGGGTCGGGGGTTCTCGGTAAGAGAGGACCCGAGACGCGTAACACACGGGAAACGGGACCCCTGAAGGACGCTGTGGGGACCCTGAGTAGGTTATTTCCACTCCGGTGAACCCTGGGGGTTTAGAACCCCCTCTCTACTCCCGAGGTCCCTTGGTCGTCTCTCGATACTTCCCATACCCCCATTGTGTTGGAGGACGATAATCCTCCATCTCTCGGGTCGTGTGTTGGGGAGTTCCGTTCCGGGGAGAGGTGCGATTCACCATCGGGTTCACATCCACGGAGGAAGGGAGTGTGTGGGCTTCTCCGTTCGTTAACAAACTTCTTCCCGTCCCGAGGTCCCTCGTCCCGGTGTAGTGAGAACCCCGGTAGGTCGCCGAAGGACTGTTCAACCTCGACCCGACCCTCGGGGTAAGAGTTCGTCGCGGGTCCTCTCCTCGGGTGGCGGCGGCACGGTAGGGACGGGATTTGTCGTCCCCCGCGTTTGTCGAGGGACCGGGTCAAGGTTGCGGATTCCCCAGAGGACTATCTGTGACCTGTTCTGGTCCTTCTTCTCTCGCTAGGACGGGTCGACACCGGTCGCGGAAAATCTCCGACTTAGCCGAGGCGAAGGGCACAAGAGTGTGGAGGGGGCCGACTCCAAAACCCGGGACGGATGCGATGTTGGCGTAGATCCCCGTCGGGTCCGAGATCGCCACCCCCTTCCCACCGCCCTAGGCGAGGTGCGGGGACAGGAGATGGACGGAGCGGGACTTGAGGTCACAGACCCCGGGAGTTGGCTGGACCGAAACCCCGACGACGGCGTGGGCTGGGGCGGCCGAAGGCCCACAGGGGTACGAGATGGGCCGCCGCGACCCCGCGTGCACGTGGGGTCGTCCGGCTATGTGTCCGGCGGTGGGTACGTTTGGGCGCGGACGTTCATGCACGGACCGGGCATAGACGTGTGTGAGGGGAGGTCTTGACGCAAGAGGGGAGCGAGCCCCGGGGCGTGTGGCTGTAGATTTTTGACCGCCCTCCCGGCCCCATCCCCCGCCGGTCCGTCGTCTCAAGCCCGTCGGTGGCGGAGGCCCGCTAGGGCGGTCGGACCCGACGCCGGTCTCCCACTCAGTTCGGAATCGTTCCTTTGGCGTCCCGGCAGGGCAGGGTCGTCCCGCGCAGGTCCCGGGGTTCCGCAGAGTCACGGTCGGCGGGGGTCCGGTCCGGGGGCGGCGGGGGAGTAGAGGCGGGCCCGTCAGGTGCACTCGGCCCGGGGCGCCCTCCGGGCCCCCGAGCCGGAATCGAGGAGAAGCGGTCGGGGCGCGGCCTAGCCAGTGGGCTCGAGGTCTCGCGATGGCCCGGGGGCCCCGGAGCTTTAGGTCCCTTTCAGCCCCGTCGCCGCGCTGGGGACGGGCGTCGGGCGGGCGGCCCCCGGGGGGAGGAGCCGTTCCTCGGTGCGGTGGAGCCGGGTCCGGGTCGCGCGAGGTAGGGCCCTGGCCGGCCATCCCCGCGGGACCCCGTCGCGGTGGGCGGGGAAGGGGTGCGCGGCGGGCGTTTGAGCCGGGTTCAAAGGCGCGGGCGGCTCACCCGCTCGAGGATGGACGTCCCGTGGGCCGAAGGGCGACGACGACGGGCCGTGGCCCCGGCGTAGGAGGTCGCGGCGACTCCTGCGCGCAGGACCAGGCCGGCCCGGGACGCGCCCTTCAGCGCCACTCGTGGCTCAGGTCTCGGTGGGAGGAGCGACGGCAAGCGCGGCGGCGGCCCGCGGCAGACGCCAGGGCCCGCCCCGCCCGACCCCCGCCTCGCCCCCGCCCCGCCGGGCGCGTCGTCCCCGTCTCGGCACGGCCCGGAGACCCTCAAACACGAGGGGACTCAGGGCCCCACTTCTCCTGGACGGAGACGGTCGGGAGGCCCCTGGCCTGGCGGCCGCGATACGTGTGAGACATGGGGGACGAGAGGCGCTTCGGTAGCGGGCCGCGCGGGTAGTGTGCGGAGGCAATCTGGGAAGTAAGTAACGGCGGAAAATCGAGACACTTGAACACGGACGGTGAACTGGAGCGACTCGAAATCAAAGGAGTAAAGCCATTTTGATCCTAATTTAATATAGTATTACCACCACAGCATTCCGAATCTTCACAACGATAATTTATACACTGAGAACCGATCATGTCAACACAACGACGACGTCGACGACGATTCAGCGGAGTCAGCACAGGCTGAGACACACTGGGGTCTCTGCCGTTGGGTGGTCCGAGGAGGTAGGGGCCCTAAGAGGTCCGTTCTTGTGACCTCACCCAACGGTAAAGGAAGAGGTTTCGTACTTTCACCTTTTACTTTCACTTCAGCGAGTCAGTACAGGTTGAAAAGTGCTGGGGTACCTGACGTGGGGTGGTCCGAGGAGGTAGGTACCCTAAGAGGTCCGTTCTCATGACCTCACCCCACGGTAACGGGAGAGGGAATCCTCCGACCTCTTCCTGAGGAATCAGACAGGAGAGTAAGAGCCACGTCGGCCACTCCCGTTTAAAGATGTTTGGATATAGTTAAGACCAATCCGGGGTATGGAAGACTCCTTCCCCACTAAAGGGGTAGGGATTTCTCTTGGTCCCGAAGGGACCACCGAGTCTCCTATTTCTTAAACGGCCATTACTCTTCTGGACCCAAACTAGGGACCCAGTCCTTCTAAGGGACCTCTTCCTTGACCGTTGGGTGAGGTCATAATACCGAACCTCTTAGGGTACCTGTTTCCTCGGACCGCCCGACATCGGGTATCTCAACATTTCTCAGCATGTGCTGACTCGTTGATTGTGCACGTTACACCTGGTCCATATTCCTACGACCCTCCAAGCGGTTCAACGAAGTCACTCAGGTGAACAGGAAATCCTGTTTAGAGGGAGTCATTTTGTCCGGACGCGTGCAAACCGGACTCTCCAGTCTACCCCACCTCGTAAGGGTCGGCCCTAACCCGACAATGGATCTCTCCTCGACCTCCCCACCTTCCTGACGGAGAGACCCGGTAGAGTACTATCTACTTTTCGGGGAGCCACGTCACGACGACGGAAGAGACTTTTTGGACCAGGGAACGTAAAGGACCCGACGGGATCCTGACCCCTGTCCACACACGGTACCTCCTCCCTCCCTGGTCCACCTGTACGGTTTCCAGTTTCGGGTTAGTACCCCGTGTTGGTGGGTCCAGTGGACGAATCTAGGGTTTCAAGTCCGGACGGACTCAGTCTCCCGTCTCGTCCGGATCCTGACGTCCAAGGTTCTCATTCCTACTGCGAACTCGGTGACTCGACCCGTCGTCTCCGACCCGTGTTGTCGCTCTTTCTCCTTCATTTCCGGTGGACCCCCGACGTCTTTCCCACGGTGAGTTAGCTCTCGACCTCCTAGGAATCCTTAAACTCAAACCTCCCTCGACCCTTCGTCCCTGAGTCTCTTCCAACCCCGAAAGGGTTTCAGTGTGTCGTCCGACCGTAGTCCTCTCACGTAAACACACGACTGTCGGTCCCCAGTACGGGGTCAGAGTCGAGTGTCCGACACGAAGGGGTGAGAACGAGGAGTGGTTGAGACGGGAGGGGAGATTCTGTGGGTAAAGGGACAGAGACGGGACATCAATCCTCAACCCACCTCCCGTCAAAAGAGTCGCAAGTCCCAGATCAGAGTCCTGACAGTTCAACATACGAGTCACCGGTCCACAAGAGAGGCTAGAGAGACTCGTACTCGCCCCGGGTGAGTCCGGTCCTATTCCGACCACTCTGGGTTGCCCCAGTGAATTCTAAGACGTCAGGGTCGGGGCGACTCCGAACAGAATTAGGTCTCTGTGAAGTGTTTCACAGAAGTGAATTAGTCGTAGAATAGGTAAGGAAAAGTCGTAGTGAATCTACAATGGAAACATTGAAAGGCTTGGAGTCAAAGGAAAAGACGTTTTACCCTTGGTACTTTGGACGGAGTGTCTGACTTCACTCACAACTTGTTTTAGTCACACTCTTTAACGACATTTGGGATTTTACAAACATCTCACAGTCGACTGGTACTCGAGGACTTCCGTACTGGGACGGGAGAAGAAGAGATGGGATTCCCAGTACACCTCTCGGACACCTCTCTCTACGGATAGTTCGGAAACAACCTATTTTCTTCCATTGGTCATGTTCCACCGACGGAACCCTAGGGGGGAGGGAAGGTGACGGGTCACACTAAGAATCGGACACCAGTACCTCTCCTCTTTACCATAACGGCAACCTTCCTTGTCACACTCGGTTTCGTCTCTTCTCTTATGACGGGAATTCATCCCAAGGACCGACCTCCGTGACGACGACGACGATTCAGCGGAGTCAGCACAGGCTGAGACACGCTGGGGTCTCTGCCGTCGGGTAGTCCGAGGTGGCAGGGTACCTAAGAGGTCCGTTCTTGTGACCTCACCCAACGGTAAAGGAAGAGGTCACGTACTTTCACTTTTCATTTTCACTTCAGCGAATCAGCATAGGCTGAAGATCGCTGGGGTACCTGACGTCGGATGGTCCGAGGAGGCTGGTACCCAAAAAGGTCCGTCCTTATGACCTCACCTCCGTGTCATCTTATATTTTCGGACCTTCCCTCCTGTAAGGAGGGGTGGGATGGGGGTTGTGTGTGTGTGGGACCTCGACGTACCTGAGGCTTCCGTCTAAGAGGAGGAGGTGGGGTGGGATCTGTGACTAATGAGGAGGACCGAGAGACCCTTCCGTTCCGGTCGAAGGACTTGGAGTCGAACAATGGATGTGTACCAATAACTATTGTTACAGGGAGCGATATTACTCCGGGTGGACGATAAATGTTTAGAGGAAGGAAGGAGTGTCCTCGAGGAAGATATTCGTCTCTCTGTCTCGTTACAACACGGAAAGGGGTTCTGTGTGTCGTTGTACGAGGGGTTAGGAAAGTCTGGATCGATATCTGTAACGGAGGAAGTCCCTCTGGGGGTCTAACGAAATTCCACGAGCCAGGAGATATGAAGGAGTACGAAGAGGAGGAAGGTGGGTCGTCTCCTTGTCGATCGAGGCACGACCACCACAATGACTCAGGGTCGAACGAGACGAGGGACTTTCTGTCCGGTCACTTAGCCCCTACTCCACGACTCCGTCCCTTATACTGAAATAAACCTTTCGACCGACTACCTTTTCTACCACCTGATTACAGAGTTTTATTGATAGAATAACCCCAGACCTACGGTCCAAGGAAATATCTAGTCTCTACCCCCTCTACTCCTTTGTTTCCGACAATTAGAACGTTTATAGAGAATCTTACTGTTCGAAGTCTTTTCCTTACACAATTAAAGAAGGAAGGAAGGTAGGTGTCCACATGTCCCAGGACTTGTCTCCGTGAAACCAAATAACCAGTCCCCAAGAGACTCCGTCCGGTAATACATACTAATATTATTGTTTTCGTTACTTTCCGTTCAGTTACTTTGTCAAGGTTGTACCTCAGTCTTACTCGAAAAGGGACGTTGTCACCTACTCGTTCCGTTCTTCCGTTCGTCAAGTGTGAGGAACTTACACCGGGAGACGGCATGTAGTGTACTATCTACACTAGAGTAAATTTAGAATGTTGTTCGTATACTCCGTCCTCACACTTTTCGTTCGTTTGACGCCACACGGGACGACCCGACACAGTGGAATCCGTTCGGGGAATTGGAGAGTCAACGAGTAGTCAGTTTACCAGTACTAATCTTGTGCAGTGCCTCACGGATGTCTAGGTTCCTTAAGTGTCGACCAAAAACTATTATTTAGGAGTTGGTCACCATCAAGACCTCCCCCTCCCCCTTCGCCGAACGGGTGTCTCGGTTTTTTATCTCCTCGACACTGAACGGGGCGGTTGGGGTCTGACACACTGGGACTTGGGAAGACTCTCTTCCGAATCCGTGTCGACCACCAGTCCTTCAGAGACGGTGGGTTCATGTCTCAGACTTCTCCCGGGACAGGGTCACCGACGGCCGGACCCACGGTCCGTAGAGTCCCCCAGACCTGACCTATCCTGGACCCCACCCCGTCTAAGTATCCTAGACTAGTCACACACCATTCGACGAAAGGTTTTGAGACGACCATTTGGTCTCAAAGGAAGACGCACCTCCCGGCCCGACCCCCTCTTCCCGTCTTGAACGATAATACGGACCCATTCGTCCCTTACCCCTCAGGGGGTTTAAGACCTCCTCGGACTTGAGGAGAGGTCTCCTTTAGTCTCAGAGAGTCTCCCCCTAGGGTTTCTAGTTCTTTTTCCCTTCCGGAAAGTGATCCGGTGAGGCTTCTGGTGCATGACGCCCCCTCATCCCCCACCCCCGCCCGTGGGAGACTAATTAACTGTCGGTCCCACCTTCCTGACAGGAAGGAGAGGAAGGAAGGTGATGACTCCTGGGGGTTCGAAACACGACGCATCTTAGGACCACGACAAAAGGACAGTCACTCTCTCTACGGACATTTTGTCTGGTACCGTAAGGTCGTACTACACACGAACACACCCCACCCCCGACGACACCGGGTTCTTCGGGCTCTTTATCCCATGACCCGGAACTTAGTCCTTCCCGGGCGATAGACCGACACGGTCTCGGTTCGGGGAACACCCAGCCCCCACCACCCCCACACACCCATTCCAAGACCGATCCACGACCTTCGTCACCCTTTGTAAGGGAGGGATTGGGGTCCTTCCACCAAGATTGCGGATGTAGACGGGGACCCTGATGTGGTGACCCCTGGAGGGGTCACGGGAGTCACAGGTCAAAAGGTGAGACCGAAGACGGACAGAGGGCTGACTGGGAGAGGTCGGTCGGACGGTGACGTCGAGGGTCTCAGGTCGAAGGAACGACCCACTGTGGAGGTACGAAACCTTCTAAGAAAGGGACCTGGAACCGACGGACAGATCGAGAAAAAAAGATTGAGGATAACCGGAAGTTCCGAGTCGAGTCCAGGAAAGGAGGTTCTTCGGAAGGTCTCGAGGTCCGAGTCAGACCAGTGGAGAAGACTCCGGAGAATCGTAAGACGATTTGACCGACCACCGTTCGACCCGAGGGGATGATTGGACCTCTACCTGGAACCAGGACCCGTCCCGTACCCAGATGGACTCTCGACCCTGAGGTCATGGATCGTGTTTCGATTCAGTTCGGTACCAGCACCTCTCTACCCAAGTACGGTTTCGTCCTGAGACGTGTAGACTTTCCCTCCTTTCCGTCTTTTTGGAGGGGTCCGGGTCTCCATTCTCGGATTCTCCTCGGAAACGACGTTTCCGAGGGGACGTGCGGGGGGAGACGGAGAGTCCTGGTCTCTGCCGTTTGGGGTCTGGTCGCCGTCGGGTAACCAGTTGTACCCCTTTCATTCCTCGACCAAGTCCAGAGGATTCCGGACAAGGTCAGACTTGTGACCGAAGGAAGAACAAGTCGGAGGATGGGGGTCTGGATCCTCCCTCTTTGTGGACCGATTCGAGGTGGACCTGCGGACGTCGGGGAAGGAACCTCCGGGGGTTGGACCCCGACCCCAACACTCTTCGTCTCTTCTCGGGGACTCTCTGTCCCTCTCCGACTGCGTGAAGGGGGAGTCACAACGTCCTCCGACGAGGGGGCTGACCTCGGACCTGAGGACGGTCGAAGAGATTAGTGGAGGAAAGGAAAGGGGTAGGTCCCGGAGAGAGACCCCTAGGGGAGGGGGCCGGAGGTACGGGACCCGTCTTGTCGTGTCGACGAAGGTCCTACCACCAAACCCGGACTCGCTCGACATGGGTGTTGGGACTGAGGACGGGTCACGAGTGGAGTGGAACCAGTCCGGAACCGGAGGTATCCCTTAATGGAAGGGAGTCGAGGGGTCAAGTTTCCAGAACCCTCTAACGGTTGGGTCAAGGAGGACCGGGACGGACCCGGGGGAGGGAGTGACGACCTCGTGGGAGAACAGGATGGCACCCGTCCGGTCCACATGACAGGTAGCTTCGGAAGGATTTCGGTCGACCCCGTCACCCCAAACCCGACCCGTCAACCGTAACACGGGAGCAATTACCGGGTGACCCCAAAGGTAGTGAATCCCGACCAATGGTCCGTTGACGTAGGTTCCCGAGCCGAGACCGAAGCCCGACCGTATCGATAACGACGGCTTCCCCCTCGGTATGTCAGTCCGGTCAATTCCGGTCCCAGTGAAGTTCTCCGAAGTACACGGACCCTCTTCTCCCCCACTACGAAGTCTCGACGTCGGAGTCTTTGAGGACTAGCAAAAGAGTCGAATCTGGGTGTCGGGACGGGGTAATTCCCCCAGAGGTCCCAGAGGGTGTGTTTGTGGGTATGAGTCCAAAGACCCTCCGACTCATCCTCGTCTCTCCCCGTGAAAAGGGAGAAATCCCTGACTCCCGTGATGGGACACCAGACTCCATCCCTGTGTTCCTCAGACAAAAGGGTCCAATGTCCCAAACCCGAAACGGAAATTTAGGACGGGACGGAGAGTCACCAACACACTGGGACCTGTACAACGAACGGACTCTGAGTCAACGGAGTTACATCTTCTGTGTCAAAACTACGGATCCAACCCTTCTAGGGGACCTCTTCCTTTACCGTTGGGTGGGGTCATAAGAACGGACCCTCTAAGGTCCCTGTCTCCTCGTCCCGTCCAATGTCAGGTACCCCAGTGTTTTCTCAGTCTACACTGAATCGTTGATTTGTTGTTATTATTTATAATTACACTAATTGAATACATTAGGTAAATTACCCAATTCAGTGAATTAAGTAAATAATGTAATTAGGTGAATTACCTAATTTCTTGTATTCAACTCCACTTGGATATCCTCGACACGTCCCTACCCTTGGGTCCGTACGAAGGGAGGGTATGCTCCCAGCGAAGTAGACACGACGACCCAACCCACGGTCAGGACGGAGAACGGTGTCTCGGTCGGACCGACCACAGTGGTACCCGTTCAGTCTCAAAGTCCTTCTCGTCACTACCGATTAATTTTGAAACCGAGTCCCTCCGGGGGAACCCTATCCCTAACGGAGTCAGACGAGGGAACTCCTCTAGGGGATTAACCTGGGGACTCGGGATCATTACTACGTTTGAGTGGTCCGTCTCCCATTGTCCGTCCCTCCCTCCCCTTTCCCCCTTCCTTTGTCCAACCGTTTTTTTATTATTGTTGAGGGGCGGGGTAACACTCCCCTCCCTGAGTTCTCAGGGGTCTGACAGTGAATCGACGACACATTGAAACCTACCCAACGAACTGGAGGGACTCGGAGGTCAAGGAGGAACTTTTCGCACCTGTTATCTTTGAGGTCGGGACCTCCCAACGACACTCTTCTATTCGTACCTTTCATGGATTACACCACGGACCGGGTCTTCACCCCTGAACCTTTTAACCTCATTAACAGTAGTACAATAATTTGGACATAATGATGGTTACCGGAAAGTATGGGTGATAGAGTGACTCAAGACTCTCGTAGGATCCTCCTGCCTCTTCACCCCTGTTCGTAAGTGGACCCCCTCCAAATCGGAGGATCGAAAGAGAGGACTAATGGACCAGACCCGGGACCCGGGGGACTCCTTTGCCACACCTCTTCGGTCCCGACGTCCAGTTCGTCTTCCAGTCTCTCGACAGACTCTACGTCTACCTTGATCTCGGACGTCTCACCTCTCCTGAATCGATCCGTCTTTCCTCGTCTCTCCTATACGAAACCCACGACCCCCTCCCGACCCCTGTCGAAAGATTTCCGGACCTCTCGTCTGTCTTACGTCTCACACCAGTCCTCGGTGTCCCACAGTTACCCCGATCTCGACGACACCCGACTCTGTGGATCCGACTACACCTACCGTCGGTACATGACAAGATGACTCCGGACCCAAGACCGGAATGCACTTGTTTCTGGGAGAGTGAGGTCCCACGACTCTTAATGACACGGTCTTTCCACCCGACACTTCTCTTAGGAATTTTCAACGTAGCTCTACCGGTATGATTGAGGGGGTGGGAGACAGACCCGCAGTCAGAGTAGGGAATACACACGCGGAGGAACTAATATCTCGTGTTTAGGTGGAGGAGTCCGAGAGGTCGGGTGTGCCCAGACAAGAACTCCCTGTCCCGAGTCCGGTTCCAGGTCTTTCTCAGTCCCGACCGTACTCGGGGTCTGGGGAAGCGTTACTGGGTCGAGTTCCCCGGGGTCGGGGTGTGGACGGTGGGGTCACTTTGACAAATGGTGTCTGACCCTGAACTCGGGTACACGTACCCTGAGTTTGGGTCAGGTTTGGGTACCATGGACCAAAGTCCTGGATTGCTTCGAGTCTAAGAACTACAGAGTACCGTCTTTCTCAAGTCACTCTCCCTTTCACTATTCATTCTTCCTCCAAACAAGTCTAAGTCTCTCTTCGTGTGAAATATCTCGCTCACACCCGGTAGCGTCTCCCGCTCACGCCGGCGATTTATACCGCACCAATCAAAAATGTCCGACCCATTAAAGTTTACGATACTGGTCACGTAAGAGAACCGTTTTGAGATAATCGGAAACGGGACGAAGTAAGACATGAGGTTCCGGTTTAAACGGACAATGAGGTCCACAAAGAGCTGAAGGATGAAAACGTAAGGTCAGGGGATATTACTTCTTCTGTAGAAAACCCCCACAATCAATCTTGGTAAGTTGAAGTCGAAGAAGTCGTAATGACCAGTCCCGCATGTGAACCTAATGGGACTATAACTTAACAAACGGAACCTTTACTTATCTCTAGTAAGACAGCGAAAACTCTAACGTAGGTTCATGACGTAAAACCTGAGAAAACAACTGATACTACCGATGAGGTAAAGAAGATTCCCTAAGGACGGGTGTCAACATCTATGTTACTAGTAGAATCTGTTTCTCGGAGAACTACTTTCACTTTCTTCTCTCACTTTTTCAACCGAATTTCGAGTTGTAAGTCTTTTGATTCTAGTACCGTAGGCCAGGGTAGTGAAGTACCGTTTATCTACCCCTTTGTCACCTTTGTCACCGACTGAAATCAAACTCCCCGAGGTTTTAGTGACGTCTACCACTGATGTCGGTACTTTAATTTTCTGTGATTGAGGAACCTTCTTTTCAATACTGGTTGGATCTGTCGTATAATTTTTCGTCTCTGTAATGAAACGGTTGTTTCCAGGGAGATCAGTTCCGATACCAAAAAGGTTACCAGTACATACCTATACTCACAAAATGATATTTCTTTCGACTCGCGGTTTCTTAACTACGAAGACTTGACACCACAACCTCTTATGAGAACTCTCAGGGAACCTGATGTTCCTCTAGGTTGGTCAGGTAGGATTTCCTCTAGTCAGGACTCACAAGTAACCTTCCTGACTACAACTTCGACTTTGAGGTTATGAAACTGGTGGACTACGTTTCTCGACTGAGTAAACTTCTCTGGGACTACGACCCTTTCTGACTCCCGTCCTCCGCTTCCCCTACCGTCTCCTACTCTACCAACCTACCGTAGTGGCTGAGTTACCTGTACCCAAACCCACCTGAGGTCCTCAACCATTACCTGTCCCTCCGGACCGCACGACACCAAGTACCCCAGCGTTTCTCAGTCTGTGCTGACTCGATGACTTGACTTGACTTAAAGTATACGATTACTCACCCTCCTAATAAGGTAGATAAAACTCCTTCCTCACCTCTAAAGGTTCTAAACCCAGTACGGGTGAGGAACCAGAAAACCGTCACGGAACCTTAACAGGACTGTGGAGACCCACACAGTAAAGTGAACGACTAACTCCTAACTCCAGATTAGAACAGACGGTAGAATCAGGGTAAACTAAGATCAACCAAATACAACACAGGAACCCGATATAGTAAGAAAGTTTTCAAACACGGGACAGGGAAAGGAAGGACAACGTGGTCCTGCCCCAACTGGCGGGAGGAGGAGGTCAGAGGGACCTCGTCCCGTGAGACGAAGGGTCACGAGTCCTTTCTAGGGAAGGTTGTACACGCCGGAGTCTCGTGTTCAGAAGAACACCTCTCTTTCGGTCCCGGTCCCGACTCCACACCTCCTCTGGTCCTACGCGGCGTTGTGTCGACCGGTCCCGACCATTTAGTTGTTAAGGACTTGTTTGTGTCGGCTGAGACCGGGACCCGGAGGAGGAGTGGGAGACACCTGTCGGGGGAGGGGACCCGTCAAGGAGGGAGGACAGTCGGTCCGGTAGACATCGAGTGAGTCGAGGTTAATCGAGTCATTAATCGTGGAGTAGTCCGGACAGACGGAAACTTGTCGTGGGGGCCCCTTCCCCAAACTCCTCCAGAGGTACTGGAGTCCCGGGTCCCGACCCGTCCAAGTCCGTCCGGGTCCCCGGTCCCGTGTTCCGGGGTAGTCAGAGGGACGTGGGTCTCCACGGGAGTCGACTACACCCGAAGGATCGTGACCCGTCACCTCGGTAGACTTCTTGGGGAGCCTAACCTCATCCCCCGATCCTCGGAACAGGAGGGTCCTGTTCCGAAGAGGGTCGTTAGAGACCCTGGGAAGAGTCGTGGGTGTGTGTGGAAGAGTTGTCGAGACGAATAAATCCCTGGGGACCCACCCACCCTATAGTCCCACTATCCGTCCCCTTCAGTTCTCCTGGCGACTCAGGGGTTCCCTTCCCCCGTTTTCCCATCCCAGTCTAGTCCCTCGATTCCCACCCTACCCCTGTCGAACACCGACCACCCCAGTCTTTCCGGGGTGACATCCTCTGCTTTCCTTCACCGCGTTACACTCTCCGACAGTCCCACACACTCCGGCGTCGTGTCACCGCTCAGAGACCCCAGTCCCGCCCGGCTCTACAGGGGACTGACTCGAGTCAAAGGTGTAGAAATTGTCACCCTGTCAGTATCCTTGTCGGGGGGTCCAAGGTCTCTCTTAGTGTCCTACACTCCACACCCCGCTCGGTATCACGATGCCTCCACCATCCGTCCGTTCACCGCACCCCCCTGGGTCCGGTACCCCGTCCTCTACTCCCAGTGTCGGAAACAGAGGCAGAGGGTCTGAGTGTCGTCGTGACTGGGTCCCTCTCTCCAGAACTGTCCCTACCCCCAGGGTGGTCCATGACGAGTCCGAATCCCCTCCTACACTCCCTCTCGTACAGTCCGGGTCCATTGGTTGGTCAAACCTGCCGCGTCCCCTGTGTCTGTCCGTCCTTCAGTCGGAGTGGGGTTCGGTCTTGGGTGTCTGACCCCACCGAATCCCGACTATGGTCCGACGCCAGTTGGGACTCTGACCTCGGGATCGTCGGCCTTTCCGTTTATGCCTCGTTGACCCCCTCCTATGAACCGGCCCCGGGCCGGACGGGGACGTTACTCAGAGGTCAAGTCAGATCTTTTCAGGGTAACGAAACTTTGACGACGGAGTTACAAGACCACGGTTTTGAGGGGTAGTTACGGAGGAAGGACCCCTATTTGTACCGAAAGAATTCCTACGAGACCACCTTTTTTTTTCGGTGGTCGGTGAATCAAGTCAAGTCAACGAGTCAGCACAGGCTGAGAAACGCTGGGGTACGTAGTGTCGTGCGGTCCGGAGGGACAGGTAGTGGTTGAGGGTCTCAAATGAGTCTGAGTGCAGACAGTTCAGGCACTACGGTAGGTCGGTAGAGTAGGAGACAGCAGGGGAAGAGGACGGGGGTTAGGGAGGGTCGTAGTCAGAAAAGGTTACTCAGTTGAGAAGGGTACTCCACCGGTTTCATGACCTCAAAGTCGAAATCGTAGTAAGGAAGGTTTGTTTAGGGTCCCGACTAGAGGAAGTCTTACCTGACCAACCTAGAGGAACGTCAGGTTCCCTGAGAGTTCTCAGAAGAGGTTGTGGTGTCAAGTTTTCGTAGTTAAGAAGCCAGTCAGAAGAAGTGTCAGGTCGAGAGTGTAGGTATGTGAATTGGGGTAGGGTCTAGGGTTGAACGGTGAGCACCGACACCCTGGAGTCCGTTCCTCCGGGAAGTGGAGCGACTGGATGTCCCAGAAACTGACAACTTGACTACGAGGACGGAGTCCATTCCGAGTTCACAGGTCACAAGAGTCCACGAACTATTCGTGAGTCCCTCGGACACAAGAGTGAGGAAGGAGTCCGGTCAAGGACTCTTTCGGAGCCCTGGGACTCTTTCACGTCCCAGCTCCGGACGAAAGGGAAGAGATCTTTCCTCTTCAGGACATTCAGTACCACCCTTCCGGTCTTTCGGTTGGGAGGGGGGAGGTAGGGAGGAGGGAGGTCTCCGAGGGACGACGTCCCCTCCCGGTCCGTCTGGGAAGGTTATTGCAGAGGACGAGAATTCGGAGGTCAAGGGTCGGGTAGAAGTAGGGGTGAGGTCAAGGTCGAGGTAGGAGTAGGGACAGGGTTCAGACTCCTTTGTCGGTCCTTTGTGTGGTCCCACTAGGATCTTCCCGTTTTCCGGAACGTCCCCCCAACAAGTCAATTCCGTTTCCCTGAGTCTTGGGGGGTACCGAGGAATGGAGGTCCCCCGTTAGACTCCCGAGGGTGACGGGGACCGGCCTAGGAGGAATGCGTGGGAGTTCAGGTGTCCCCGTAGGAGACTGGACGTGGTACCCACGACTGCCACCTCCCGTCTTCATACTCCGAGATCAGTCGGACACGGGACGGACACTGGCACCGGGGCCAAAAGGGATCTTCCCCGTCGTACTTCGGAACTCGCGGTTCCCGTTTACACTTCCGTAAACCCCCCGTTGACAAGGATGATGAGTCGAGTTGACACCCCCGCCACCCGCCGTCGACCCCTTCGACCACTTAGGCCTTCTCCTAGACCGAACCCACACTTTCTGGACCCGTCGAGGGACCCGGGTAGACTGGTGTCGGACACAGACGGGAGGTGCTTGTCAGACGAAGTCAGGAGTTAGTCCCGGTCGGGTCTTGGCCCCGGTGGAGAGTAGGTGAGGACGTTGGTGAAGTCAGGGTTCGTGAGGACACCTGAAACTCCCCGGGAGACTAGCCGACTGAGGTTCTAAGGCCAGTCCCGCCCACCTCACGATTGGTGGCGGGGTGGGGGCCCGATACCGACCCTCGGTCAGGGACCCTCCGGTCCTGGTAGTGACACTAGACTATGTGAAGATGGTCCCATGCCCCGAAAAGTGGGGACCGTTCAGCTCTGTCCGGAGTCTCCTCTGACTCCTGGGAGGGACTCGAATTCTTACACGAGGGTCCCGGTCCCGTGACTTCCAGTCTCCGGGTGTGAGACCCGACCTCCACGGGGCAGGAGTCGAGTGTAGGACGGACACGACGAAGAATCGACACAACGGAATCCACTTAGTAAAATGGAGGGACTTCGTGTCGAAGACACCCATATGTCAATCCTATTGACGGGTGGGTGGAACACCCCGTTCGTCCGTCTGATCCGCTCTCACACCTACACTCCTTGGGTCCCACTCGACTTCCACTTGGGTTCCCCACCCCCCGTGGTTTGACCCGACACGTCGACCCCCACGCGTACGTTCACCCCCAGACAGGACCCCCTTGTCGGTTCTCGTGGGGCAGAGGTGTTATGACCTCCGGACGGGGGAGGGATCGGAGTGAGTCGGTCTGGATCAGGACGGAGATGGGGAGGGGTAAAGGGCAGGTTAGGGGACGGGTGGGACGACGGACACCTGAGACAGGTCTCGACAACTGAAAAGAGTATTGTTCCTGTAGTACCCGGATCTCGGAATGTCAAGTACCTCGAGTCACCTGACATCACCTGTCGTCAACGGTCTCGACACCCGATCACCCGGTCAGCACGTCTACCCCGTCGAGTCCACTTCCCTGGAGTTCGAGTTCGAGAGTGACGGTCCCTCGTTGTCTTCGTCTGGGGTTCGACCTCAAGGAGTGAGGGTCGGGACGCGAGGACGGTCACACGGACCTTACCTCGGAAGGGTCGGTCCGGTCCGAGTGTCCTCGAACCTCCTGCTCCGCGTCTGTAACGTTGGTGAGTCTTCGGGTCGGTGTGTGCTTGTCTGTGTAAAAGCTTGTACCGAAAAGTAAGTAAGAAAAGGAGTAAGTAAATATGTAAGTAACCGAGTGGGGGAACAAGAAAAAAAAAAAAAAATTCCGACTCGGGTGTGTCGTACGTCCTAAGAATCAAGGGACTGGTCCCTACCTTGGGTATGGGGGACGTCACGTTCGTGCCTTAGGATTTGGTGACATGACGGTCCCTTAAGGGGGAAACAAGACACAGAACCTGAGACGGTGCGGACAATACGGGTCCATACGTACCGGAGACACACACAGGTGTCCTGGGTGATCAGTGAGTCCCAGGACTTTCGGGGGATCGGACCCTATTCCTTCATACCTCTCCCACTCACAACTCCACCCCCACAGGTACCGGGAGATGAGACTAAAATAAGGGGATTGAGGTACGGGTGGGAGGGGGTAGGGATCTGGACGGGGACGTGAGTGACGAAACCCCCAATGTGACTCAAGGAGACGGTCTGATCGTTTCCGTTCAAACGTAGGACCGACGTGGGGTCGGTTCGAAACACTCGAGTCCGGTCAGGGACCTGTGTCAACCGGCCAAAAGAGTAGAGACTCTGTCCTGAGAATGCGGAAAGAAGGAAAGAATATCACCTTCGTTTACTTTTCGTGTCGGGAGTGACCAAGGGGAAAAGGGTGAACTTCGGGTCCGACGTCGGAGGGGTAGGCATGGTTTGACCTTCTGGACATGGTATGTCTGTCCCCAACCCAGGGGACTGAGACAAAAGAGTAGACATTAAATCCTCATTTTTATGAGTTACTATACAACACTCTGATTTAATCTTTTAGTTACATAGACCACGTGTCCAAGTAATATTTGTTATCCTTACCTATTTATTTTGTTTGAGAGCTCAGACGAGATTGAAGTTTTGGTTTGGTTTGGTTTGAGACTAGTCTTTTACGTCTACGACATGCCGAGCATCATATAGGGAACCCTGAGGGTAGCACCCGGGGTAAACAGAAACTGCAGGGTGTCCGACCTGCGTGAACCCCTCCGTCCGACGGGTCTCCTCCACCTGGATGGCGTCGGGGTCTTTCTCCGTCCTCCGCCTTAGTCCTCAAGCCTACTCCGGGACACCCAGAAAGAGACTGAGTCCTACCAGATCTCGTCGTCGGGTCCTGGACGCGACGCACTCCCTGGGCTCGCCACGCCAACGACACCCTCTCCGGAGTTCAGAAGTCGAAACTCGTCTCCGAGGTGTGTCCCGGCGACGGTCGGGTGTGTCGACCCCCTTTCCGCGGTGCGACCCGTCTGTCGGGACGTGGTCTCGCGGACTGTCACTCTCGTCTCGCACGCGACCTGAGGTCCCCGACCTGTAGGAATGTGTGACGGGTCGGACGTCGACGGTCCGTGGTACTGGAGGGGTCGTTGAGCCTCCGACGGTCTCGTTGACGAGAAAGAGGTACGTCGTCGAGCGGGACACGGGTAGCGGAGGTCCGGGTGAGGAGGGGTCCGACCTAGGGCTGTGGGTGAGGTCGGGGAATCGAGGAGTCGTGAAAGCCCGTGTTTCGTCGTAGTCACAACCCAAAGGTGGTTTCCAGTCCTCCTACCTCTCCTCGTAGTGTCGATTCGTGACGTCCGTTGGTTTGTCTCCGGTAGAACAAAATTTTGGGTAGTCGTCAAAGGACAGGACGGTGTGGACTGAGTCCGGTGTCGAACGTCTGTAGAAGATCCCGAAGGGGTTGGGGACAGACTTTACGAACAAGAGGATGGGAGTAAACATCGTTAAATCGGAAGGGCGGGGGTGGGGTCGTTTGGTCGATACAGAGGTAAAGATTCGGGCGGGTCCGTCGAACGATTTGATTCCCGTGGATATTCGGGTTCGGAGCGTTGGAAGTCGATGTTACAGAGAAAATTGTTCGATGTGGGGAAGTGTCTGTCACGAAAGGACGGGTGGGTGCATCTCTTTACCTGTTTCCTATTCTTCTAAATACGGAGACCCTAAATAAAGAAGAAGGGGTACTCAAACCAGTGAAACGATGGAGTAAAAATTATACGCTTTCCGTTAGAGTCCAAAATCTACCACTCGTGACAATCTCCAAATAGTATTTGGCCAATCGTTTCCTTCGTCAGTTCCTTTTGTTTTGTGTTATCTAAGGAGGTCATACGCCCCCTCTTCGACACATTACTTCACTAAACGTCGTGTTTGTGTTTCGGTCTGTCGGATCAAAACTAGGTTCAAAACGGGGAAAGATCGAGACACTGGAACTCGTTCAACTAAATTGCAAAGACACGGAGCCAAAGGAGTGGGTACTTGTTACCTATTATTGTCATGTCTGCAGTATCCCAACAACACGGACTTTAGGTTGACTTAAGTTTAATTCAATTAATTATACATATTCGGTGATCGTGTCACGGACCGTGTGTTATTTGTGCTATTCTCACCATCGATGATAATAATACTCGTTCAAATATGTCCTCTTCTTTTTCCTTACAATCTATTCCAACAAATTGATACATGTCCAGACCAATCGAAATGTCTCGACATTTCGACAGTGTAAGTATAGTCGACGTGCCCAATTTGGACCCAGTATGGTTGATCCTGTCGGGAGTTTACTGGTCCACACCCGACAATTAGTCTTTATTGGTCGACGTCTTCACCACACCCAAAACATACACATACGCACGCAGACCCGATAGAAAGAAAGGGTCTGTAGTCGGACATGGGGAAACTACTAGTCCGTGTAGAAAATTAGTTCGTCCCGGACCTCTTGTCCTCGACCGTCTCTCCTACTCTCTCGACCCCTTGGACGACGTTATGACGGTCCACCATGACCCTCCCGAACATCTCTCTCCCGAAACGACGGTGATTAACTACCCGTCCTCCACGACACATCACTCCGACCCCTTACCCGTCGACTTTCCGAGGAGACACCAGGACCGATACCCTTATCGAGAGTTTCCGGTCGGTACCGAAGACCGGTGACCGGTGTGACAGAAGACTTGGGAACCGGACACATCTCGAGGGAGGGACTCAAGGGTCTCGGGACCGTCCGGGGTCCAAGGAGACGGGTCGGAAGACGACCGGACTCACAGGACACCTCCTCCCCTCCGTTCTGACGTCCTCCTGGGTCGGTCCGACTCGACCCTCGGTTCTCCCCGAACCGTTGAAGAACTCCTGACCGTGTCACGGAGACGGAAGAGGTTGGGGGCGAGACGGAGCGGGGTCCCTCGACGAGTCCTGGACTGACTCGTAAGTCAATTATTTCGGCACAACTACAACGGACCATTTTCATTTGGGTTTCTGTGTTCCAGTGGACTGTAAATTATCAAGACCGGTTATCTTTATATTATGGTCGGTGTACAAAAATTTTTTAAAAGATCACCTAAGCTTTTCTCTTCTTTTGTCCACTTTAATTAAACTTATATAAAATAAATTGGGTTAAATAGGTTTTATAATATACATTAGTTATGTACTTTAAAAATTACTTTAAAATTTTAATAAGTACTGTAAGAAAATGAAGTTTGATTCGGAAGCTTTAGGACATAAAATGTGAGAACGTGCATAAGTACGGTTGATCGGGGAGATGCCCTCCTTTCAAAGGAAACGGGAAGGTCCAAGTCAACGTCTCCGGTCTCTTAATTTAACTGTTTTCTGTCTAATTGTCTTCTTTTTTCATATAAAGCATACGTAAACCCTTGGTTATTTCCTTCATCGACCGAGTAATTTACTAATTTCCAAATGTTTGGATTGACTCCTTTTTTAGCTCCCCTTTATTACTGAAGATACCCTTTTTTTGTTTATTCTGAAGAAGTCCTTACTATTTACCCAAAAATCCGCTTGGTAACATTCTTTCAAACACCATTATTAACAGATATGTTCATACTTACCAGAGAACAGAAGAAATCCCGGAACTTTGAGAGGACCTCTCCCCTAAATACCATCGGAGTAAAGGGTCTTCGACGACGAAAAGCAGTCTATTCCCTTCGAGGGTCCTCTGATAAAAGGACGTAGACAACTTAGAGTTTATAGGAGTCGAATTTTCCTAGAAGTACGGTTGAAACACCAAGGTTCACCCAGGGGTGTGATGTAAAGTTCACAAGTTGTCGGTGTTCACCGATCACCAATGGAATGACCTCTCGAGTCCATGTGTTAGTGGTTTGGCACCACAGGGACTGGGCCGAGCTACCCCGGTCGCAGGGAAGACGCCAGGGGGTCCGGACAAGACCGGGTAGATCACGTCCGGTCTCCGCCCCCGGGAGACGGAGGAGG
Organism: Capra ibex; assembly: GCA_006410555.1. Classification (NCBI taxonomy): domain Eukaryota; kingdom Metazoa; phylum Chordata; class Mammalia; order Artiodactyla; family Bovidae; genus Capra; species Capra ibex. The sequence goes on from SJYO01014747.1 coordinate 29,400,312, forward strand.
CCGCGGACTCCGAGTTAAGTCTGAGGCTGCACGTTCGACACCTACAACGCGGCGTTGTGGAAAAAGTCTTGCGTTTGGGCGACACCCCCACCGCCCGTCCAGAAGGAAGATGGGTCTCCCAGCGACAGGGCGGCGTTTAGCCCTCTCCCCTCTACGATCCTATGATATTTCAGTAGAAAAACAAGACACACTGAGTGCCAGTAGGTCCGGGGAGCCTCCCCTCCCAGACGCAAGACCCTGTGGACCGAAAAACGCTCGATGTGGCGAGTTCCTTTTTCGGGCCGAGACCGGCGTCGGTAAAGAAAGCCCCCAGCCGGGGAGCGGGGCCCCAGACCCGCGTGGAGAGGACGGGGATCAACCTACCGTGTCTTGGGAGTGCGTCGGGGGACCAAAGTGTCCACCCCTTTAACTCCACGTCAAGGGCCCGCCGGTGCGGCATCGGGGAAGAGAGGTCGACTTAGCCAAAGGTGCTTCAGGGTCCCCGGCGGGCTCTTTTGGACCTCCGGAAGGACGAGACTCCTCGGACCCCTCCCTCTACGGAGCGGCTGAGAGGCGAGGAGCCTGTGTCCGCCGCCCGCCCGCCCGCTCCCGGCGCCCCTGGTCCGCCGGCCCCGAACTTTGAGGTCCCCTGGCACTACATTGAGCCGCGGCCCGAACGTGCTCTTCGGGGTCCGCGGCGGCGCCGAACAAATGGCTCAGCCCTCAAATGGCCCCCGCCTCAGTATCCGCGGACCCGGGGCGGGGGCCACGCGGGGCGGGGGACCCCGGGGGTGTGACCAGCGACTCTCGCGTGCTGAGACTAGAGGAACCCTAGGCTTCCCAGGTCTCGTAGCTTTGTCTCGAGGTCACCTAACCAGAACAAAGTCAGAATCTACAAACTTCTGGATTTCGCCACGGGTCCCCACTGACACTCGTCGACTCGGGGATTTCGTTGAGTCTTATCGCAAGTCAAGTCAAGTCAAGTCAGCGAGTCAGCACAGGCTGAGAAACGCTGAGGTACTTAGCGTCGTGCGGTCCGGAGGGGCAGGTAGTGGTTGAGGGCCTCAAGTGAGTCTGAGCGCAGGTAGCTCAGGCACTACGGTAGGTCGGTAGAGTAGGAGACATCAGGGGAAGAGGAGGACGGGGGTTAGGGAGGGTCGTAGTCTCAGAAAAGGTTACTCAGTTGAGAAACGCAATTTTGATTCATTTTTCGACCTCGAACGTGGAAGGTCCGCTCCAGGGCGGAAAGACTTGCATGATCGCAGAGGGGACGTCACCAACAATTCAGCGAGTCACAGGCTGAGAAACGCTGGGGTACCTGACGTCGTGCGGTCCGAAGGGACAGGAAGCGGTAGAGACCCTCGAAGGAGTTTGAGTACAGGTAACTCAGCCACTATGGTAGGTTGGTAGAGTAGGAGACAGTGGGGGAAGAGGAGGGTGGAAGTCAGAAAGCGTCGTAGTCCCAGAAGAGGTAACTCAGTCAAGAAGCGTAGTCCACCGGTTTCAAAACCTCGAAGTCGATGGACGTCACCATAGTTCAGGGACTTTGACAGATCCACAGCCAAAAGAGTAGACATGATACCCTTCGTCCGAAGATATGCTACGTAACGGTTCTGTCAGAGACTAAGATCCGTAATACCCCTCGTGAATAGACCTGGATGGTTTTAACCGGAGGTCCCCTTTTTTGAAGATCATAAAGGGTCCCCAGGAAGGATCAGAACGACGGTACCTCTGTCTCAAACGAGAACTAACCCTTTTCAGTAATTATGGGGCCTCCTAACTTCCCGTCTCGGCAGCCCCAGTCTCTGAGTTCCACCGGAGGTTGAAGAGATAGACGTCGGGGAGGGTCAAGGTACGGAAGCGGACCAAGTGACCCCGGTCACCTCCTCTCGTTCTCACGGACACACGGGTCGTGGGTGGGATCGACTCGAGAGTCCGATCCGAGTCCGGAGGATGGGGACCTCCTCGCCGTCTTCCACTATGCGACATACCAACCTACTGTCACCAGACCTACCTCGGGTTCCGAACCTGTCACGACTACGGTTGTTCTTGAGATCGTCGACACTGGACACGGGTGTCAGTTCCAAAAGGGTGGGTCTCAGAGTCGCGGGACCACCCCGTCCGTTTGACTCAGGTCTACTCCGTTTCCTCCGAGTCTCTCTTGTCCTATCGGGGTCTAGTGGGACACTCAACCATTGTCTCAACGTTCGTCCGGGGTTCGGGGACAAAATGAGGGTGATTACTCTTCTTGAGTCTAGGGAGTACGAAAGTGAGGACTTTCCCGTTCCCGAGACACTCGTCGTTCGTAAGGACCTCCCGAAAGACCTGACCTCCGGTCCAGGTCCGATCCATCCCGTTCTCCCAGTTCTAAACGGCTCCCACATTCCGTCCTTCCCGAGGGACTGGACCCTCCATTCTTCTCTCCCCTCCAAGGGGTCCCCTCTCTCATTGGGAACCCTCGACATTCTTCGTTCCCATGTCCTCGAGACCGGTCTATACTCTCTGATCCTTTGTTATGAGGTCCGGTCACTCCAAGTTCCCGTGAAGAACTCATCCTCCCGTTATCTGGTCTACGTCCTCTGACAGCCATAACCCCCGCTCTAAAGGGTAGGATGGAGGTGAAATTCGAGGGGGTAAAGGGTCGGGAACTCGTACAAGAGAAGGGAGTCACCCGGAGTCAAAAGAGTAGACATTTCACCCCCAGTAGAGGAACAAGACGAGTACCGACTCTTCCACGAAACACCAACCCGAACTGTATGAACTCCCTCATTCCCTGAGTTTATATTCATACTGTTACGTTTACCCTAGTCACGCCTGGAGAGACTCCCCGAAGAGGGAGAGGACCTAAGGGACCGAGGTCTTCTTCTCGGAGGTATATGGACGAAGGGACTTGGGACGGTCACACAGACCCTCCGGAGACCCGAATCGTTTATAAACACGGAGACTAGATCAGTCACCGACGACCTTGTAAGACAGGACGACGGACAAGTAAATCCGGAGACGGAGTCTGACACTCCTAGGACCTTCTCCTGTTTTCACATCCCAAACTCTGAATACCCAGGAAGAGACTGAGGAGAGTACAGAAAGGAGGATTCGGGGAGTAGAGTCAAATAAGAACTTCAAGTCTTGGGACACGACCTGTGTCCCCTGTACACCGAGATTTCTTGGAGAGGATTCTCGATCCTGGAACCCGGGTTACACTCGAGTCATCGACAGGACGACACACCACAACCTCAGGTAATGGAGAGACTTGAACAGAGGAGTAGGGTCTTTACCACCACTTTACTAGAACCGTGAATCATTCGACAAAAAAAAAAGAAAAAAACGGGGATCGAAAGGAAGGCACCGAGACGTGACAGGGGGATCTTCAAACCCGGACGGGTCGTATCGGCTATTTTTATCGTTCTCCTTCTTCAAAGGTCACAATAACTCACGAGACACGTTACCACATGACCATTTACAAATTGTTGGTCAAGTTTTTTTTTTTTTTTTTTCAGGACCAAACGTCGTAAACGGACTAAAGACAGAACAATTATAATAGTGGTCCCGGGAAAGTTCAAAGATTGTACTGTAGTGACCTAAACCTCACCCGTCGGTCACTCTCGACCGAGTTCGTGTTGGGACGTATGTGCTAACTGATACATTAGGTGGTCCGAGTCGCGTTTTACTTTACCGTCCCAGGAAACGAGTCTTTCGTCCCCTTTTCGATTTCGTAAAAGGAAGAAAGACGTTAAAGAGAGAGTTAGGTGGGATACGAGGAAAATAAATTAATTACAGTGTGAGGAAGGTCGTACACCTATGAGTGTCCTCTACACGTCTGGGGAGTGTTTACTCGTCATCCTATCCGTTCAGAGTTCTGAACCATGTGGGTAGACCCTAGGTGACTACTGGTCCAATGGGGAGGACAGTCGGTGGTCCATCTACGAGGTCCCTCAGTTCAGTCCGTAGATTGGAAAGGTGTCCTGATGTCAGGGTAGGTACAGGGTTTGGAGGTTCGGTCCTATACGAGTCGTGGACATACCCTCACCCTTTTCCGAACGGGACCGGTCCAGTGGGACGACTTGCGTGGTGTGACGACGGACAGACCTCTTCCTACCGGTCACCATCGTCCCACCCTTCTTCCGGTCCACTTCGGTCCACATGGTCTCCTACTCTCGTGTAAGGTTTCTCTGTCCTTCCACCGTCCTACGTTCTGGTACACACTCGTCCTCCGGGGTTCACGTACCGTGACCGGGGGAATGGGGTGACCTGAAAGGAATGTTCTGTGTTTAAGTTTCTATTTTAATACTTCTTAAAGTTCTACGACTAGTTAAGGTCACGTAATTTGGTTTGAACCACGGGAAGTCTCACGTCCCGGACGGGACCAGAGTCTGGGTACTTCGGTCGAGATTGACACACAGTAGGTGGACTCTCTCCCTGTCGGGCTGTCCGAGTTCAGATTCTATGGACGCCTAGGACCCGGTTTCTCTCCGGTTCCTCTGGGTGTTTCGGAGGGATGAGTCTCTCTTTAGAGAGGACAAAGTGCCTTTCGTGAGTGTCCCGTAACGTTTAAACCGTTTTTGCACAAGTTGTTGTCGTTTTTATGTCGGACAATACCTTGTAAATAGTAGTTCCTAAACGTTCAGAGTATAAACGTAACACGGTGATAAGGGAAAAAACATGAAATGTTTTTAAGTAGAAAACCCCTGAAGGGACACCAGGTCACCGATTCTGAGACACGAGTTACGTCCCAACCAAACAAACAAACTTAAAACAAACAAAAATCGGCGCGACCTATAGGGAACGACACTCCCGAAAAGAGATCAACTCCGCTCGTCCCCGATGAGAGATACCACCACGAACCCGAGGAATAACGTCCCCGAAGAGAACAACGACTCGTGTCCGAGATCCCACGCACCGGGAGTCATCGACACCGTACACCTGAGTGATCGACACCGAGGCCCCTAGCTCTCGTGTCCGAGTCTTCACCACCACGTGCCCGACTCAACAAGACGTCGTGCACCCTAGAAGGGCCTAGTCCCAAGCTTGCGCACAGAGGGTGTAATCGTCGACCTAAGAAGTGGTGCCTCGGTGGTCCCTTCGGGGTCACGTCCCAAACTAGGGACCAGTGCCTTCATCTAGGGTGTACGGTGTGATTCTCACGTACACAACGGTTAGTCTAGTTTCGAGGGTGTACGACGTTGATTCTGGATACCGTCGGTTTGTTCATTTATCGATGTATATGCTCATAAATTCTACGAAGAAAACGAAGGTTAGTTCACTTTCTCCCCTTAAGGGACCACCAGGTTACCAATCCTGAGTCGCAAAAGTAACACCACCGGGTCCGAAGGTGGAGACCAACCCCTTGATTCTAGAGTGTTCGGATCGACACTCGGTTTTTTTTTTTTCTTTCTTTGTTTACTTTCTATTGTGGAAGTTTGTAGGTTAAGTAACGGGTACTCGTTTTGTATGTTAACCGACGTAAGTAAACAGATATGTCGTGGGCGTTGAGATTTTCAAAAGAGATATGACAATAAACAGGACCCCTAACTTCGGTTTATAACTGAGTCAAAATCGTTGAAATCCCGTCGTCGAAGAATCGAATTTTTTTATAAAGTCGAACAGTTCTTACCAACGAACAAGGGAATTTCCCTCACTGACACCATAGGGTCCGTAGATGAAGGACTACTACTCTTAAAGCTTCCCTGTGAAAAGTGTGGTGTGGTGTCGTCGGAGTCTGGTCCCACCACGCCCAAAGTAAAGAGTCCTCACCGGTCTACGAGTCCGTACGACCTCCCAGTGGAGTGGTCCCTTCTCCCGGCCTTTCACTCCCGTTTCCTGTTCTCCTGGGGTGTCGAGACACGTTCGCTATGGGGCAGAGACCCCCAGGTCCGGGTCGGGTACTCGAGAGTCCGGTACGACGTGACTCCTTCCCCTTCTCCCGAAGTGACGAGACCCACTCGGGAGTAGATCTGTGTGTTCATCGGTCTGTCCCTCGGTGTGTCTTTGGAATCGGACTTCACGCAACGCCACGTAACCGGTATGTCGTTAGATATCGCATAACTCTTTTGGACCACTAATTCCTTGTTTCTGGCAGAGAGATCGTACAAGAAGCTAACTGGAGGAGTATCTTCAAGTTTTACACAAAACTCGGATTGGGTCCGGGGAGAATTGGGAAACCACGAGAACCCGTTCCAGATCTTGTGTAGACTCGGAGTCAAAGAGGTAGACGTTTTACCTTTTCACTACATATAGAAGAAGTTCCAACACCAGTCTTAATTTGTTCTACGTACACATTACACACACACAAATACAAATATACGGTCTGTGTTTTGACCACGATATCATTGGCTACCGTTATCCCCACCGACAATAATAATCGTTAGTTTATCATTTCTGTTCCAGACCAAGTGAAGACCCAAGGACCACGTGGGATCCACCATGACCCACTACACTTAAGTTGATAACCCGGAACCGACCCGAGAGACCCCACACCGGTGTCCGTCACCTTCCATCTCCACACTCACTCGACACGACCCGGGGACCGTCAGGAAGAGGAGATTCTTTGTGAGTCTTTACCTCATTCCTCCGGACACCCCCTTTCCAGTGGTAGTTGGTCGAGGTAGGGTACCTGCACTACCCTACAGGGAGACAAAAGTACTACCTGTGCCCTACTTTGACACAGGTAGAAGTCACTTACATAATATGATTAAGGTGACCGAAGTTTCATTGAAACATTGGGTTTTGAAGAAATAAGGTGGAAAGGGTCGGAATGAATAGAAAAGACATGGGAACGATGGTACCCGAACGTGGAGGGGTTAATTGTGGAATTAGGAACGTAATTCGAGACAAAAAAGTCTCTTGGGTACTATTCTACCTGTCGTAAAGGTTTAAGAAGTATAAATAATATCCTAATACGTTGTAGTTTCTAAGGGGTATATCTTGATAAGGTAGAAAAGTCTATTTTCCTAAGAAATAACGAAATCAAGTCTACCATTCCTTAGACGGACGTTACATCCTCTGGGTCCAAGTTAGGGACCCCGTCCTTCTAGGGAACCTCCTCCTTTACCATTAGGTAAGATCACAAGAACTGACCCTTTTAGGGTACCTGTCTCTTCGGACCGCCAGATGTCAGGTACCCCAGCGTTTCTCAGTCTGTGGTGACTTACACAATATAATACCCTCAATATAATATCCTAATAAGTTGTATTTTATTGAGGTACATCTTTATAAGGTAGAAAAGTCTATTTCCAGAGATAATTATGCATGATGTGTGTATGTGTGAGGAAACCTCGTTTTCTTGGTACCACGGAATGCGAGGTCCACCCACGGTCACCACTAGTTGAACGACCATCTCTATGACAGAGAGAGTGGTTGTTACCACTCCCAGATCTTACGGTAAGACGTGACCTAGAGGACACTTCGAGAAGTATCATTATGTGTCTCGGAGGACGGTCTCTAAACGGAAAATAAAGTTTGAAAAAAAAAAAAACGTATAATGGCTATTTATCTCCTACCACCATTCTTTCAAGACCCAGAAATATGAGACGTCACCCCTTGAGAGAAAAACATTAACCGAGGAAATACCTCTAAAAGGGGTGTAATTGTTGTTTAAGAGATGGTGGTGGACCCACGGGTTGTCGGGTCAAGTCAAGAATGTGACAGACGGACCCCACTCACAGTGTAGGATGTTCGACTTCTCGAGTCCGGGTATTCTGACTGGGCTAAAGGCTACGGTCAACGTTTACCCCACGGACCCCGTATGTATGAAGACGACCCGACTGATGTTTAAGAACCCAAGGGTGTTGAGGGGTGAGGGTTCTAGTTATTAATCGATCTTACTGAGTGTCTTGATTCCAAATAAAATGTCCGAGTTTGTTTGTTGGTCTCCCTTCTCTGTATATCTCGTTCTGTACCTCCTACTCTATCCGCGAAGGTTCGAGTGGAGGTCCACACGGTGGGATGGTCGTGGAACCTTCCAGAGACTTGGAGTGACCCATTCTCAGACATATTAGGATAAAGGTCCTGGGGAAGGGGAAGGACCTCCAGGTTTATTCCACCCACCTCACCTTTTAAGGGTGGGCAAGTCGTGTATAAACCGGAAAGACCGCTGGTCTTTCGGTGACGTAATTGTACTTAAGTCCATATTAGTTTCCTCGAATAATGTTTATTATTTTCCGTGACGATAGTGAACCCTTTAAGGTCCCCAAACAGTACTTCAGCACAAGTTGAGAAACTCCGGGGTACCTGAGATCGGACGGTCCGAGACGACAGGTACCTTAAAAGGTCCGTTCTTATGACCTAATGTAACGGTAAAGAATGAGGTCCCCTAGAAGGACTGGATCCCTAACCAGGGTCCCTAGTTTGGGTTCAGAAAACGTAGAGGACGTAACCGTCCTCCCAAGAAATGACGATCACGGTGGACCCTTTGGGTAATCTTCGAAACACTGTTCTTATTTAAGTATATAGGTTTGGAGGTTCAGTATCGTGTCGTTATCGTGTCACCTTCGAAATCCAAGAAAATTACGTTAATGTCGTAGGGACACTTCAACGAGTCCAAACAATCTGAGAAACGGTAGGGTACCTGACATGGGATGGTCCGAGGAGGCAAGTACCTTAAAAGGTCCGTTCTCATAATCTTCCCCAACGGTACAGGAAGAGGTCCCCTAGAAAGGCTGGGTCCCTAGATTGGGTCCAGAGGAAATGGGAGACTCGGTGGTCCCTTCGGGATTTAATTATATATCTATATAAATTTAAGTATATTTGTTTACATAGATATTAATATAAATTTATTATTCGTATGTTAAATCTCTATACAATGTACACGTAATATACATTTTATAATAAAGTGTACATTTTATATATGACATCATATCTATGATATACTTCATGTAGTATAGCGTGAAGGGCATTCCCGTAACGGTAAGTAAAGAAGTGATACTAACCGATGTACGTTTAATTGATTTAAAAATCCACACCGAGAACTGTCCTATCGACCTGGTATTTCTTCTGTCTTACGGTTTCTTGACTACAGAAGTCGGACACCACGACCTCTTCTGAGGACTTTCAGGAAACCTATCGTTCCTCTAGTTTGGTCAGTTAGAATTCCCTCTAGTTTGAACTTACAAGTGACTCTCCTGACTACGACGAGGTCATAAGACCAGTACACTACGTTTGTCTGCTGAGAAACCTTTTCAGGGACTACGACCCTTTCTAGTTCCCGTCTTCCTCTTCTCCCGTAGTCTCGTACTCTACGGACCTATCGTAGTGGTTACGTTACTTGTACTTGAACCCGTGTGAGGCCCTCTACGACTCCCTGTCCCTCCGGACCGCCCGACGTCCAGTACACCAACGTTTCTAAGTCTGTGTTGACCCGCTGACTTGTTGTTGTTGTTGTACTGTCCTAATCACGTATTTACGACGAAGACGTTGGGGTAGTGTAAACCGACATCCAGACTATCTATACGTTTAACCCGTTGGAAGTATACAACTACGACTATTCTACTACACCAGTGGTTCAGAGACCCTGAACCCTCAGTATTAAGAACCTCAGTACATATGACGTCACATCTACGTCATATTTTTTCATATGTATATCTTTTTCAATAACCCTCCTAATTTAATCCATTGTGTAGAAGTCAGTTAAGTCAGCGAGTCAGTACAGGTTGAGAAACGTCAGGGTACCTGACGTCGTACGGTCCGAAGGAACAGGTAGTAGTTGAGGGTCTCGAACGAATTTAAGTACAGGTAACTCAATCACTACGGTAGGTTGGTAGAGTAGGAGAGGAGGACGGAAGTCAGAAAGGGTCGTGGTCCAAGAAAAGGTTACTCAGTCAAGAAGCGTCGTCCACCGGTTTCATAACCTCGGAGTCGAAGTCGTAATCAGGAAGGTTACTTATCAGTCCTGACTAAAGGAAATCCCAACTGACCAAACTAGAGGAACGTCAGGTTCCCTGAGAGTCCTCAAAAGAGGTCGTGGTGTCAAGTTTTCATAGTCAAGAAACCACGAGTCAGAAGAAATACCGGGTCGAGAGTGTAGGTATGTATTGATGACCTTTTTGGCATCGAAACTGATATCCCTGGAAACAGCTGTTTCTTTACAGAGACGAAAACTTGTACGTCAGATCCAAACAGTATCAAAAAGAAGGTTCCTCGTTCACAGAAAATTAAAGTACCGACGTCAGTGGTAGACGTCACTAAAACCTCGGGTTCTTTATTCAGACAGTGACAAAGGTAACAAAGGGGTAGACAAACGGTACTTCACTACCCTGGTCTAGGGTGTTAGAATCAAAAAACTTACAACTCAAAATTCGGTCCAAAAAGTGAGATGAGAAAGTGAAAGTAGTTCTCCGAGAAATCAAGGAGAAGTGAAAGACCGTATTCCCATCTCAGTAGACGTATAGACTCCAATAACTATAAAGAGGACCGTTAGAACTAAGGTCGAACACGAAGTAGACCAAGTCGTAAAGTATACTACATGAGACGTATCTTCAATTTATTCCTTTCACTGTTATATGTCGGAACTACATGAGGAAAGAGTTAAACTTTGGTCAGGCAACAAGGTACAGGTCAAGATTAACAACGAAGAACTAGACGTATGTCTTAAAAGTCCTCCGTCCATTCCACCAGACCATGAGGGTAGAGAAATTCTTAAAAGGTGTCAAACAACACTAGGTGTGTCAGTTTCCGAAATCGTATCAGTTACTTCGTCTTCATCAAAAAAAAAATTTAAGAGAACTAAAAAGATAGTAGGTTACCTACAACCATTAAACTAGAGACCAAGGAGACGGAAAAGATTTAGGTCGAACATGTAGACCTTCAAGAGTCAAGTGAATGAAAACTTCCGACAGAACTTCCTAAAACTCGTAACGGAACGATCGTATACTTTACTTACGTTAACATATCATCAAACTTGTAAGAAACGTTCATATACTGTGTCGTAATAATTGATATTAGTAGTATGATATGGAATCCAGGGGTCATAAATGAGTAGAATACGTACCTTCAAACATGAGACTGATAGTAGACGAGTAAGGTGGTGGTGGGGTGGGACGACGGGGTCGGGGATCGTTGGTGGTGAGATGAGACAAAGATCCTCAAGTTGAAATCTAAGGTATGAATTCACTATAGTATAACATAAAAAGAGAACAATAGAATAAATAGTATTACAGGAGTTCCAGATAGGAACGACAGTGTTTACCGTCCTAAAGGAAGACAGAGTATCGATTTATTATAAGGTACCACGCAAATGTATATGGTGTAGAAATAGGTAAGTAGGCAACTGTGAATCCAATAATAGTACAGACCCGAAAACATATATTGTGACGTCCTTTGGATCCCGATATCGACAGACAAGTTCAAGAGTGAAAGTAAAGGAAACGGTTCTACACCTTAACGACCTAGCATACCATCAAGACAAAAATTGGACCACTCCTAGGATATCTCACAAAAGGTAATACTGTCGTGGTTACATGTCACATCTCTTAAGGGAAAAGAGGTGTAGGAGTGGTTGTGAACTATAGAGAAAATTTTGAATAAATAAAAATTATTTTCCTATTACCAAAATGTTATAACGTAGATAAAGACTGTAAGTAGTTGTACGTAGTCAGTAAACATGGGTACTGACGGTAAGATTGTCCACACTTCACCATAGAGTGACACTAAGCATAAACGTAAAGGGACTTCTAGTCACTACAGGTTCGTGGAAGAACACATGGAAAACCGGTAGACATTACAGAGGAAACCCTTTTACAGATGAGTCAAGAAACCAGGTAAAATTTTAATCTAGAAAAAAAAAAGGAAAAACGATAACTCAACATACTCAAGAAACCTATAATTGGGCAATAATCTATAATATATGGTAGAATTGTCGCCTTCTCCTCTTTCTCGTGAATCCCCTTTTGTTTGTCGAAAATCCTTTCTATTTACCCGAGAATCCTCTTACCTACCCTCTTCACTCTCATAACACTATTCTAGACAAATCCACTTAAGACCAGGGACAGAGTCCACTGACCTCAGGTAGAAGAGACGAACACTTTGAGGGTCCTCCCTTAAATACTGTAACCTTAAGAAAACCCTCCGAGACGAAAATCCGTCTATTCCCTTTCAAGTCTCTTTCCGGAGAAGGACGTAGACAACAAAGAGTTTATAGAAGTCGAGTTTTATTAAGAATCCTGTGTCACCATCTAAACCATGGGGAAGCGAGTAATGTCTCTACCCTCTACATTCGGGTCCGACCTCCCGTGGACAGTCAAAAGATCTGTTGAAGGTCCAACAAGAAGGTCCGACTCCAACCCCGGAGACGAGGAATAGTCTCGAACGAGTCCTGATTCGACGTCGGGTGCGGAGAGGGTGGACCCCGTTACCTCACCGACGTCCAATGTGATCCCTTGAAGTAGGTGACCACTTATTGTGACTCAACCCCCTCCTCCTGGACGACGATCCGACGTTTTCAGGGGTCCGGTAAGGAGATGGTCGCTCCGACTGGGGAAAGGGACGGAAGGGATACTCCAGTTCCAGGGGTCCTATCTTTTGACCGACCTAGGGGGAGGTGTCTCGACGTGTTTGGTCGCTACATGATTCGTGTAAACTGAGTACCACCTGGTAAGAAATTGTGAAGGGAGGAGAGACACTAATGTGCCTTTCCTAGTACTTTACTTTACTTACGTAAACATTACTTGATTGTAAACGTAAATAGTTTGTTATGATGTGGAATATACACGTTCGTACGATTCAGTGAAGTCAGCACAGGCTGAGAAACGTTGGGGTACTGGACATTGGTCGGTCCGAGGAGACAGGTACCCTAAGAGGTTCGTTCTTATGACCTCACCCAACGGTAAAGGAAGAGATCTCCTAGAAGGACTGGGTCCCTAGCTTGGGTGGATAGAACGTAGAGGACGTAATACAATAAATGATGATCATGGTAGACCCTTCGGGCAATGTGGAGGATGAACCGAGATCAAAGTGTTTATTTTGGAGGTTCGACAATGTGTCTCACCGTCTTAGTCCCCAGTAGTTCAAAGTAACGAAACAGGAATGTCAGTGACACGACAGGAACGACTAAGTCTCATCATCATCCCAATCAAGGAGTCAGCACAGACTGAGACACTGGGGTACCTGACGTCGGACGGTCCGAGGAGACAGGAACCCTAAGAGGTCCGTTCTTTTGACCTCACCCAACGGTAAGGGAAGAGGTCCCCTAGAAGGATGGGGTTCGTGACTTGGACCAGAGGACGTAACGTCCGTCTAAGATATGCCAGACTCGATGGTCCCTTCGGGACGACTAAGTCTTCGGTGACAAATTTGTGTCCTAATACACAGTAGTCCTGATCGCTAGTCTGCTCGGTCAATCCTTACTGTTTCCTTTGGTACGACCTTCGAACCGCCCATACACATTGTCCCTTAAGAGACTCACTTTCACTCTCAACGAGTCAGCCCAGGATGAGAAATACTGAGGCACCTGATGTATCAGGTACCTTAAGAGGTCCGGTCTTATGACCTCACCCATCGGAAAGGGAAGAAGTCCCCTAGAAAGGTTGGGTCCCTATCTTGGGTCCAGAGGCCGTAACGTCCGTCTAAGAAAATGGTTGACTCGGCGTCAAGTCAAGTCAAGTCAGTGAGTCAACACAGGCTGACAAACGTTGGGGTACCTGACGTCGTACGGTCCGGAAGGACAGGCAGTGGTCGAGGACCTCAAATGAGTTTGAGTACAGGTAACTCAGTCACTACGGTAGGTTGGTAGAGTAGGAGATAGCAGGGGAAAAGAGGACGGAAGTTAGAAAGGGTCGTAGTCCCAGAAAAGTTTACTCAGTCGAGAAACGTAGTCCACCGGTTTCATAACCTCAAAGTCGAAGTTGTAGTCAGGAAGGTCACTTGTAAGTCCTGACTAAAGGAAATCCTCCCTGACCAACCTAGAGGAACGTCAGGTTCTCCGAGAGTTCTCAGAAGGAGTTGTAATATCAAGTTTTCGTAGTTAAGAAGCCGTGAGTCGAAAGAAGTGTCAGGTTGAGAGTGTAGGTATGTACTGATGACCTTTTTGGTATCAGAACTGATCTGTCTGGAAACAACCGTTTCATTACAGAGACGAAAAATTATACGACAGATCCAACCAGTATTGAAAAGAAGGTTCCTCATTCGTAGAAAATTAAAGTACCGACGTCAGTGGTAGACGTCACTAAAACCTCGGGGTTTTTTCAGTCGGTGACAAAGGTGACAAAGAGGTAGATGAACGATACTTCGCTACCCTGGCCTACAATACTAGAAACAAAAGACTTACAACTCGAAATTCGGTTCCCCTTCGGGTTCTTAAAACGAGTCATCTTGTTTTGTAAATAATTACTTATACGTCATTTTCCATGATTAAACTTCGAATAAAATGAATAATGTTTTTTAAGTTGTCATTGACTTTGGTAATAAATTTTGAAGTTGGTTATTTTCTGAAAGTCTCACTTCATAAAATAGTGACTGTCTCAAATCTTGACGGTCGTGTACCGTTCCTATTTCCGTCTATCTGAAATAAGACAATGACAAAATTTTAAGAGATGTGTGTGGGGAGCGTAACGGACGTGAACCTCATATACCGAGGGTGGTAGGACTGGAAACATGTAGTGACCGTGTTCGACAGGGTGGGAGTACTGGTGGGAGTCTGGGTAGTCGACAGTGTGGGCTCGGTCTCCGACTGACCAGTGTAACGACCCTACCATCCGGGACTCCGGTTCTGACGAAAACTGAAAGAGACCGGAGGTTCTGGAGGGGGAAGGGATCTGGAGTTGAGTGAACTTTGTTCGAGAATCGCTATTAAGTTCACCCCTTTAACTCCGACGTTCACCCTTCCTTGAAGAGGACCCCCACTTCGACTCCCGTCCTGGGACTGGGTCGAGGGTCGGGGAAACCACTACCGAGTCGGGGTCGAACCGAAGGGACACTGCCAGTTCGTCCTCCTTCCCCTTCTCTCCGGGACCCTGACCGACCCCGTGGCGTCCCAACTAAAAGTAGAGTAGACTTACCCGGGGACGTACAGTGTGGGTCTCGTCCAGGTGAATATCCGAGGGTCCCGAGTCCTTCTAGGGAAGACCGTGGGTAGTGAAGGGGACACGTCACAGGGACTTGGGGTAAGGGATAGTTACGGGTAGGTACTGTGTCGGAGTGGAAAGGACTCGGACCGACACTTCGTTCGTCATTTTCCACGATTAAACCCTCGTCGGGGTCTCCCCGTTCCAGAGAACCAGGTAGGGATCTGTGAGGTGGACTCGTTGTTCAGACCCAGAACTCTTCCGTTCGGTAGTGAGTGGACTTAGGTTCTTCGTGACTTGTGTCCACCGGAAACCTACAGTCAGGACGAAAGTAGACCGACACTCTTACTCAACAGTCCACTGTCCTCGACCTGTTTTCGTCTCGACCCTCTCCTTCGATTTCTGGTTGACGACTACGGGTCTCCTCTTCGGACAGGACTCTCACCCTATAGGTCCGTTACAGGTAGGGAGATCGGGGGTCGAAAACAAGTCTGTCCAGTCGACCTAAACCCCTTCTCTATGGGAAGGACCGGTACGAGGGTCTCTTCTCAGACCAGGGTCGTGGGTTCTGTGAAGAACCTCCGGAAGTCTTTTGGTAGTGTTGAGACGATTACCCGGTGCGAGATGACGTGAAGAAGTCACTGTCTTTCGAGTAATCGAGGGGGTTCGAACTAGTGTCGGGGATCTCTTTGGAGTGTCCCGGACGACCCGGAAAGTCTGTTGACATTTAGTCCTTTCCCTCCCTTACATCTGTTTTACCTCCTCGTCTGTTCTTCGTCATCACGTCAGAACCCCGTCCAGGACCAGGACGGAGTCCCTATGTGTCTTGTTACATAAAGTCGAGAAAAGGTCTTGTTTCAAGTCAAGTCAAGTCAGTGAGTCAGCACAGGCTGACAAACGCTCCGGTACTTAGTGTCGTGCGGTCCGGAGGGACAGGTAGTGGTTGAGGGCCTCAAGTGAGTCTGAGTGCAGGTAGCTCAGGTACTACGGTAGGTCGTCTAGAGTAGGAGGCAGTAGCGAAAAAGGAGGACAGGGGTTAGGGGGGGTCGTAGTCTCAGAAAAGGTTACTCAGTTGAGAAGCGTACTCCACCGGTTTCGTGACCTCAAAGTCGAAATCGTAGTCAGGAAGGTTTCTTTAGGGTCCCGACTAGAGGAAGTCTTACCTGACCAACCTAGAGGAACGTCAGGTTCCCTGAGAGTTCTCAGAAGAGGTTGTGGTGTCAAGTTTTCGTAGTTAAGAAGTCGCGAGTCGGAAGAAGTGTCAGGTTGAGAGTGTGGGTATGTACTGGTGACCTTTTTGGTATCGGAACTGATCTACCTGGAATCAGCCCTTTCATTACAGAGACGAAAACTTATACGATAGATCCAACCAGTATTGAAAAGAAGGTTCCTCATTCACAGAAAATTAAAGTACCGACGTTAGTGGTAGACGTCACTAAAACCTCGGGTTTTTTTATTTCAGACTGTGACAAAGGTGACAAAGGGGTAGATAAAGGGTACTTCACTACCCTGGCCTACGGTACTATAAGTAAAAGACTTACAACTCGAAATTCGGTTGAAAAAGTGAGAGGAGAAAGTGAAAGTAGTTCTCCGAAAAATCAAGGAGAAGTGAAAGACGGTATTCCCATCACAGTAGACGTATAGACTCCAATAACTATAAAGAGGGTCGTTAGAACTAAGGTCGAACACGAAGAAGGTCAGGTCGTAAAGTATACTACATGAGACGTATCTTCAATTTATTCGTCCCACTGTTATATGTCGGAACTGCATGAGGAAAAGGATAAACTTTGGTCAGACAACAAGGTACAGGTCAATATTGACAACGAAGGACTAGACGTATATCCAAAGAGTTCTCCGTCCAGTCCACGAGACTATAAGGGTAGAGAACTTCTTAAAAGGTGTCAAATAACACTAGGTGTGTCAGTTTCCGAAACCGTATCAGTTATTTCGTCTTTATCTACAAAAATACCTTGAGAGAACAAAAAAGGTGCTAGGTCGCCTACAACCGTTAAACTAGAGACCAAGGAGACGGAAAAGATTTTAGTCGAACTTGTAGTCCTTCAAGTGTCAAGAGCATGACGACTTCGGACCGAACCTCTTAAAATTCGTAATGAAATGATCGTACACTCTACTCACGTTAACACGCCATCAAACTCGTAAGAAACCGTAACGGAAAGAAACCCTAACCTTACTTTTGACTGGAAAAGGTCAGGACACCGG